>CM070517.1:21165030-21765030 GCA_036346375.1 Guadua angustifolia
CTGAGCGCTTCTGGTACTCTGCCATGGACTTTGGTTCTGGATCCAGTTCAAGAGTTTTAGCAATTTTAGAGGTGAAATAGATGTCGACAATTGTAGTCTTTCTTTTATATAATTCTCCTGAATCCACATAATTGGTGGATATTTCTTCATTCATTTCTTCCAGCTCCTCGTGATTTTCCACAATGATGGAGTCTGGGTGTTTCGACTTCCCAGCTTTAGATTGTGCGCGCAAATGTTCACTGGGATTTTCATCTTCAGGATGGCTCACTTCAGGGAGATTACCATCATCAGGATGGCTCGCTTCAGGGATTTTCTCAACAATAGGTTGAGCTTCTTCAACTGTCTTAGGTAGTGATCTCTTTTGCTCGGTTCTCTGTTTCTCTGAGGCGTCTCATGAGCCGAGTCCGTGCACTGGAGGCCTCCCCCTCTTTTTACCATGAGGGGCAAGAGTGGGTTCAATATCCTTTTGGGGTATTTCCACTCTTTCATGTGCATTTACTGCAGGTATATGAGATTTTGTCACTCCCTTATAATCAGTGAAGGCATCTGGCAGGTTATCGGCTATTTGTTGCAGACTTATTATCCTCCGAATTTCAAGTTCGGCTTCTTTAGTGCGTGGGTCTAAGGACTGAATGCCAATGGCACTCCAATCTATTTCCCGGCATTCTTCGATGTGGTACTTTTCTCCCCCTAATGCTGGGAAATTGACCTCATCAAAAATAGAATCAGCGTACCGAGCCATGAACAGATCCCCTGTCATAGACTCTAGGTATTTAATTATTGACAGAGATTCATATCCTACATAGATCCCCAACTTTCGGTGAGGTCCCATGGTGGTACGCTGTGGTGGAGAGATTGGCATGTATACAACACAGCCAAATTTTCGCAGATGGGAAATACTTGGTTCTTTCCCACGCACTAGCTACAAGGGGGAAAATTCATGGTATGCAGTTGGTCTGAGTTGAATTAATGATGCAGCGTGCAGCACTGCATGGCCCCAACAGCTGGTGGGTAACCTACAATTCTGCAAGAGTGACCTAGTATAAGCTTTACTCTCTTAGTTAATGACTCTGCAAGGCCATTTTGGGTGTGGACATGGGGTACAGAATGCTCTACATTAATGCCTAGAGCCATACAATAATCATTGAATGCTTTTGAGGTAAACTGACTAGCATTGTCCATTCGAATGGACTTTTCTTCTGGAAAGGAGGCTCTCAATTTAATGATTTGGGCGATTAATTTAGCAAAGGCATAGTTCCTAGTAGATAAGAGACATACATAGGACCATCTAGTAGAAACATCTATTAGCACCATGAAATATTTGAATGGGCTCGACAAGAGCTGAATTGGTCCACAGATATCACCTTGAATTCTCTCCAGGAAATTCAGTGATCATTCCCTAATTTTAAGATGAGAGGGGCGAACTATCAGCTTTCCTTTAGCACATGCAAGGCACATAAAAGTTTCAAGTTTAGGAAAGGCTGTAGTTTTTATATTATGGCCAGCAGAATTATTTATTATTCTTCTCATCATATTTAACCGGGATGACCTGACGATCATGCGGATCTTAAATATTTCTGGGGTTTTAATTATGGTTTTCATCGTAACATAAACTTCTGGTTTTATATATGTGTAATATAACTCGGAGGAGAAAGATGGAAGTTTTTCAACCACACGTTTATTACATCCGTTAAACTTGGTCATGAGTATGTATTCAGTACCATCCTCATTTTTAGTCTCTATATGGAAACCATTTAGGCGAATGTCTTTGAAACTTCGAAGAAATCTGTTGGACTCGAGGGTATAATAGGGCATTTTCTATAATTATCGAGTGCCCATAGGAGAACTATGTTGGCTCTTGGTGCCAACAATGAGACATCGCTTCGATGATGGTCATAATATTTCGATTTTCTTAATCAATGTCGAAAATATTTAGTTTCCCTAAGAATCGTATTTGTGGTGCAACCGCTCTACAAGATGATTTCCTCCTCCGCCATTGGATTATTCATGGAGTTCTATATTAAACAAGTAAAATTAATTAAACATTTGTTGCATCAGGAACAAATAATATAGAACAAGCATAGCACGATTAAATAAATTCCCTAGGAAAATCACATTTTATTAAATTTGACTGATAATCGCTTCAACAGGAGCGTAGACCATTGTTCATTCAGGAACACAAAAACTAAACTGATAAATGAGGCTCTTAAGGAGACTCTAAAGGATAATACGACATCGACTTTAAAAGAAAACTGGGAGACTACTCCATGCCTCCAGATAAATCATTTATATTGTCCTCCTAGGGCTTGTCTTTATTCTTCTGGAATACTTTTAGCTCATCCCTAATGAAATCATTCTCCTCCATGGGATATTCGGTCTTTGGGTCCGTATGGAGATGGTGCCTCAGGGAGAGCAGGAGCACCAGCTTCAGGCTGGGAAATTATGGCTCCAAGGGATTGGGCTATTAAGTTAATCTTGGCATTCATTGCCCAAGTAGTTGCTGCCATTCAGAGTAAGCTCAGCAAATTCTTTCTTTGCGATGTCAGACATATCCTATATGCAAACAAACAGGGATTTTACTTCAGGTAAAATATTATTTTGCATGCTTAATATTGAATCAGTAAAGTTTGGTCTATATCTATTCAATAGATAATTATCACGGATTTTCCAGGATTTTTCCTAGCATTTCTCATAATTTTCTGCTAATTATTAAGAAATTTCCAGAATTACCAATTAACAAGTGAATGAATTTCAACGTGAAATAATTCTGGCATGATAGAAATTGCATCTTATGGGTCTTTTATTGGTTGGGTGTGAAATCATCTAATGAATGCCTCCGTCAACATAACTCTTAGCCAGGTCAACCTGCCTAGAGGGCTCACATGAGGGATGGAGCACTTCCCGATTCCAGGCGCCAATTAAGAAATCTAGCCTCATATATATTTTTCTTAGACACTAATTGTCATGTATCTGTTCCTTCAAAAATTGAAGTCAAAAGCTCAACCACTTATGCCCACAAGCCTTGATTATTTCCATAATTTTCTAGCATTTCTGTTAATTACTAAGCAATTTTCGGAATTACTTAAATAATAGAAGAATAAACATTCTGCGTATATTAAACGTGACATATAGCAAGAAAATAAACCCAAAAGGGAACTTCCGGGTGTGCTAAAATAAAAAAAATTATCAAACTCTACAGGAGCTCATACCGATTTTTATTTTCATCATGTTTTTTTTTCTTTCTTAAGTACTGGGCCAAATGGCCATGGAGCCTGTCCAGCCCGAAGGGCGGCGCCATATGGCCTTTGGGCCTTCATCGCTGATTGGGATGCAGCCATATGGCCACAAGGCCTATCCGGTTCATCAAAAAAGCCCGAGAGCCAACCCTAGCCGCCACCTGCTCATCTCCCTCGCGAGTGGCTCCTGGCGGCTGCCCACTTCCTCGATTTCAATGGCGTGAATTCCTCGGCAAGACACGACGGTGGGCGCAAAAAAAAAACCGAAGGCCCCCCGAGTGCGTGCTTCAGGACGCGGGCGTGGGAGATGAATCGGCGCAGTCGCCGGTGCACGACATGGGCACGAGCACAGAGGAACCAACGTCGCTGGTCGCCGCTCGCGCCATCGGGCGCGGGACCGGATGGCAAGGCGCCAGTGGGGCCGAGCTCCGCGGGAGCGGAAGGCGAGGCAGTAGCTGGCGACCCTTCCGAGGCGGCACGGCGGAGGCGGCATCTGGCGGTGCTGCGGGGCGGCTGCGGGCTGCGTGGCCAGAGCCGAAGAGGCGTGACCAGGCCTACGGCGGCGAGCGACACGGTCGAGGTGCAGCGGGCGAAGTAGCGATCCGACTGCAGGCGGGCTCGCCGGCGGTGATGGCGTAGGTCTGCGGCGCACACAAGCCGAGGCAATGCCGAAAGACGCGGCGCGATTTTTTATGAACAGTAGCTCAAAATATCGCAGTATCAGTATGAACAAATGATATGATTGAACGATCCGCAGGGTCGAAGGTTAGCGAAGAACGCCATTTAATAATAGGTCATACCAATTTAATATCTTGATTCGACCTACAGGAGAAATTTTGTAGACTATTGCGTAGGATAGAGTCGCGTAGGACTTTTCGGCAATTCGAGTGGATGTCGGCGTGATGGCAAGTTGATTGCAGATCAGATCGGACGATCAATCGTCGGTAGTAGATCGTTCGTCGATGACCCTCTCTTGTGGTAGAGACTCGTGCTGATAACGTTTTGTAAAACGTCGTCGTTTTTCTACTCGAATCAACAGCACGCATGAATAAACACGCGAATCAAGAATCGAGAACACACAGAATATAGGGTGGTTTCCTTATCTCATAACATAGTTATTGTTTTCTTTCAGATTTTGTTGTTATAGTATGTTGATTATCTGCAGGATCAAGACACACCAAGTGGAGGGTTGAATTGGTGCAAACTAGCACTTAAGCTTAATTTTTTTTATTAATTCTAAAAATTAACAAAATAATGATAAACCGAAAGAATCAACCTAGGATGATGAATATAAAACCATGGAAGAAACCTAGATTAAACAAACTAGAAAGCAATCGTACGAAAATATGAAGAACAAGAACTAGAAGATCGGAATCCATACTCACTGATTTATTTCTCAAATTAGAAACACATAATACATAAAATTCCCTTTAAATGAAGACATAACACTCAAATAATCTCTCAAAATTTTCTTCCTTTTTTTTTCTGTTTTTCTCCCTCATTTTTTTTCTTCTCTCTTTTCTGTTTTCTTTGCTGCAGCCTCTGTTTTCTTAGGCTGCACTGCCGCAGCAGGGAATCGGGAGTCGGGACATCGGCTGCACCGTGCATACGTACGGCTCCCTGTAGCATGCGGTTTCCTGTAGCATACAGTTTGACGTGCTAGCCGCACACGGAAGCTTCTCATTCTTTGCGAGAGGACTACTGCCGCGCGTCAGATACCTCTGTCTCTACTGCAGCCGCACGCCATCTCTGCTCATTTTTTCGCCTGCCGATGCACGGAGCTATTTGTGCTGCTACACGAACTGGCTGCTTAACCCTAATTACTTACCGACTAATGACATGCATATATGCATACGTCTGATCCAAGTACACATGGCCGATTCTAATATATATGCATATACACAGCCTAGTACTCACACTTGCACATGTTCAGTTTACTCGTCGTTCTCGCGTGTCTCGCTCGCTCAAATGGGCCGCTGGCCGCTACACTCGCATGTATCGTGTGCTGCTTCTAGGCTATATATTTTTTCCGGCATGCAGTTTGTGTGCGTCATGCTCTGTTACAAGAAAAATCAGCCCAACACAGTATTTTGATCTTCTAAAAATAAATTATTTTATCATAAATATTGTTGCCAAATTAATCATTATACATATATATCTGAAATAGAATTAACATTATGTTTATCACCAGCAAGAAGGTATTTTTAAAAAAATTTTGGGATGATTATTTAAACTTATTTTATTGTTGAAGAGTGCCTAGTTTGGTATGTTCGTATCCATATCATATATGGATAATACTAGAATAATTTATATAATATATTGCCTATATAGTTGTCTATAATAGCATCTCATACAATTCATAAATAGTCTGTACAATAGTACATATAATATAAAACCATATGTTAAAAAATAGACATCATTTTTCTCTCTCATCTTTTACTTTTCTTCACATCATCTAAAATTATATATGGTATAAACTTATAGATAACTGACATAAATCGTTGTACCTACACTAAGTCCAAAGGTGTGGGAGTTGGCCATGGAATGAGCTGGCGAGGCAGAGTGGACAACGACTAGGTATTGGACGGCAGAATGTGAAATACCCTAAAAATTTCAAAAATGGATTTGTTTGATTTTATTGGATTTATTTGAATTTTTGCCAAATTTCTCTGACCCATCTTTGGAGCCTTTCCCTTTTTGGCAAATTCTTCGAAAATCCACCTTCCCAAAACAGAAATGCGCCACCGTCCCGGCCCATCTTCTTTTTCTCCCCCTCGACACCTTTCTTGGCTGCTCCTCCTCAAGATGCCCGGCCCGGCCAGCGTCGCCAGATACCATTGTCTTCCCCACCCTAACACCTTTACCTTTCTGATCCCATCACTTGCCGTCTCATCGCCGCGCTAGCGTCTTGTCACTGCCCCACCTTGTCTCGTCGTCGTTTGACCCGTCGCCTCATGCCCACCTTTATTAGAGCCTCGAGCCCTTCCCCCGTGCCCCCTCTCTCTCCTCGCCGGTGCCCCCTCTCTCTCCCTGTTCCGTGCTATAAATACCCCTTCCCCCGGGCCCGTTTCCTCCACCCCTGACTTTACTGCCACCACCTCTTCCATTTCTGCTAACCCTTTCAAGCTCCTGAGCCCTCTATTGCCCGCTTTGCCTCCGTCTTCTCCGCCTCCGGTCGACCCCGCCGCCGCGCCATTTCCCTCTCGCTGATAGCTCGTTCCCATCGGTCAGTGCCCTTCCCCTCTCTCTGCTGGTGGCCCCCGCTAGTTAGCTCCACCCCTCGCTGCACCGTGGACCCCACCGCCACCATGTCTCCCCAGGCCCTTGCGTCGGGCCTCGGGTCTCCGCCACAGTGAGCCAGTAGCCCTTTGGGCGCATGCTCTTGTCGCCACGCTCGTAGGTCGCACAAGGTCAAGAACCTCAATTGTTTGTGCAGCCCATTTCAATTTCTAGATTTTTTATTTCTTTTTGGGATTTATTTTTATTTAAAATCTGAAAATTAATTAAAAATTCACAAAAAAATTCCAAAAATTCCAGGAAAATCCCAAAAAACCAAAAATGCCCAAAAATATATCTTCTTGACCAGTTCAAGCCACTAAGTCCAAAAACGATCTCCGTTCCACCAAACCAAGCCCAAAAAATTTCCAAAATGCCCCCGAACCCTGTTCCAGCCATTTTCTCTTTGATTTCCTTTTTCGTTTTTCTTTCTTTTTGTTTTTACTTGTTTATTTATTTGTTGCATTTTCTCGCGTTTGATCCGACATTGAAGCAGCCCTTGGAGCAATCCCCAGGATAGGAGCAGTTTGTGGAGCCGTACTAGGAGTAGGAGGCATGCAGGACCAGACAAGACTTCAACCACTACTCCCTAGGCGAACCTCTAACCCCGCAAGGCAAGGCACACCCCTTGAATATGTTGAACCCAGTTCCATTACAGTATTATGTATACTTTCTGTACTGCATTATTTCTAGTATGTTAGAAAACTAGAAAAGGAGATAGTTTCGAATGACATAAATAGTTATACCCCAATGTTAAACCTGTTGTTATGACTTAATTCCTTTTTTAACCTTAGTCTATAAAATATTGAACCATCGTAGTTTAGCAGTAATATAATTTTCACCTTTAGTTAAACTGCTTAAAATCTCCAAGAGTTGGCTCGGGTGATTTTAAAAAATTACTACGGTTAGGGGGACAGCGTTAGGCGAACCACGGGAGGTGGATGCTGGCCCAACCCCCAACCGATGACAAAGTCAGGATGTGGTGTGGTGGTGGTACAGTGGGTACCAATGGTTTGTGGTATGTCATTGGCTGAGTCTTTGGCATCTAAGGACCGATGCCTTGGGCAAAGTGAATAACTTCAGTTCCCGCTCAACCACAAGTTGGACCGCCAGCCCTGTTGACCTGTTCCAACATAGCTCAGTACATTGTACTTCCCTTTGGAATACCTATAGGAAGTAGCTACCATTTTGGGAGGAGAATGGTCCGCGAAGCAATGTTGGAGTGGAGCAGAATGGGGTGGCCATTCGCAGATTCTCTAACATGAGTATCCACAGTATGACCAGATCGCATCTCCTGCTTTGGCCAGTGGGTCCTGGAGACTGTGGATCCTCGTAACCTACTGGATAGGGGCTAAAGAAGCGAAGTCCAATGAAATGCTTTGATTATCCTAGCCCGGCCGCATGCATTAAAGTTGCATGTTACTTGCGCAAGGCACGAATGGTAGATGATATCTTGTGGGTAAAGCTGAGCACCTCTACAGAGTGATATCAATGGTATTCGAATACGTCGTGCTTCGGTTAATGAAGCTGAGTTAATCTAGGGTGATTCCTGTAACTGCGCCTGTCGACGTTTATTGTCGGCAATAATGAAAAGCAGGGGCGGCTATTTGGATCCAAACTTCGATGGTAACACAAGACAAGAGAATTATCGAGTTCGAGGCTCTCATAGAGGAGATAATACCCTAATCCTGTGCTCACGAAATTATATGTGGCTAGCTAATTTCTTTGATGAGATTGTATGTTGATGTTCCCCGTCCCTCCTTTATATAGCGAGGAGGCGGTTACAAAGTCTGATGGGATACAAAGTGGGGATTATATCTTACGCACCTATCCGTTTGGTAGCGGCTTAGATTACAATCGTATCCTGCCTAATCCAAATCGGTTGCTATCTTCAAGGCTTCCTTATTTCGCACGTTTTTGCGCACCTCTGGTAGCTTCTATTTCCTGCGGTGACGGCCCAATCTTGTTTAGTTGGGCCTCGCGAGCTGTCTTGCAGATACCCATCTTTGTGCATACTCCACAAAGATGGCCGTGAGTGCTTTGCGATCGGATTGCCTTCTTATTATCAGGATTTTCCGACTGGTTTTCCACCCAGTCGAGTGCTTCATTGTAGGCAAGGAGGTCGGGAAGGACTCGATAGAGCTCCACGCGTAAACATTCCGAGTTATTCCCGGCCCAATTTATTGAGCCTGCACACACCTCATCATAGAGTACTTCTCCATTTACATTGGCTTTTAGCCGAGTGGTACCTGTGTGCCAGGGCGCACAGCTTTTGGCCTGTCATGAGGCATACCATGATTTATCCAAGCGGTACCCACATCTGCCCTTTGCAGCATACGGCTAATGACCTATCATGAAGCATACCTCTGGAATATCTATTTTGAACCATCTTTATGATATCTGATCTCGTTTTGAATGGTATCCAATATGCAACCCGACATGAGGCATATCATAAGAGGATGTTTTAATTTGGAAGGCACCCAAATTCCACTTGGTGCGTTCATTGGCTTTTGGCCCATCATGGGGCGTACCGTATCCCAAATCGAATCCGGCCCAATTGTGCCTGTGTACAGTGATTCACTGCACATGGTCACCGGCCCATCTTGAGGCGTGCCCTAGGGCAACCCCAAGATATGCGGAAGGCGAAGCGTTTTCCCGCTCAAAGCGAAAGTTAGCATCGCTCTCTATAAATATGAGACCAGGTGCGAACGAAATGATTTTCTGCGCACTGTTCTCATTTGCCCCTTCGTCTTTCTCATTTTCGGCGCTTCTCCTGCGATCTCCGCTGCTAGGGTTAGCATCTCTCGCCATCCCAATCCGACGCAATCGCAAGTTCTTTCGCTGATAAGATGTCTTCTCCTTCCTGCAAAGACGCTCCTTCATCAGCCTCGACCAAGGATCGGGCAACTTCCGTGCTGATGGAGAAGCGATTGTAGGAATTGGTCTCTGTCGGCATTTTTTCCCCTTTGGTGATGCTCTCCGCTCGGCAGGTGAGTCTTGCCCCACGCCCCGCACTGAAGAAGTGGTCGTTTTTGAGTCGTTTTTCCAACGTGGATTTGGCCTTCCCGCCTGTGCTTTTCTTTGCAGTCTTCTTCACTTTTATGAAATTAAATTGACCCATCTCAATCCCAATTCCATTCTTCAAATTGTTGTCTTCGTTCACCTCTGCGAGGCCTTCCTTGGCATTCGCCCGCATTTTGATCTTTTTCGCTATCTTTTCCTTCTCAAGCCCTTCTCGAACAAGAATTCCCCCAAAGCAGTTGGAGGCGCCGGATTCCAGCTGAGGGACGGCTTGAAGAAGGCCTATTTTGCTATTCCTTCAAAACCTCGAACAAGAGTGGCACCAGGGAATGGTTTCTTGTGCCAACCCCAAACCTTCTCTTCCTTCTTTTTCCGGAGTCCCGCCTAAGCCTTCACTGGACTGGTCTTCGCTTCCTTCAGATGGCGGGGTGGATCAGGTGGAGGAGCTCATGGGGATGATCGCTAAATTGAAGGAAGGAGGTCTAACTAGAGTCGCAATCATCCTCAATTTTGGCCTTCGTCAAGTACAGCCCATCAAGGAGCGAGTCCATCTCGGGTATGACTATGAAGGAGAACGCGACACCACCCAGGAAGCCCCTGAGCTGATTCCCAGGGACGCTCTTCTTAGACGCCTGGGCGATTTCTTCGTCCAGGGCATCCAAATCGCCAACACTGGGTGCCCGAAGCCCTTCAATAAGACGAATCCTCCGCCTCCAGTAAGATGTTATCTTATCTTCCCCGATTAGTTTTTCTGGCTCTTGAGAAGCTGCATTTAAACATGCGTTTGGTACCTGTGCCTATAGGGTCGCGACGCTTTCTTCTCTGATACGCCGCTGCCTGAATTTTCTCAGCATAATAGCGCCAAACGGAAACACCCTGCTCGTGCCTCACCCTCGTCTCCGAGTGCCAAGAAGAGCAGGGTGGCCAAAGCCAAAGACCCCTTGGGAAAGGGTAAGCGCCCAGCCGTCCACACACCCAAGGAGAAGGGGAAGCAATCGGTAGCTAACGTGCGCCCGACTGGAGGCCCGAAGGTTCAAGACCAGTAGCCGTACGCGCTCCTCCAGCGACTTCCTCGTCTTCAAGCCGGTCTGTGGACCCAAAGGCCCCTGAGCTCCCAGCTCGGCACTCGGCCGACAACGTGCCTCCACCCTCGCGCCCGATTAGAGACCCGTTGTCCCCCGTACCGAGTGCGTAGACTGGTTCTTCTGCCGGCGGACCTTCTGCTCAGAAGGGCTCGGGGATAAAAATAACGAGATCCAGCAGGTTGGTTTCCTTGTTAGCTCTTTTCATTTTCCCAGGTCGTGCCCTGACTGCTTCTTTTTTCGGAAAGCCTGTTGATGAGATGCCTGTGGATGTGCCACGCTAGGAGCCCCAGGGGGCTGTTGCTGAAGATGCCTCAAGCCAAAAAGGGACTAAGGCGACGGCTGATGCCGCGTCCACCGCCCCCGATGTGATTCCGGAGCCAGCGGCAACGACTCTCCCGACTGCTTCCGTGGCCCAGAACACCGAGGTTGGCTCGAATCCGAACATCCCCTGGCCGCAGACTCTTTTTGGGCCAGCTGGCCAAATGGTGCCTTTTAAACCTGCCGCTCACCCTTCGCCTCTGCCGGAAGAACTCCCTCGGCCTCCTCGCCCTTTGCCTCCGCCAGAAGAACTCCCTCGGCCTCCTCACCCGAAATCTCCGGTACGGGTTTCCTTCTTCGACAAATATGGCGAGGGGATATCTTATGATGACAAAGATGAAGATAAGGAATGGGAGTCATTCTGTGACCATGTCTACGGTTGCTCTCGGTTTGCTCATGTAAGTTGCTTGTGCCGAGTTGTTTTAGAAGTCCTCTTCTTTTTTTCTTTGATGCATAGTGTAGCCTCATCATTCCTTTGTGAATGTTGTATTCTGAGACTTGATATGTGATTATTCATTTGCCCCTAGGAAAAAATGCTTGGTCACCTGAGCCGTGTTTTGCTTTTAAATGCTTCATTTTGTCCTGCGAGTCTTTTTTGATTTAATACTTGCATGCGCTACGTCTGGTTTGATGTCCCGCGTCCATACGTCTTCTTGGTCGTTTCGAGTTCTGGTACCAGCGCATCTTTCGGAGCCGCTTCGGCTTCCTGCGCTATCATTTACTCAAGACCGTTCGATTTCCACACTTTGGGTGTATAAGAGTGTCACCGCTACTTGAGCGATCACTCGTCTCTAAACGCTTCTCAGCAGGCTTCAACGTTCTCTCTTGAACCTTCAATGGCTTCTTCGTCCCATCTTCTTCATCTGGTGATGAGGCTCCACCATCTCCCCCCCCACCGGCGGAGGGGTTGATCTTTGATTTTGAGGATGAGGCTCCACCGGCGCCTGATGTGGAGGAAGCCTTTCTGGCCGAGCTCTGGGCTGATTACAACCTCGCGCTGGCCGAGCTGGCAGAGAAGAAGCTCTTTGCTTGCGACGCCTACCATCGGTCTTGTTGATCGGCCGCCTGAAGCTTGTCGGGCGAGGGCGCTCTTCTCGAGCGATGGGTCGCGTCGCGCGGCGCTTAGGTTTTAGATTCCTACTCGCTTCTTTGTGTAATGCATTGATGTATCCATACTCGAGTGCGCCTAATGAAATCTTGATGTTTGCTTGACCTTTCCTTTTTGATTTTAAAGTTTTGCTCGAGTGGTTTCTTTTCCGTTTTCGTTTGAGCACTCTGCTCGACTGCTCTAGCCCCCGGGTGTCGGAAGTCGACTCATGGCCAGTTTTCCTAGGCACGCGCTTTTGAGAGACTAGAGTTAAATGCTGTTTGTGGGGTTAGAGTTTCACGATTTGGATTTTAACGCACTTCGAGCTCATTCGCGATCAACAGGAAAGAAGATAAAAATGACTCATAAGAAGGGTTAGCATGCGCAACACTATTAGAGTGTAACCCAGACTTCTTTGCTAATTGAGCATCAATTGAGTAGCAAGTCAAGAAGAGATAGTTTTATTCATGAACAACATAACTAATATACAATATTTTAAGAGTAAAAATGATGTAGCTACTCTATGTTCCATGAGTTGCCGATGACAACGCCATCTTCCCGCTTGAGTCTGTAAGCCCCCGGGCGTGTCACCTCGTCGACGATGTAGGGGCCTTCCCAGCCTGGGGAGAGCTTGTGCTCGCTTTTTTGATTCTTCATTAGGACCAGATCTCCTTTGGAGAAAGCACGGCCCCGAACGTTCCGATCGTGGTAGCGGTGTAGGCCCTAGAGGTACTTAGCCGACTGGATCGCTGCAATTTCCCTGGCTTCTTCTAGTCGGTCGAGGTCTTCCATCCGGTTATCCTCCGACTCGGGCTCCTTGTAGTTCCGAACCTGCAGGGATCCGAACATCAACTCGGTAGGTAAGACTGCTTCTGAGCCATATACTAGGAAAAAAGGTGACTGTCTGGTAGCTCTGCTGGGAGTAGTTCTCAGCCTCCAGAGCACCGAAGGTAATTCTTTTACCCATCGTGTTGCATAAGGCTTGAGACGGTCAAAGATCCTTGCTTTCAACCCTTGTAGCACCATGCCGTTCGCCCGCTCCACTTGGCCATTGCTCCTTGGGTGAGCCACGGAGGCGAAACAAATCTTGATGCCGAGTTCATCGCACCAGTCTTGAAATTCTTCCCCACGGAATTGAGTTCCATTATCCGTGATGATCCTGTTTGGTACACCGAATCTTACCATGATTTCTTGAAAGAACTCCTTGGCCTTGGCCGCCGTGATCATGGCGACGGGTTTTGCCTCAATCCACTTAGTAAATTTATCAATGGCGACGAAGAGATGAGTGAAACCACCTTGAGCCTTCTTCAAAGGACCGACCATGTCGAGCCCCCAGACTACGAATGGCCAGGTGATCGGGATGGTTTGCAACTCCTGCGCCGGCACGTGTACTTGACAAGCGAAGAATTGGCAACCCTCACAGGTGCGAACAATATCCTCCGCGTCGGATACGGCAGTCGGCTAGAAGAAATCTTGACGGTAAGCTTTGCCCACCAGGGTACTTGATGCTGCGTGATGTCCGCAAATTCCCGAGTGGATTTCTCTAAGGAGGTTCTTCCCTTCCTGCTCCGATATGCAGCGCCTTAGGACTCCGGAAGCACTCTTTCGGAAGAGTTCCTCACCGACTACCACGTAGCTTTTGCATCGACGCGCGACGCGCTCTGCCTCTACGCGGTCTTCGGGGAGCTATTCTTTTAATAGATAGTTTAGGAATGGAGTTGTCCAGTCGGGGCTAATGACTAAAACTTCCTCCTCGGCCGGTCTTTCTTCTGACTTGTCTGAATCTTGCTGTCGGCTTATTGAAGGTTTGTGGAGCTCTTCGATAAATACTCCAACCGGTACTGTTGCCCGACTGGTGCCTAGCCTTGCGAGCTCGTCTGCTGCTTTGTTGTCACGGCGGAGTACGTGGATGAGCTCCAGCCCATAGAACTTATTTTTGAGTTTTCGCACTTCCTGGCAATATGCGACCATGTTGTCACCGACGCATGACTAGTCTTTTTGCACTTGGTTGATTACCAGCATGGAGTCTCCGTAGATTGTCAATCGTTGAACGCCTAGGGATATGGCGATATGAAGCCCATGGATGAGTGCCTTGTACTTGGCGGCGTTGTTTGATGCCGAGAAATGGAGCTGAAGGACATACTTCAAGCGATCACCTATCGGAGAGATGAGCACCACGCCAGCACCCGCGCCACTGAGTATGAGGGAACCATCGAAATACATTGTCTAGTACTCAAGTTCTTCAAAAGTCGTGGGGGTCTACAATTCTACCCACTCGGTGGTGAAGTCGACGAGTACCTGAGATTTTACCGCTGTTCGCGGCTTGAAGGAAATTTCAAAGTCTCCAAGCTCGACCGCCCATTTTGAAATTCTCCCGGTGGCCTCTCGGTTGTAGAGTATATCACCAATTGGAAAGGTGGTGACCACTGAAATTGAATATTCTTAGAAGTAATGTTTAAGTTTGCGAGAGGTGAGCAATACGGTACACAACAGTTTCTGTACCTACGGATATCGCACCTTGGACTCTCCTAACACTTCGCTGATGAAATAAACTGGCCGCTGGACCTTCTGGAGGTGCCCTGCTTCCTTCCGCTCTACGACAATTGCGGCGCTGACTACATGAGTCATTGCAGCAATGTAGAGCAAAAGGGGTTCTTCGGGCATTGGTGAGACCAATACCGGTGGCGAGAACAAGAATGCCTTGAGCTCCTCGAAAGCTTGCTGTGCCTCGGCAGTCCACTAGAAGTTGCCCTGCTTCTTCAGAAGTTTGAAAAAAGGCATTCCCCGCGAACCAAGGCGAGAAATGAATCTGCCGAGTGCCACCATGCAGCCTGTGAGCTTCTGGACGTCTTTCTGGCTGGTCGGAGGCTTCATCTTCAAGATAGCATTGATCTTCTTCGGGTTTGCTTCGATGCTCCACTGCGACACAATGAATCCGAGCAGTTTTCCTGAGGGGAGTCCAAAGACGCACTTTTCGGGGTTGAACTTTATCTTGTAGGCCCTTAGGCTTTCAAATGTCTCGGCCAAGTCGGATATGAGGTCCTTCTTCGCACGAGATTTGACGACGACATCATCCACATATGCTTCCACGTTGCGCCCGATTTGAGTGTGGAAGCACCACTGTATTGCGCACTGATAGGTTGCACCAGCATTTTTCAACCCGAACGGCATTGTGACGTAGCAAAATACTCCAAACGAAGTCTTGATACAGTCTTCTTCTTTCAGCCTGATCTGGTGATACCCCGAGTTGGCATCTACAAAACTTAAGAGCTCGCAGCCTGCAGTTGAATCTACCACTTGGTCGATGCGGGGCAGCCCGAACGGATCTTTCGGGTATGCCTTGTTAAGATCGGTATAATCAACAGATATGCGCCAGCTTTTATTCTTTTTGCGAATAAGAACTGGGTTCGCTAACCAGTCGGGATGATACACTTCTTTTACAAAGCCTGCGGCTAAAAGCTTAGTGATTTTTTCTCTGATGGCTTCTCAGCGATCCTAAGTGAATCGTCGGAGTCGCTGTTTGATGGGCTTCGCCTTCTCGTTAACATTGAGAGAATGCTCGATCACCTCCCTAGGGACATCGGGCAAGTTGAAAGGTTTCCATGCAAAAATGTCCCGGTTGGCTCGAAGAAAGGTGACGAGCGCGTCTTCCTATTTGGGGTTGACTCCTGTCCCTATCAGAGCCGTCTGAGCCGAGTTGGATGGGTCGAGGATTACCTTCTTAGTCCCCTCGTCAGGCTTCATGCTTGCCTTGGCTTGCTTTTTGGCCAGGACTTCTCCTTCATCTTGTTGATGTGTGGCCACCTGTCGGCCGCCACTTCCTGCATTTCGGCCATTTCGCAGCTCTCTCTGTCACACGCGAAAGACTGCCTGATGTCGCCGCGGACGGAGATGATTCCCTTTGGCCCTGGCATCTTCAGGACAAGGTAAGTGTAATGGGGCACGGCCATAAACCTGGCTAGGCCTGGCCTTCCTAAGATGGCATGGTATGGTATCTCGAAATCAGCCACCTCAAAGTTGAGATATTTCGTCCGGTAATTTTCTCTGGTCCCAAACGTGACCGGTAAAGTGATCTGCCCGAGTGGAACCGGAGTGGTCCTGGGGATTACCCCATGAAACGGTGACGAGCCCCGCTTTAGCTCCGTGGGGGGATCTTGATGTCGTCGAAGGTTTTGGAGAAGAGGACGTTGAGTCCACTCCCTCTGTCAACCAGCACCCTCTTGAGTTTAACGCTGCGAATCACAGGGTCCAAAACAAGAGGATATCAACCTGGATATGGAATGTAATCTGGATGATCCGAGCGGTCAAAGGCGATCGGGACCTCGGACCATCTGAGGTATTGGGGAGTTGTCGGCATAACCGCATTGATGTCCCGGGCGTTAAGCTTTTGCTTTCGCTTGGACTCATAAGCAGCCGAGCCCCCGAATATGTAGTTGAGCTCGCGTTCTGTTTTCTAGTACTCGCCCTCGTCATCTTCAGGGGGATCTTGGTTTTTCTTTACTTTGTCCTTTGCTTCACCCTTGGCTGGCCGCTTGTTGGACTCCTTGGCAAACCTTCTCAGAGTGAAGCAATCCTTCGCAGCATGTTTCCCCTTGGGATGGAAAGGGCAGGTTGCATCCATTACTGCGTCATAATCATTCATCCGTGGCACGCGATGTCGGCCTCACTCGACCTCCACCACTAATTCTTCGGGCTTCCGCTTCTTATCCCGCTGCCTGGAGGACTCGGCGTGATCCTTCTTGTCTTTATGCCGTGGGAGATCGTCTTGACGCTCGGCCAAAGCATCCGAGGCTGTTGCGTAGCGATATTCTAATTCAAACATTTCTCTCACCGTAGTCGGCGGCTTCCGGGACATCTTCTTGATCAAGTCGGGGTCGTTGACGCCTTTCTGGAACGCTGCGAAGATAGCGGCCTCTGAGATGTCCCGGATCGTATTCTTCTTTTGCATGAAGTGCCGGATAAATTCCCGGAGAGTTTCACTCCTTCCCTGATGAAGCTGGTATAGGTCCCACTGAGTCCCAGGTCTTTCATAAGTGCCCTGGAAGTTGGTGATGAACTGCTCACAAAGATCTCCCCAGGAATCTATAGAATTCACTAGAAGTCCTGTGAGCTAGGCTTGAGCCGAGGGGGTAAGCGTGACCGGTAGATAATTGGCCATTACATTATGATCGCCCCCGGCTGCCATGATTGCAACGGAATACACTTGCAACCAAGCTTCTGGATCTCTTTCTCCATCAAATTTGGTGATGCCTTTTGGGTTAAACCCTTCAGGCCAAACCACTCGGCGAAGCCGGGGAGTGAAGGCTCAGATCCCTTCAATAGGCCCATCACTGCGTCGACGTGGGGAGCACTGAGAAGGTGATCTAACTCGGCGGTCCTTGCTATCGCCCTTGTCACGGCGATGTATGTTCCTGCGATCGTCTCGGTCGTCATGGCGGATGCCAAAACGTTCGTAGTCATCGCTGTGCCGGTGGCGCTCTTCATCTTCTCGATCCCGCTGCCTGTCATTTAGGTCCACGCGAAGATCACAGTTGATACTTTGCCGAGCGTCCTCACCTCGTCGAAGTTCATGTCAGCCACGCATGCCCCGACTGCGAGCTGTATTGTTGCTGGCAGCCTGAGTGACTACGCAGGTACGAGAGTGCTCTTTCTCCCCTGGTTCTTCCTGATGCTGCTGTATCGCTGTTGCCGTCACCATGGCTTTGACTTGGGCCACGATCGGAGTGGCTGGGCTGTCGGAACCGAGCAGTGGTCCCAAAGTGTCGAGAAGTGTCTTCGATGCAACGATGTTCTGCTGAGGAGTAAGGGAAACCGATTGGTTCTCCATCTTCATCTACAGGATGTCTTCATTAACATTACGACCCCTGGCCTGGAGAGACTTCACGCGGGTTTCTTGCGCCTCACGACGAAGGCGCTCTATCTCCGTGGCGTCCGTGGCATTTTCTGCTGCTGGGACTCAGTCCGTGGGTCTTCAATCATGAAGATGCCACGAAAGCCTTGAAAATCTCCTGACCCGCTGTCTAAGTCAAAAGGACAATGAGACAGATTGGGCTGACCTTTAGGTCCGAGTGGTTTTCTGGCGCCGCTCACCACTCGGGACTCGCCCTTGACCGTTCTTCACCCAGACCGGGGAACAAACTCCTGGCTTACCGTACGGGGACAGATAGCCATGCTTGTCCCTGATCCAAGTGGCTGCCTGGCTAGGAAAGCGATGGAATTGCTTCTAGATTGGATCTGATCCGAATCTGAAAGAATGAGCTTGCCGAGGTCTCGGTAATGAAGTCCAGGCTTCCGAAACGGAACGCTTGGGCGGGAGCGAAGGTGATGGTGATTCCATCGACGGAGGCCATCGAGCTTGCTGAGATTGATCTTAACGCACCCCCTACCTGGCGCGCCAACTGTCGATATTTATTGTCGGCAATAATGAAAACGCTGGATCCAAACTCGATGGTAACACAAGACAAGAGAATTATCAAGGTTCAGGCTCTCACGGAGGAGATAATACCCTAGTCCTGTGCTCTGGAATTATATGTGGCTAGCTAATTTCTTTGATGAGATTGTATGTTGATGTTCCCCGTCCCTCCTTTATATAGCGAGAGGACGGTTAAAAGAGAGTCTGATGGGATATAAAATGGGGATTATATCTCACGCACCTATCCGTTTGGTAACGGCTTAGATTACAATCATATCCTGCCTAATCCGGATCGGCTGCTATCTCCAAGGCTTCCTTATTTACACGCGTTTTGGCGCACCTGTAACCTGCTTCCCTCTGTACCCGGCCCAATCTTGTTTAGTTGGGCCTTGCAGGCCTGTCTTGCAGATACCCATGCTGTGCATACTCGACAGTGCCCCTGTAGCTTGCATAAATAGAACTTGTCGTAAATGTGAACTTTGTAAATAAACCCCCCAGGTATGTTGCTATTTATGGTTTGTATTTCAAATGTAAAATAAAACTGTTTAACAACTTGCATCCACGACACTTAAACCCGTACCTTCCTTTCTTTACTCACTACATGTAATATTCAGAATACTCCGTGTTGTTCGTTGAGTACTGTTGTGTAATCACCCTTGCCTCCTACCCCCCCCCCTTAGATGTCAATGAAGCCGGAGAACTCCAGGAGCTTGTAGATGGCAATGAAGTTTGGTTTTGAAGGCCTTGATCTTTCTGCTCAAGCCTTTCCTGTAGGTGTTTTGTAATGTATTTGGTGCCAGCCGCACCCTTTGTAAAACCTTGGCCGTTAGGCCCTTAACTTGTCTATAAAAATATTCACTTTTGCCTTTATGTCTGACAATGTACACTTGGTTACGTACAGCTAAAATCCTGGGTGGCTGCGAAGGTATTTATACGCATCCCCTGAAAAGGGCCGTCCGTTATAGAATACGCTCATGAGAAACATGTCGAGCGAGCGTAGGTTAGAATCATCCCTCGTCTAAAACATTTGAGTTGATTCTAAAAAAATAATCTCGTCCTTTAAGGAAGCGTGCAAAATCTTTGTGATACATTGATTAAACACATTGTTATAATTATTTATAATTACATATTTTACATGTATTTCTAATGTTTCCTTGCTACCCTTAGTGGGGATAGGTGGGTGAAAGAGGACGAGCCATAGCTCGTGTGGTCGGAGGTTGAAGCGCCTTCGGTCGGTCGTGAGTTTGAGTCCGATCTCGGATTCACAGGCCTCATCCAAAATAAATTGAGAATAGGTACGTACACACGTGTGCATTCAGCAAGATAGTTAAAAGCTTTGAAGGTCTCTACAAAATTTCTCTATGTGTGTAGGACGTACATGCGTACGTGTGTGGAGCTTTACACTACCACAACACAGCACATAGGTGACGCGTAGTGGCGGTTATAAAGTTCAAAATGGTGGGAAGACTATTTGTGGAGGTTTTTGTTTGGATCCGTCACAAATAGTCTCGAGACTATTTGTTGTGGTTTTTGGATGGATCCGCTACAGATAATCACATTATCTATGGCGGTTTTTTTTGAAACTGCCACTGATAATTTGTGGCGGTTTTAGGGAAAAACTGCCACTGATAATATTAGTATTTGTGGTGGTTTTTTATTAAAACCGCCACTGATATTATTATCTGTGGTGGTTTTAATTCAAAACCGCTACAAATAATATTCCTATAAATGCCCCCTGCAGCTACGCCATGGTCATCTTCCTCCCCAAGTACAAAACTGTCGACGTTTCGGGAACTGGTCCCCCGTCGAGCTTACTTGTTGAATGAGGGATCAACCAGGGCCCCTTTCCCATGAAGGGTTTAGCGTCCGAAGGCCTGCCGAGCTAGGAGGATGGTCGGAGGTTCAAAATGAGACAACAGACAAGAAATTTTTATCCTGGTTCGGGCCTCTCGCGAAGGAGATAATGACCCTACGTCCAGTGACTTTACTACTGCTCGAGTGTTTTTTATAGGGCGCTTGGCACGAATGTGCCCTCCTCTCTTTTCTTACAGACTCCCTTGAGTGTTTTTCCTAGTCTTTTTCTAACCTTTCTTCGAACCCCCACTCCTCTTCTTACATATGTACTTAGGTGTTTTTCTTATAGCTTCCCGGGGGAAAGAGAGGGAGAGGATCTTAACGCTTCATTCACAGCGGGGTATTTATAGACGATTACAGTATTACATCATTTATAACTGAATGACATGCCGCTACTGTGCCCGGACGTGGGTGTAACTGCTGCCTTTACTTTTCGCCATGTCGTGACGTGGGCGTAGTGAGCTTTGGACGTGGTCGTACGGTCCTTGCGCCGTAGTGTGATTAATGCCACATCGTCTTCATGGGCCGAACATGACCTATCGATCATGTCTTGGATCTTCCTTCAGCCTTGACCGACCGTCGCATTCCTCCGAGCAGGCATGCTCGGGAAATAGAGGCGCATGCTTGGGGATGAACTTGGTCGTGGTTGGGGCAGACCCATCGACCGATCTATTCGAGGGCATTCCTTGGGGAAACCGTCCAAGGGTAAGCAATCTTCGGCCGAAGATTGGCTGCCGGGGTACGATGGTCTTTATGGGAATTACCCAATCCCCGACAGCTAGTCCCTGATAGGCCTGGGCATTCGGTTTAACCAAAAAATTCGATTTCGGTTTTTGGTTTTTCGGGAAATTCGGTTATTTCAAAACTAAAACCGAACTATGTTTGAAAATTTCAGTAACCGACACTTCGGCTAACCAATAATTCAGTTTCGGTTTTAACCGAATTAACCAGAGAATTCAAACTGAGAATATATATTGTAAGTATAAAGATAATAGATGATGCTAGTAAACATGCAATTCTTTACATATGGACATAAAAATATACATGTGGACTAATAATAGCACAAGTTCACTTGATGACTCGATAAAAGCTGTTATGGTAGAACTTCAACCATTACATTTTAAATGACCAAAGGGCAAATGCAAGTCGATGTAGCAGTGCACCTATTGAGTGATTATCTATGACTTCCATACACTAAATAGTAATTATTCAATAGGCTCAGACCTACTGTAATTCTTCTAACTAGGCCACAAAGGTACAAGACTAAAAGAAAATTACAAACATGTGCATTGCGGACACAAGAATAAGGCAGATGATCAATCTTAATAGTTTCTGATTTGGACCATAAAGTCCAGTTAGAATTTTGTGGTTAACATAGAAAAGGTAGATTCACTTTGGCAAAGATAATACTAAAATATGAACATAATGAATCAGCACAGTTTAAAGATATGATGAGCAGAACATTTCCGCACAGCAAAGATAATACTAAGCTTATTGAAGAAATACTAACCAAAGTAGTCACATAGTTCGGTTAGTTCGGTTAACTGAGGTTTAAAACTGAATTAGCTGAAAAAAATTCGGTTATTCCATACAGCTAACCGAATCAACAACCAAACAATTCGGTTTCGGTTTTTCAGCTTCGGTTTCGGTTTTAACGATTTCGGTTTTCGGTTTCCGGTTTATTTGCCCAGCCCTAGCCCCCGAGGTTCAAGTGGGAATTCGCTCGGCGGGGCCTTCCCCTTGAGCCTTCAGACTCATAGGAGGGATTGGGATCTGTCGATGTATTTCGCCGGCGGGATTTCTCCTAGGACGGAGAATAAGGTTCGGTATAGGGCGTCTTCACGGTCGAACACTCTAATGGTCCTCCCTTGAGGGATTCGGTGGTGAACAGATCAAAAGAACACACCAATGTACCCAGGTTTGGGCCCCCAGATCAGCACGAACCGGATTCCCCCTGATCGTCAGGGGTGCCTGGGGTGGTATCGTAGCCCTCCCGGTGGAGTCCATCGAAGGGAAGCTTGTGATGAACGCAAGCCACTCCGCCGACGGCAGTTGGCAAATTGGCTAGGCTTTGGCCGGGCAGACCAAGCTGCTCGGCATTTGCGGGAGCAACCTGGTCATCCAGGCCTCGACCCCGGTGGTGCTCAAGTTCCCAGCGCCTTGCAAAGAGCACAAGACATTAATAAGCTATTGGCGACCACAAAGGTGAGGCAAGCAAAAAAATTGACGAAGACTTACGGCCTGGGTACGTGCGGGTCACGTTGTCATCGCTGGTGTACTGCTAGGCTAGCCTGACGCGTCGTCACAGGGGGCTGATCCGTTGGGTCACGAAGTCCTTGACGACCAGCGTCCCGATCAGTTTGGAGGCCCACAACTAGTCGATGCGGGCCACCATGGACCGGAGTTCCGCCGTCTCCTCAACGGGGGAACCCCAGTTGTCGATGCTAGCTGCCAGCGCGGACGACAGCTCCAGGACATCGAGCCCGCTATCGTCAGCGATGTACAACCACTCGTTCTGCCACATTTTCCAGGTGCTCTTCATCTGGAGGGAGATGTAGTGGGAGGCTGAGCCATCACAGAGGCAGAAATGGCAACTCCCCATGAGCCCACTATCGGTGAGGCCGCGGAGAGTATAGAAGTACCGGAAGAGGGGAAGATTTGGCATCACCCCCACGAACATTTCGCAGAGGTGTGCGAAGATGGAAAGGGCGAGGATGGAGTTGGGGGTGAGATGATGGTGGATCTCGTAGAAGTGAAGAACAGTGAGGAAGAACTCGGAGTAGGGCAACATTAGGCTCGCCCCCAGCGCCCAAATGAAGGTGATCACCTCCCCTGGGTTGCATTTTGGCACGACGGTGCCCGCCCTAACGCGGAGGGCCCCTTCAGGGGCTAGGCGAAGAACATTCCGTAGCTTGGACTTTTCCATAGCCGAGGGGGGAAGCAGCGGAGCCATACGGCTGGAGTGTTGTTTTGGTGCCGTGACTGCGAAGAAGACAAAGGAAGCAAAGAAGACGAAAGCGACAGGAGTGCGGATTGTGGTGGGGCGAACATGCCTATTTATAAGCCGTGCCCCCACGAACCGACGGTTCGCAAAAAGATCATAAATGGCATGGGGCGACAAGACCTGAAGAGTTGCGGCGGTTGCAGAGAGAATTTATACGGTTGCATGTACAGGAATAGGACCCGTCCAGGACCATGCCCTGGTAAAAGAATATCTTCGAAATGTCCCAGGGCGCGCTCTGGGGCAGATTCGGGGGCTACTGTCAGTGTATTCTACACCGAGGTACTCTCTCCATCACTGCTAGGTGGGACCACGCAAGCAAGATACAAAAAGAAGAAGGTCCTGTGAAAAGGACTCAACAAACTGACGAAAGGCTTGGCGGCCGACCAGGTCCTAGCCCCGGGCGACCAGGACACGTGGCCGCTCGGCAGGCTACTGGTTGACCAGGTCTCAGTCTCGGGCGACCAGATCACGACCGCTGAAGACCAGGACACGTGGTTGCCCGACAAGCAGTCGAGCGACCATGCCACGTGGCTGCCTGACGAGTAGCCAGCCCATTACCAGTCGACCACGCAGACAGAGCTGGGAGACTTTCGCTCGAAGCAATCGCCAGGATCACAACGTATCATAGCCATTAAATGCGCATAGGAGCCATTCAATGCGTGGGGAGTCGTTGCAGTGCACCTGAAGGTCATTAAATAGGCATGGCTCCCTAATGCCCTGATGACCTGTCCCTCCGACTGAGCCAGCTTCACCAACTCCCATTCCATCTACACCGCCCCAAGCAAGATGGGGTGATGCGTGTACCAGGCGTTCATCATGCAGCGTCCGATCCCCTCCTCTCGGGCGGTTCGAAGACAGGCGGCGTCAAGATACGGCGTAGACAAAGAGGCTCCGAGGGACAGTAGCAATAGGACTAGACACAGTCAATGTAATTAATGTAAAACTACTCCCTCTGCCTGCCCTAGCTAGGCCCAGGAGTATATAAGGGCGCTAGTATGCATGAGGCAGGGAGGTCGGTCGAAATGCAAGAGATTGGATCATTGAGGTCGCTCAGTCGATCAGCTCACAATGAAGAGCAAGCAGAGTAATAGAGCAACATGAGCTTAAACAGGACGTAGGGCTATTACCCGCATTGGGGGCCCGAACCTGGGTAAATCCTATGTGTTCCTTGTGTGCTCCCGTGTGTTCTTGAGCTTCCTGTCCTGCTCATCCCACGAACAGAGTAGAGAAGAGAGCCGAAAGTGACATCCCCCCTACCGAAACTTGGTTATACACTCGAACCAAAACTGTCCAACACTAACACGCCGACAGTTTGCAAATTACAACCGACGAATAATAGCAAAAAATACTTAGGCCCTGTTTGTATGAATCATCCCTCCAGCATGCTTTCTAAGGTGTTGCACACGTTGTACTCCACCACGATACAAATTACCAAACTTAAGAACTCTGTAAAATCTAAATTCAGTATCTACGCATGCAGCCATACACCATCTGCACAGGAACACAGACCAAACTATTCATGGCAAATCAACCCAGGTCACAAAGCAACAACCCTCACAAATGTCAACCTTTAGCGGCAGCAACGGCAGTTGGAGGTGGTGGTGGGGAGCTGAGGTGGCGGCAAACTCCGAGGTGAGGCGATGCGGTCAGAGGTGGCGGCGGGGAGCCAAGGCGACGGGGTGCTTCAAGGCCAGTCGACGCCGATGATGGCCGAGGTGGCGGGGAACCGAGGCGTTGGCGAACTCCGAGGCAAGGTGACGCGGTCGGAGGTGGCGGTGGTCAGAGGTGAGGCAATGGAGGCAGTGCACGGGGACGGAGATGGAGACGGCGGTGTGAGGCTAAGTTAGGGTAAATGAGAGGAGGGTGCGGCGTTAGAATTTATAGGGGTGGATTATCACTACCAGTTCGCCACAACAACCGGTAGTGATAGTCTATCACCGTCGGTTCATAAGTAGAATCGGTAGTGATAATTTTTATCACTGCCGGCCCATTCCACAAACCGGCAGTAATAGTAGAATATTACTGCCGGTTGGATATACAACCAGCAGTGATAGTTATTATCACTGCCGGTTGATACAAGAAACCGGCAGTGATAAGCAATATCAATGTTGGTTATATGAACAACCGACAGTGATGAGCTGGTCTCTGGCCAATTAATTGAAACTTTCAATTTATTTCATTTGAAAGGCTGAGTGCTTTGAGATTTTTGAAATCCTATCAAATTTGATCCAAATTATCTGCAAATTTTTGGAGGCATACTGTAGGACATCTAATATTTTATTTAAATATTTTCCCAAATTTTGATCAAGTCCTAAAATTATAAAAATCTAGATTGGTCACTATGTTAATAGTTTTAATATTTTAAAAATCAAATAATGCTTCAAAAATTCACACAAATGCAGTCAAATTCACACAAGTCCAAATGCAGTTAAGATTTGCACAAATCCAAATGCAGTTAAAGATTTGCACTCAAATATTCGATCACACTTTTCTTTGAGCTGCAAAAGAATAGATCAAACCAGTTCGGAGCAAAACCTCAATTTCCATTATTGCATATATTACATTAATTGTTACATATAAGAAAATAAACATGTCGTTCGTACAAAAGAAAGCATACATTTCATTACTACAACTAAGCTACGATTCGACCTTCGTTATGATCGTGGCGTATGCACGTAGTATCATTACTCTCTTCCATGATACTTAGGTCAATGTCCTCTTCGAAAGGGGGAAGCTTATCGAATTGGTTGTACTCTTTCTCGTCAACAACATTCTCAACTCTGACAATCCTTTTTTTCCTTGAATAACCACATGGCGCTTCTTGTTAGCTAGGTCAGTTACAAAGAAGATTTGTGTAACAGAATTAGCAAGTACGAATAGTTATTCTCTGTATCTGACTTGTTTGAGGTCCACGGTAGTGATACCGTACTTGTCGATATTCACGCCCCCTGGAAGTCTGACCCATTGGCACCGAAAGAGAGGGACCTTCAAAGGTCCATAGTCAAGCTCTCAAATCTCTTCTATGAATCCGTAGTAGGTTTGCCTATTTCCATTACTGTCACAGGCATCTATACGGATACCGCTGTTTTGGTTGGTACTCTTTTTATCTTACGCTCTTGTATAAAATGTAAAACCATTTATGTCGCATCCTTGGAATGTCCGAATTGTAGTTGACAGTCCTTGAGCCAACACTTTCAACTGAGTGCAGTCTGTCTTCGTATGCATCAGTGTCTACGTAACCAATCGCTGAAGTTATCTCTGTGCTCTCTCGTGAGCCAAACCTCTGACCTCCCTGGGTTTGTTCTGGATAGCATGTTCTTGTGCATGTTGACATACGGGGCCACCACAACTGATTGTCCCAAAACTGTGAAATGTGCTTGTGTAAATGAAACTAGATTGCTATTATGTAGTAATTTCTCGCCTAGTGTCCCTTTCTACTGTAGCCTCCCCTCATGCCAAGATACAGGCACACCAATCGGTTTGAGATCCATATAATCGACGCAGAACTCAATGACCTCCTCGGTTCCCTAGCCATTAGCAATGCAGCCTTCCGATCGATGTCGGTTACGAACATATTTCTTTATAACCTCCATGAATCTATCGAAAGGGTACATTTGATGTAGAAATATGGGACCAAGAATCCGTATCTCTTTCACAATGTGAACAATGAGATAGACCATAATATCAAAAAAAGATGGAGGAAAACACATCTCAAGCCTGCACAGTGTGGACCACATCTTCCTCTGACTTATCTAATTTTAACGGATCGATGGCCTTCGTGAAATCGCACCAAGAATGAACACAACTTGATAATTGGGTCTCGGACTTTCTCTGGCAGAACACCCCTAATTGCAATTGGAAGCATCTGTGTCATCATCATGTGGCAATCGTGAGACTTCATACCAATTAATTTTAAGTCTTTCATTGAGACTAGTCTCTTTATGCTAGCAGAGTAATCAGACGGAACTTTGACTCCATGAAAGCATTCGCAAATGCTAATTTTCTCTTTCTTGCTCGGAGTGTAGCAAGCTGCGGGAAGGTACTTTTTGCCTGTATCTATTTCTTCGTGATGCAGCTCCGTCAAGAGTTTCATATCTTCGAGGTCCATCCGTTCTTGGAGTGTATCTTTCGTTTTGCCAGGTATGTCCAGTAAGATACCAAGCAAGCTATCACACTTGTTCTTCTCTATGTGTATGATGTCGATTGCGTGTCGAACTTTCAGGTGCTGCCAATAAGGTAGGACCCAAAATACTGATCTCTTTTTCCACAAAGGAGCCTGATCCCGGGAACTCGGGATAGATGTACTGCCGGCTCCCTTTCCGTGAATAATTGTAAGATCCTTTATAGCGGCAAATATCTATTTTCCAGTGTGATTCTTTGGAGCTAAGGCAGTCTCCTTTGTTTCATCAAAAACTCTCTTATTATTGCGGTATGGGTGATCCTTGCGGAAGAACCTGCGATGCCGCATGTAAGCCATTTTTCGCCAGTTCTTCAGCCACCGGCTAGCTGTATCATCCAAGCACTGGATGCATCTGTTGAAGCCTTTTGTCGTCTGGCCTGACAGGTTGCCAAGAGTAGGATAATCATTGATTGTTACGAACAACAATGCCCGTAGGATAAAGTTCTCTCTTTTATACTCATCCCATACCTGTACACCATCCATAATATTAGAAGATCTTCAACCAATGGTTTGAGGTACACATCGATATCATTGCCAGGTTGCCTGGGCCCTTGGATCAGTAGTGGCATCATAATGTACTTTCGCTTCATGCAAAGCCAAGGAGGAAGGTTGTAGATGCATAAAGTCACCGGCTAAGTGCTATGACGACTGCTCATGTTGCCGAAAGGATTCATCCCATCCGTACTCAATCCGAACCTTATATTCCTTACATCATATGCAAAGTGCTTCTTATATTTTTTATCGATGTTCCTCCATTGCACAGAATCAGCAGGGTGTTTGAGCATTCCATCCTTCTTACGCTCTTCGGCGTGCCATCGTAGTAATTGGGCATGGCTTTTGTTCGCAAACAATCGCTTCAGACATGGGATTATAGGGAAATACCACACTACCTTACAGGTACACCTCTTCTTTTTACACTTTACCCCGACATCATCGTTCTCGATATCATCATCATTGCCCTTATACCGCTTTGCTTTGCAAACAACACAGGCATCCATGTCTGCAAACTCATTGCGATACAATATGCAATCGTTTGGACATACGTGTATTCTTTGTACTTCCAATCCCAATGGGCAAACAACCTGCTTGGCTTGGTACGTAGTTGCAGGCAACACGTTATCCTCTGGAAGCAAGTCCCCCAAGACCCCAAGAGACATAACAGCTCAGTAAAGCTCTTATCGGACCAACTATTGCTTGCCTTCAACTGCAGTAGTGAAAGCACGTTATGCAGCTTTTTGTGCTCCTCCTTGCAGCCCGAGTACAATGACGTTGTAGAGTCCTCTACCATACGCTGGAACTTTTGAAACTCCCTTTCACTCGTGAATTCCCCCTCCCCATCACACAACATTTGATCTAAATCATCTTCATGGCTATCAACGAACGCATCTTCCACCGCCGTCATATCGTTGTCTCTGTCATCTTCATCAATGTGTTGCCCTTCATGTACAATATCATCTTCACCGTACTCGGTCCAACAGATATAGCCAGCCTTGAAACCCCTTTGAAGCAAGTGTGCACGTATCGACTCTATGTTAGAAAACAACTTCTCATTTTTGCAATCAATGCATGGACAACACATATAGTCCGCTAGGCTCTTCGACTTGTGTGCCACAGCCGCATTCAGAAAACAAGTCACACAATTAAAGAACTCTGGAACGCGACGGTCTGTATCATACATCCACCTTCGGTCCATCTACAATTAATTATATCGAACTACATTTCAGTATATCAATAAAACGATACCAAAATAATTTATTCTTTACATTAGTCATGCAGTGCTAATTAATTAAAACAATAAACACATTATAAGCACATAATCGCAAATAACAATATAATTGTAAATGATTGGATTTATAAATACATCTACTAGTTTTGCCTATATTAAAATACATCAAACCTTTTTCACTATTTAAATATCCATCTAGCATTTTTTAATTATTTAGAAGATTTATTCATTTCATTTTGTTATATAGCGTTATTAAATTAAATTAATATACATCAAACAAGCATATAATTGAATATAAGGATATATTTCTAAATAATTATGTATCTTGCAACTTTCATTATTGGAAAATCCATCTACCATTTTTCATTATTTAAATATTCAACTAGCAATTCTCACTATTTATAATTCATCTAGCAATTTTTACTATTTAAAAATACATATAACAATTTTTCATTATTTAAAATAATTACAATTATGCATAATTGTCCATCTAGCAATTTTCATTACTTAAAATCCACTACATCACTAAAATGGATAAGAATTATAATTTATTCAATAATTTAGCTAGATCTTAATTTGAAAACTACCGACCTAAAATGTTCACACCATACAATCAGTAATTATCAACATCTAGAGCAATCTATAAAGTAAAATTTTACTACAAATATAACATAGATTAAGTCAGTAATTAACCTCGATGAGAAATACGAGATAAATTTTAATACAATTTTTCAGCAGCAACTCGCCAAGGTAATAACTACTGAGCAAAACAGAGTTCCTCTTTGTTCTGCTCGGTCAGAGAAGAAGCCGCCTCGAAGAGAAATAGAGAAAAATATTAACATAATTTTTCGGCAGCACATCGCCAAGAAAATAACAACCGAGCAAACAGAGCTCCTCTCTGTTCTGCTCGGTCGGCGAAGGCGTCGGTCAGGGCCAGCTATATAAATACCTTATCACTGTCGGCTCTGCACAGAACCAGCAGTGATGAGGTCAGATTACGCAGGAAAATTCGGATGCACGGGAAAATACATATCACTGCCGCTTAAAGAGTAAAACCGGCAGTAAAAGTTCTGATATTACTGCCGGTTATAAATGGAACTGGCAGTGATATTTCACTATCGATTTTGGGTATAAACTAGCAGTGATAGTCTGTTATCACTACCGGTTGGTTAGCCAAACCGGCAGTGATATGTTTCCCACGCAGCCGATCTTACGAACCGGCAGTGATATATTATCACTGACGTTTTTATCCCAACCGGCAGTGATATGGCGGCAAGAATTGCCTGTTGTGTAGTAGTGAAATTAAGAATATGGACGCACGAAAGGACATACGCGTCGTGTATATATAGAGTTTGCCTCAATAATGGAGCCTACCGAGCATGCACACTGTTAGTTCAAACCTGATGTGTATGGGTGGTGTTCAATTCTGTTTTGAAAAGTCTGCTTCAGACTGAGGCATGCTGTGTACATGTCAAGGTCTCCGTTTTTTCGGTTGTTTACTTGGTCTAGATCACGCACGAAAATTGTGGCGATTAGCGCAAGACTCGGGCAAATTAGTTGCATGGAGTGCGTTAGCAAACCCTGAATAAATGGATCTGAAACACCAGAAGAAAGCTGCCCTTCCTGCAACCCAAATTGCTGTGTCTCTCGCATTCTCTGAGTTAGTATTCAGTTATTTCACTTGCCGGATAGAATACAGTGCAAAACGCATATAGTCCACCTTCAGGTTTAGCGCCAACACACACAAGTTAATTTGCTGACTGCAACCGGTGCGGTTGATGGCGTCAGCGGCAGCGCAACCTCCGTGGAGATGGACGCCAAGTCGATGATGGCCACGAGCGATGCGCCACCGCGGTTGTTAGATGATCTTCTCAACAACGGAGATGCCGCGAAGATGGTGGTGGTTATGGTCTCCGACAACCACCGCCTAACACGATGAAGCCTCCCCGCGACCATGAATCGCGGTTGCTAGCATTGGCATGCTCGGATCTTGGAAAGAACGAGTTTCCTTCTCAACAGAGCGATGCACCGGCGGTCAGATGTGATGCCAACTGGATCATCCTTTGAGTTGCTTGAGCTCGGCACCGAAGCGAGCTCGGTGACGCAGCAAGCTTCCAACGAAGTAGAAGAAGGCGTCGATCTCGAGGGCGTCACCGTTGAGGGGGACACCGCACTCCATGCGGTGGCCACCAATGGTGACAGTGACAACTTCTTGAGTAGTGCCGACGTCATCTACCGCAAGGTCAGCCACCTCATGTTTGCGCAAAACAAGAACGGTGACACCCCCTGCAGTCTTGCCGCCAGGTGGGAAATCAAAATGGTCCGTCGTCTCATTGCTCGACCAGAGATGAAGAAGGTAAGCGAGGCTCAAGGAACTCCCGAGAAAGGAGAATCGCGATAAGGAGACGGCCTTGCATGAAGCTGTCGCATCGGTAATAAGGACATTGTGGAGCTGCTTATGGGGAAGATTCGAACTAGCACGTTTCCCCGAGAGCGGTTGTTCGCCGCTGTACCAAGCCATCTTGTTGGAGGAGGCGTCATTGCGAGACTCTCGTGACAAGAGTCACGGAAATCTTTCGTACTCTGGACCAAATGGACAAAATCGCTGCATGCATCTTTGCGGTTCTTCGAGGCCAGTACTCATAGATGCATCTATTTCTTTAAAACTTTGTTCGCACTTTCGGCACATTTATTTGTTTGTGCATGATTGTAGATAGGTACATACGAGTTAGAATCTAATTTAAACAAATACAACATAGAAGTAAAATAACCATTGCCTATTCGCAAACAACCTTTGGCGAAAATGTAAATCTTATTTGTAATTTTAAAATTGAAAGAAGATAATCTTTACAATGTGCACATTAAGCTTGGAAAAATGCATGCATACGGACCGGAAGAACCCGTATGTGATTCCTGTGCATCTATGTGTATGGCATGGCATGGAAAAATGTTTCGATCGAAAAAAAGGGACCCCACCGATATCACCCAAAACTGGAAATTTTGGGTTTTTTTTGGAAATTTTTGTTTGAATTCTTTTGAAGGTCAAATTTGAATTTATGATGGAAAAAGGGAGAAAGCAAAAAATTGGCAATTTAAGCACTCAAACTCAAGACCTTCCAAGTTATGCAGATCTACCACCAGGTAAGACATACATTTGTGATGTAGAAAGGTTGTGTTTATTTTCATACATACGGTCAAAAATTCAAACGAGAAAAAAAATTTCCCCCTACCAGGGGGCGGTGACAAGACCGAATTTTGCTGAATTTTAATGAAATTTCACTGAAATTGATAGCCCTGGTGTATAGCAGGGCTGATCAAACAGTGCGTTAAGAAATCAAATAGAGTTATATTAAACTTTCGAACAAGAAGACCAAAATATCAATACGCAATTCTTGACTTGGGTAACGGTCAAAGGAACTTGGGTCACGGTCAAAAGAAAAATGTCTATCTATATAAGTATAAATATCTGGGGAGATTAAATGTACCTCGTTAGCTTTGAGGGCTAGAAATCTATCAATTATATTAAAAAAAGATCATGATAGATCTTTTACTGTTGCTAAGAAAAAAGATAAATATGTTAGAAATTATCAAAGAAAAGAAAAATATCTGATCCTTAATTTGGTGGACTCTATTTTTTAAAAAGAAAACGGCATGAGCACTACCTTGCATTTAAAAGGATGGCAAACACAGTATGAGGAACAAAGTCAGAGGGAATGACAGAACAACAGTGAAGCAGGACCTAGCTAACAGAATTAGCTAAAGCGAAGAAAATAAAACGAGCTTGAACAGAGACTTCAGCCTGTATTGCTCCCGGGTTTACACCTGAGATGCAATATGTCAAAGCGATGACGTTGTATGTCATCGCTGGTGCCGATCATCGATTTTGACAGTTTTGAGTGATGTCAATGAATACGTTTTGCACTATTCTACATGAGGCCTTGAAGATCCTATTGTTTCGTTCTTTCCAAAAATTCTAAAACCCGTATATGAGAATGCCAACGACTTCCTTGCTTCTTTACTTTGGCATGCTTTCCTTGATGATTTCCCACCACCTTGAAATGGTGGTGGACCCTTATTTTAAAGGTTTAGATCGATTTGATAGCTGTCTTAGAGATATAAATATTTGACATAATTCTAAAAAAGATAAACATCTGGCTTTAAGTTTTAAAGGTTTACATTTGCTAGTTGTCTTCGAGATATATTATTTTTTTAAAAAGGGAAAAGCTGCACTATCATCACTTATAATTCAAAAGTTGAGAGTACGCAAATCTGCCAGCGGGCCACCTCCCAATCCTTTCTTCCGCATTGGCATAGATTTTAATTTTCTTCGGCATTCATAATACACAAAAAATATATATACACTATACTATACCACATTACACTGTGCAATTACGCGGACTAATTGACTAATTCTTATAATAAACCATAAAAAGGACAAAAAAATTCTCTTAGTGACTGAGAAAATGAGAATGATCTACATGGGGCAAGATTTTAACACGCATGTTAAAAGATATAGATATTATGCTGCTACAGTTGTATAACTAATACAGCTGTAATTTTCAATCATATTCATTAGAGTTGTATAGAGAATACAATTATGTTTGAAATCTTTAGCTGCACGATTGGCCGAATAATTATGCTAGTTCTTAGGAAAAAAAGAATAACTGTAGCCAAATCATAACCATTAGGTGTTATATTGCAACTATTTATTAAACATAAAAGGTAACAAGGAATCCGTATAAACAAAAAAATGCTCTCCTGAAGGTATCCTCAAGTTAGAATTGATATTTTTTTTGCATGTAACTTAAATTAGAGTTGTGAAAGATTGGAATTATATAGTGCAAAGAGCGGAGTCATCTCATGGCCTAAGTCTTGGGTCAGGTCAGCTATTCTCAAGCTATAGCCTAGGTGGCCTAGCTGTTCTTGGCTTATTTAAGCTGAACTTTTGATCCCAAATCTCGGGTCATGATCTAGATGACCCGAGACATGGCTCAGCCACTAATATAGTGTACAAGACAATGCTACGTAGGTACATGGGTCAATCGATTTAGTTGAAAAGAAAAAAAATTAGTGTACGTGGAAACTTTGGTATAAGTACAACAGTACAAGACATAAATAATCTTATTTGGCTAAATGATGGAATTGAAGCCTAGGACTATGGATGCATCGATAATTAATATGATCTCGTAGCCACAACCCACAATGCAAGTTACTTTGCAGGGGGAGAACATTCGAGGAGGTAATCTTATTCCCCAGTTTTGGTTGTGGATTCGATCGAATTATATAAGGGTTTGCTCTTCATATATAGTTGTGTTTCTCATGTTGATTAGCTTTGACACAATCTTTTGCAGCGCTTACAAAATGGCTGTTGGAATGGTACAAGGGCCTCACCACACAAAGCGATGAAAACGGGAGCACGCCTCTCCACTTTGCCGTAGCTCTTACATGGATCTTGAATATACAAGACAATGATGGGAACACTGCATTGCACCTAGCTGTTAAGTCTGAGAATCTTTTATCGTTTTGTTTTCTATTCGGGAATCAGCAAGTGCACTTGAATTTATCAAATAAAAAAGGGCAAACTCCTCTAGATATATCACAGTCCAAGGAACCCCGAGGATTGATTAATTTTCAGGTAATCTACTCTAGGTCTCCTTATATTTTTAAGCATGGCCCTTGAAAGCGAAAGAAAATAATTGAGGTCTGCGAGGTTTGATTGCTCATATTTATTTTCTATATTGCAGAACTCACAAAAAAGATAAACCTTGCGCTTGTAAGTGCCGGTGCAAGAAACGGTGGTTGTCTCCAGGACCACTTTCAAGAGAAGTACAATGAACAAGTAAAACGTGGTGAAAGAGAAGAATTAAAGAAGGTGATCAAAGATTTGACAGCAAATTACTCTGTTGTCTCTGTTCTAATAGCAATAGTGGCGATTGGTGCAACTTTCGCCCTGCCTGGAGGTTATAGAGCCGATGATCATCCAAACGGAGGAACACCAACGCTTGTTGAGAGGTATGGTTTTGATGCATTCATGATGGCCAACGCATTGGCTTTCATCTGCTCCGCGATAGCTATTACCGCTTTCATGCAATCTGGATCTCCTTTGCGTGACTTGGGGGCCCGCACAATCTACATTATCGTAGCCAGGTATTTGTTGGAAACTTCGGTCAAAAGCCTGATTGGTGCCTTTACACTGGGTGTATATATAATGCTAGCTCCGGTTGCTCATAAGACCGCCGTTGCCATCTGTGTCATAAGTTCTCTTGCTGTGGTATGCAACGATATTGAAATTGTGCTAAAATGGTGTATTCTTGCACGATATGAACGTGTCAGAAGGGGAATAATTTTTACACTAGTAGACTTCGTACTGGCAATCTTTTTCTTTATGCTATTGCATTTATGGCCCCTGGTGTTTATTTTTGGTTGGGGCGCATATGCAAGGCACCACCACGTTTCGAAATAGAACTACAGGTACAAACCATGCACGGGCACCGTTGGCTTGAAGAGACGCCAAATATTATGTGGTGATGGTGGGTCGGTATGAATTGAACCAATATTTTCCCTTTCTTTTTTAATTTTGAGTGGAATTTTTCCCTTTCTGAGCGAGGGTGTTCTTGCTCCGCTGTGTTCTGTTGGACAAACATTGTACTAATTTTCTTGTTCCAGACTTGTGCTCATAATATTATGTAACGGTGGTTAATGTATTTTTTGTGGTTAATGTATTTTTTACTGTAACACTGTTTAATAAGTACTGTGTAACTGATATATGTGATTCGTGCAAACCTTGTACGAATTTAATACCAGCAATCTCCCTTACCAGGCTAAAAGATTTGTAAAAAATAGGAAGCTACCGCTATTCTTAATATAAAATTATTTGCCTGGAACAAGTGATTAGCTAGTAATTCAACTGTGTTTATATGTCTTAATGGACTAACATCGCAAGTGAAGTCGAGTGCTAATTGACAACGAAACTAACGTCGTCTGTAGAAAACAAAAGGAGAATCATGGCAAAAAATAAAAATAAAAATGACTGTGCGTGATGTTCTTAATGGGCTGTTACATACTTTTGTGGGACGTTGACAAAGGATGCTCGAGTCGTGGACAATGTCGCAATGCTTGAGTGGCTCCAGTCATGCATTCGCGTGTCCAAGACGGAGATTCCGGGCGAATTTGTTTTTTAAATAATATATATTTGATGAAAAATTACAGAAATAATATACCAAAAATAAAAATAGCAGATATGCACACGTATCACACATCCAATGTACGACAGGCGACAGAGTCTCTGTAGCAATTCCAAATTACGACAGAGAGCCTATCGCAATTTAGAAACGTAATTTGGAAACGTATTATATCTCGCCTAATGATTAGTGACAGATTCTCTATCGCAATTTCAAATTGCGACAGAGATCTGTCGTACATCCAATTTGCGACAAGTGTGTAGAATTGTCATTTTAATTTTCGGCATATTATTTCTGTAATTTTTCGTTAAATATATATTATTTTTAAAAAAAATTCAATTCCGGGCACTAGGTCGCATTTCAAACATGGGAATTCCCCTATATATATTTCACGGGAATTGAGTAATTTTCATTAAATTTCATGCGACTTCTATGAAATTCCATCTTTCCATAGCAGTTCCCATATGAAATGTTTGGTTTGACGAAGCTAATGGTGAATAGGCCGTGCAATCCCGAGAAATAGAATGAGTTGGTGTGATATGACCAAGTCATTGCTCAGTACCATAAAATCAATAAAAAAACTGAGGGTTTGAATTATCATATCGCTCCAAAATGGTAGGATGATCCAACGATAAAGCAACCGTACCCATCCTAGGATAATTTGATTCATCAAACCAAGCACACCTTATATATTACTCTCTACGTTCATTTTTATAAGACGTATTTTGACGTTGTATAAGGAGTAATATTATGTTAAAATTACGAAAAGTATGAGAGAAAATGACTTAAATACCCCCATTTAATTGTCTTAGAAGATGAAAGATATACTTTATATGGATGGCAATGAATAAATGCATATGTTTGAGAGAGAATAAATAGGGGTATAGAAGGAAATTTTATTAAATCTATATATAAGTCTTATATTTATGAACAAGATTATTCAAAAAATAACTCTTATAAAAGTGAACGGAGGGAGTATTGATCACCAAGGAATGATTGCTTCTCCATCAAGTTAATTTAAGCTTTCCCGGAATCAGCAGTTCAAGTTCACCACTACTGGATCGGAAAAAAAAAATCTCTCCAAAGGTCGGTCGTCTGTACTAATTATTGCCGAAAACAACCGCGAAATTCTTCATTCGAAATAACCGCAGAACTTTATGTTATTAGAGCACAAAAGAATGAAACATTTAACGTTAGTGATGTACTGACCTCAACTTCATGGGTGTATGTGTAGTTTAGCACGTAGTCTTGACTTTCGTGCATAGTTTACCCCTAAAAATATAGAGTAATTAAGCGCACTAGTTGGCGATCTGCATTCGTGGTTAGCTTCTTAGTTAAAGTAACTTAGATCTATTAATTTGGATTGTACGTGATAGATACTATTACTTGGTTTTATTAGATTGGCGCTAATTGTTTTCCTTTTCTCAATTAACATAAAATTGTCTCGCAGTTTATAATTAGTATATGTAATGCATCTTATTATGAATCTTAATATTTTGGTAATTTAGTGTTTAATTCATGTACAAATGAAATCTCTAATTATAATTTCATTTATTCCTAATTTGAATATTTTTGGATCGTATTTTGGGTGGAATTGGATTTTGTATAAAAATCCATTTTCTATTATCATCTATTGTATTCTAAATATTATTTTTAGGGTTTACTTTCAAATTTGGATGGAAATGAAATACCTTATTTTTAATTTTTTATTCTAGGTTTAGTTAATTTGGCTTGTACTTGACAGATTCAGTCCGCCAAAAAATATAGCGTGTATTTTTTTAATAGTCTTGTCTATAAATATAGGCTGTATTTCATATTCTATTAAAAATTACTGTGATCTTCCTTCTATACTCTAATAAATATCAAGCTTTACTTTATATCCTCTGCATGCATATATTGGATATAGCATTTATCGATAATAATTAAGGGTATTGTAGTCATTTTCAATCACTTTAGTCTATATAACAAGAGAAACTACACTATATAAACTTGGACAGAGTATGTAACTATTATTCTGAATTTTTGTTACTTATAGATGTTACTTTAGAAGTCGTACAAATCAAATCTATAATCGCTCTTTAGTTTTAATTCCGAATTTGTATATTTTTTATCATACTTGGGTGGATTTTTCTAGTTTAGGCGAATTCATATGAAAATTTATATTTTCATTTATTACTATTTTGAATTTTATTTATAGGGTTTACTTTAGAATTCATATGAAATTGAATTGGTAATTTTATTTTATTTTTAGCTTGTACTTGTCAAAGACTCTTTCTTTTAACTTGCTAATTTTTATTTAATTATTATTCTAAATTTTATTTATTTATAGCTTTACTTTGGAAACCATATATAAGGAAGTCAAATTGCTAATTTTTCGAAATTTTAATTCCAAATTTCATTAAATTTAGGTAATACGTGACATGGACTCTGTTTTTAATCTAAGCCATTATAACTTGGGCCAAGTAGATAGGCGACTAGATCTTTCTAATTAATGTAGAAACTTCCTTAAAGTGCCTAATTAGTATATGTATAGATTTGCATTTTTTTCATACTTGGTGGAGTTTTTAAGCTTTAGGCTTGATTCATATGAAAATTTATATTTTCATTTATTACTATTTTGAATTTTATTTATAGGGTTTACTTTGAAATCCTATGAAATCAAATTGAATATTTTATTTTATTTTTATTCAAAATTATAGTTAATTATAAATTCATTGTTTTGATTTACTAATTTTTATTTATTAATTAATCTAAATTTTAGTTATTTATTTAATTATTTATTTCCTTTGGAAATCGTATGGAGGTCAAATTGCTAAATTTTCTTAATTTTTATTCGAATTTTGATTAATTTAGATGGTACTTGACATGGACTATTTCTTTTAATCTAAGCCATTATTACCAGTGTAGTGCCGCAGTTATATTTTTTCCCCAGATCTTGAATTGTCGCAGATGATTTTTCTTTTTCTCCTCCCCCTTTTTCCTTTCCCTCCCCTCCTCCCTTTTCTTCCCTCACCCACCCGGCTAGTGCTCCCACCCGATCACTTTTCCCAAATTAACTCCTCCCTGTCTCCTCCAACCTGAGCGCCTCCAGCTCTAGTTCCAGCCGGCGGCTCCAGCTCCAGTCCCAGCCGGCGCAGCCTCTTTGCCCCACTGTCGAGCACTCCTCCAGCCCAGCCGGCCAGCGCCTCTTCTCCCTTCTCCCTATACCCTGCCCCCATGGGCCGAACCCTCCCTCCCTTCCTCCTCCTCCTGGCTGTGCGGTCCCCTAGCTCGGCGCCCTTTCTTCTCCCCCTCTTGGGGCGGCAGCAAGAACTCTAGCCCGGAAGAGCAAGCGGCAGCGGCCGGAGCAAAGAAGTGTCCAGCAGAGACAGCTGAAGATCTAGCAAAGAAGAAGACTCACCAGCAAGCAATGCCCTCCCCTCTTGCTTTCTTGTGGTGAGAATTGAATCAATCAAATTGAGGGTTGGTTCTTGTGCATGCCATGTGTTTGATGAAATGCCTAGAAGGTTTTATGTTATATGTTGCAGTGATTTAAGTGTGCAAGGTTGAGAAATAGGCTTAGAAATGCAAGGATAGATGCATTGCTAAATTTTTATACACATCTATATATCTATGTCTGTTGTTCTATATGTTTGCCCGCTAATGAATTAAAAGGAATTGAGCGACCAAAGTATGCATGCCAGGCATTCGCTGAAATGCTTAAAAGATTACATAAGTTGTGTCATCGATTTGCTTGAAAATGTTGGGAGATGTGGTAAGTGGTACAATGTTAGAGTATGTTGCTCCCTCACTTTTAGCCCCCTCTGGTTGCCAACTAACGTCTGTGGTTAATGGTGGTATTATGTTGTTTGTATTATGAGATTTGTACTGTAATACCGCAACTTGTTTTACCGGGGTTTTTGGCCAGAATTTTGTTGTTTTCTTAAATCCAAGGATTTATTCGAAAGGACAAAATATCGGTTGTCTCGCAGTTTTAAGACTCTTAACGAAAAGTTTTGAGTTGTGCCGATTGTGAATTACTGCGGATCCTTCTCCAAGCCTTGGAATTTCATTCGGTTGAGCGTAGATCCCTCTCGCAGGCATTTTCAGGGGTTGTGGACCTAATTGTGAGGGTTAGAGTTAAAAATTAGGTTGTGTGGGAGGGGTTTTCTGAAATTTGTCCCTCCCCACCTAACTTTTCACCCTACTCTCATCTCTCCTTCATTTGGTGGCTGTCCTTTTTCCTCCTTGGCCGATATTTTTTCCCCAGTCCAGCACTGGCCGACTCCCATCTCCTGGCGCCACCCCTCCCTGCGGCTCTCTCCTCCCCCAGCAAGCCTCCTGGCGCCTCCTCCAGCAAGCCTCTAGCTCCTACGCCTCTTCCCCGGCTGAGCTCCTGCGCCCCTCCCTGCTGGCGCCTGGCCTTCCTCCTCAGCCGAACCAGCTCCAGCAGCAGGCGTCGCCCCTGGCCATGTCCCCCTGGCGTCGCCCCTGCCTCCTCCCTGCGCGTCTCTCCCTGGCTCGGCTAGCAGCAGGCAGCAGCGCAGCAGAGCTCCAGCACCAGCCGAAGCAGCAGCAACCGGCGGCCCTGGTCGGCGAGCCTTGGGCCGAGCTCCCCTGCACCTCCTCTCCAGCCGGCGCTCCTCCCTCCCACTCGGCAGCAGCCTCAGCACCAGCAGCAACTGCAGCCCCTTCGCCTCCTTGTGGTGAGAACTCAAACAATCAAATAGAGGGTTTGGTTCTTTGCGCATGTCAGGTGTTCGATGAAATGACTGATAGGTGTTTGCTCATATGACACCCCCCCAGAGTTCCCCGTTCTGGCCTTAAGAAGCTGGGATTGGGTTCCTCGCTTGAGTTGCTTCTTGCAAGTGTTCTAAAGTGACTGTCTCATCTTTGGCCACGAACTTGACTCATCTTCGTTCTTCGTTCACATGTGTGTGGGTCAAATAGTGAGATGTAGTGTAACCGATGAGTCGCATAGGGCATAGCTGTTCTTATGTTAGTACTATGTCTATGTGGATTGGCCGTTTGCCTGCTTCGAACTCGAAGGTTGCTTGGTATCCATTTGTTTAATATCTGCACACTTGTTAGTTGGTAAATTCGGATTGCAATACTCGGCCTAGTGTCAATCATCCTGGTACTCATATAAGTGAGATGAGTTGCAGCTTGATTGAGCTAGAAATGCCGGTCTTTGAGAAATGTTCAAAATGTGTTGGTTGAAATGCAACTATCTAGGGAATTAGACCCTTGTGGAGTCTTTCATTTTGGCAAATAATGTATGTTCCTATACTTCCTAAGTAGTTACTTAAATTGATCTCAATGTTAAACTTTTAGCATAAACTTTCTTTGCATGCACTTTCTTTTAGTGTTGCTGTGGTCTGAATACATTGCTTTATTTTGTGAGGATGTTGATAGTTTGAGAGCACAACAATTTCAGGATCTGCATATATTGGCCTCTTTATCTGAATGCTTGGCAATTTTGCGTAATACAACTTCAAGGCTGATTATGCGAGGATGTGGCTATCAAGAGCGAGCAATGGAAGAAATCTTTAGACTTCTCTGTAAATCTACAATAACCCTAGAGGCAAGTGCATTCCCTAGGGCGTTATTAGAGAGTTAAATGCTTTGCTTGCGATAAGATTATGAAAATTCTAATAGTTTGGTTATGTTTAATAGCATATTTAGAAGTTGTTCTTAGTATGATGATGAGGATGGATGAATGTTAGCAATTAATGGGAAGGTAAGTTATTCAATTTCTATTATTGCAACGCCTTATGAATTGTACAAATGAGTAGAGTTATGTTGATGCAAAGGGTAAAGTGATTAAATGATAATGTGTGTGTGTTGTATTCATGTTTGTGTTGTGCTTATAAACATATCACTTGCATTTGTGCATTCATTACAGAAGAGGCGACCCATGTTGATGTGGGCCTCTATACTCACACGTAGTGGGTACAAAAGTCCTACCTCGTAGTCTCATCCACGGATGGGAGCGAGTTAGTAAGAGTAGGCCCCGCCACGGGATGGTTGGGATTGAGGGTGCACACCGACGGGTGTGCACTCAGCTATACCGGTATAGGCTAAAAAGGTTGCATTTTGAGCATAAACGCATAGAGGCATTGCATGGCATTGCATGGTGTGTTGCAATTGATAAGTGTTAATTGATGAGAATGGAAATGTCAGGTTGAGGATTGAGTCGTGGACTCATCCTGAAATTTTTATTGAGTCATGAGTAAGGTTTATTTATATTTCCGAGTTGGATGTGATAAGTGGGGTTCAATTCTTGTTTCTTTCCTGGATAATTTCAATGAAGTAATGGTTATACCAAATGATGAAGTAATCGTGTTCTTACGTTTTGAAGTTATAGAAATCCAAACAGCTTCCTTTATTTATAGTTGTCAAGTAAAGGAACTATTACTTTATGCTTTGAAGTTATTGTTTTCTAGTCGTATTCATTACTTTTTATACTTGATTGTACTTTGCTGAGTCTTGGACTCACGCTTGTTTGCTTCCTGTTTTAGGTGCTGTGAGGCTGGCTCGTCGGGTTGGGGAGTAGTAGCACGTGCACGACTGCGGTCTCCAATAATTTATTTAGCAAATTCATTAAGTCTGGATGTAATTAATGTGGTTGTAATGAATTGTTCATCGTGGTGGAATTTATTGATTTCTGTTGGGTGTGATTGATTAACTAAGGACCTGCTAGATCGATATCATAACTGCAAATGTTTTCTGTCTGCTGAGTGGATGTCCTACTTTCTAGAGAGGTCATGCCGAAATTTTGTACATTTCGGTGACTTAGCTTTAAACTGTTTTAGAGAGTTTCCAGGTCAATTTCAATCTTTTAGTAGAGATAAAAGATCTAGTGACTCACTCGTTGAGTTATTAGTTCAATTGGACTTCTCTGTCAAGTTTTTATTTTCTTGAGTCTTGTTGGGAACACCCTGGACCAGTATGGTTCCGGATTGTTGTAAGCGTCATTTAGGATCTTTGGTAGCATTCGCGGTGCGTTTGGCGCCGGGGTGTTACAGTTGGTATCAGAGCGGGCTTCAGGTCCGTGGCGTTTGAATGTAGTGAGTAATTCTAGAATGAATTAAAATGTTGCGGTGTGAAAGTAGAAACCTGGTATAGGTTGAACTTGTAAAAATTTGGCCCTAGGGCAATAACTGTAAAATTTGACGTAGAATGGTTAATTAACTAAAATTTGACACACTCTGATGCACAATAGGAAGGGATGGGATATCGTTGCATTGTGTTACAATGCTTATTTTGTTATTGATGCTATGTTATATGTTAATCTTGTTAAGACTATGGAATTATTTTCTGGGCTGTGCTTTTGAAGTGGTTTGATATGCTTGATATGGGGAGTTGGGCATATCAATTATTTTTGATTTAGTCCTTAAGTGGGTGTATTGAGGACGAAGGTTGAGGGGGTTCTTCTGAGATTCCATGTCAGGATATTCTTTGGAGTCTAGAATGTTAGGGAGTTGTGTCCCTTGCAAACGTTAGTAGAAGTTGGAATGGATGATGAATCGTGAGAAGTTGCACTCAGTTGAGCTGCGGCAACTCGTTCTGTTAATCGTGGGATTTGAGAATTCGGTTTATCGTTTATAGCCGATTGAGTTTTGCGTGCGTGCTTTGAGTTGCAAGGAGTTTAAGTCCCTTGTGGACTTTGTTTTTGTTTCTGGCGTTCTTCGAATTCGGGGTTGAATTCCTTTAAGGGGGAGATTGTAGTGCCGCAGTTATATTTTCCCCCGGATCTTGAATTGCCGCAGATGATTTTTCTTTTTCTCCTCCCCCTTTTTCCTTTCCCTCCCCACCTCCCTTTTCTTCCATCACCACCCGGCTAGTGCTCCCACCCGGTCACTTTTCCCAAATTAACACCCTCCATGTCTCCACCCACCTGAGCGCCTCTAGCTCCAGTTCCAGCCGGCGCCTCCAGCTCCAGTCCCAGCCGGCGCAGCCTCCTTGTCCCCACTGACGAGCACTCCTCCAGCCCAGTCGGCCAGCGCCTCTTCTCCCTTCTCCTTGTGCCCTGCCCCCATGGGCCGAACCCTCCCTTCCTCCTCCTCCTGGCTGTGCAGTCCCCTGGCTCGGCGCCCTTTCTTCTCCCCCTGCTAGGCGGCGGCAAGAAGAACTCTAGCCAAGAAGAGCAAAGAAGCAGAAAAGCAAGAGTAGATGTCCAACAAAAGCGGCAGCGTCTAGCAAAGAAGCGGCGTCAAGAACACCACCAAAGAAGAATGCCCTCCCCTCTTGCTTTCTTGTGGTCAGAATTCAATCAATCAAATTGAGGGTTGGTTCTTGTGCATGCTATGCGTTTGATGAAATGCCTAAGAGGTTTTATGTTATATGTTGTAGTGATTTAAGTGTGCAAAGTTGAGAAATAGGCTTGGAAATGCAAGAATCGATTCATTGCTAAATTTTTATACACATCTATATATCTATGTCTGTTGTTCTATATGTTTGCCCGCTAATGAATTAAAAGGAATTGAGCGACCAAAGTATGCATGCCAGGCGTTCGCTGAAATGCTTAAAAGATTACATAAGTTGTGTCATCGATTTGCTTGAAAATGTTGGGAGATGTGGTAAGTGGTACAATGTTAGAGTATGTTGCTCCCTCACTTTTAGCTCCCTCTGGTTGCCAACTAACGTCTGTGGTTAATGGTGGTATTATGTTGTTTGTATTATGAGATTTGTACTAGCTGAGGTTGCATTGAGATCGATTTCACTGAGTTTATTGTGGGATGGATGTTGTAACACCCCGGCACCCCGTGCCCTGAATGTTACACCCTCTAGCACCAAGAACTACAAATCACTAAGAATAAATATTCGCAAAGCAAGCGAACAACTGGGAGGTTGTCAAAATTATTAAAAATTTCGGCAGCACCTCCCCTAAAACTAGGACATCCACTCAGCAGACAGAAAGTATTTGCAGATATAAGATATCATTCTAGCAGGTCCTTAATTAATCAATCACACACATCCAATAGAAACTAATAAACTCCACCACAAATATTACAGACAGAACTCAATGAACATAATCGCAAACAAAGCCCTTTAGAAAAAGTGTCACGAACGATTAAGATCAGAACTATAATCAATATGGTGGAAAGGTTATGTTGCAAAGCGTGAGTGTGCTACTACCCCATCCATGCATGCGGTTTCAAGGTACCGCAACAACACAAACAACAAGCGTGAGTCGGTGACTCAAAGAAAGTACACGAGAATAGCAATTCCAATTTAACATAAGCAACACAAAAGCTTGACCATAAGAGCAAGTAATACAATGAAACCAAGAACCAACAAAAGCGCACTTATACCCATTTAAAGCAATAACTTAACCATATCAAACAGATTACTGCAATCACGTCATCAACTTGATAGTAAAACCACTCAACGTAAAAGAGGCATCACGTGGCTCTAAGTCACTACGTTTTCCAACTCAACCACCCTTCGTTGCAACTCAAACCATTTTCATCGACTTTATTCGAGTTCAAAACTCAAATTTCAATCCACGATATTCATACAACATAATTAGGAAGGCAAAGAAAAGACATGCGCTAATTCATCAATTCAATTAAATCTCCTCTTTATGGGTTGAATCCACGACTCAACCTTCAATTACCATAATCACCATCCATATGACACACCATTTACCACAACACTCAATATTAAAGATGCAATGTACATGAATGCTCATTTCCATGTATGCGTCTGAAGTCTTCTTAAAGTGCCCACCCGTCGGTGTGCACCCTCACGTCCCTTCCATCCCGTAGATGGAAGGTGCCTACTCTTCTTGTCTCGCTCCCATTCACCTCGATGAATGGGACTACGAGTAGGACTTTCATGTTCACTACGTGTGAACACAGAGGCCCTGATCGTAATGGGTCGCCTTCCGTTATGAATGCATATCATGAATGCAAGAATGCAACATCAATTCTCAACTAAAACACATTTCAATCATAAATTCTCAACTGAAACATATTTCAATCATCACACTCAGCTAAAACACATTTCAATCAACAATTCTCAACAAATACACATTTCAATCAACATACTCAACTCAATTCCCGAAACTAGGCACAATTAAATTCATCTCTTGTAAATTAACCACGAGTACCCCGTAACCCATTCTCGCTACTCACGCAATAATAACAAAGGTGCGATAAACTCACCGAGATTAAGGCTTACTAGTGACCACTCGAATCCAATAGCTAATTTCGTCCTCGAAGGGACGGTCACCAATATAACTCATACTTGCCACAATCAATAGAAATTAGCCATGAACAGATAAATAACGACAAACGACTCAATTAGACACATTACTCGATGTACTTGCCTTTACCAACGTGTGAGGCATCGCGGGGTCGAGACCACCCCCGGAGACACTCTCCTTGAGCTTGCGCTGACAGGGCTGCCATCCAATGAAGTCAAAGAAAAGGGCAGGATTAGATAAGGGAGCAAGAAGACCACCATCTTCTGCTTTTAATCTTCTCCTATTGCCCCTTTTATTACCAATCACTAGAGATAAAATACTAATCACTCATACTAATGGAAGCTTGTATATATACACACACACACACATAATTAATCCACATTTCAAACAACTTGAGAATCTATTGAGAGTAAAGACTGAAACTAATCTAATAATATGCTTGCACGCCCTAGTGTTCCATTCCTTTTAAATATCGATTTAGTAACAATTAACACACAAACATGTATGCATTACAAACCAACCACTTGAACAGAACTATACCCAAAAAACAAGTCAAACCAAGAATGGAGTAAATTGACCAAGCACATTGCTCGTCTACCTCCCGACACTTCAAAACATGCACTAACTTAATAATCGAGCATCCAATGTGAGCTAGAACTGCTAATATACTAGATTAACCTAACATGGTACCATGAATACTAACTTCTTATACATAAAGGTTTAAGCAATAATGCCACTGAATAAGCATAGACAGTGTTTTAGAATTTTAAATGTCCTTAGTGAGCAAAATATCACGTTATAACTAAACATCGGCGTGTTCAAGGATTAGATTTCAGCACACACATGACCACTATTGAATCGAGGACATGAGCTTGCGATAGTAACATTCTCGGCATGCAAATCTAGCAACATAAGTAAATATTTGGATCGACAATGTAGAAACATAATAATATATAACATAAATACTGATTCTATTTTATCAAAGCAAGGAGAATGCTACGAAACTAGCTCTATATTACCATTAAGTAGACTTACCAAAAGTCACAAAAATCTAAAACTAAATATCGGGGCTCATGAAATTTTAAGAGTAATCTAGATAAAAGTTAATAGATCTGCTATCAACAAGAGGCATTGTTTCTATCCACTTTTTCTTTCTGTCTTTTTAATGAACATAACAAGCAGCAGTTATAAAAGGATTTCCTTTTGTTATTACATCAATGAGGAATTCAGCCCTGGAATTCCAAATGGTTCCAATCCAATTACTATGTGCTATCTGAATCTTGGTAAATCTGAAAAAGTACAGAATCTCAACAACACTGCATCAAATGCAAACTTCATCCACACAAGTTCTTACGAACGCAATAACTCAGCCATTTACATATCAATATTAGTTGTATTCTGTTGAGTCAATTAACGCTTCATTCCTTCATATATGCCCCAAAATCTAGCCATAAAGTCGGCATACAACTCACAGCTACAACACATGGATGAGCTAATAATATGCTAATACCAAACAAAGTTTTGTGGGTTCGACAAACACCATGTGAATACATATCTACCATAAGTGTCCATTCAACAAATTACTATGAACCTACTGTATCGAATCAGCCCAAACAAGGGCCATTACACGTGCATACCCCTCACAGCCATTTCATCGAACACATGGTGAGCAAGTATCATGAAGCAAAGCCACCTATACCTTCACAAACCCAAGGAGGAGAAGGAGAGCACCCTGGCTCGAGGAAGAGAAGCGCCGGCTTGGGGGAAGACTCCGCCGGGGAGGAGCGTTGGCCGCCAGCAGCAGGGAAGACCGGGGAGCGACGGCGCCAGGCACAGGAGGGGAGGCGCGGCGTGGCGCTAGCCGGGAGGAGCCAGGGGGAGCGCGCCCAGCCAAGGGGCGCGGAAGCGCGCGGAGGTGGAGGCGCTTGGCGGCGACGGCGGAGGAGGCGCCAAGGCGGCGACGGGAGGGGAGCCAGGCGGCAGGCGACCACGGAGGGGGAGAGCTCGGGCAGCGCTGAAGGAGAGCAACAAGGAGGCGCCAGAGGAGCTCGGTGGGGGATAGCTCGGGCGGCTAGGAGGAAACTTCGGGAGAGAGGGTGGTGGGAAAAATATCCCGCACTCTCTTCTAGGGTTTTCCTCCTTTTTTTTTATAACCCAAAAAGGTAGCAGCACTAGATAAAAGAGCTAGGGGAAAAAATAAAATATGATTATCAACTTCTCAACAATTATAGAGACCACAACCAACAAACTCCGCAAACTAACAATTCAGACTTACGGCGAAAAGAAAATCCTTGGATTTTAGAAAGCAACAACAATTCCGGCCAAAAACCCAGGAAAAACGATTTGCGGTATTACACTCTTCCCCCCTTTAACAGAATTCGACCTCGAATTCTGAACACCACAAGAACACCAACATGAACGACGGAAACAGACTGACAAAGAGGAAACACCCAAAAAACAAAGGAAACCCTGATTCACATTTTTCCTCACTGGTTAACCTTTATAACCACGTAACCATTATCAAGCCATATCAACGAACGAGCTAGCCCAACATGGCACAAATCCCATTTCCATCACAGTACCAAAATCATACTCTACCTTCTATCGTACCTTTCTCGCACACTGAGACAACCACTCAAGGGAACAATTCATAACTGAAATATTGATTCCAACCTAGGAAACCAAGGGTCCCAACACATTTAGACCAAGGCATCTGCCGACCGATCCCAAACAGTTCACCGACAAAGTAATCACACACAACCGAGACAACAAAATTCAATTTATCACCCCCATAAAGGAGTTGGATCAAAACATGCCACACCCTTCAATACTCTCCACGCTAAATCCAATTACGGTCAGCACCTAATCCAAATTAGATCCTCCATTAAAACCAATTCATACCTGGTTCTCTTTTTTTTTACGACAGCTTTGCCCAAAGAATTAAAGCAACGAGAATAATCTTTAAATTACACTCCACTGGAACTTACGACCCATCATTTTCGTGTCTCACACTAGAGGGCAAAATAAAATCTCGATTTATATAACACGGCTAACCACTTTCCTCAACTTGAAATCAAAGGTATAATCCTCAATCATTATCCACCCAAAATCCCTCGATTCTCATTAGCAAGCTAACCACCTTCAAGAAAAACACTGCCTCGAGCTTTTATAGCTGCAATCCCAATGACCAAAGAAAACTCAATTCTCATTATTATACTCAATACTATACCATAAGCTTCCATACTCTTTAACTCCAGCTAGAACACAAAGGTAATACAATTCCTTTTTTTGACCAAATGAACCATGTACGATATCTTGAACCCAGAGCATTAAAATTTGCCTGAGAGAGGATCTTGATAGAGCCCAATCATCACCCACTTTCTTCTTCCAAAACCAAATTCGCAAGAGAAGACTCAATTCTCGAACATCATAAAAATTGCCTTTAACACTCTCAAATCAATGCAATAAAATTCGCATCGGGGAGAACTCCAATTAAAAGAGAAACCCCACACAAATCGCTGACAGAAGCTCTTATAAAACCAAGAAACAACTCAGCTTACTTTAACCAAAGTAAACTCTCTCGCATTAAACCAAAACCAACGTTTAGCAGAGGAAACCGATTCTCAAATTTAAGCATCTGCACCCATAACCGTTACCTTCTTCCTTAAGAGAAAAGGAAACTCGTTCCCGTCAAAACCACTTCACCAGCAGAATCACTTACGAAACATTCACCAGATTCACACTTTGAATTATGCACCAACACATCACACAACTCTAATCAAATCCGGCTCTCGTCAACATAAAGTTACAAAACCCAATCTTCTTTAATTACTTTCTACTAGTTATATAACCGCTACTGGTCATAGTATCATCAAACCCAAACCAAATCTATCTCATGACAACCAACAAGGAGAACCACGTTCGCACTTCTTCAACACAAATAACTTATCAGTTAATTTAACACGAGACGCGTGCCATCCTTTACTTCGGTTTACTAACCATGACAAACCGTTGTTTATACAATCGTTCAATCCCAGCTTAAACACATCTTTCCAACGTTTTCTTCGACTTAATCAACAAACACCATTCGTACAAGGACAAAAAAACCCCATCGTTCATGCAACCATTCCATTTATATTCATTCTTTAAATTTCACATCGAGCAGATCATTTTGTCGATCCACCATTTAATTGACTCATAGGCAACATAAATCAACAACTCTCAAGCCTTGGCGCTATTATACTCCGGTACTTTACATCAACATCTTACTATAATAAATTCATTCATAGAAGATTCTAGACCCCCTCAATCCTGATCAATACTAGACTTACCGGAACACAATTTCTGAACTTCCAATAAATTCCACAATTCATGACCATTGTAATAACTCTAATAAACTTTTCACTTTAGAATCACTTACCATTCCAATCAATCATACTATACTATACAATAAATTTGGTTGCCTTTAAATAACCAACAAGTTCCTTTTAACAGAATCAGTAACCCTCCTTATCTGAGAGCTCAACTACTCATCATACACTTAACACCTTAAACATCCTCGTGTCACGTACTCAACCTTCGAGGAAATCCACGATTCTTAAGTAGGAGCAACAACAAAAATCATCTCTCTCTCCAGAAAAACCCAATCATAAATCACAAGAAAGTTCGGCTCCTGAATTCCTAAACTCTGACAGGAAACAACTCCTTAACAAATCTCCAGACTTACAACTTCCAGGAAGGAAAAGAGATGCATGGGAAAAACCAAATGATCAACCAAATCCTTCTCGATAAAACCTTAACACAATTAAAGTATGAGGACGAAAACATAATGATTCCAACAATCCTTTTCATAATTAAAGCAATATGCACAATAATTTAACATACAATCATCAAAACTTAAATGCAACATTTAAGCGTAATGCAATGATACCCATCCCTTCCTCATCGTGCACCGAGTGTGTCAAGTTTTAAATTAGTTAACCACTCTAATTCGGATTTTAAGGTTATTGATCGAAGGCCAAATTTTAAAGTGATAGAAACCTATGCCATGTTTCTAATGTCACGCAGTAAAATTTTAGTTTACTCTAGAGTAATTTGCTAAATTCACCTACCAGGGACATAAAGCCCGCTCTAATACCAACTGTAACACCCCGGCACCCCGTGCCCTAAATGTTACACCCTCTAGCACCAAGAACTACAAATCACTAAGAATAAATATTCGCAAAGCAAGCGAACAACTGGGAGGTTGTCAAAATTATTAAAAATTTCGGCAGCACCTCCCCTAAAACTAGGACATCCACTCAGCAGACAGAAAGCATTTGCAGATATAAGATATCATTCTAGCAGGTCCTTAATTAATCAATCACACACATCCAATAGAAACTAATAAACTCCACCACAAATATTACAGGACAGGAACTCAATGAACATAATCGCAAACAAAGCCCTTTAGAAAAAGTGTCACGAACGATTAAGATCAGAACTATAATCAATATGGTGGAAAGGTTATGTTGCAAAGCGTGAGTGTGCTACTACCCCCATCCATGCATGCCGGTTTCAAGGTACCTGCAACAACACAAACAACAAGCGTGAGTCGGTGACTCAGCAAAGTACACGAGAATAGCAATTCCAATTTAACATAAGCAACACAAAAGCTTGACCATAAGAGCAAGTAATACAATGAAACCGCAACCGAACAAAACGCACTTATACCCATTTAAAGCAATAACTTAACCATATCAAACAGATTACTGCAATCACGTCATCAACTTGATAGTAAAACCACTCAACGTAAAAGAGGCATCACGTGGCTCTAAGTCACTACGTTTTCCAACTCAACCACCCTTCGTTGCAACTCAAACCATTTTCATCGACTTTATTCGAGTTCAAAACTCAAATTTCAATCCACGATATTCATACAACATAATTAGGAAGGCAAAGAAAAGACATGCGCTAATTCATCAATTCAATTAAATCTCCTCTTTATGGGTTGAATCCACGACTCAACCTTCAATTACCATAATCACCATCCATATGACACACCATTTACCACAACACTCAATATTAAAGATGCAATGCACATGAATGCTCATTTCCATGTATCGCACAGCAGACGCTGAAAGTGCCCACCCGTCGGTGTGCACCCTCACGTCCCTTCCATCCCGTAGATGGAAGGTGCCTACTCTTACTGTCTCGCTCCCATTCACCTCGATGAATGGGACTACGAGGTAGGACTTTCATGTTCACTACGTGTGAACACAGAGGCCCGCATCAGAATGGGTCGCCCCTTCCGTTATGAATGCATATCATGAATGCAAGAATGCAACATCAATTCTCAACTAAAACACATTTCAATCATAAATTCTCAACTGAAACATATTTCAATCATCACACTCAGCTAAAACACATTTCAATCAACAATTCTCAACAAATACACATTTCAATCAACATACTCAACTCAATTCCCGAAACTAGGCACAATTAAATTCATCTCTTGTAAATTAACCACGAGTACCCCGTAACCCATTCTCGCTACTCACTGCAATAATAACAAAGGTACAGTAAACTCACCGAGATTAAGGCTTACTAGTGACCACTCGAATCCAATAGCTAATTTCGTCCTCGAAGGGACGGTCACCAATATAACTCATACTTGCCACAATCAATAGAAATTAGCCATGAACAGATAAATAACGACAAACGACTCAATTAGACACATTACTCGATGTACTTGCCTTTACCAACGTGTGAGGCATCGCGGGGTCGAGACCACCCCCGGAGACACTCTCCTTGAGCTTATACCGACAGTTGCCATCCAATGAAGTCAAAGAAAAGGGCAGGATTAGATAAGGGAGCAAGAAGACCACCATCTTCTGCTTTTAATCTTCTCCTATTGCCCCTTTTATTACCAATCACTAGAGATAAAATACTAATCACTCATACTAATGGAAGCTTGTATATATACACACACACACACATAATTAATCCACATTTCAAACAACTTGAGAATCTATTGAGAGTAAAGACTGAAACTAATCTAATAATATGCTTGCACGCCCTAGTGTTCCATTCCTTTTAAATAACAGATTTAGTAACAATTAACACACAAACATGTATGCATTACAAACCAACCACTTGAACAGAACTATACCCAAAAAAACAAGTCAAACCAGTAAATGGAGTAAATTGACCGAAGCACATTGCTCGTCTACCTCCTGACACTTCAAAACATGCACTAACTTAATAATCGAGCATCCAATGTGAGCTAGAACTGCTAATATACTAGATTAACCTAACATGGTACCATGAATACTAACTTCTTGTACGCAAAGGTTTAAGCAATAATGCCACCTGAATAAGCATAGACAGTGTTTTAGAATTTTAAATGTCCTTAGTGAGCAAAATATCACGTTATAACTAAACATCAGCGTGTTCAAGGATTAGATTTCAGCACACACATGACCACTATTGAATCAGGGACATGAGCTTGCGATAGTAACATTCTCAAAGATGCAAATCTAGCAACATAAGTAAATATTTGGATCGACAATGTAGAAACATAATAATATATAACATAAATACAGATTCTATTTTATCAAAGCAAGGAGAATGCTACACAGAAACTAGCTCTATATTACCAAAGATTAAGTAGACTTACCAAAAGTCACAAAAATCTAAAACTAAATATCGGGGGCTCATGAAATTTTAAGAGTAATCTAGATAAAAGTTAATAGATCTGCTATCAACAAGAGGCATTGTTTCTATCCACTTTTTCTTTCTGTCTTTTTAATGAACATAACAAGCGGCGATTATAAAAGGATTTCCTTTTGTTATTACATCAATGAGGAATTCAGCCCGGAATTCCAAATGGTTCCAATCCAATTACTATGTGCTATCTCGAATCTTGGTAAATCTGAAAAAGTACAGAATCTCAACAACACCGCATCAAATGCAAACTTCATCCACACAAGTTCTTACGAGCATAATAACTCACCATTTACATATCAATATTAGTTGTATTCTGTTGAGTCAATTAACGCTTCATTCCTTCATATATGCCCCAAAATCTAGCCATAAAGTCGGCATACAACTCACAGGCTACAACACATGGATGAGCTAATAATATGCTAATACCAAACAAAGTTTTGTGGGTTCGACAAACACCATGTGAATACATATCTACCATAAGTGTCCATTCAACAAATTACTATGAACCTACTGTATCGAATCAGCCCAAACAAGGGCCATTACACGTGCATACCCCTCACAGCCATTTCATCGAACACATGGTGAGCAAGTATCATGAAGCAAAGCCACCTATACCTTCACAAACCCAAGGAGGAGAAGGAGAGCACCCTGGCTCGAGGAAGAGAAGCGCCGGCTTGGGGAAGACTCACGGGAGGAGCGTTGGCCGCCAATGAGGGAAGACCGGGAGCGACGGCCAGCACAGAGAGGGGAGGCGGCGTGGCGCTAGCCGGGAGGAGCTGGGAGCGGCGCCCTAGCCGGCAAGGCGCGGAGGTGGGCGCGAAGCGACGACGGCGGGGGAGAGTCAGGCGGCGCTGAAGGAGAGCAACAGCAGGGAGGCGCCAGGAGGGAGCTCGGCTGGGGGATAGCTCGGGCCGGCGCTAGGAGGAAACTCGGGAGAGAGAGGCGACTGGGAAAAAATATCCTGGCACTCTCTCTTCTAGGGTTTTCCTCCCCTCTTTTTTTATAACCCAAAAAGGTAGCAGCACTAGATAAAAGAGCTAGGGGAAAAAATAAAATATGATTATCAACTTCTCAACAATTATAGAGACCACAACCAACAAACTCCGCAAACTAACAATTCAGACTTACGGCGAAAAGAAAATCCTTGGATTTTAGAAAGCAACAACAATTCCGGCCAAAAACCCAGGAAAAACGATTTGCGGTATTACAGATGTGCTTAGTAAATGAGGAATGGGTTGATTCTAGGTTGTGCATGCTGGTCTTTGAATGAATAGGTAAAGCATGATGGCAGTGGCTTCCTAATGATTCTTTTACTGGTGTCTCACGCATAGCTTCTGTAATATGTGACTTATTTTGCTAGAAGTTGTGGAGTGCCCTTCTAGAATTTATGGGTATATTGTGTCTCACAAAGAAATTTATTATGGCGGCATCTTAGTTCTTATGCTTTTACTCAGATGTGTTAGTATTTTGTTTAGCCAATTATTTTGGAGTGATACATTTGCATTTGAGATCATGTTTATTGCACCCAATTATCTCCCTGATCAGTGCATTATATTTAAGTTGGTGTATTATCCTTAGTCAATGTTGAGTAAAACTACCCATCGGGATTTAGATACACAAGGGTTTTGTGTTGCGATTGATTGATTGATTGATTGTTTGGTCGGTAAATTGTATCTGTGTTTCATTTTTGATTTCAGGAGGAGTGGCCTCTTCTTCGCGCGCCACTCCACTTCCCGCGGTTTAAAGGCAAGTACAACAGCATTGTTGAAAATGGGTTGAGTGCTTAGATGCGAGGTTTAAATGATTAAGCCATTTCTAGAGTTAGTATATTTGAGGAATTTCTTCGTGCTATTAATTTATGCGATACGTTGCCCTGGTTTATTCATGATTTTGATTAAGCTAGTGCGAATGATCATATATGGATATGAGGATTAGTTGAGGCTTTCACTTTTGGGTTATAGCTAATTAAATGTGTTGCTATGTCTCATTCTTGAGTTGATTAGACTACCGTGAATGTTTATTTAGGAATATGAGAATGTCACTGTTATCTATACTTCCGAGCTTGTCTGTATGGAATGGTAGAAATGATTGTAGTGGCCATTTAATGGTGTCTATTGCATTTGTGCATGCATAATGGACGAGGCATCCCATATTGATGTGGGCCTCGGTGCTCACCCGTAGTGAGCACGGAAGTCCTACCTCGTAGTCCCATACACACGAGTGCATGGGAGCGAGTCAGTAAGAGTAGGCACCCTCCACGGGATGGAGGTGAATGAGAGGGTGCACACCGACTGGTGTGCACTCAGCCATACCAGTATAGGCCTTGAAAGGTGCATATGAGCATGTAAGTATACTCGCATTGCATGATGTTGCAAAGGAGTGGTGGTCAACACATTGGTTTCGACAAATTGTGTGTATTATGGTTACGCTTGATGTATTACTTGGTACTGTTAACTATGAATGGCAACTGATGATCCTTGTGTTGAGGGTAATTCACAGGTCAAGAATGGATCGAGTCGTGGACTCATCCAATATTGACTATTGAGGTATGTATAATGAGTGAGCAATGCAGTTCATGAGTTAACTGGCGGTGTTTTCCTTGTTTGATGCACTTGTTAATTTGGTATAAGAGGTATGAGCATGTGACTGATTTAATGCTTTAATTGTTATTGATATTGCTAATTGTTGTACTCTGCTGAGTCTTGAACTCATGCGTGTTTGTTCCTTGTTTTAGGTACCTTGAGGCTGGCTCGTCGGGTTGGGAGTAGCAACACGTGCACGACTTCGGTCTCCAACAATTTATTTAGCAAATTCATTAAGTCTGGATGTAATTAATGTGGTTGTAATGTATTGCTCATCGTGGTGAAATTTGTTAATTTCTGTTGGGTGTGATTGATTAACTAAGGACCTGCTAGAATGATATCATAATTGCAAATGTTTTCTATCTGCTGAGTGGATGTCCCACTTTCTAGAGAGGTCATGCCGAAATTTTTTAAATTTCGGTGACTTAGTTTTAAACTGGGTTAGAGAGTTTCAATGTCGGATTCAATCTTTTAGTAGAGATAAAAGGTTTAGTGACTCGCTCGTTGAGTTATTAGTTTAATTGGACTTCTTTGTCAAGCTTTTATATTCTTGGGTCTTGTTGGGGACACTCTGGACCAGTATGGTTCCAGAGTGTTGTAAGCGTCATTTAGGATCTTTTGGTAGCATTCACGGTGTCAGAGCGGGCTTCAGGTCCGTGGTGTTTGAATGTAGTGAGTAATTTTAGAATGAGTTAAAATTTTGCTTTGTGAGAGTAGAAACATGGTTTAGGTTGAATCGTTAAAATGTGGCCCTAGGGCAATAACCGTAAAAAAATTGATGTAGAATGACGAATTAATTTAAAATTTGACACTCTGATGCACAGTAGGAAGGGATGGGATAACGTTGTATTGTGTTTCAATGCTTATTTTGTTATTGATGCTATGTTGACACTTGTGGTTATGTTATTTGTTAGTTTTGATCAGGCTATGCTTTTGAAGTGGTAGATTGCTTAGTGGGGCCCGGTGGGACTCCTTGTGCTGATGGGATTTCGGCCCTATTGTGTAGCCGTGTGGGTCGGTGTGGCAGTTGAAAGCCAGCACCAGAGGATTCATAACCTCGTGTGAGGAGAGTTCTTGTTCTTTTGTTGTAGATTGGAGGATTGATGGAGTAAGTTTTCCGGGCTTTGTCTTGTTTGGTCTTTTGTGGGTTTAAGTCAAAGAAAAGGGTTTGGTGTTGCGCCTCATTTGTTGATGGCGGGGAAAAGTATGGATTTCTTCGTGTTGTCGTTCTCCAAGCTGAAATTTTGGTGAAAACTTAAGGTTTGGGGCTTTAGAGGAAAAAGGGTTATTCGATCGATTTGCTTTTCCTTTCCGTGAAATTATTTGTGTAACTCCTTTCGTTGGTGGAATTTTGGAGTTTGATGATGGGTTTGGGGATCTGTTGAATGACCAGGCTTGAGTCCTGTTATTTTCTAAGTCTTTTGAAAGTCGAGCTTCTTTGAATGTTTTGGTTGGCTTTTCTGGAAGGGAAAATATGACAGTCAGAGTAAGTTGTAGGTTGATTGAAGATCTTCCCATATGAGATTGGTAGAACGATTGGGTTGCTAGGGTCGTTGACCCTGTGGTGATAGATGACAGGAAATGTTATGTTGGTCATGGTGATTCACGGTTAAAAGTAGTGATGATGACGAAGGAATAACAAGTTTGGTTGAGGAACTTGTTTTAATAGGGTGATGGGATTAAATTGTTTTGAGGTGTTCTCCGTGGTCGGATCGTGTGCGGAGTAATAATAAGTTTTATAAGGTGTGGCTAGTATAACCTAAGTCGAGGTTGTAATTATAGTGTGGAGAATTATTGGATTGAATATGTTGGAACTTGATTTGCTCCTAACAAGGATGGCCTTAGAGCCAATGTTTTGGCGATTTTTATCTCGGTGAGACATTGTCTAAATTATTGGAGACTTAAATAGCTGATCTATGGTTCATCATATGGTGGACAAATAGGTTGATTATGGATAAGATTTTAACCTATTTTCCCTTAATAACGGCTATGGGGGGAGAATTGGTTTAAGGTTGGTGATACCCTTTCCGAATGCGGTTGTAAGGTGAGCTTAAGATTAATGGAAAATGTTGGGAGTTCTTGAATGAGAACTATTGGAAGCCCTAATTCGTTTGGAGTTGGGCTTAACTAAAATGAGAATAATCTTTGTGAAGTTTTTTTTAAAAAAAGTGAATCTTTTGATTATGTCTTAGGCGATTATTGTTGGTAAAACGGGTTTTGTTGGGATAGGAGTTTCCCCTTTCTCATGGAAGAAAAATGGTGGCTGTGTGTATAGATGTTGGACTCCAAGATTGGTCTGCTGTTCCCGAAATGTTATTTTTGGGATTAGTGTGAATTGATTCGCTTGGATAGAAGCAAGTTGTTTCTTTGTTTAGTGCGATGTGTTTATTCGATGTCAAATTTCCTCTTTGGGGGCTCAAGGTGATGGGAATGGTTTATGCTGTTAAGAGAATGGAATTCTCTTCAGTTTTGTGGCTGTTTTTGAAGAAAGTTTGTGTGAAGTTCCTCTTCTCAGTTGAGTCTTCCCTCGTTGTGCATTTTATTACTTTGACTTCTAGTTGAGGAAATCTGGTTAGTTGTTGGAAGAGAATTGAGATTCTCTTTGCTTTCTAGTGTGAGTTGCAGGTTCCTTGTTTGAGTGTAATTTAAAGATTTATGCTCTTTGATTTCGTTCTTCGGACAAGATCGTTCTAGAAGGAGAACTAGGTGTGGTTGGGAATTGATGAAGTCCTATTTGGGATTAGTGTTGATGATACATGGATTCAATGTGGAGAGTAAGGAGAGGTGTTCCTTGTCATGGGTCCGACCATGTGGGAGGATCATTTTTGATTGCGTTGTCCCTGGGTGGAATCAGTCACTAAGTGCATAATTTCCTTAAGTTGTAGGAACCCTCGGTTTCATGGGTTAGACTCAATGTGGGTCGGTCGGAAATGGATGGTTCAGTTGTGAACATTTTCTTTGAGTGGTTGTCTCGTTGTATGAGACAAGTTTGAAAGAATGTCAAATACGATTTTGTGTTATGAGGGAATTTGATGGGTGCCCTGTGGGGCTAATCATTTCGATAGTAAAGAGTGATTCTTGATCCTGTTGTTTCCAAGAGCAACTGTTGAAAAGATAAAAGTTGTGTTTTGATTCCTAGAGGATTCCGGCGTTAATTGGTTAGAAATAGTGGTATATTTGGATTTGGTTAGAAGTTTGTTGGATTGAAAAGCCTTGTGTGACTCCGTGGTTTAAGCTAAGCGACCCATGGTATAGCTATGATATGGTGGGCTAGCTCATTCGATGATGTGGTTTGATAATGGTTATGTTGTTATAAAGGATAATCATTGAGGAGAAATGTGAATCAGGGTTTCCTTTGTTCTTAGGGGATTTGGGGTTTAGAACCCCAACTGTTCAATCGAATAGAATTTAGTGATTTGGTGAAAGATTGGTTGGATGCTTAATAGAGTGTTGTGACTTGCGATAATCGTGTCAACATGAGTTTGATAATCTGTGATTCAATTTGGGCATTTGGCTATCTGCCCGGTTCTAACTGCGTCTGCATGTGGGAGATGTGAATTCTCAAGTTGAAAAGAGAAGTGACTCGAGTTTTGGAGGCTTGTGCGTGTGAAGTACCCAACTTTGTTTTTGGGGTGCTGCCGGTAATGTCAAAGAAGGTATAGATTATGTTACCTCAGAGTATTTTATGGTAGTGGTTTGATATGCTTGATATGGGGAGTTGGGCATATCAATTATTTTTGATTGAGTCCTTAAGTGGGTGTATTGAGGATGAAGGTTGAGGGGGTTCTTCTGAGATTCCTTGTCAGGATATTCTTTGGAGTCTAGAATGTTAGGGAGTTGTATCCCTTGCAAACGTTAGTAGAAGTTGGAATGGATGATGAATCGTGAGAAGTTGCACTCAGTTGAGCTGCGTCAACTCGTTATGTTAATCGTGGGATTTGAGAATTCGGTTTATTGTTTACAGCCGGTTGAGTTTTGCGTGGGTGCTTTGAGTTGCAAGGAGTTTAAGTCCCTTGTGGACTTTGTTTTTGTTTCTAGCGTTCTTCGAATTCGGGGTCGAATTCCTTTAAGGGGGGAGATTGTAGTGCCGTAGTTATATTTTTCCCCCGGATCTTGAATTGCCGCAGATGATTTTTCTTTTTCTCCTCCCCCTTTTTCCTTTCCCTCCCCTCCTCCCTTTTCTTCCCTCACCCACCTGGCTAGTGCTCCCACCCGGTCACTTTTCCCCAGCCGAACTCCCTTCCCTGTCTCCTCCCACTTGGCGCCTCGGCTCGATTCAGCCAAGCGCCTCGGCTCAGTCCCGGCCAGACAGCCTCCTGTCCCCCTTGCCAATACACCTCCAGCCCAGCCGGCCAGCGCCTCTTCACCCTTCTCCCTGTGCCCTGCCCCCATGGGCCGAACCCTCCCTTCCTCCTCCTCCTGGCTGTGCGGTCCCCTGGCTCGGCGCCCTTTCTTCTCCCCGTGCTGGGCGGCGGCAGCAGCAACTCTAGCCGGCAAGAGCAGCAGCAGCCGGCAAGAGTAGCAGTGTCCAACAGGCAGCAGCGTCTAGCAGCAGCAGTGTCCAGCAACACCACCAGCAGCAATGCCCTCCCCTCTTGCTTTCTTGTGGTGAGAATTCAATCAATCAAATTGAGGGTTGGTTCTTGTGCATGCCATGTGTTTGATGAAATGCCTAGGAGGTTTTATGTTATATGTTGCAGTGATTTAAGTGTGCAAGGTTGAGAAATAGGCTTGGAAATGCAAGAATCGAAGCATTGCTAAATTTTTATACACATCTATATATATATGTCTGTTGTTCTATATGTTTGCCCGCTAATGAATTAAAAGGAATTGAGCGACCAAAGTATGCATGCCAGGCGTTCGCTGAAATGCTTAAAAGATTACATAAGTTGTGTCATCGATTTGCTTGAAAATGTTGGGAGATGTGGTAAGTGGTACAATGTTAGAGTATGTTGCTCCCTCACTTTTAGCCCCCTCTGGTTGCCAACTAACGTCTGTGGTTAATGGTGGTATTATGTTGTTTGTATTATGAGATTTGTACTAGGTGAGGTTGCATTGAGATCGATTTCACTGAGTTTATTGTGGGATGCATGTGCTTAGTAAATGAGGAAAGGGTTGATTCTAGGCTGTGCATGCTGGTCTTTGAATGAATAGGTAAAGCATGATGGCAGTGGCTTCCTAATGATTCTTTTACTGGTGTCTCACGCATAGCTTCTGTAATATGTGACTTATTTTGCTAGAAGTTGTGGAGTGCCCTTCTAGAATTTATGGGTATATAGTGTCTCACAAAGAAATTTATTATGGCGGCATCTTAGTTCTTATGCTTTTACTCAGATGTGCTAGTGTTTTGTTTAGCCAATTATTTTGGAGTGATACATTTGCATTTGAGATCATGTTTATTGCACCCTGTTATCTCCCTAATCAGTGCATTATATTTAAGTTGGTGTATTATCCTTAGTCAATGTTGAGTAAAACTACCCATGGGGATTTAGATATACAAGGGTTCTGTGTTGCGATTTATTGATTGATTGATTGATTGTTTGGTCGGTAAATTGTATCTGTGTTTGATTTTTGATTTCAGGAGGAGTGGCCTCTTCTTCGCGTGCCACTCCACTTCCCGCGGTTTAAAGACAAGTACAACAGCGTTGTTGAAAATGGGTTGAGTGCTTAGATGCGAGGTTTAAATGATTAAGCCATTTCTAGAGTTAGTATATTTGAGGAATTTCTTCGTGCTATTAATTTATGCGATACGTTGCCCTGGTTTATTCATGATTTTGATTAAGCTAGTGCAAATGATCATATATGGATATGAGGATTAGTTGAGGCTTTCACTTTTGGGTTATAGCTAATTAAATGTGTTGCTATGTCTCATTGTTGAGTTATTTAGACTACCGTGAATGTTTATTCAGGAATATGAGAATGTCCTTTATTATCTATACTTCCGAGCTTATGCATATGGAATGGTAGAAATGATTGTAGTGGCCATTTAATGGTGTCTATTGCATTTGTGCATGCATAATGGACGAGGAGGCGTCCCATATTGATGTGGGCCTCGGTGCTCACCCGTAGTGAGCACGGAAGTCCTACCTCGTAGTCCCATACACACGAGTGCATGGGAGCGAGTTAGTAAGAGTAGGCACCCTCCACGGGATGGAGGTGAATGAGAGGGTGCACAGCGACGGGTGTGCACTCAGCCATACCGGTATAGGCCTTGAAAGGTGCATATGAGCATGTAAGTATACTCGCATTGCATGATGTTGCAAAGGAGTGGTGGTCAACACATTGGTTTCGACAAATTGTGTGTATTATGGTTATACTTGATGTATTACTTGGTACTGTTAACTATGAATGGCAACTGATGATCCTTGTGTTGAGGGTAATTCACAGGTCAAGAATGGATCGAGTCGTGGACTCATCCAATATTGACTATTGAGGTATGTATAATGAGTGAGCAATGCAGTTCATGAGTTATCTGGCGGTGTTTTCCTTGTTTGATGCACTTGTTAATTTGGTATAAGAGGTATGAGCATGTGACTGATTTAATGCTTTAATTGTTATTGATATTGCTAATTGTTGTACTTTGCTGAGTCTTGAACTCATGCTTGTTTGTTCCTTGTTTTAGGTACCTTGAGGCTGGCTCGTCGGGTTGGGAGTAGCAACACGTGCACGACTTCGGTCTCCAACAATTTATTTAGCAAATTCATTAAGTCTGGATGTAATTAATGTGGTTGTAATGTATTGTTCATCATGGTGAAATTTGTTAATTTCTGTTGGGTGTGATTGATTAACTAAGGACCTACTAGAATGATATCATAATTGCAAATATTTTCTGTCTGCTGAGTGGATGTCCCACTTTCTAGAGAGGTCATGCTGAAATTTTGTAAATTTCGGTGACTTATTTTTAAACTGGGTTAGAGAGTTTCATGGTCGGATTCAATCTTTTAGTAGAGATAAAAGGTTTAGTGACTCGCTCATTGAGTTATTAATTAGTTCAATTGGACTTTTTGTCAAGCTTTTATATTCTTGGGTCTTGTTGGGGACACTTTGGACCAGTATGGTTTCGGAGTGTTGTAAGCATCATTTAGGATCTTTTTGTAGCATTCATGGTGCATTTGACGCCGGGGTGTTACAACCGGCCCAACAAATTGATGGCAAAACCTTTTTAGTTAACATGGGAGCTTCTTCAAAGTGACTAATTAGTATAGGTATAAATAGATAGATTTGCATATTTTTTATTGTACTTGGAATGGATTTTTTTTAGTTTTAGGCTAGAATACATACGAAAATTTATATTTTTATTTATTACTATTCCAAAATTTTATTTATAGGGTTTACTTTAGAATCTGATGAAAGCAAATTGATAATTTTATTTCATTTTTTATTCTAAATTTTAGTTAATTTGGTTTGTATTTAACATAGACTCTTTGTTTTGATTTGTCTTGATATATAATCGTGGGACCATATGAGAGGTCTAGGACTAAGAAGATACTGGTATTCCGATCAACCAAGGCAGGACTAAGTGTTCAACAAGCAAGGAAAACACCCCCTTAGATCATGTTTGAACCCATAATTCATTGATATGTATATTGTGTTCTCAAAATTATTATGCGTGTGCTTAATTTCGACAAACATGCTATTTTGAATTACTCAGTAGTTACACCTACTTGTTGCATAGATCCACCATGATATTTTTACCCTCGCTGTTCTCACCTTAGTAATGATCTCCACTGTTCCTACCTTTAATTGTGGAATTTTAGATGTAGTTATGAGGTAGATGCTTAGCAATGCTCATATGGATACTAGAAAATATAAGTTAGATCATGATAAAAATGTTTTGAAATAGAATATACACATGTTATGGCCAAGATAAGAATACCTATATTACTTTGGTTAATAAATAAAATGAAAAAAAATAAACATGAGTGAGTGGTGGTAGAGACCGATGCAGTTGTATGAGATGTTGCAATGTGGTAGTCTCGTTCAGGTCACTAAGGACCGATCTATTGTGCAATAGACCCAAGTATATTTATACAATCATATGTGTCTTTATGGAAAGATCCTAACATAATAAGTTGCCATATTCTAGCAATTTAGCCGTATGTTATAGTTGATAGGTGGAAATTGGGCTATTACGGGCATGGTACAGGATATCCACGTTTGTAAGGGCTTTTGCAAGGTACACAAAACTTACCAACATAACTATGAGCTACTAAAGTTGGAGGGAGCTCCACACCTTGAGATGCAGATCATAGAGTGGTAATTGTTATATCCGGCAATGTAAAAGCTTTGTTATGATCTCTTAGTCGCACGCCAAAGGAAGCATATTATGGTCAATATTAAGAGATGATCATGTCGAGTAGGTAAGCAATACAACCTTTGTAAAGTGTAAATCTATTCGAATAATTATGTCCCCGGTTGTCGGCGTATTCCACCTGATAGGCCCTAATCTACAGACTGGGTTTGGTTCGGTAGGGGGGTGCCTTCGTAGTTGGCAAACCCTAGCAGAGGGAAACCCCAGTATCTCTCCCACTAACGAATCTTGATTTCTCAGAACTCGATGAACACACCGATTTTACCTAGGTTCAGGCCCCCTATCAGGAAGGGTAACAGCCTTATGTCCCGCTTGATCTTGGATTGTCTATCTTGGGCTTGGTTTACAGAGCTTGAGGATCACCAGCTCTTCTGTTGAGCCCTTTTTCTTTTCTCTATCTCCTCCTCTCTTTCTGTATACTCTAGAGTGCCCTTATATGCGCGGGCTTACACTGGTCTCATAGAGAAGGGGTCGTCATCATGCTTATCTTACATGCATTTATTACACCTCTGTCGTTGTCCGTTCCTTGATCTTAATTAACGCCAACAAGATGCCTTCCCCTGGGTTCTTCCGGAATGTGACCCCTCTGTGATGGTAGGTGTGGCGTCGGAGAATGGGCTTGTAGCGAAATTCCTTGGAATCGGCGTGCACGACACGCAGACCGCCTCGACACGATGCGACGGGGAAGGTGGCTTCGAGACGAAGCCATCGCATCCCACCTTTTTGCATGGCGGCGGGACAAGTAAGGCGTGCTCACCCACTTGCCTGCCAGGCCGCCACATGGGCCGGGCGGCCGGGCGGCGGCGTGGTCGCCGACTGCTTCGCCCGCGCGTGGACCGACACACGGCCGGCGGGCGTGATCGCCCACCGCCCGAAGCCGCCACGTGGGCCGGGCGCAGCGTAGTAGGGCGTGGTCGCCACTGCTCACCGCGTGCCACATGGACCGACACCGACGAAGCGGGCGTGATCACCACCGCCGCCAAAGCCGCCCGTGTGGGGCGGGCGCCGCGCAGCGGCGTGGTCGCCCACCGCTCACCGCGTGCCACGTGGACCAACATCCGGCGCAAGGCGTGATCGCCCACCGCCCTCGCCAAAGCGCCACGCGGGCTGGACACCGGCGAAGGCGGCGTGGTCGCCCACTGCTTCGCCGCCCACGCCCGTCGACGCCCGATGGACGGGTGTAAACATCCACCGCTTTGCTAGATCGCCACGTAGGCCACGCATGCTTTTGTGCGGCGAAAAAGGTACCTGGCGTAAAACGCCGACAAGAGTAGCCGGGCCCACCCAAGAACGCACACTAGAACTTTTTGAGATCTTACATTGAATGCCGGTGCATTCTTGGATGGGGCCACCACTCATCAGGATGCGACCGCCTCGATTCCTTCCCGCATCCGTTGATTTCTCTTGGGACCCGAAACGGCGCACGATCTTGTCTTTTCGTGAACCATCGGTGCGAGTGGGGGGTACATATTGGTTCACCCGCACCGGGCAGTTCACGCTTTTAACACTCTTTGCAAACTTCATCTTTTTTCTCTAAGTTTTCTTTGACTTTCGCCACTTTTGCTCTCATGGCTCCTCCCGCTTCGTCTTCCATTCCTGCCTCCACTGTGGACTCCTACACAGTGGGGAGACTTTACACCATTGTGCCGGAGGGCACTCTCCATTCAATCTGGGACCCCTCGCCATGAAGGCCCCAAGCGAGATCATCGTCTTCGTGCAGGGCATAATGGCGGGCCCGGTGCCGCCTTTTTCCGATTTTTTCTCCATCCTCCTCCACTTCTATGAGATCCACCATCTCCACCTCACCCCCAACTCCATCTTATTCCTCGCCATCTTCGCACACCTCTGTGAGATGTTCATAGGGGTGATGCCGAATCTTCCACTTTTTCGTTACTTTTTCCTCTGCCGCGCCTCCTCCGACGGCGAACTACTGGGGAGCTGCCATTTCCGTCTTCAGGATGGGATGGCTGCTTCCATCCTTCGGCCAGTCAAGCTGAAGGCTGGCCTTGCGAATGGTCAGACACGTCAGCAACAATGAGTCGATCTTTCTGGGGGTGCCCACAAGACGGTGGCGTTCACCGCAAATCGAACCCGCCGTCAAGAGGCAGCAAAGCTCCTGGCAATGGCGGCCCGCATTAACAACTTGCGGGACGCCGGTTTAACGGGGGCGATGGTTGTTAGGGATTTCGTATCCCGAAGACTTAGCCCCCTTCGTCACCGTATTCGCCCAGCGTGGCAATACACAGGCGACGACGACATCACCCGCACCTTTCCTGGCCGTAAGTCTTCACTCTTCTTTGGCTTTTTTTGCATTCATGCCTCTTTTGTGTTGCTCCCTACCAACTGGCAGTCCTCTTTTTTTTAACTTTGGCCAGGTGCGGGAAACTTGGACGCGCCACTTATCAACAGGTGGCTCTCCCAGCTCATGCCACCGGTTCCAGCCGGTCTGGACTTTCGCCATTTGGCGGCCTTCGCGATTTGGAGCATCGGGCGCTTGAGGATTGTCAGGTTTCTGCCGCCCATGGACTCCACCGGCATCGCCGTGGTGCCGCCAGCGCCCCTCGGCGATCGAGGGCGCACCCTCCCTCTTGTCGAGGCGGCGGGCAGCGATCACTCATCCGGACACCTGCGTATGCGGGCGTCAAAAGGCACGCCATGCGGGCGGACCTGCCGCCACCAGCTCAAGGGTGGCGGTAACTTCGCATGGGGCATACGTCACGCCTGATTGTGGCGCCAAGTCTTGCCGGCGCCGTCGGCGACGGCATGGCGCCATCATCATCAGCACCACCGGAACCAACGCCGCCTACGGCGCCGCTGGCCTCAACGCCATCAGCGCCAGCGACCTCGGTGCCAGCCACCACAGCGCCAGCTTCATCACCTTCTCCTCCGACTCCTCCTTCGGCGCCGGAATCAACTTCTGCGGTGCCATCTTCTTCGGCCATGGGGACCCAGGCCGCCGCTCGTCAAGGCAGGCTCGAGGTCCCCAAGGCCAGCTTTAGCCTGAGGGCTACGCCGAGGGCGATCCCTCAGGCCGCTCTAGGGGGGCAGGCTCCACCTGCTCCCGCCGAGGCAAAGTGCCCGACACCCGCGCACCCGCCAACTTCGCCGCCCTGCCGTCGCCCTCCCGCTGAAGCGCTCAGAGCTCTTTATCGAAGCTCGAGAACTTGCATGCACTTCGCTTGGCACACTTCTTGCCACGCCCTGGGCATGGAGCCCGGACGGCGAGGCAATTGACGGGCCATCGGCCCAGCCGGCACGGAGGCGGAGAGGGCGGACACGATGGTGGCGCAAGAACGGGCCACCGCGACCGCCCTGGCCGCCATGCAGGAACGGGCAGAGAGGGCCGAGGCGGTGCAGAGGACCTCGGAGTATGAGGCTGACCGCCTCAAGCGCAACCTCGCCACCATGCTCAAGGGAGCTTTCCAGCGCATCAAAAGATGCCTGGAACCTTTAGGAGTGGTGTTGGAGACGCCTCTCAGATACCGCCTGCAAAGACACCTCTGCTGCCAACCGGGCCTCGGAGGTGCTCGGGCGCCCACCGCCTCGCCGCACGCTCGCCAGGAGGGCAAGAGGTTGCGGTGATGACCGCAACCTATGTGCTGGCGTGCTGGGCCAGCCGCGACGCTTCCTTGGATCCAATGGCGGCATTGGAGGCCGGGATCGAGGGAGACGCTGAGGAGGCGCAAGCGCGGGTGCGCGCGGCTGCCGAGCACTTGGCCGGAATGCTGCAGGTGCAGCAACCGGTCATGGACGTCTCCACCCCGGCGGCAGAAGAAGAAGATGCCGGGGACATCGACGTGGGTGATGAGTGAAGGGCTGGGCCGCCACTCCACCTCTTTTGTTTTTGTTTCTTTTGTTGATCAAACTTCTTTATCTGTATGAACATCTTAACAAACTTTAGTTGTATTGAATGTTTTCTGGTTTTACCTTCATGCTTGCTTGCTGCGCTTATTTGATATTGCATGCTGGAATTGCCAGGCCATCAACTTGAAACCCAGCTAAGATGCCAGTTAGGCCTTCAAGTCCAGAACAACGTTCCAGAATTTCTGTAGGGGTCACATGTAACTAACTGCAAGTATAAGCACAGCACGTGCAAGTTACATAGAACTTAGGCAAAGACGGTTCTATGAAGTATAATGGTCTGTGTTCAAGCACAGAATAATTTTGCCGTCAAGATTTTATGCAGGGTTGTCTCCGGCTTAAACCCCTTCAGAACTTGAATCCTTGTGATCTCTTAGGATCGTACCTCAGTATGGCGCAGAAGATGATAAGTTCCCAGGAGTGGTCTTGGGCCAGCGGCGCTCAACGGTGACAACCAGCGGTGCTTCTGAGAGCCAACCCGAGGTGTACGAGCCGTGTTTGAGTACCATGCCAAACTTACACTCTGGTTACTTAGTCTTACTAGACGCTTATACTGAAGACTTTCCCCTTATCATCAAGGAGCCGTCGGGTTTTTGACGCCCGTGACAACCATGCATAATTTAACCAATTTCAGCATACACAAGCAAACGATCGGGAGTGTTACTTGAAACACTTATCTGGCTTATGTATTAGCAGGTGTTCAACTCATGCGGTTGGGCGGTTGGCTTGAAACATCGGGCGACCAGCCCCTGCGATGGGCGGGCACCGAGTTTTCGGCCACCGATCCCCAGCGATGGGCGACCAATGGAGCCTTGACCAAATTTCCCCCAAGCGATGGGCGGCCAGCCGGAGCCTTCATGCATTATTAGATTTTTCCTTTCGAACCGAGCCAAAGTTTTAAAGTTTGACCCGTGCATATATGTAATTATTGCAAAGGCGGATGAATATTATGCAGCGCACATAAAATATAGACCCTGGCAACATAAGTCTGTGCATGGGACAATATTGGTTCGCCCGTTTTGGCTTCTGCGTTTTCGCCGTTTTTTCGAAACATGGCCCATGGCACGGTGCGGTAAGACAGCGAACTCCTAGGCATGATTACGAACCGACAAGGGATTGCCAAAACGTAGGGACCAATAACGGCCATGCAACAAACTGTCCCGTAGGACACAAAAAGAGGAATGATGACAGGGTATAAAATTCTCTAGATAATAACATTATCAACAACCAGCGGCCGCTGATCAGCTGGGGGATAGATCCATCCCTGGGCTGATCAAAGCGAATCACTGGGTACTTACAGTTTTTCATGGATAGAACTTTTGTAACAACTCCATATTGTAGGAATTAGCCAATTCCTGTCCATCCTCAGTGGCTAACCGGACTGCCTCGGGTCGAGATACTGAGACCACCTTGAAGGGCCCTCCCACCGGGAGCGGCTTATGCAACCGGCATGCGCTCGAATCTGCGCAAGAAGACCAGTCGCCTTGCTAGTGTTCTCTCAGAGACCCGGGTAGCATGGTATCGCCTGAGGCTTTGCTGGTACCGGGCGGCACGAAGGGCGGCCCGATCATGAACTTCTTCCAAAAGGTTGATGTCTTCTTGTCGATTATCTTCATGGCCTTCTTCATTGAAAACCGAGACGCGCGGAGAGCCGAATGATGATTCGAGAGGGAGAACGACTTACGCCCCATACACGGGAAGAAGGGCGTCTCGCCAATGGGTTGACCGGTGTGGTGCAAGCGACCACAAAGACAGTAGAAGCTCTTCGATCCAGCGCCCCGCGCCAGGAGTTGATCAAACGCCCTTGTCTTAAGGCCCTTCAATACCAATGCATTGGCACGCTCAGCTTGACCATTGCTCTTGGGGTGGGCGACCAAAGCAAAACATACTTTAGTGCCCATCTCATCGCAGAAATCCAGAAATACCGCACTGGTGAACTGAGTCCCATTGTCGGTGATGATGCGGTTGGCGACTCCAAAGCAAGTGAATATTCCATGCATAAATTTGACAGCAGCGGAAGCCGTAATGGCACGTACTGCTTCAGCCTCAGCCCACTTCGTAAACTTATCAATGGCAACAAAAAGATGGGTGAAGCCCCCTGTGGCTCGCGGGAACGGACCCAGGATATCCAGCCCCTAGACCGCGAACGGCCAAGAGAGCGGAATAGTTTGCAAAGCTTGGGCTGGTCGGTGGACTTGCCTGGCGAAGAACTGACACGCTTCGCATGTCCTCACCACTCATAAGCATCACGGAGGCGATAGGCCAATAAAATCCTTGGCGAAACGCTTTGCCTACGGCCGTTCTACGGACATATGGCTCCCGACATGCCTCCATGGATATCGAGAGCGTAGGCCCCTCTTCCCGAGTGATGCACTTCAGTAGAATCCCATTTTTGCTCCGGCGGTATAGGTCCCCACCCACCAGAGTATAGCACTTGGGCTTACGTGCTATCTTCTCAGCTGAGGCATCATCGTCGGGGATCACTTGGTCCCGCAGGAAGGCTAGGATCAGATCCATCCACTGACCTTCCCGGCCAAGTGTGGCGAGCACTCGGTGTTCGCCCGGGTACTTTGCTGGGCCAAGCATTTCCCCTGGCGCTGCATCGGCAGCACCGCCGCCTTCCCTTCCGGACTTGGGGGCTGAGGCAGATGCGCTGCCTTCCCTCCCTGAACTGGAGGCTGTGGCAGCAGCACCGCCCTCCCCACCTGAGTCGGAGGCCGCGACGGCCATACCATCGTCCCCACCTGAATCGGGGGCTGCGACAGCGACACCATCATTCCCACCTGGATCGTGGGCTGCGATGGACGGTCGCGATAGTCTTTCTTCGAAGACTCCGACCGGGACAGAAGCCCTTGAGGATGCAAGCTGCGAGAGCCCATCCGCAAGGTGATTATCATGCCGAGGGATGTGAATATATCCCAATCCTTCAAAATGTCACTCCATTTTCCTGACCTCCGCCAAGTACGCCGCCATGGTGGGGTCAGGACATTGAAACTCCTTTCTCGCTTGATTATTGACCAGCAGGGAGTCGCCCTTGACTTGGAGACTCCGGATGCCCAGCGCCGAAGCAATGCACAACCCTGCCAGCAAACCTTCATATTCAGCAATATTATTAGTAGCTTTGAAATCGAGAGCAACAACATACTGAAGAATGTCACCAGTCGGGGAGACTAGGACAACACCAGCCCCCGCGCCCTCCAGTTTGAATGAACCATTAAAAAACAAGGTCCAGAGAGGTGACGCGGGGGTTTCTTCCGCTTCAGGAGTTACGGGAGTCCACTCAGCGACGAACTCCGCCATCTTTTGACTTTTGATGACAGTGCGGGGGACAAACTTAAGGTTGAACTCTCCCAATTCTACTGACCATTTAGCAATGCGACCTTCTGCTTCACGGTTAAACAGGATTTCTCGCAGTGGGTAGGCCATGACCACAGTAACTTCTCATCCCTAGAAATAATGCCGCAACTTCCTAGACGCCACCAAGACTGCGTACAACATTTTCTGTGCTTGCGGGTACCGGGTTTCGCTTCATGCAATACCTTGTCGACATAATAGATCGGCTTCGGACACCTTCCTCTCCGCCATTAGCCTGTTGTGACCACTTCGAGAGTAGCAAAGAATATACAAAAGCAACGGTTCACCTTGTGCAGGGGAAACCAACACTGGAGGAGAGGTGAGGTACTGCTTCAAATCTTCAAAGGCCTTCTGAGCTTCATCGGTCCACTCAAAATGATTAGTTTTCTTCAACAGCTTGAACAAAGGCAAGCTTCTTTCTCCCAGCCGGGCGATGAACCGCCCTAGGGAGGCCAGACGACCGGCCAAGCACTGGACTTGCTTGAGCCGTGCTGGCGGCTTCATGTGCTCAATTGCCGCTATTTTATCTGGATTGGCTTCAATACCTCGGTTGGACACCAGGAATCCCAGCAATTTGCCGGAAGGAACGCCAAACACGCACTTTTCAGGATTCAACTTCAGGCAATTCCTCCGGAGATTAGTGAAGGTTTCCTCCAGGTCTTGAATCAACTCTTCGTCCTTTTTTACCTTCACAACCAGATCGTCAACATATACTTCAAGATTCCGCCCTATCTGTGGACGAAAAGTAACATGCATGGCACGTTAGTAAGTATAACCAGCATTCTTTAAACCAAAGGCCATTCTGACATAACAATAAACACCCATAGGGGTTACAAAAGCAGTCTTTTCTTCATCCTTCACTGCCATGCTAATCTGATGGTACCCAGAGTACCGCATCCAGAAAGCATAGCAACTCACAACCTGCCGTGGAGTCAACAATGAGGTCGACTCGCGGCAAGGGATAAGGATCCTTCGGGCAGGCCTTGTTGAGGTCGGTGAAGTCGACACACATTCGCCACCTCCCGTTGGATTTTTTGATGAGCACAGGATTGGCAAGCCACTCAGGGTGAGTGACTTCCTTGATGATCCCTGCACTCAATAGTTTCTTCACCTCCTGCCGAATAGCATCTTGCCGCTCCGGAGCTTGCTGCCAGATCTTCTGCCAACCAGGTGCGCCGGGAGCGAGTTAATCGGTGCTCGATCACCTCCTAGGGACCCGATCATGTCGGACGGTACGCAAGCAAACACGTCGCAGCTTAGGCCGGAGGAAGGTGACGCGCGTCTTCTTATTTGGCGCCGAGGTTGGCGCCAATGTTGACAGCTCTTCGAGGTTCGCCCTCACTCAAGGCGACCACCTTAACCTCACCGGCTGACCCAGGCGAGGCACGGGTCCAGGCTTGAGGGGCTCCTGCGCAGGCGGCATCAGCACGCCCGGCACAGGTGGTACCAATCATATCGAGCGCGAACTTATGGCAGCGCAAGGCTTCAGAATAGTCCACCCGGATGGTTATGGGGCCGGTAGGCCCTGGCATCTTCACCACCATGTACGCATAGTGGGTCGCCGCCATGAACTTGGCCAACGCCGGTCGGCCAAGCAAGGCATTGTAAGGGAGATCAAAATCAGTGACTTCAAAGTCCACTAGCTCGGTGCGATAATTATCCCTTTCTCCAAAAGTGACGGGGAGACGCACTTGGCCCACGGGAATTGCACTAGCCCCCGGGGCTATTCCGAAGAAAGGCAACGTTGGACTCAGATCCTGCCGCGGGATCTGGAGAGCCAAGAATGCCGTAGAGGATAGGAGACTAAGAGAACTCCCTCCGTCCACTAGCACACGACCCAGCCGGACATTCCGGACTATGGGCGACACCACAATCGGGAGATGCCCAAGGCCGGTGGCGCCATTAGGGTTGTCGGCCTGACTAAAGATGATCGTCTCCTCTGACCATTTCAGCATCCGACACGACCCTGAACCTGACCCCGTGGCGCATACTTCTCTCTTCAGCCGCTTACAAGTGGTATTCGAGAGAAGGGTGGACGAACCGCCATAAATATACGCCAGGGTATGATCCGCCTACTGGAAAGCCAGCGGGGCGGGGTCTTCATCTCGATCATCGTCGCGAGGGCGACGCTCCTCATCGCGAGGGCGACGCTCCTTGATCCGCCACTCCACCATTCGATCCACGACCTGGCAGCTGTCCAGGTCATGGGTGTCAGTTCGATGAATCGGGCACCAGGGCCCTCTTTCCTTCCACCCACGGCGGTCGTTCCTACAACCGTGGCGGTCATCACGTTGGTCACGACGGTCATCTCGCCGGTCACGGCGGTTGCCGCGCCGATCACGGCGGTCACGCTTCGGCGACCCAGAATCATCACAGTCGCGCTCGGTGGCCAAGACCCGCCTGGTCTCTCCTGCCTCACGCTTCCGTGCCTTCTTGCCTGGAGGGCCGGAACCCTTCGAAGTTTCGGCTTCGTCCTTGCCTCGGCCACCCTGGGAACCAAATCCTGAACCCCTCGCCTCCGCAGCCCGCGCACACTTATGTGCGAGGGAGAAAAGCTCGGAGGTGGAGCTGATGGTACGGGTAGCCATCTTCTCCTTCATTTTGCGGTCGCGAACGCCTCTTCGAAAGCCGATAACGACCGACTGCTCCGAAATATGGGGGATCGTGTTGCGGCAATGGCAGAACCACCGGATAAAATCACGCAGCAACTCCCCTTTTTGCTGTTCCAGGGCATGAAGATCATCTTCCACGCCCGGCTGCACGAAGGAGCCCTGGAAGTTGGCGACAAAAAGGCCACACAATTCCTCCCACGAGTGCACCGACCCTCGCGGAAGGTTCAACAACCAAGAACGGGCAGAGCCCGTCAAGGCCGTTGGGAAATAATTGGCCATGACCTTTCCAGACCCACCAGCCGCACGCACCACCGTGGTATAAATTTGCAAGAATTCTTCAGGGTTGGTGGTGCCATCGTAGTTTTCTATGGACGCTGGGCGGAACCTTTCAGGCCACTCCACACGGCGTAACCGTCGGGAGAACGCCTGGTACCCAACGCCACAGAAGGAGCTCAGTCGACCACCGGGAGTTCGACCCGGAGAACGAGGAATGGGACTCTCCGCGGAGTTGGAGGAATCAACCTCCTCCCTAGACCGCAGGTGAGAGCCACGAGGAAGACTCTCATCTTCAGAAGCCACCCGCTTGCCGCGCCCCTGTTCTTGGGTTGGGCGGCGCGGCAAACGGCTGCAAAGATCGCCGCTTCGTCGTCGAGTGTCATCAAGATGACTCCTTAGGTCCTCGCGGTTCCTTTCGGAGCAGGACCGACGCGTCTGCGTCTCTCCTCATCCTGCCCGCTGGGCGGCGTTTACCACTGCGGCAAGAGCCCTGCGTGCCCTCAGTGCGCACCCTAGGTGGCGGAGTACCACCAGTATCCGGCCGGCCGACGGGTTCTACCCGAAGCTGGGCCGCCCCCACAAGGCCGGCAAGGTTCCGCAGCCACGGAGTGGCCGGGGAGTCTCCTGCAAGTTCCACCGGAGGGTGGTCCAATAGGAGACGGGCTGCATGCAAATTCTGAGCCGGGGTGGCCGCTTCCATGGCCAGCCGGCACCGCACCGGATGCCCCGTCGCCGCCACGGGAGCATCGCCGGCACCCCGTGGAGGTGGGGGGAGGTGATCTTGCGACCGGCGGGAGTGCTGGGACGCACTCCGAACCGGGCTTAACTCTTCTTCTTCCTGATACTGCGAACCCTCCATCTTCAGATGCGCGGGACTGAAAAAACCAAAACTCGCCGGAAAGATGATCGGAAAGACCAACTACCGGCCCCTACCTGGCGCGCCCCTGTCGGCGTATTCCACCTGACAGGCCCTAATCTACAAACTGGGTTTGGTTCAGTAGGGGGGTGCCTTCGTAGTTGGCAAACCCTAGCAGAAGGAAACCCCAGTATCTCTCCCACTAACGAATCTTGATTTCTCAGAACTCGATGAACACACCGATTTTACCCAGGTTCAGGCCCCCTATCAGGAAGGGTAACAGCCTTACGTCCTGCTTGATCTTGGATTGTCTATCCTGGGCTTGGTTTACAGAGCTTGAGGATCACCACTCTTCTGTTGAGCTCTTTTCTTTTTCTCTATCTCCTCCTCTCTTCTCAGATACTCTAGAGTGCCCTTATATCGCTGGCTTACACGGGTCTCATAGAAAGGGTAAATCATCATGCTTATCTTCATGCTTATCTTACATGCATTTATTACACCTCTATGTGCTGTCCCGTTCCTTCAGTCTTAATTAACGCCACAAGATGCCTTCGCCTTGCGGTTCTTAGGAATGTGACCCCTCTGTGATGTAGGTGCGGCGTCGGAGGAACGGGCTTGTAGCAGATTCCTTGGAATCGACGTGCACGACATGCCAGACCTGCCTCGTCTGATGCAGACGACGGGAAGGAGGCTTGAGACAAGCCATCGCATCCCACCTTTTTGCATGGCGGTGGGACAAGCAAGGCGTGCTCACCCACTTGCCTGCCAAGCCGCCACATGGGCCGGGCGCCGGGCGGCAGTGCGTGGTCGCCACCTGCCGCCCGCGGCGCCACGTGGACCGACACCCGGCGGTGTGATCGCCCACCGCCGCCAGCCGCCACGTGGCGGACGCCGGGCGAAAGCGGCGTGGTCGCCCACGAATCACCGCGTGCCCGTGGACCGACACCAGCCGCAGGCGGCGTGATCGCCCACGCCCGCCAGTGCCACGTAAATGGACGCCGGCGAGTAGGGCGTGGTCGCCCACTTGCTCACCGCGTGCCACATGGACCGACACCGGCAGGCGGCGTGATCACCCACCGCCGCCCGAGCCGCCACGTGGGGTGCCGGCGAAGCGGCGCGTGTCGCCACTCACCCGTGCCACGTGGACCGACACCCGGGCGGCGGCGTGATCGCCCACACGCCCGCCAGTACGCCACGTGGGGACGGGCAAGGCGGCGGCGTGGTCGCCACTGCCGCCGCCGCGCCCGTGGATCGACGCCCGATGACGGGGTGTAAACACCCACCCGCCTGCTAGACTGCCACATAGGCCACGCATGCTTTTGTGCGGCGAAGAGGGTACCCTGGCGTAAAGTACGCCGACACCGGTCAAAGTGTAAATCTCTTCGAATAGCCGTGTCCCCGGTTATAGGCATCGTTTGGTTATATCCCACAATAAGTAGTTTTATGTTTTTGAGAAATTGGTTGGAAAGTGTTTGGATGGAGAATCCATGCACAGTTGACTAACAAAAGGACTTTGTTGAGATTTCAAGTGTTTATGGTAGAAAGCCATCTGTTTATTTATGATTACTTATACTCTATTACTACTTGTTATCAAATGTTAAATGCTCTTACACCGATAGTTTCGGCAACATTGATGTATTAGGGAACAACCACAATCAAACATTTCCTGTGGGTTTTCAATTGTTGGTTTATAAGTTAAACTCTAGGCTAGTGGCTTACAATGTTCTTTATAATTTCAGCCAATAGCCATATTTTACTCTATCTAAACTTCTTCTGCTATCGAAAGTAGGTGAGATACAATTTCTGTCCACAACTGAATTCCTTAGCAGTTTTTGGTCATGACTTTATGTTTTTTAATTTCAAATTTTAGTTTTTGGTTTGACCTCGAATACAATCTATCTGCTAATTTTCATTTAATTTTTATTTTGAATTTTAGCTTTGTAGGGTTTTAATTTGGAGTTCTTATAAAAAATCACATCACTAATTTCCTTTTTTTCATTCCAAATTTTTGTTCATTTTTTTATTTAATTTCAAATCTCAATTTTTGAATTTGTATACAAATCCAACCAGCAAGTTTTATCTAATTTTTGTGCCAAATTTCAGCTATGCACGTTTTTAATTTGGAGTTCGTATGGCTAATTTTTTTTATTTTTTATTCTAATTTTTTGTTATTTTTTATTGTACTGCGTATGGATTCCTTCTTTTAATCTAAGTCTGTTATAACTCAGATCTGCTAGATGAATGGTTAGATATGTTTATTTAAATAATAACATCCATTAGCTGCTATAGTTCAACTTATTTAGGATTTACCAAATTGAAGGCTAGATGTTTTGTTTTTTTAGAGAATTTCTGGTCTATTTCTCTTTTTTTTAGCATCTCTAAAAGATTTGTCGTGAGGTTTTCATATATAATAGATAGATGCTTGCTCCTTAAATGGGAAAGAAGCTTGAAGTGGTATGTACGTATATACATATAGCTCATTTTTGCTTTCTGCTCTTGCAGGATCCACGAACTAGGATACATCAGATGCTACTCTTTGCCAACGCTAAAAATGGTAATTGTAGGTGGGATCATTTTGTGGAAAAAACACATTCCCAAACTAAACGAAAATGAAGAATCCAAGAAAATGACGTAGGCTGCACAGATCGTGAGCATTGGCTCGGTGCTCGTTGCAACAGTGACATTTGCGACAGCCTTCTCCATGCCGGGTGGTTACAGGGCCGATGACCACACCAATGGTGGCATGCCAACACTTTCTGGGAGTTGTTTGGTTTGACCATAAATATTTCTCATCAAACTTTATTAAAATTTGGTCACCTAATTGGTTATTAATATTTTAGTTAAAGATTGAAAACAAAATGAACTAGAAGGTTAAAGAAAAAGAGAATCTTACTAAAGTTTAATAGCAAACCAAATACTTGTCAAATTTAATTAACTTCACTATAATTTGAAAAAGCAAGCACCGGTAACCATTGAACAGCCGCTTATGCTTTCATCGCATTCGTCGTCAACAACACGCTAGCATTCTGTTGCTCCGTGTTAGCTATCTTCAGCCTCACGTACTCCGGGTTGGCTTTGATTGGCCTGTAAACCCGCTTCAGTGTTTCATTATATCTGTAGGCTTTCTGAGGATCTCATCCAGAAGCCTGGCTGCTGCCTTTGCACTGGCAATTTACGTGGTGCTGGCACCAGCTGCTCACTTGATTGTCACTGCCATAAGTGTCATCACTTCTTTTGCATTGCCTTGCGAAAATAGAGATGTTGGGCAGATCCTGTTGGATTTATACCCAAGAGATAATCATGGGCCACGTGTGACGTGGGCTTTGTACCATGTTCGGACTCTAATATAGAGGTCCACCGAGAGGCTATATAAAGGGATGGGGTGGAGGCCAGAAGAGCGCGAAGTTCTCCTCTCCACCAAAACCCTAGCCATCATCTCCCTTCTGTGCGTCATGGTGCTAGCACACCGACGTACGGAATTCCTCCCTGTACGTGTGGACTTCGTAGAGGCGTTGCTGCGACTGCAACGTTGATTGGGATGAACACGACAAGGAGGAGACGTTGCTCGCGGACGATCGACTTCAGCAAGAAGACGATCAGCTTGCGAGGACGAGACGGTCACTCCGTGGACGATCATCTACTTCCCCTACATCGACGCGCGCTACGTCAAACCGGCTGTTTCGACCTTTTCTTCCGCTGCTCTGCACGTCTAGTGGTAACGATCTATGATCCCCTTCTTGCGAGAAGGTTCCTGGTTTATGCGGTAGATTTTTATTTGGTGCTAGTGTAGCATACCGTGTAACCCTTCAGTGGTATCTGAGCCATCTCGTGTAGATTTGTGATCTAGATGTTGCATATGTGTTATGCGAGTATAATAGATTGGATCTATTACTTGTTCTGTCGATTCATGTGATGAATTGGTGGAGGCGGCCGTCGATGAGATTGATCGGTTTAGGGTTTGAGGAAAGCGCAAACCAACTCAATCTTGATTTGGGTGAGTCCGTTCATAGTACGACATTGCCCTTACCGGTCGGGTTACCGCCACCAGGGTTTACGAAGCGCGACCATATGGGACCAAGCCAATCAGACTAAGTCGGATTGGATTAATTTGATTGATCCAAGATAATTTTCATGGCGTTTTCGCATGGCGAAAGACATGCTTAAAAAAATTTTGGCCAGGGCACTGCCCCTTAGACCCCGCAAAGGGGCGCAGCTCCTTTGACCTTGTTAATGTTTTGAGAGCATATCTAGCCGTAGAAACACTGTTTTTGTTTAACTCTTTTTTGCAGGCAATTGTGTGAATAGTATGGCTTATGTGTATGTGATGCATGTGATTTTACATAGCATGCGTGCTGTGTCAAGCCATAAGGCTATTTCAATATAAATTGTATAACGACCTATGTGTCGACTTGTGATGTTTGAAATCTACTTGTAAATTTCATTATCAAAGTTGTAAGGAGTTGAATCTACAATGATGAAGACGGTGGCATCAAATCAAGATGGCTCGGTGAACAGAGAAGCATGATGATGGAGATCTTTATGCTAAGGACCATACTATTTCACATCTTAATTTGATTACATGTGAATGTGTTTTAATCCCTGCTATTTTTATGATACTCATTGCATGTGATGCCATGTTCATAGTAGATAGTTAACAACTCTCTAGTTAAAATCTTAAATCTTTTGTCCATCCATATGTAGCACCTATCAAGAATTTAGATCGTTGTTCATATGACTGCCAAAGCAGTGTATCAATGGCTATCTTAATAGATGATAGGGTTGTGTCGGACACATCACACAATACAATGGTTGATTTAATCGAGCTATCAAAACGGTTTTGGGCTTAAGGACATAAGTGGTTGGGTTTTTTATTTCAGTTTTGAAGGAACGGATACAAGACAATTGGTGTCCAAGGAAAACACACATGAGGCTAGATTTCTTAATTGGCACCCGGAATCGGGAAGTGCTCCCTCCCTCATGTGAGCTCTCGGGGCGGGTTGACCTGGCCAAGAGTCAAGTTGACGGAGGCATTCATTACATGATTTCATACCCGACCAACAAGAGTTACATAAGATGTAATTAGCAAAGGTGTTGCTTACCCATGTCATTAAATTTCTAGCAGTGACGCCAAAGCTCACTAGGATTTAATGAATGAGGATCTTGAATACGCTCTTTATGTCGAAACAAGAGACATACAATATGAGTGTCTTTTGTTAAAATAGTTAATGAAAGTTTTTACATAAACATAGTGCTTAGAAACTTTGCATGTTTTTGTTGTAGTTCAATGGCACCAGCTACTCCTTCTGCTACACCTGGTTTTGCTTTGAGATCGGTTTTGGAAAAGGAAAAACTTAATGGAACAAATTTTGTGGATTGGTATCGCAACCTGAGAATTGTTCTCAAGCATGAAAAAAAGACTATGTTCTAGAGAATCCAATTCCTGATGAACCAGCCGAAAATGCCTCTCGCAATGATAAGACTGAGTATGAAAAACATGTTAATGCCTCTGTAGAGGTCAGCTGTCTCATGCTTGTCACTATGGACTCTGAGTTTCAAAAGTAATATGAGGACCAGGATGCTTACAATATGATGTGGGCTTAAAGAACATATTTGGGAACCAAGCAAGAGCTGAGAGGTATGGTATCTCGAAGCTTTTGTTTGCTTGCAAGCTGGCTAAAGGAAGTCTGGTTAGCCCTTATGTAATCAAAATGATTGGTTACATTGGGAGATTGGAAAATCTTTATTTTCCCCTTAGCCTTGGTTTGGCTACGGATGTAATTCTCCAGTCTCTGCCTCAGAGTTTTGAGCCGTTCATAATGAATTTTCATATGAATAGCATGGAGAAGAGCCTAACCGAACTACATGGGATGCTCAAGTCTGCCGAGGAAAGCATAAAGAAAAACCTAATCATGTGATGATGGTTCAGAAAACTACTGCCTTCAGGAAGCAGAAGGCTAAGGCTGGGAACAAAGGAAAGGGCAAGAGCAAGGTTCAAGTTGAGATCGCGAGTCTCAAATCTAAGCTTAAGAAGCTTAAGACTGGCTCTAAACCTGATACCTAGTGCTTCTATTGCAAGAAGTTAGGACATTGGAAGCAAACTGTGAGAAGTACACGGCGGATAAGAAGATTGGAAGTGTGACTTCCACTTGAATATTCATGTTGTAAAATTAATCTGCTACTTCTAATCTTACCTCTTGGGTATATGATATCGGATCGGTTGCTCACATTTGCAATTCGATGCAGAGGATGATAAAGAGTAGAGACTTGGCAAAAGAAGAAGTGGATCTTCGCATGGGGAATAAAGCAAGAGTTACTGGTCTTGCCGTTGACACCTACCCATTACATTTGCCTTCAGGATTAGTTTTAGAACTTAATAATTGTTATTTTGTTCCATCTTTGAGTAGAAACATTATTTCATCTTCTTGTTTGGAACATGAAGGTTATGATTTCAGAATAAAGGGTTTTGTTTCTTCGATATTTTTGAATGATATGTATTATAGCCGATGGCCAATGATAGATGGGTTGTACGTCCTTGAACTCGAAGAAAAACCTGTCTATAACATTAATGTGAAAAGGCTTCGACCTAATGATGTGAATCCTACCTTTTTATGGCATTGTCGCTTAGGCCACATAAATGAGAAGCGCATGAAGAAGCTCCATGGTGATGGACTTTTAACCTCATTTAATTTTGAATCATTTGAAACATGTGAGTCTTGTTTACTTGGCAAGATGACAAAAGCCCCATTCATAGGTCTTGGTGAAAAGACAAATGAATTATTGGCCCTAGTACATACGGATGTATGTGGACCAATGAGCTCGAGTGCCAGAGGTGGGTTTCAGTACTTTGTAACTTTTACTGACGACTTTAGTAGATATGGATATATCTACTTAATGAGGCATAAATCTGAATCCTTTGAAAAGTTCAAAGAATTTCAAAATGAAGTACAAAATCAACTTGGCAAAACAATAAAACACTTACGATCGGATCGTGGTGGTGAATACTTAAGCCAAGAGTTTGATGATCATCTAAAGCATTGTGGAATCGTTCCACAACTTACTCCGCTAGGAACGCCTCAATGGAATAGCATATCCGAACAACAGAACCGAACTTTGTTAGATATGGTTCGGTCTATGATGAGTCAAACTGATCTGTCATTGTCCTTCTGGGGGTATGCTCTAGAAACAGCTACGTTCACTTTAAACAGGGTTCCATCAAAAGCCATTGAGAAAACATTATATGAGATGTGGACTAGGAAACATCCCTTATTGTCTTTTCTCAAAATATGGGGATGTGATGTATATGTAAAACGTTTGACGTCTGATAAACTCACTCCCAAATCAGATAAATGCTTCTTTTTGGGGTATCCTAAAGAAACAAAAGGATATTACTTTCATAAAAGGGATGAAAACAAAGTGTTTGTTGCTCGAAACGGTGTCATTCTGGAGAAAGAGTTTCTTTCAAAAGGAGTTAGTGGGAGCAAGGTGCGACTTGAAGAAATTCAAGAACCATCAGAAAATGTTTCAACTCCTACTGAATCTTTACTTGATGTACAAGATATTGTACAACCTGTGGAAGAGGCACCAGCCCCACGTAGGTCTGAAAGACCACGTCAATTGCCTATAAGGTATCGACATGACGCTTTATTATTAGACAATGATGAGCCTAAGACTTATGAAGAAGCAATGATGGACCCAAACTCCGAAAAATGGCTGGGAGCCATGAGATCCGAAATTTAATCCATGCATGACAATCAAGTTTGGAACTTAGTTGATCCTCCTCTTGGTGTAAAAACCATAGAATGCAAATAGATTTTCAAGAAGAAGATAGAAGTGGATGGAAATGTCGAGATCCATAAGGCACGGTTGGTGGCAAAAGGTTTCAAACAAATTCAAGAAGTTGATTATGATGAAACTTTCTCACCGGTAGCCATGCTTAAGTCTGTCTGGATCATTTTAGCTATTGCTGCATATTTCGATTATGAGATATGGCAAATGGACGTCAAAATAGCTTTCCTTAATGGGAATCTATCTGAGGATATATACATGATACAACCTGAAGGTTTTGTTGATCCTAAATATGCTGAAAGGGTATGCAAGCTTCAGAGATCAGTTTATGGGTTGAAGCAAGCATCTCGGAGTTGGAACATTCGTTTTGATGAAGTAATTAAAGGGTTTGGTTTCATCAAAAACGAAGAAGAGTCTTGTGTTTACAAAAAGGCTAGTGGGAGCGTACTTGTGTTTCTGATCTTGTATGTGGATGACATATTATTGATCGGGAATGATATTCCTATGCTTGAAGATGTTAAGACTTCATTGAAAAGGAGTTTCTCAATGAAGGACTTAGGAGAAGCATGTTATATCTTGGGCATAAAGATCTATAGAGATAGATTAAAAAGGTTAATTGGATCATACCAAGATATGTACATAGACAAGGTATTGAAGAGGTTCAATATGCATAAATCCAAGAGAGATTTCATGCCAATGTCACATGGTATCAGTCTTAGCAAGAATCAGTGTCCTTTGACAAATGATGAGCGAATCAGTTCCATATGCTTCAGCTATTGGGTCTATTATGTATGCTATGATCTGTACGCGCCCAGATGTCTCATATACTCTAAGTGTTACAAGTAGATACCAAGCGAATCCCGGTGATAGTCACTGGATAGCCGTGAAAAATATCCTAAAATACTTAAGAAGAACAAAGGATATGTTCATAGTTTTTGGAGGTGAGGAAGAACTGGTTGTAAGGGGTTACACCGACGCAAGCTTCTAAACTGACAAAGATGATTTTCGATCACAGTCCGGGTTTGTGTTTACACTAAATGGATGAGCAGTAAACTGGAAGAGTTCCAAACAAAATACAGTGGCCGACTCTACGATAGAAGCGGAGTACATTGCGGCTTCAGAGGCTGCAAAAGAAGCTGTGTGGATAAAGAAGTTTATTTCGGAGCTCGGTGTGGTCTCTAGTGCCTCTAGTTCAATTGACCTCTATTGTGATAATATGGTGCCATTGCACAAGCAAAAGAGTCTAGATCACATCAGAAGTCCAAACACATACTTCGACGCTTTCACCTTATTCGTGAGATTGTGGATAGAGGTGATATAAAAATATGCAAAGTACATACGGAAGCTAATGTAGCCGATCCGCTAAAAAAGCCACTGCCGCAACCTAAGCATGAGGAGCACACAAGGTCTATTGGTATTAGATGCCTCCTCAATTAACTCTATTGCTACTGGGAGATTGTTAGTAATATGCCTTAGAGGCAATCATAGAGATGGTTGTATTAATTCTATGTTTATGATTTTGTGAATAAAATGTTATTCTTGGTTCCTTGAATTAACATTATTTATATTGATCAACAAGTATGTGACTTGTTCGTAAAACTCTTTATTATTGTTATGATGTTATTCCAAACTATCCCTGATCTTCTATTATAATATGGAACAAATATGATTTATGGATCAACACATGTATTGATTGATGATCATGATTCACGGATCATAGATATGGAGATAACAAATCAATAATGTGGACACATGTTGGAGAACATGGTGTTGGATTGACCCATCATGAGAAAACGCGAGAACTGTTATATTCTTAAGTGTCATCAGTTGGTCTCATACATAGTGTATGTGGAATCCTTAAACCTAAGGTTGTCATAGTTTCCTACATGTGTAACAGTTTACTTAGCGATTGCCAAACATCACTCCGTAACTATGTGGTCATAAAGGTAGCTTTCGAGTTTACTATGTAACATGTTGAGGAATGTGAGTGACCAAGATGGAATTTGCCCCTCCTATATAACAGGAGAGATATGTCTAGACCCCTCGATGTGATTGGATTAAGAAAGTGTATGGCCATGCGAATGTAGTTGAGGAGTCAACTGTAGTTGAGTAATCCATTACATGAACGAGTGAAGATTGAGCTATCATAGGGTGACACGTTTCTTGTCTTGAGTTCGATCTAGTATCATGAGGCAAAGGGATTGGTACATGAGCACTATAAATGTTCGACTATTTTGTGTGTATTTAGGAGTCGCTATGTCTTGCTAGGGGCCGCTATCGACTTGTGAATCAGAAAAAGAGTTTTCTGGGTCACGGCTAAATATACATGAACCTACAGGGTCACACACTTAACGGGATGGAATAAGGTACTTGCATGATTAACTCTTGTGCAAGTGGGATATTGTTGGATTTATACCCAAGAGATAATCATGGGCCACGCGTGACGTGGGCTTTGTACCATGTTCGGACTCTAATGTAGAGGCCCACCGAGATGCTATATAAAGGGATGGGGTGGAGGCCACAAGAGCGCGAAGTTCTCCTCTCCACCAAAACCCTAGCCATCATCTCCCTTCTGTGCGTCATGGTGCTAGCACACCGACGTGCGTCATGGTGCTAGCACACCGACGTATGGAATTTCTCCCTGTATGTGTGGACTTCGTAGAGGCATTGCTACGACTGTAATGTTGATTGGGACGAACACGACAAGGAGGAGACGTTGCTCGCGGACGAACGACTTCAGCAAGAAGACGATCGGCTTGTGAGGAGGAGACGATCGCTCCGTGGACGATCATCTACTTCCCTACATCGGCAAGACACTACGTCGAACCATTGTTCGACCTTTCCTTCATTTCTCTGCGCGTCTAGTGGTAACGATCTATGATCCCCTTCCTGCGAGAAGGTTTCTGATTTATATGGTAAATTTTTATTTAGTGCTAGCGTAACATACCGTGTAACCCTTCAGATCCTTATTGATGCAGGAATATTAGGTTGGGATTTCGTGTATGGAAGCGATTTGGAATGACCGTCTTATCGAACATCTTATCTGCATTATGGTCCTATATGTTGATCTTCACTTTGGCGACACTGGGAAACAAGTGAACCTGCAGACTTCATTATCCTTTGGCGCTGTGCCTGCAAACGGCAGGGATGTACCAATTTAATAACTTATCCTTCTGCATTGTTGTTGACGCCAAAAACGTGATGTAGGGTTTCTGATCTCAACACACCGGACGAACACTGGGTTCAGTTTTGCGCGAGCGTGCTAATCGATTTGACCCTGCAATTGATAAGGAGAATATAGTAAAATTCAATCAAGCCGATTTTCGGAGTAAATCGGCTAAAAATCAAGAATCAGCCAGAAAGCCGATTGGGAGGGTAACTAGATTAGCCGATTAAGACTAATCCGAGGGTAAAAGGTAGATCAATTCTGAAAAGGCGATGTGCAACAAGACAGAATAAATCAAACCTGAAGTCAATGACGATCAAACAATCGGCGATACGCAACTTTATTTGATCGATGTCGACTTACAGAGGAAAGATTACAATGCTAAAAGGCTAAGAACTACAGAAAGCAAAAAACTAGTAGATGTGTTGATGGTGGGTTTTTTTTTCTTCAAGCAGCCCTGGTGTGCCTTTTATACCCATTGGCCGATCCGAGTCCTGGCCCAATATGTCAACTTAATCCGAATCAACTATAGTTTCCTTTTTGGACTCTGTTTCCAGATGTTATCCGTATGCTATTCAAACTTTCCAACTGTGCTTCGTCCTTTATCCAAACTCGTGCTTTTCTACCGATTCTTCTCGTAGTTTCCAAAAATTGGTGCAAACATATGCCCCCTATTTTTGGAAGATAACTTGTTATCTTTCAAAAATCCATCGGCTTTTCCTTCATCGGCTTCTTTCTTCATCGGCTTCTTCCTTGTCAGTTGGAGAACTGTTCTAGTAACCGCTCGTTTTAATTGCGCCGTAAAAAATCTCAATGCAGTTTAATGGCACGCATCGCCTCGAATTCGTTTCCCGCCACTTTTGCTTTTTACCGCACTATATATATGCGGGACCCCCCACGGTCATTTTCACGCGTTCCTACTCTCGCACCCTCTGCAATCGGCTTCCTTCGACCTCTCTGCCCTGGTGATCAACCTCTCAATTCCTCGATCGGCTGAATGGATCCTTCAAAGGTACTCATCCCGATCCCGTAATAACCAAGATTACTTAGGACCGGTAGGGAACCTCGATGCCGATCACGGTGATAAGCGTAGAAATCCCAAGACTCCCCTATCGCCCAAGGTTACAACGTGAAGGAGGGGGCAAAAGTTTTAAGGCTTGGCGGCGCTCAAGGGATGGAGAAAATTTGGTATATTAGAGTGTCGGCTCAAAAAAAGGCAGAGTGGGAGGCGGATGGGCATAGCCGAATGCCTTCCTTTAAGTCTAGCTTGCCCGAAGCCAATGAGCCCTTGGTATTACGGCGTGCTATTTTTGGTCCGATACTTTCAATGCTTTCCTTTTCCGTCCTGGTCCTGTCGGTCCAACCCTCCTGGATGTGGCCGAATTGTGCTGTCTAAGGCCTGACGGAGACCAGCTATCGGCTTATAGCGGAAAACCTCAGTACAAGCTGATCCAGACAAAGGGTGAAGGATGGTCTAAGTACATACAGCACAACAATAAAGTAAACTGGCTTGTATCGGACGAAGAGCACGCAGCCTTCCTCAACCTCTGGCTCGAGCGGTTTCTTTTCTGCGGCGCATCCCTTGGGCCAACCCAGGTGTACCAGTTGGTAGCAGAGCAGCTTGTAGAGGGCCGTCGGCTTGCTCTCGGGAAGATGTTCTTGGGCGCAGTCTATCAGATGATGTTCTTCATCAGAAGCCGGCTTTTTTCTGGCTTTGCCGAGTTCGTTGTCGGCAATATTGGAGGCCCGTTGTGGTTTATTCAGCTATGGCTATACAATCTTTTCAACCGACAACTCATTTCGGAGCCACTTGAAGACTCGGCTTTTCCTCGAGAAGATTACCCTGAAAACACCACTCCACAATTCAGAGCGAGCCGATCCTGCGGTGAGAGGCTTATAATGTGTTCAAGTGGCGATACTAAGATTACTCCGGCTGGCCTAAAAAAGTATCTCTCCTTCTTCCTGGGTTTAGACAATGTAATTTTCACTCAACAGACTTTTTCTCCTATCTTGACCACGCCCAATTTTCGATGGCCTTCTTTTTTACACCTGGATGCCGATAGTTCCGAGATGCCGGATCTTACGTTGATGCTCTATCGGCTTTTCATCTCTCCTTGTACTCTTCATGTTGGTTTGAATTCCAGAAACAGAACCTTCCAACCCTCATATGAGTTTTACCACCCTTCCGTTTACGCTCGCCAACTTGGCTTTGGTCAAGTGATTCCTTCTTTTCCTCTCCTTGATCGGCTTCAACCCCGAGCTAAAGTGAGGAATTTGTTATCGGCTAATGTCGTTCTGGAAATTGCCGATAAACTTCAAGTCTCCAACCTGCCACACTTTTTCTTGAATTCTCGTCGGGCTATTGTTTCCTCAAGTGGTGATGCAGATTGCTGAGGCTCTCTACTTGGACCGTGATCCATCGGCAATTATAGAAAGGTTTTTGCCGGATTATCATGAGCCGTCGGTAATCTCCAAAGATGAAGAAGGGCAAGAAGAAGCAGCCCAACGAGGATAATTCCTCGGGTTATCTTGACTTCGTCGGTGAGTCAGAGATATCGGTTTTTCTCGAGTAGCTTACCTGCCTTGATTCTTCATTATTCTTTTGTTAACCTTTTCGCGCTTTTCCCGGATCATCGCTACGAGTGGGAAGGCCGCTGCTGGCCCATCGGAGGGTGGGTCGAACAGCAAAAGTCCACACCAGTCAGTCAGCTTAACCGGCTACACCTCTGGCAATCTCGGGATACAGAGTCCCTCTCTGGATGAGATTACTAAAGAGCGGTTGGCGAGTAAGTATTTGCCCTTTGTTTGATAAATTCTTCTTATAATCTCTTTCTAACCCTTCCTTACCGATCCCAGAAAAGCCAAAATCCACAAAGGTGGCAGCCAAGAAGAACCCTAGGCGCAAGGAAAAGAGTGCCGAAAGCTCCTCTCACGCGCCGACCGACATCGTTGAAGTGAGTGTTGCTATTTTACCATCCTTATGCACTTCTTTAATGTGGCAATACTAATCCTCCGGTCTTTCTTTCAGCCGACAACATCGATTCTGTGGTGGCATCTTGGCCAATCTTCGAGGCACGTCTCATCGCCGACCCCGCACGCCTTCTCCAGATCAACTTCCCACTGCACCTCAAGCCACCGCGCCTCCACCGATCCTGTTGCACCTCAAGTCGTCTTGCCGCCTCAGCCGACTCTCAACGCGCCCAAGTACGATGTATCGACTGACCCCATGGACCTGCTTGGCTTCAGTTTGGACGATCTTGATGATCCTGATGTGATGGCCTCAGACGACTACGTTACGGATCTCCGTAATATTATCAATGTATCCAAGAAGGCATCGGAGATGGTCATCCGCTCTGAGCCAACCATGCAAGATAAGCTGAATCGGCTCTTCAACGAGGTCAACCAGCCCGAAGCGCAAATACTAGCTAATACTCAGCCACTGAGGGACGCCATGGCCGCCGTAGAAGCCGATCTTCCTCCAGAAACCATGGGAGCGATCCTGGGAGTATGTCACCTAGACGAGCAGAGGGAGGAAGTGGAGGTCGCCATACAGCATTGCTCAACGAGAGGCTCAAAAGTCGATCGTCAGCGCTAGATCGGCTAGTGGTCAAGCCAAAGAGATGAAGCGGCGCTTGATAAAGATGTTTGCTTTCTTGAAATCCGCCAAGGCCGAGATTGTTCAACTAGAGTCGGCCAAGAAACTACTTGAAGAAGAACTGGCCAAGCTCCAAGATCAGTTGATCAAGGGACAAGCGCAAGTATCGGCAACACGCGCCTCCCTTTACGTCGAGCGTAAAATCGCCAAACCGTGGCGGAGTTAAGGAAGCGATCTGCCAAGATAGTTCCTCGTGCGGTAGTGCCCAAGCTAATGAGAAGATTGTTGATGGAGTCTGTCGGGACCGAATATGCAAATCCGGACCCTCTGTATATCTTGATTAGTCCGTAATCACGCTAGTGCACACAAAGCTCAACATTAGTGAATATCATAATCATACACAACGTAAATAAGACAAAGACATAATATGTTAAATATTAGCAGTTGTATGACTTTATGGTCAACTTACTTAGCAATGCCTCACAAGGCTGAATAACAAATTGAACTGCAGCGGAATGAAGACGTAGATAACCCCTCAGTATACCACAGTCAACTGACAAGGCTCGCACCCTAAACATTCGTCCCTTCATGGTACTCCTTCTTCAGCACTGATGATTTTTGTAGGCAAGGGTGAGTACACCAACACGCACTCAACAAGTTGTGCAGAATGCAATTCTATCATAGCTATATGCAAGGCTTATTCCAAAGGAATGGCTAATTGGTTCTTAAGCGATGGCGAAATTTTCAAACATAAGCAATATGTAGATTAAAAAGACAAGAAACAAATAATAACGAGTAAATAGATTCCATTGTTTGCAAATCAACCCAAGTCTCAACCTAAATCAAATTCCATTATCCACGTGGCATCCTGCCATCCCATAACAGATTGTTCATTTTAATTAACTACCCCTTGATCAGTAATTCGAGCATTGCTCAATACCGTGAGCACGGCTATCCAAATAGATTGTACACTCGCAGAGGTTATGCACTTTACCCACATGATACAACCATGCACCACACAGCGAATGATCGTGAAAGCCTTTACAATGCATCCTCTTAACCCATGCTACCCGCTAAGGTTTCAACATCAAGACTCTGTTGCCACAGACAGGGCCCCCCTCTTGCGCCATGTGAGTTTCTCCGTGAACTTGGACCCACACCACCAAGATAGCACTTAAGTTAAGCATTTGCAAATTAGTCACTAATTTGTCCCATTCCGCACATGTGGTTGCAAGTAAGACTCAGGTCAAAGGCTGCAAGGTTAAGTTCTTAGGATTGATTAAAGCAAGACTTACACATACCCTTTTCTCGCCTATCGGGCCCACCTCAGCACCCTTGCCCTTCCACTTGCTTCAATCTAAAGTGATTATCTCCTGTTGGTTACTAAGCACCACGTGCTCTTCACAAATCAACATCGCTATGCGTGACTCACGCCACAACAACTCAATCTCTTTGTGCGACCACACATGACACACAAATTAACATCATTGTTCCATATACCATTAGTCAAGATTAATAATCATTATTCCATGAACATGTGATGTCGTGGCATGGCTAAGCAATTCTATTCCGTTCTAACCATCCATATTGATTTCATTATTAACCAACTATAATTAACCAACCTAGGGTGACAAGTGGATCATGGCATACAAATTAACAAGGTAGGGTGTAATTCAATAGGATATAATATCTAAATCCCAATCTAGGTCAAAATCATTTGTACTCATAAAATAACAAGTAATAAAGTAAACCAAAATAGCATGCAATCTAATTTATGGGTGCAACATGATCAAAGCACAACTTGCCTTCGTTAAGCTCCCCGGTCTTGGTCTAGAAATAATTCTTGAGTGCAAAATTCTCTTCGAAGCTTCGCACAATTCAACGTCTCACGCGAATCGAGAGAGAAAAGCAAATAAACACCAAAACCAAATAGCAAATGAACTCGAAAATTCAAATATAATCCACCATTGGAAAGATCTCAATGTTACAAATTTTTCGGAACTTGAATTACCCAAATCGGATTTCATATGCAATAGCTATAGCATTTAGAAGTTTTGAAAATAAACTAAACTCTGGAATTAGAATTTCTAAATCTTTCCGAATTATTTTGATAAAGAAAATCCAAATTTTCCCGCCCCGGCTTGTACGGACAAAACGTGGCGAAATCTAGACCGATGAATTTGATCTAACGGTTACGGGTAAATCTACTACGTGACCTAATATCAATCATCTGACTTAAATCCAACGGTCGATATTTAATTGGAGACGCTTACCGATTACGCAGTGACGTGGGCGAATCCAGCGCTTCGATAAAGATCCGACGATCGACGGTTCGATCGGGCGATGCAGCGACGGCGGCTTGAATTCACCGGAGATGAAGACAACGACCTCGACGACAACTCGGCAGCGCGTGCTTCGGAAATCTCCTGGCGACGCCCGCTGTTCTTCGCGAAATTCCACGAACGACGACGCTCACGATTTTGCTGTCGCTTTTCCCTTTACTGCTCGATCCTTGGCGACGCCAGCGCTTCTCGGCGAAGTCCTTCGATCGCCAACACGACTTGCTCGCGCTTTTCTTTTTCCTTCGCTCGGTTCTAGCGACGTGCGGTGATTTGACGAGGAAGACTAGCGCTCTGGGATGGAGAATCCTCGGTTACGGACGGGGCTTTTATAGCCTCTACAGGCACGCAAGGATGGAAGGCGTGGCACTCCTTGGCGGAAACGGCGTGCGCAGCAATTTGGAAACCGAGTCGGCGCATGCTTGAATTGGCGACGTTTTCCTTTTTCCCGCGCGTGAACACGGAAAGACTTGATGCATTACCGAATTCGGCGCCAGCGCTGGAGAGTTCAAATCGGTTACGTTTGTTTCTCCCGCCAAACCGTCCTTCTCCCGTGCGCTATCCTCGAGCAACTTCTTCGGTCGGCCACGTCATGCACCGCCCGCTTGATGGAACGCCAGGCCGAGCGATCTCAGCCATGCGCAGGGTCCACAGCCACAGCTGTCCTACTCCCGCCCGAAACGTACTCCGTGCTAGCGATAGCTTCAGCGCCGACGTGGAATTCAAATCGGCTTCGCCCGGAGAAAACTGGAGAAAGTTCTCCACGAGTCCGGCTCGGCTTCCTTGGAAAAGACAGCACGTTTTGCTAACGTGTGGCAAGTCGGCAGCCTAGTTCTTTGTGGCGTGAGGTAGTTTCCTTCCCGTAACCACATTCTATAATCCCGCCCGGTTTATTTGGTTCTCCTCGAGATTTCCTTTTAAAATAATTATTTAAATTAATTCCGTTCTCTCCCAGAGAAAGAAAAGAAATTTCCCAACCATACTTCGAGACCTTCTATACTCAAATAAAATATTTTTGGCAGACTTTATTTTAAATTTCCTTTTTATAAATATTTCTTAACAAAAGTCATATATATTAATTCGAAATGATTTAAATAAATCTCAGAAAATCCAATAAATCCAGAAAATTCACAAAAATCATAATTCGCAATAAAATAATATTTAATAATTAGAAAGTCAAAAATTGGGATGTTACAGAGTCCAAGTCACTTGCTAAGGTCACGAGAATCGTTCGGCTTTGGGTGCTAGACTTCCAGGGTCGAGCCTGTAATTCTGTTGGTGTAACGTTTTCAAACAATATTGCTTTTGCGGTACTTTTTGTAATTCACTTTAATCGGTGCTTAACCGATTGTATTTATCTTGTTTTAATCAATTTGTTTAACCGATTTATCCTCGAATCATTTGTGCCGTACCTTAATTACGCACCGATCCAAACGTCGGGTAGTACTTCTTTAGATACTTTCCGTTAATTGCTTTTGGTAATACTAGCCCTCAAGTGTTTCGAGTATGTACGCATTCCCGCCAACAAGCCGATTTACTTTATACGGTCCTTCCCAGGTAGGTGACCATTTGCCGAATTGATTATCCTTAGAACCGATCGGCAATATTGTTTTCCAAACTAAATCGGCCTCGCTGAATGACCTTGGCACGACTTTTTTATTATAGGCTCTTGCAACTTTTTCTTTATTCTTTTTAAGTCGATTTAAAGTAACCAGTCTTAGCTCTGCCAAATCATCCAAATTGTATAGCACCAATTCTTTGTATTCATCGGCCGATAGATTATTCTGCCTCGCTACTCGCATCGACTCAATATTTATTTCTCACGAACAACACGGCCTCCTCGCCATATACCAACCGATATGGTGATAATTTAGTCGATCCGTGAAACGATAGCGATAAGCCCACAAAGACTCCGATAGTGTAGAGTGCCAAGTTCGAGGCTTTTCATCAATTTTCTTTTAATCGGCTTGATCAAAGTTTTGTTAGACGACTTCGCTTGTCCATTGGCCCGGCGTAATATGGCGATGAGTTAAGCAATTTGATACCGGGCTTTACTGCGAAGTTCTTAAAATCGTTAGACATAAACACGGTTCCTTGATCGATTGTGATAGTCACGAGGATACCGAATCGATGGATAATGTGTTCATTAACAAAGTGATAGCTTCTACACTGGTGACTTTTTTGAGCGGAACGTCTTCAACCCATTTTGAAAAATAGTCTGTGGCTGTGAGGATGAACTTGTGGCCTTTGCTTGACGCTGGGAATATTTGGCCGATTACATCTATCCCCCATCCTCTGAATGGCCATGGTTTAACAATCGGGTATAAGGCTGATGCTGGTGCAAGTTGCACATTCCCGAACTTTTGACAACTTTGGCACCCTTTGTAATACTTGAAACAATCTTCCAACATTGTCGGCCAAAAATACCCAGTTCGTCTTATAATCCACTTCATCTTGTGAGCCGATTGATGCGCGCCGCAAATTCCTTCATGAATTTCTCCCATGGCTACCTTTGCTTCCTCGTCCCCAAGGCATCTTAGCAGCAAACCCTCCATTGTACGATAATATAGCTCTCCTTCTAGCACAACATACTTTAATGCTTGTTGACGCACTTTTCGTGCGGTAGGCTTGGATGGGTCCATTAGGTAAGCTCTTATTTCTGTTCTCCAATCGGCATTAGCGACGCACAGCACTGCTTTGTCGATCAAATCTAACGCCAGACGGCGGTGTACTCCTTATAGCTCGAAGGTACATCGAGCCAATGTGTTGGCTTTGTCGTTCATTTCACAGGCACATGGCTGATACAAAATAGCGTAAAAGTGTTGATGACATCAAGGCGATCTTTGAAGATACTTTGATAGCACCTCGTCGTTGCATTTAAACTCTCCTTTAATTTGTTGCACTACCAGCAATGAGTCACCATATGCTTCCACATTACTTGCCCCGACACTTTTCTATCAACTGCAGCCCTTTGAGCAATGCCTCATATTCGGCCTGGTTATTAGAGCATCGGCTTGTAAGCCGATATGCAAACTCGATGTTATGCCCTTTGGGTGAAATCAGCACAATACCTATTCCACTCCCCTCTTGACAAACCGACCCATCAAAATACAATTGCCATGGGGCTACATCGACTATTCTGTCATGGTATCATATCCGGTTATAAAATAAACTCGCTTGACCTTTAATGGCCTTGGCCGATTAAATCAGAGATCGAACTTCGGTTAGAGCATAAGCCCACTTTCCAAGTCGTCCTCTCAAGATTGGTGCGAATAAATATATTTGATGATATCGTTTCTGCATGCTACTATGCAAGTCGATGCTAATATATAGTGCCTCAATTTCGTACAAGCAAAATATAAGGATAAGCACAACTTCTCTATTGGCGGATACCTGGTTTCGGCTTCCAGAAGTCGTCGGCTTAAGTAAAATATTACTCGTTCTTTGCCATAGACTTCTTGCGCCAATACAGCCCCGATGGTCTCGTTTTCAGCCGATATATATAACTTGAAAGGAATTCCTTTTTGTGGTGCGGCCAAGACTGGTGGTGACGCTAGGTACTGTTTTATATCGTCGAATGCTTTTTGTTGATCGGTTCCCCATATAAAATTTTGACCATCCTTTAGTTTTAGCAATGGCGTAAAAGCTTGAATTCTACCAGACAGATTCGAAATGAATCGTCTTAAGTAATTGATTTTGCCAATCAGTTTCTATAATTCATTTTTACATGTTGGTGGTTTTGTATCGGCTATGGCTTTAACTCTTGCTTGGTTAACTTCAATTCCTCTTTGGTGAACCATAAACCCTAGGAACTGGCCAGCCGATACACCAAACGCCAACTTCAAAGGATTCATTTTTAACCCATGAGCTCTTGTATTTTGAAGTACCCTTTCTAAATCGGCCAAGTCTTTGGATCTTCCTTAGACTTAACCACCACATCGTCAATGTAAATCTCAACAATATGGCCGATTAGATCATGAAAAATCAAATTCATGGTGCGTTGGTAGGTGGCGCCTGCGTTTTTTAAGCCGAATGTCATCACCGGCCATTCATACAACCCTATCGCGCCAGAACATCCGAAGGCGGTTTTAGGGACATAAACTACGCCGCCATGAATATCTGGTTATATCCAGCATTCCCGTCAAGAAATTGATAATCTTATTACCCGATCTGCACATCGATAAGCATATCGGCTATAAGCATCGGATATTCATCTTTGGCGTGGCTTTATTCAAATCTCTAAAGTCTACACACACGAAGTTTACCATTCTTTTCATGATGGGAACAATGTTGGACACCCATTGCGTATCGGCAAGGTCTTATGATCTTGGCCTCCAACGATCTCTCAATTTCTTCTTTTATCACCTTTATGCGATTCGAGATTACAACGCCACGGAGGTTGTTTATATGGCCGATACCCCGGCTTGATAGGTAGCCGATGTTCCACTAACTGTCGGCTTAACCCAGGCATTTCATAATATTCCCAGGCAAAACAATCCCTATATTTTCTAAGTATTTCGACCAACTTATTTTTGTATTCTAGACCTAAATTTGCACTTACAAAAGTTGGTCTTTTTCTATCTCCCTCTCCTATATCGACTTCTTCAAGCATATCGGCGGAAGTAAAACCTTGACCTAATTTTTCACTCTGGAAGTCTTCGATGGCTTCACACGAATTTATCACATGCCGATAGCTCTTCACTTTATCTTGTAAAATTTGGATCATTTCTGACTCCATCTTCTCAAAACTTCACTCGCCCGATCAAAAGTGCCTGGCTTGACACTAATCGGCGTAAGTCCCGATTTCCCGATGCATATAAAATCACAATCGTCTAATGCTTTGCCTGATATGCACTCCGCTTCCTCGTGCGGCCAATTCGCATCTGAGCTAGCCATTACGATATGAGCCGATGTATCGGCTGATACAATTTCAACTTCATCTCCGTTCCATTGCACCAGAAGTTGATGCATGGTTGATGGTATGTAGCAATTTGCATGTATCCAATCTCGTCCAAGGAGCACACTGTAATTTCCTTTAGCTTCAATCACAAAAAATGCGGTCGGCAAAGTTTTGTGCCGACGGTTAATCTGTAACCATTACCCCTTTGCTTCAAAGAGGGTCTCTGTGAAATCATTTAGTACCATGTTCGCTTTTATCGAGATCTTCATCGGTTTTGCCTAACTTCTTGCGGTGGTGGCGGCATCAGTTCCGATAGCCCTCCATCAACGAGCATCACGGATATCGGCTTTCCATTGATGTAGCCTTTTAAGTAAAGCGGCTTAAGATGCCGATGGGGATCTTGCGGCTTTTCAAATACAGTATCTTGTGCGCCTAAGCATAGTTGAGCAAACGTATCTTTAGCCGATTTAGTTTTAACTCTGAACTCGGCTGGTAGGGTGAATACCATATTGATATCCATGGGAGGAGTGTCATCTCGAATCATTGGTGACAGCAAATCATATGAGGAATCTGACTCATCATTGGCTTGTTGTTTTCTCCTCCACTCCTTTGTAACAAGTTTCACTGGTCGCAGCTCATTAAACGCTTGATCTCTCTGTTTTTCCTCTTCGGCTTCTCTTATCTCTTGCGTCCTAAGGCGTTGAAGCCGTCTGCGTTGAGATCGGCTAAGTCCTGTTGGACACCACCTAGGCTTAGGTTCCACCAGCTTGCGAATTTTATCAAACAGATTTTCTGAGGACTCTTCTTTCTCGTCTTGTTTTGGTGCGCCTAGCCTGTCTTTTATCGGCTTCTTTTGCCCTGTTTCAGCCTGTTCTGGCATTGGCCTGAATAGACGTTCTTTCACCGATTGTCTTGGCCAATCTTTTTGCAGGTAATGCTCCATGGGGCATGATCTCGAAGATGGTAATGCCATACCTCTCTCCCAACAGAATTGCCAGAAAGGACACCTCTGATGAGCTCTCTCTGTAGTGTCTAACCGATACAAATTGCCTGGCCGAAACACATTGTTTGGCCGATGTGACCTGTCCGGTCGTCGAGTCTGCCACTCCTGCCGATGGCTTATCCTTTCATATTTCTTAAGTAACTGCGAAAAAGTTGGCTTAGGTTTGAATGCTGGTCTTCGCGGTGGGGATCTTTCGGCCTTGTACCATCGCCCGACTTGCAATTCCCCTTTTGGCTTAATAGTTCTTGAATTCTTCCCATCTTGATCAGCTTCAATTTGTAGTGAGCCGATCGTGATCTTGAGTGTCTCTTCTTTTGAGCTTGATTCTATGTCGACTTGCCGCGTTGCCATAGGTTTTTCATCGACGATCTATTTTCCTTTGCCGGAGCACTGAACCATGTTGATGGGGAAGGGGTTGACATCGACTTCCATGGCTGGCTCTTCTGCGAACTTGAGCCGACCATCTTCAATAGCCGACTGTATCTGTTGCCGAAAGATATTGCAGTCGTTAGTGTTATGAGAAAAGGAATGATGCCACTTACAGTATCGCCGTTTCTTAATCTCGTCGGCTGAGGGTATGGTATGCCCTTCAGGTAGTCGTATTAGTTTTTCTTGCAACAACATATCGAATATGCGGTCACACTTGGACACGTCAAAAGCGTATTTTACCTCCGACTTACTCCTAGTCGGCCTGAGCCATGAACAGACAAGTGGTTTTTTAGCACCTTTTATCCATTCGGCTATATTCACATCCGCTTCATCTTCGGAAGTTTCACTTGAACTATATTCAACCATGTTTATTTTAGCTTTATCCCTTCCATTGCCATTTAGTCTAACTTTGTCTTTGAATTCTTTACTGAAATATCGGCTTTCCTGTGCCGATACACGATGAAGTAGGTGACTTAAATCAGTAAACTCCTGTCCGGCAAGTTTCTCTTTAAGTGGGGGAATTAACCCTTGAAATGCCAAATCCGCTAGTTGGTTATCGGGCAATACTACTGCTGAAGCGGCGATTTACGCACTTCTCTGAATCTTCTAACATAATCGGCCGACTCACCAAACTTTTGTCGGACAAAGACTTTTCAGTCTGAAATTCTCAACTCCAAGCTACGGAGAAAAAGTATTCATGAAATCAACTTTCATCGTTCCAAAATGAACCGAATTTGGAGGCAGATTAGTAAACCAAGTGAAGCGCGTTCTGATAAAGACAAAGGAAAAAGCGATCTTTAGCCCATCGGATCGAAATGCTTCACCACCTTTGAGCGATAAATCTTCCAACATGCTCTAAAGTGGTGGTGAATCATCCCCTAAAACTTCGCAAAATCGGGAATCCTAAAGTTATGGGGATATGGCATGCGGTCAATATAATCTGGCTACGGCTTTCTATAGCCGATTGTCTTCCCTTTGGGCTGTAAGCCAAATTGATCTCTCAAAACCATAGAAATCTGATCAGCCCAATTGATGTTATTAGCCGATGGAATACTAGGGTTTGACCAATTATTATGGGCGATATCCGCTTTGAGTGTAAACTTGGTGGTGGCTTGCCCTAGCGAGCGAATCTTGTTGTTGCCATGATTACGTACTCCATCGGCTCTGGCAGCCGTAACCTTAGGCAATGGGACAAAAGGCTCTGTGTATGTAACGACTTTATATGGAGCCGAATTTCTAACTTGAGATGGCCCTTGGGGTTTACAATTTCTATCTAATTCATCAATTTGAGGAGCCGGCGGACGTAAAACACCGACGCCGATGGATCTAACTGCGGCGTTAGTATATGCATGGTAATGCGGGCCCGGGTTTGAGCGAGATTTGTTGGTGCCAACATGGTGGGTTGGGTCGGCATTAGGGAAGGTGCAGGTGCCGACGCCTTGATCGTGTTGGCATTTGGGGCTACTGAATATCACGGGATATGTTGGGAGTGGTACGCAGCGGATCCAAAGAATCCTCTAGATGTTGCCAACTCTGTGCAATTGTCTTTCGCTATTTTCTATCATCGGCTTCAAAGTTGTGACCAAAGCCGATGATTGATTGATAATGCATGATGCACAGTTGCTCAATCATAACGGACAATTGACGATCCGGAAGATATCGGCTATCGAATTTGACGCAGTCGGTTTAGCCAAAGGGGTTCAATGTTGGAAGTGCCATCTTCTGCGTGACCCTCGTCGGGTTTCGATAACAACCCAACATCAACTCCTCCAAGGCTGACTTTCCGATCTTGATTTCCTTGCTTGCCGCTCAGGTTAAATCGTCCAAGGTAGGGATGATTATGGCGTCAGTGTTCACGACGGCTGGTGCGGTGGATTTGCCTGCAGTCATCTTGTCAATCGTGGTCCCACTGGGCGTGCCAAAAATGTGTTGACGCCAAAAACGTGATGTAGGGTTTCTGATCTCAACACACCGGACGAACACCGGGTTCAGTTTTGCGGGCGTGCCAATCGATTTGACCCTGCAATCGATAAGGAGAATATAGTAAAATTCAATCAAGCCGATTCTCGGAGTAAATCGACTAAAAATCAAGAATCAGCCAGAAAGCCGATTGGGAGGGTAACTAGATTACCTGATTAAGACTAATCCGAGGGTAAAAGGTAGATCGATTCTGAAAAGGCGATGCGCAACAAGACAGAATAAATCAAACCTGAAGTCAATGACGATCAAACAATCGGCGATACACAACTTTATTTGATCGATGTCGACTTACAGAGGAAAGATTACAATGCTAAAAGGCTAAGAACTACAGAAAGCAAAAAACTAGTAGATGTGTTGATGGTGGGTTTTTTTTTCTTCAAGCAGCCCTGGTGCGCCTTTTATACCCATTGACCGATCCGAGTCCTGGCCCAATACGTCAACTTAATCCGAATCGGCTATAGTTTCCTTTTTGGATTCTGTTTCCAGATGTTATCCGTATGCTATTCAAACTTTCCAACTGTGCTTCGTGCTTTATCCAAACTCGTGCTTTTCTGCCAATTCTTCTCGTAGTTTCTAAAAACTGGTGCAAACAATTGTATTTCCTGATAACACTTTCTTGGAAGGTTCAGTACGAATTTGTTTTACTTCCGCTGAAGTTCGTAACTATGTAAGCATTGTTATAGTAATTGTCTACAACTTCGTGTGAATTGTTCAACCGATACTTTGATTTATAAAATAATTAGCTCAATTCATGTGCCGTTTGTGTGGTCTACACATCGAAATTATTTTTTGAAAGAATGCTTCCCATGCTGGCAAAATAGTAGTAACAAATATTGTTCAAACAACTGTTGATGGTTGCTAGACCAATTCGTCCTCAGTTCTCACCCACAAAGTTGCCCAACAACAAAATTGTATTAATTAAATAACAGAATGGAGTTCAGTACTTTTTTTTCAGATTTATTGCTGTGGTATACTGATTATCGTCGATCACCAGTAAGAAGGTTTTTTTAAAAAAAATTTAGGGATGATTATTTAAACTATTTATTGTTGAAGGGTGCATAGTTTGGTATGTTCATGCCAACAAATTAAAGCAATCAGGCAAATGCCAGCGGTGCTCAGAGTGTTGGTAGACGTAGCATATCGAGGCAGCTGCACGGCAATTGCTCCAAACCAAATGCAGGAAGTAGGCAGGCGCAAGACCCAGGACGCGATGTGCGGAGTGGAGTGCGAATCTGCTGCCGAACTGGACTCCTGGGTCCTGGCTCCGAATTTTTTGCTCTTATGGCCGAAATTGAAAACTTTTTTACAGATTTAGCTACTGTACACTCAGAATTACAAAAATAGCCCCTAAACAGTATAATTCCGCAGTCCGGATCCGCGGAATAATTTTTTAAATTTTTTCTCAGCTAATTCATGCATGGACAAGCAATGAATAATTTTTATTAATTTTTTTCGGCAAATTCAGCGGACCCACACCGGAATAATTTTTAATTTTTTTTAATATTCGCGGGGCGACAAATGGAATATTAAGAAAAAATTTTTAATTTTTTGACGGTTTTTATTTTTCCGGTTTATTTTCGTCGGTTTTTCCCTTTTATTTTCGCGGAGAAAACGTCGGCACGTCTGTGAGGCCACCAATTCGCTTCCGCGACCGCGAATTCGTCGCTCAGCGCCCATCAGCGTCATGGCGCGTGCTGGTGAAATTGTAGCGTTAATATGCTTGCTGGTGGCGTATACATGGCATGCTGTCATGTGAACGCGTGTGGTGAGGGCGGGGTTCTGCTGGAGAAATTGCGACGTGTCAGCTTGGGAAAAAAAAGAAGAGGGGTCCGGGCAGGAGTGGTTCGACGTATCAGACTCGGAAAAAAAAAGAGGGGGCCGGAAGAGGTATGCCGATGAAAAAATTGACACGTGGAAAAAATGAACAACTTCATATTTTCTGCGCCGAAAGCAACGCCATGCTGTCTGCACCGAAAGCAGAAAAACTGAATGCGTGTGACTATAAATTCTCATCTGTTCCGAAAGGTTTCGTTCTCGCAGAAGAAATTCAGCTCAAGAGTGAGAGAGATCGAGTGCGGAAGAGAGGAGAGTGAGGAAAACAGAGAGGAAAAAGAGGTGGACAAGGAGATTTGGAAGTGTATTTCGAGAGAAATTTATGCTATATTTATATTTTGTACAAATTTATATCTTTGATGATGTATTCATGGTTCATATTTTACTGCAGTTGATCTGGGAGCGTTATTTCTGATTACTATCAGGGAAGGTTTTTTTGAAAGTTTCTCTGGGTGTCGCATTCATCAGTTCTTCAGAAAGGTTAGTGTAAAAATTAATGCATTGAAACACGGTAGAAATAATTGTAGTATTAGTGCAGTGTGTAGCACATGAATGAATGATACAATGTGTAAAAAATGTTATATCTTTAGGGTGATACGTTAGCGCAATTAGTAGTATAATGGTAAAAGCTGTATGCAATGAACACATTAGCTAATTAGTGTAAATAAAATAAACACATGTAGATAATGGCTCCATGTTATTTTCTTATAATGTTAGTCGTAGCGTTAACTAAATTCATTTCTGTCTCATATTACTTGATGCACATGATTTACGTGGTATATATGAACGACCTTAGAGTTATTCTTGAAATGCTCGTAGTACTTCTCATTAAGTAACGAGATGCTTGTCTTTTAGTGTATGGAACCGAACTATATCGGATGTCATAAAATTTGTAACTATTATTAATGGATGGCGGGATGTGATGCTTTTGTAATGACATGTCTTAAGCCACTAAGTATTGAAATCTTTTTGTTAGACCATTTGTTTTGAAACCTAGTAGCTTTCATTTTTAACCGGTTTAGGACGAAACTAGTTAGAAGTAGTAGGAAATATCATAGATATGCCACATTTTCGGGATTAGTACATGGAGTAGCACATAGATTGGTAATTTTGGAGCAAAAAGTCGTACATGAAATGATGGTAGTAATTGAGTAGTAAATGAATTCAGGATGTTTAATTTTTAGTGTAGTATTTCTATGATAGTAATAAAATTGCAGGATGAATGGTTTAATTTGTAGTGTAGTATATCTATGATATTAATGAAATGTTAGTTCGGTGTAATGAAATTGCTGAAGTATCCGAAAAGCCTGATTTATTCCTGACGTAGTAAGGTAATGAAAAGACAATTAAAGAAAATGAGAAAAATCAAGAGAACAAAAGAAAAGTTGGGAAGAATTGATTTTATGAATTCAAAATCTGTGTATAAATCAATTTATGCACTGATCAAAATATATGAATATCAATTTGAATATTTAAAAATGAAAAAGTGGTCAATTTGACTAGAAACAGTACACTGTCCGAATTTGTGAAAAATATCCAGAGCTCATCTCCAGCTAAAAAATTTACCAAATTACCCTTGATATAGTATTTACCGCTGGTAAAAATATGAGAAGATTATCAGATGGGATAAGGTTCCAAATAATTCGAAAACAGAATCAAATAAAAGCTGAAAAATGAAGTGTCAGAATTTTTATAAATTACTGGAACAAAATATTGAGCTGAAAATTTTATATAAGAATCCTTGTCCCAATTAAATTTTAAAAACAAAGTTTCAAAAATTTTAGAAAATATTTGGACCCTCTGCAAATATAAATACAGAGAAAGGAATTGTGAGCACGGTGTAATGTCAGAATTTTAATTAATTCTACCCGAAGTATTTTGACTTGAAAATTTACCTGGACATTATCTACCTCCAGGAGAGTGTGTAGAAAAAGTTGAAAAAAATCTTTGACGTTCAGTGCATTTGCCCGGTCAACCGTTGAGGCGGTTCCTTCATCTTTCACTCCGTGTTTTATGGTCTCACATGCGTGCGTTCGTCTTTCTCTATGGTAGGTATTTAATGGCAGAAATTCAAGATTTATGCGTGTTTTATGGTGACGGCATTATTCGAGAGGGTCCATATGGGGTGGACCTTTCGAACTGTGAAAAGAAGGTGATCCGGACTCAGTGTCAGCGGAGATGAGTCTCATCGACCTCCTTGCGTCGTCTGGCGCATTCAATCGGGAGATCGCCGAAAAAGCTCATAATCGGCGGTACATCCTAGATTCGAGGAAGGTTCCTCGAATTACATGTGGGTTCTATGCAAGATCATGGGAGGCACAATGTGGCGCGAATACATGCAAATTGTGATGAACCCCGGCGTTAATACACCGCGGCCGATGGTGTATGTGCGCTTCTTGACGGAGGCCAAACCTCTAGCCCCCTCGGTGGAAGCGGCGTCGGCGTCGAAGGTTCCTCTGGGGCTATCGGTGAGGACATTGGTCCGGATGACATTCACGCGAGTGAAGACGCCGGGCCCTATTGGTCCGCTTCGCATTGGCCGCCACGAGCACCGGAAGCTATGACGGATGAAGCAATGTCCGATGAAGGCGAGGAAGTCGACTCGGATAGCGGCGGAGACGACGACGCAGCTCGGTCGGTGGCATTGTATCCATCGATGTGGAGTACGTGTCTTCTCACCGGGCGACTGGCGGTGGCGTCTCGTCTTTGCCAGCACGAACCCGACAATGAGTGGGCCTTCGATCAAGGCACTCTTCGTAGGGCGCGCTTCCTACAAAGGCGGCGCCAGCAGTAATTGCTAGATCTGCGGTAAACATCGGCCGCACCTACCGGGTTCTGGTCGAACCGGAGACCTACATTGTGAAGTGTATGGATCCTGAGTGTCCCGGTAAGATCTGCGCCCAAAAGTTCAAGGGCACGAGTTAAGGCCGGGATAACCGTCTGACGGACCACACACAATGTGATTCTTTGAGCCGCTGCGAATACGTAAATGTCACGTCCAAATATGTGGCCACTGATTTCTCACTTGGTCACGGCGGACGTGTCGTTTCACCGAAGATATTGATGGCGGCGTGGTCAACACGGTGGGATATCTGTTAGCTACGCCAAGGTGTGGCGGCGAAGAAGAGAGTTATAGAGATGATGTACGCACGTATGAAGAGTACAACCTTGTCCTCGCATGCTTCACCAGTTGCTGAAGCCAATCTGGGGCGACATCAACAAGATGGATAGGCCACACCCACGAAGGGTCCCAACACTTTCATCCTCGGCCGTGTGTTTTGGGCATTCGGCGGCCGTTCGGGGCTTCACGTCTTCGCCGCTGTGGCTTGACCATGGATGGCACTTTCCTATCCAAAGCAGTACAGGGCACCATACTCATAGCGGTCGGCGGGCGCCAACGACCGGCTACTCCCGTGGCCTATGCAATCGTGGAAGCGAGAACACGGAGGCTGGTTGTGGTTCCTAGCAAATGTAAACAAGTCGTTGTCGGGACCGCCCGACGTATGCCTCATCACGACAGCATCTTTGGGTTAATGTCCGCCATCGGCACCATGCAAGGAGGACACAACCACCGTGCATTCAAAGAATGCGTCGTCAATCGCCTGGTGCATGAGACATCTTGCGCGAACTCGCATAGGAGGTTCCGCAGAAGAAATCATGAAGACATTCAAGAGACTCGCATGCAAAACCAGAGGCGGAAGTTCGAGCCATATGGAGAGTGCTCGATCGAGAGACCGCCCGACTTCGGCGCAGATCCACGGAGGGTCAGGTGAACAACTTCTCGCGATGGGTGCAATTGCACGCTCGAGCTAGAGAAGTGGTCCTGTTGCATGACAAGCCGACGCGCAAGGTGCGGCATAATGACAACTAACATGTCGGAGGTTTACAACGGTGTTACGAAGGGTGTTCGGTCCTCCCAATCGGTGCCATCGTGGAGGAGACTCGAACAAGACCGTTGGATACTTTGTGTCTGAGGGGATGAATGCAAAGAGGCATCTAGGCGAGGCGGTTCTCCGAACGTATGCACGCATACATGGAGAAGAAAATAGAGAAGGCTCGCTCCACGACGCGCGCACCATGGATGGAGTCGGAAAGTTTGAAGTTCATCTCGGGGAGAAGTTCGTGGATGGCCATAGCAGAGGCTACCGTAAGCAAGTGTGCACGATAAGGGATGTGGCCACATGCACATGCAACAAGCCACTCTTGTTGCACAAGCCATGCTCACATGTATATCTGCGGCGTCTTGTGTTCTCCGTCGATCCACCGTGGCATACATCTCGAGTGCCGACACGAACCATCTGTTCGGGACATGGAGTTCGGAGTTTAACTCCTACGGCTTGGACATGCATTATAGGGAGCTGTGGCCGGAGCAAGTCACTTGGTGTCAGAACGATGCTTTAAAGCGGAGCGGCCGTGGACGGTGGCAGTCACGGCGAATCCGTAATGATATGGATGCAAGTCAGCGGGGAGACGGACGAGTTGCACGAAAGTGCCGTATATGTAGGACAGTGGGACATACAATGAAGAACTGCCCTAATAGGGCCAGCTCGTCGGCCCATCCGTAGTGACCGTGAAACTAATGTGCCTTGATGTAATTTTTTCCAGTGCAAGTAATGCAATACCATGTACCGTTCATGTGATTTCATAAATTTGCTATGTAATATCATATACTGTGCTAATGTCAAGTCACCACATTTTATTTGTTCACATTTCATGTCATATTAATTTTTTTATCTTACCTATATTAATTTCGTATATTTTTCCCGTTCTCGCAGGATATGGCTGCCCAGTCGCAGACTTTGCTTGACCCGCACTACGATGCAAGCATCGTAGCGAACTTTGGCCTACGGTGTCGTGCCACCGTCTTTTGTTCTCCGAGCACCGAGGAGTATTGGCCCTCGAGCGCCCGTGCGAGCCCACTCTCTTGGAGGTCATATCTCTGCCGCGGCGGATCTTTTGTCGGGCAAGCCTACACTTATGACGCCGCTCTCTTCTCGCTCGTTGATCGTTGGAGGCGGAGACCCACATTCCACTTCCTGGGGAGATGACCATCACCTGCTGCAGGCGTTTAGACATTACCGGCTTGCCTATCGAGAACACGCCGATAATTCCCCACCGAGGAGTCTGTTGGAAGATACGGTTACAACACAGTTTGGTGATCCGATCCACGAACGATCAAGGTGTTCATTGTCATAACCGCCGCTACATGCGCTGCCCCGATGATGCTCCTGAGCTCGTGGTGAGGACTCACCTTGTCGCCTACCGCTTTTACATTTGGTCGGTGTTGTTCCCTACATCACAGGAGATTATGTCAACCGGCTACATCCACATAGCAGAGCTTTGGCGACGCCAACCAAGCGACGTCCTCGATTGATTTTGGATCAGCGGTTCTCTGTTCCACATATAGGGGATTGTGCGCTGCTTGCACGAAGACATCCGCGGGGGAGCCTGTTCTTGCAGTTTGCTACCTGTTGCTCCAGATCTGGTCTTGGGAGCACTTCCCTGTGGGACGCCCGTACTTCCGGGAAGAGATTCACCCGTATCCGTCGGATGATATGTACTACAGGGGACATCCCGTGGACGCTCCCACCATGGGTCTACGGTGGACAGCTGCCTACCTGGGATGGGCTAGGGATAGGCCTCATGGTCTCTACTTGAGTTTCATGACCAATTTGAGACCTTGCAGTCACGAGATCATATGGCAACCCTGGACTCCTGATTTGTTGCTTGCTTTCGCACCACATGGAGTTTCAATTCAGTGTGTTCAGGACAGTGCGTACTGGTTGACGACATGTCACCTCGTGTTCTGCCATATGGTAGAGGCGTACTGCCCAGGTAGGGTCATGCGCCAATTTGGACTCCACCAGGAAATCCCCCCTCCAGGTGGCCGGCCTTTACCAAGAAAAGTGCATGGGTAAGTTTATTTCATAAGTACGAACAGTTATTTGTAATTTTAATTTATAACCTACAATTTTCATTCTCGCGAGCAAACTTCGGAAGGGCAAAGGAGCGATGATTGGCGCGAGCCGCGATCACCGTGGGCGACATTATGGGAAGCGATCCGCCCGCGCAGAAGTTGTAGTCGAGCATCGCCCTACGACCCTCACTCCCACGTCGCATATTTGCGGTGATGCGTGCCTCGTCTGCGTGCGGACTTCTTTGGAGCACCGCCCGCAAGGCCCGAGGAGATCTCGCCGCGAGGCGGTTGGCACTTCGGCCACCACACACCGCATGCACGGCAGGATGACGCGGTATGGAGATATGTTATATTAATGGCACACATTTGTTGTACTAACCATGTTTTCGTGCGATTCGACCGTGCCACCGCGCATCGTCGAGGAGGGTTCCACAAGACTACAACGTGGAGGCGACATCACGTGGCCGGCTGCTTTCGCGGTTGTCAGCGTTCTATGGTGGATGATGCCAAGGGCATCGTCAAGTCATTACATCACGGAACCACAAGGATGTCCTCGCCTTGACACCACACATGCGGCCGCAGGTCTTTGGCGAGTCGATCGTCCGAGACACAGTGATGTCCCCAGCAGCAGCCACAGGGATGTCCCCAAAGGCGGCGACCACAGGATGTCCCGGCGAAGCGAAGACTGCACATGAGCTGCCACAGTCATCTCCCGCGCCGGCACGTCGAAGCTTCTTCGGGAGAATAACAAGCTTCGGACGATCTTCTTCCTCTCGGCAGTACAACCACGAACATTTAGTTGTCATACTTACAATTAATCACGTAATGTGACCTATTTGGTAATGCCATCTCCTTCTCTGTTGTGAGCGGCTGCGATCAATCTCACTCGCCCTCATCGTCTAGGCCGTCATCGTCTAGGCCTTCATAAATCCACGAGCACCAAGTGAGGTACTTTACCTTCGATTGAAGTTATTATCTCTTGTCGAATATAATTTTCTAGGAGGTACCTAACATTTTGTTTCAGTATCACGTTCTTCTGCGATACAGCACGCGAGGATCAAACGCTTCTTTCACCGTCGACGGATGATGGCGTACATACACCGGCCGACGTGGATACCCCCTCAGGAATTGCGGCAGCGAAGAGTTATCATTGGGCTGCGTTAGCACCGCCACGCCTACCGCAGTACCCAACTCAGCAGGGTTGGTTTGCGCTAGGCCAGGTATGTTTGTGCAACCCAAGTTATTCATAACCTGACGTCGTGCTAAAAAAGCGTGTGCGCGGGTTTCGAGGGACGAGTTCTCTCGGTGGGCACACCAGTATCACGACACCGCAAGTGGCATCGGTAGGTGTTTCCGTAATTTCTTTCCACCCTTTTCACTCTGGTCGACACCGCAATCCAATGCAGCCTCCGAGGTGGGTGGGGACATCTTGACCGCAACACACAGGTCCTAGCGGATAGCGACACCTCTCGCGTGGCGAAGACACACACTACGACTTGCGCACCACTGACGAACGAGCCCGACGGTTTCGTTCCCGAGCACCAGCTCCGCCATCAATGGCGGTGATCGGATTAGAGTTGCGGTGTCTTATGCCATTATTTCACTTTTACTATGCCATTACTTGCACCATTCACGATAATATTGTGAGATTGTAAGTATGTGGTTGGATGTAATATTGCTGTTTTTATATCCAAAAATGGTGGTTGTGGTACCGAGAACGAAAATTTAAGTTATTGGTTGGTACTTTATGTTTATGACACGACAGTATTTGAATAGCCTTACTTAGTTTACTTCTCTCTGACATTTTCGGTTATAATATATATATCAATCTCTCAAACCAAAAGAAGACATTCTAGCGCATCCTTAGATAATCAATCTTATTCAACACAACCATCTTCACATTCAATCTTATTCAACACATCACAATAAGTCCATCACAAGATTCAATAGTATTACTCCTAGCGATAATAGTACCCATCGCCTTCTTGTAGACAATCCGGTATATCGTGCAAGCCTCGGTGAACACATCATCGAGGTTTCTTGGTGTTTGTTCAAATTCAGCAGCGTTGTAGAGCATCTGCAGGTTAACAAACCATTTCTGAAGGAAATTACAACACGCTTTTGTATTTCTTCTCGCCTCTTCTTTTGGGACTTCATCACGTCGGTAATCCCTTCTTTGGAATTATGACAAGCTGGACACTAATTAAATATAATTATGTGAATAAACAAAAAAATGAGACCTTTTGCTTCTGTATTTTTGCCTCTCTATCTTATCTTGATTTGGACCACCGGTAATGGCTATCTGCAGTCCAAAAGTCAGTAATACATGCACGAACGAGGACGTCCCCAGACCCCCCGCCCGATCCACCTCTGACATCCACGGGTGACACATCGTGGAGCTTTTCACAGATGATGCCAGGCCATCAATATGGACAAGGGCTTTTCACAGATGATGCCAGGCCATCCCGGGTGATGTGTTTCATCTGTACCTATATACTACATCAGCTACTAGCTTTGTCACACACCTATTACCTTTACCAGACTGAAACGACAACACTCTGCACCACGCTGCTCGGGCTGAGACGACAACACACTGAACCCCGCTTTTCAAACTGAAACGACAACACGCTGCATCCCGCATTTCAGACTTAAACGCGAACACGCGGTTTCGTGCCGTTGTATCATAATGATTTTCAAATGGGAGTTCTAAGGCCAAACGATGAAATAGCTTCTGGTTTCTCAAGCCATGCTAGGGTGGAGGCTGGGAGTCCAAACCGGCGAACTCATTTGGGTTTGCAAGACAATGAGGGTTATGTTAGAGAGATTGCTCCTGTGGTTCCGAACCTGGCTAGGATGGCAGTTGAGAACCCATCTGATCGGATCTCTTCCGAATTGCGGAACCAGGACTGCGTTGAAGTTGATACTCTGTCCGGCAATGGCTCGTGGGTTGCCGAACCGATCTGTTCGATCAATAGTCCCGTCGGAGCAAATGATGTTATGGTGCAGGTTGGTAGCCCTGGCCATTGTGTGCCATTTGGGTTGCATAACCATATGGAGATTGACAGCCCCAGCCAGCAGATCATCCGTACACCTCCAACAAATGTTTCCACCCCAACACCTGTGTTGGATCTGTCAAGACGTGTTCAGGGAATACCTGTTCCCTCAGGAAGCCCACTGAGCCCTCTGTGGGCAATGCCACCAAATCACGCAACTTTGTCGTGTCACAACAAATGCATTGAGGGAGACAATGAGTCCTCAAATGCTAGCTATTTGGAAGAATTGGAGTTCAGGAAGATATTTATGATTTTTACTTACCTTTCTTGGTGAGTTTCTATTTGGTTTATGGCTTTTTTTATGATGGATACCAAGGAACTAGGTATCAATTTAGTTAAGAACAAATATTCACCCAAATCGAGTTGAAGAGGACTCCAACCTTTTGGTAGAGTTCTTCAAACTTTTTCTTCTTTTTTTCTTTATCCGATGGGTCAATCAAGAGTTTATTGTCTCTCAAGTACTCATCATAGCGGCATTTCGCATCGTAGTTGCATTCTCGAGATGCTTCTCTCTTGGTGAAGTAGCGCCAAGGAGCTTTGTACAATCCCTTCTAAGAAGTATATTTTTAGTAAATGTAACTAGTTTCCTGCAGAGCATACCTTTGTATCAAGCTCAATGGAAGCCATGTTCTTTTCGTGTAACTCGATCGAGAGCAACAACTTCAATAAGCAAATTCGAGAGAATTTAAATCACATTGAAGTAAGAACAAAACTACATGCAAAAGAACAGAAAAAGTGTCATACCAACACGCCTTTGTATTTCTTCTCGCCTCTTCTTTTGGGACCTCGAGGTGGATCGGGCGGGGGCACAGGGACATCCTCGTCTAGAGGGGGACGTCCTCGTTCGGTCTTTGGGAGGCCCGCCACGTGAGATTGTGTATGTGGCTATCGTTCTTGTATTGTACTCTATTCTTGCGAAGTAGTTCATTTCGTGTAGAGGGGGCAGAGTTGGTCACGGATGTCTTTCGAAGTGGTTTCCAGTTTGTATCCGTATTTTCATGTATGGTTTTCTGACTTAGTCCGTCACTGCAGTTATGTACCCTATGTTGTATCCCAGCTTTATGAATTCCCTAAGGCATTTCACTTGACATGGCATTATAGTTGTTCTACTTACTTCACTTTGTAATATCAATGCTGCGTTCTATTCAATGCTTAACTCTGACTTAACACACACTACAAGAGAATGGCGAACAACTTAAGTCTGCATCTAAGTGACGACGACGACTTCGTGTCACCTCTACCTCGACGTTCAAGCACTACAAGAACTAGGCGTCCTACGAACAATACAAGAGGACGTCCGACATGCGCTGAAGGAGGGCTTGCTCCTAACTATGGCTATGACGATGACGGCGCGACTTCGTGTCACCACCATCTCGACGTTCAACTACTACGGTGGCCGTTCTCGAACAATACAAGAGGGCGTTCGACCAGCGCTGCGGGAGGGCTTACTCGTAACTATGGCGATGAAGATGGCGGCGATTTACTTCGTGTCACCACCACCCGGCGTTCAAGCACTACCAAAGTTGGCGTTCTCTGAGCGATACAAGAGGGCGTTCGACCAGCGCTGCGGGAGGGCTTACTCGTAACTATGGCGATGAAGATGGCGGCGACGACTTCGTGTCACCACCACCCGACGTTCAAGCACTACGAGTTGGCGTTCTCTGAGCGATACAAGAGGGCGTTCGACCAGCGCTGCGGGGAGGGCTTACTCGTAACTATGACGATGAAGATGGCGGCGGCGACTTCGTGTCACCACCACCCGACGTTCAAGCACTACTAGAGCTATCCGTTCTCTGAACAATACAAGAGGCCTATTCCGACAACCATAGCCTTAGAATGTATGGTTTTCGACTTAGTCCTTCCTTTGGAGTTATGTACCCTATGTTGTATCGACTTTACGGATGTCTTTGAAGTGGTTTCAAGTTTGTATCCGTATATTACATGTTAAGCAGGCTTTAATTAGAACATTTCCGTGTGATTAAGGCTGCATTAAAAAAATTTTAGTGGCATGATTCACCTATATTACAAATTTGAAGTGGCATGATTCACCTATATTACCTCTCCACGGACGTCTTTGGGGGTGGGGCATCATCATCACAGCCGTACGGAGCGCCACCACCGACGCAGCCTAGTCGGCGATGCGTAGCGCCCGGACCGACGCAGCTACTCGGCCCGGTCTGCGACGCCTCGGCTAGGCATGAGGCCCCACCGCCGCCCCTCGCAGCTTGGCGTACTCATGGGACCAGGTTCGAGGAGGAGGCCTCCCGAGCGAGGCCGACAAGAGTTTCTTTTGATTTTATTATTGCCAAGATGTTATGTACTAAGTGTTTCATTTGAAATATGTTGCACTTGCATTTGTATTTTTTGTAAACTTAATCTTACGACTTAGTTGTTCCTTTCACCGCCTAGGCGCTTTGTCACACACCTAGCACCTTTACTCACCGGGTAGCACCTTTACCACGAAGACACGACAATAGACGCAAACTTTTCGGTAGCGATGTGACTACTATCATTGCTAGCGACTTTACCAAGTGACACGACAACATACGCAATAGCTTTTCGGTAGCGATGTGACTACTCGCCGCTAGCGACTTTACCAGCCGAGACGACATCACGCCATTAAATGACAACACGCCGCAACACGCCATGAAATGAGAACACGCGCAACACGCCATGAAGTGACAACACGCACGCACACGCCGCAGCAAGAGCTGTAATTGTGTGGAGTAACCCCTTACCACCATCATAAAACAGTCCGAGGGGTAGACATCCAACACACCAAACCACAATGTCGTTCTCGTCGCCTCTTGACAGCGAGGTCATCCCCCAATATCCGGATGCGATGGCGTCGACGCAAGATTCTGCGGAGTTGCCCCGACCCAAATGCGATTGCAACCTCCGCGAAGATGATGCAATCTACCCATGGAGGCGACGCCCGCCACTCACTCTTGTTGTAGGCCGCACCTCTGAGGTAAAACCATGGTGTCCACACAATCACAGGTAACACTACCATCTCATGCATCGTTCTTTCTTTTCTCGGCTAACGATCGGTGTTGCTTCTTCCAATGGATCGACGGGCCGAACGACGTGATCACGAAATTCTCTACAAGCGCCACGACGCCTACCCCGCCGCGAGAACTTCACCCGGTGGGAGAGGCCGCCAGATATGTCCCTTTTCTAGATCGGCGAGCTCGGGGCGGTGTGCAAGGGCCCAACCAATCGGTGAGTTTCATGCGTCATACTCTTGTTAAACTCACAAATTAGTAGTTCTAAATGCTTCGCCGCATTACAGAGTTCAAAAGGACACTTGCGAATGTGGTCAAGTCAGCGGAGGAACCTCCTCCGGGGCCACCCGAAGCCCCGACGTTTGCGTACATGGCACGGAGGCGATGGTTGATACCGCCACGGTGATCTAGCGGACCGGAGATTCTACCGCGTGCCTTGGCCGAGGATGAATCGGTCTTTGGTACTTCAAGCTCGGTGGACCCGAGACGTACCACCCACATCTCGTGCAACCTGCATGGGATAACCGTGGGAGCAACCCTCTCCGTGGTGCCACTACCGCCCGAAAAAGCCAAACCCGAATACGCCTCACGGTGTTATGCAACGACCAAAGCGGGCATCTTGTATTGATCGCAGGCACGCTTCCTGTTGTTCAAGGATAAGCCCAACACAAAGCTCCTGCACCATATAGTGGAGTCGAAGCGAAGCAGAAAGCAGCGCTCTCGCATGTCTCCGCCAACGCCAACACAAAGCAGGCAGGAGGGTTCTCTTCTCGAAGAAGAAGGGACAAGGGAAGCGCAACTGTCGAGGTCCGTAACACGCAACAAATCCTTGACTCGTTCTACAGACCATCCGGAACCCGTGGTATTAACATAGGGGACGCTGAATCGGGATGACATGCCCATATGGGAGGCGAAATCCACATAAACAACAACCAAAATTTAAGTCTTATACACCCGAGACGCACGGTATAGGCCACCCAATCGTGACGATTTGGGAGCATTCGCGGAACCCCATGGAGTTCTTTCATAGTAGGGATTGAGCGATGTCCGAGGACAAATCGCAAAATTAGAACGGGTCGTAATATGAAGAAAATGTATGACATCATTCGGTACCCCAGATAGGCTAAACGATCATTTGTTCCACCATGACGAATGCTTTCAAGTTAGTTAGTTCGTCACTATTGTAATGCCCTTGTAATGTCATCTAATCTATTGCTTATTTTATCATCCGAACTTTGATTGTATGTGCCCTTATATATGTATTGTTTGAATTTTAAAAATTCCTCAAATCTTAAAATTATTTCAAATTTTTATTGTAATATCACTAAATTATCACGAACCTCCATAAAAGTTTCAAAATTTTTCGACGTCGTAAAAGTTCCATGGTTTACGTGTCATGAGTGCTTTTTCCGATTTTCAGAACAAAAAGCGGGGCAACGTCTGCCATCTCGCCCATACGTAAGTGGTAGCCTGCATTGCGTGAGGCCGCCCTTGATTTTTTCAGTTTTTTTGGACCATGCGGCTGTCTCATGGGACTACGAAAACCCTAAGTGGCCACGATTTCGTGGTTTCGTGGACCATGAGTGCCTTTTCCGAATTCGCAACAAAAAGCCGGGCAACGTCTGCCGTCTCGCCCGACGTAAGTGGTAGCCCACATTGCGTGAGGCGCCTTGAATTTTTCAGATTTTTTGGACCATGTCCGCATGTCCCATGGCTGAGACTCGAAAACCCTAAGTGGCCACGATTTCCGTGGTTTCGTGGGCGCGAAGTGCCTTTTCCGATTTTCGCAACAAAAAGCGAGCAACGTCGCCCTCTCGCCCGTCGTTGGGTCGCTCTTGATTTTCTCGTATTGTTTGGATGGATCCGGCACATCATGGGTCGCGAAAACCCTTAAGTGGCCCACGATTTCCACGGTTTCAATTCCAATCATGACAGGCTCGCGACTATTGAGACAAAGATGTATGTCAATTTGGAATTGCAATCAGACAAGATTCTGTAAATTTTTACAAAAATTCCATCTAATTGCCCTCGTCCAATATTAAAAAATACGAAAAAATAAAAATTGAAATTCTCGAATAAAAATATTATTGATAAAAATTTCCTATATCATCGAAAAATATTTTTAAAAAAATTTATTCAACACATGAAATTATAATAATTCCTAGAAAAAACCAAAAACAAAACGGAAAAAACCGGTAGCCATGCGTGTTATCTCCGCCGAAAAAAAAAACCGGCGAATAAAAAAACCGCGAAAAAAAATTCAAAAATTTGAAAAAAAACGTGAATAAAAACCGCAAAAAATTCGAAATTATTCAGCGGTTCGGCGCATGAATATTAAAAAATATTTTAAAAAATAAAATATAATTATTCCGCTACTCGTCCGGAATATTAAAAAATATTGAAAAATTATTCATTCATGGTGGGTCCGCGGAATTGACCGAGAAAAATAATAAAAATTATTCATTTGCTGTAAATCCGTGGAATTAGCTGGGAAAAAATTTAAAAAATTATTCCGCGCATCCGGACCGCGGAATTGTACTGTTCAGAGGCTATTTCTGTAATTCTTTCTCTACGGTAGCTAAATCCGTAAATAAGTTTCGAATTTCAGCCAAAAGAGCAAAAAAAAATTCCCTGGCTCCGGCTTGCGCCGGAACTTGCGCCGTTGAGCAGTCACCCGCGCGGTGCAGTGCAGAGCAGCGGCCGCGGGGGGAAATCGGTCTGCAGAAGGTAAATCTTGGTGGGATAGTGTGCCGGTCCGACTTTTGGGCTTCGGATGTTGATTGTCACAACTCACAAGCAAGCTTGTATACAAAAGACCATCATGCCCTTTTTTATTTGTTCACTTACCTTTCAAAGTTGTTTACGTGTATTCTAGTGCACAGCAGTAAAATGATATTGAAATAAGAATGAGAGAGCTATCGAAGGAAAAAAGAAAAAAAAGTTGCCTCGAAAGTGTAGAATAACAACATGTACTGAGAAATGAAAATTGAAAGCTAAGGTTATTTATAGTGCATTGTATCTTATCACAATATCCAAAACTGCCATGTCATATGATATTATAGAAGATACAACTATCCCAATGTATAGTATCATAGATTATTTCTTAGTCCTCACGGGATAAATAAATGCTAGATGTGTATGAGAGTATGAATTGTGGCCCACTTAGATGATTCAAGTTTCAATGTCTATGATTTCGTGCCTAAGTGGTATCTTCCTTAAGATATAGCTTTTTTCTCTTCCCTCTTAACTCTCTTGCCACATTATCAAAAATGCTTATGTGGCGTACATTAAATGGGTATGTTACTATGCACTGGAAATAGTCTAAGAATGACATGCATTGGAAACAGAGGAGTACAAATCTGAGTTGTCAAAAATTAATCTGAGGAGAAAAAAAATATTCATGCATGGGCACAGAAACTTGTTGCTACCTTCGCTCCGGTATGTCTTAGGTGCTGGTTCCGATTTCTCCTAACACTGTTATTCAGGGTTTCAAAAACCAACAAAAACCATTCGAAAACTGTGGTTTTCAATCTTACCGCTGTGGTTCAAAACCGTTCGGTAAATCGGTCTAATTAAAAAAAAATTCATAAATTCATAAAAAAATTGGAAAAATTTATGCTTTGAAAACCGTTAAAACCCGCTTAAAAACCGTTTTTAAGGAACATTCAATTGGTCGGTTGGTTTTCGGTGAAACCTGAGCGGTTTTTCGTGAAAAACCGCGGTTTTCTTTAAAAACCAAATGGTTTTTGAAATTTTTATTTTTTTCCAAAATTTTTTATTTATTAACCCTTCGGTATCTAATGGTTTTCGAGCAGTTTTTGCGGTTTTCGAATTTTGAATTTCGAGTGGTTTTTTAAAAACGGTTTTTGAAACCCTGGTGTCATTGCTATTTTTTTATCAACATGAAACACCCTTTGTTCTAAAATTTGCTCAATGCTCAATTTATCTATAGAGCGAACCCGTACATACATAGCACTTAAAATTACACTTTTGTCCTCACTTCTGTATAATGATTAACCCATAGGTGCTACATTTGGCCCCAACAGCCATCATGGGTAGAATTGGGTGGGGTGTTGGGTGTGCATCGGCATCCCAAAAAATATGAAAAACATCAAGAAATTAACTTTCAAATGGACCAAATTTGTTGATTGAATTGATTTTGATTTTGATGATTTGGGATTTGTAAGGCTTTTGAACTATTTGTATTATACTGTTAGCAAATTTCAAATATATGTGTTGGATTTATAAAGTTACGAAACCATTGTACAAGACTATAGACACTATTACAAAAAGGCTCATATTAGACCCCTCATCACTGACCCTTGTAGCAATAAATTGTTAGTGATAACAATCGTACTCATCACTGATGGTTTTTGAATAGAAGGGTCAATGATGAGGACCACATCACAGACGGTTCTATTAAAAAAACTGTCAGTGATGACTATGGCACTTATAACTGACAGTTTTTTGTTAGAACCATCTGTGATACGGTCCTCATCACTAATCCTTCTAGCTAAAAATCGTTAGTGATGAATACCATTGTCATCACTGATGGATTATGGATAGAATTGTCTATGTCATCCATAATTGTCTATGATATAGACAACTATCGTTGATCCTTGTAGCCAAAAATCTTCAGTGATGTCTTATTGATGATTTTTTTGCATGCATTGTCCATGAGGAGGTGTTATCTCAAACATTGTTTGGCCAGAACCATATGTGATGAGTATTTCTTAGAAATAAGTACAGAGAGCCACGAGGCCCCCCACCCACATAGGTTTTTCCGAGCTATTTTTGATGTGGGTGCGATTGTGAGGCAATCTAGTGCAAGGAGACTATAGATTTGGAAGAGTGATTGTAGATCCTTTTATTATTGGTGATCTAATTTTAGTAATTGGTTCTAATTGCATTATATTGATTGAAGATCTAGCTTGGTAGAGAATATTTGAAGATATTGGTTTAGATCTAGGTTGGTGTAGATCTATTTGTTCTTTGTTTTCTAAAGTAGTAATTAGTTCTAATGGTATTATTCTGAAGATGTAGCTAGCTGCTAGCTAGGTAAAGAGAGAATTAAAGATCCATTTTATTCTTTTTTATGTAAGAAGCTAGCTAGTTGTAGCTAGATCCATTTCTTGTTTGTGATTTAAGAGTTTACTAGTTTGGTAAAGAGAAAATTGAAGATATACTTGGTTTAGATTATAGCTAGCTTGGTACAGAGCAAAGATTATTTAGATCTAGCATGGTTTATAATTTGTGTTACGGTTTAGCTAGTTAATTTGTACTTCAATTTAAGATTGTGTGCATATGCATGCACTTCTAGTGTACTTATATTATTTAACACTTATTGTTATATACGTAGCATACATAGATGGACTGAAGCTGGATATACGCTGCGAACCGTGTGAGTGTCGAGTACATTAATGGCATGTCTGCTTTTAGAAGAGCTATAGAGGAGGCATGCTTAGTAAGGAGGTCTAATTTATGTCTTGTCCATACATTGACTGCGACAATCTAAGGATGTTTGGCAACTCAGGCCAAATCAAAGCACACTTGATTCTACAAAGTTTCAAAAGAGGGTATATATGTTGGACTAGTCATGGTGAAGAGCGCATTATACACGAAGCAATCAGTGCTAGCATCACTGACAAAGTCGATGTATGTTAGAATGATATCCATTGTGCTCCCCATGAGGATAGATTGCAGGATGATAATTTGGATCAGCTGCTGCGTAATGCAAAAGGGAACCATGATGATAGAGAGTATGCTGAATTTTGGAGCTTGATGGATGACTCAGAAAAACCTTTGTTCTTGGCCTGCAAGACACTCTGCTAATTCTTCCCAATGGAGAACATTGATCGAAGGTTTACAGAATTTGGTGTGGAACCAAGGAATATAAGGTTTGGATTGAGTACAGATGGAATGAATCCTTTTAGTAACATGAGCAACCGACATATCACTTGGCCTGTGAATCTCTATATTTACAACCTTCTTCATTGGTTGTGTATGAAGCGGAAGTAAATTTTGCTATCTGTACTTATACAAGGGTCGATGCAACCTGAAAGCGATATTCATATATACCTAGCACCGTTGGTGAAAGATCTAAAAACACTATGGGTTCTTGAGATACAAGTATAGGATGCGTGCAAACGAGAGAACTTAACTTTGCACTACCAATTGTTTTGCATCATAAATGATTATCCAGCCCTTGCTAACCTATCGGACCAGAGTACAAAAGAAGCAAAAGCCTCACTGCTTAGGTAATGCTGAGAGTGTGTGACTAAATCACTCACGTAAAACTATGTAGATGTGTCACCCTAGGTTCCTTCAAGGGAAGCACCCACACCGCATGATGAAGAAACAATTTGATGAAAGGAAGGAGGACGATTCGGCTCCAAGGCCTTTAAGCGAGGGAGCTGTTTATGATATGGTTAAGGATTTGGATGATGAGCTTAAAAAGGGATGTAAATCGAAGACCCATGAGAGGAGCATATGGAAGAAGAGATACATCTGGTGGCACTACTGATGACGTTGCTGCTGACGTCTTGCCACATTTGGACACAAGTGTGTTTGCTTCGACCACTCCGCCCATGACGATAGCGACTCTTCTTTCTCCAGCTCCACTGGCACCCTTGGAGTACTGGTCGGTCTTGAAGCCACAGCTACAGGTATGTAACCTCACTCTACCTTGATCTACCCCCTGCTTTGCCCCTCTTTGACGCTTTGCAACTTCTTTTGACAATATGTCTCAGAGACACTGCACCGAGTTGAGTCGTTCTGTGAGCTAGCCCATCAACAGAACGAGCGGCTCACAGCCTCCAACTAGCAAGTAATTAAGATGAAAGATTGTGACCTGGCAGCGCTCTGGGCTGAGTTGAAGGTGGCCAAGGCCGAGACACAAAGGGCGGAGGCTAAGAGCTGAGAAAGCCACTTCCGACGCTGCGTGGCTTAAGGCGAAGGCAAACCTGAAGGTGGTCGAGGCTGAAAAGATTGCAGCAGCCACGTCGCTAGCCACTCTGCAGTCGAAAACCCTTGATCACATGACTTCATCAGCTTGACTTGCAACCTCGCATGCACTCGGTTTATTGAAGAGCCACCGCCCAGGCCTGGACTTCTATGTCTTGAATGAGGGCTTCGCATGTGAGGCGGGCGAGGCCACTGATCACATCGAGTCCTTTAAAAAGCTTTACTGAGATGTTTGTGGAGCACCTGGAGCTGACTCTTGGCGACGATAGTGCCGGACAGAACCCTTAGGCTTGTTTTATCCATGCAATCAAACTTGTGCCAATGTTGTAGCCTTATATGGAAATACTAATTGACTTGCTTGTCCATCGTGTTTTGCCTTTTGTTTCCTTGTGGATGAAACAAAGGAACATGAGTAGATGCAACTCTGATTAGCACTCATAGGCCCTTAGTAACGAACTTTTGCCCACACATCTTGAATATAACTGCACACAAGGCTTAAGAGAAAATTCTCATTAAATATTTAAGCCCGTGAGCTTACACTCGGAGATGTCACACATAACATTAGTGCTATGAAAATTACAGCAAAAGCTACACGATTTTTTGCAAGTCTTCATTGGCCATATGACTTAGGCTATGTAGCAAACATGAACTTGCTGAGAAGCATATGTAAAGCTGACTAGAGGCCCCGTCTCCTATCGGCCGCTGAGCTTTAGATGTCTGATAATCTGGTGCTCGTATGCGTGCAGAATAGGATTTCTCATCATCAGGCTCAAGCATGGCCGCACTTTAGTTTTGTTTGCTAACGTGCTAAGTATGCAATTGAGTAAATGCGTGCAAAAGAATACACATGTAAAATAGAAAAGAAAGTTGTGCCTACGACTCCCTACTCGATAACTCTATTGACCAGAAAAAATAGAGAAAGAGGTACCGAGTTACCTACAGCCCCCGACTCCTCACTCGATAGATGCAATCGAGTAGGGAGTATCATTGGTGTAAGCACACAAGGTGTGACATAGCCCTCGACTTTTTACTCAACGACGGAGTCAAGCAACCAATGGAGCATCTGGCATCACTCCTTCCTATTGTGGCTCCAAGCCCCTTACCCGAAGGACTCTTCGAGCTGGGAATGGAACCAGGCAAGAGGAATATTCAAGCAGTGTGGCTCTCAACCCTCTACTCGATGAATGCATTGAGTCTATGGTGGAGCAATCGCGTTGAAAGACATATATATATGATGTAGCCTCCGAACCTCTACCCAATGAATGTATCGAGGAGACGATGAAGCATAAGCATCACAAATGGTAGCTTTCAGCCGTACACTCCGGTGCACAAGCACTCGAGTGTGCCGATAAGACTTAGCATTATTTCTATTCAGTTATAATGACTGGGCATTGATGTAGCCGTCATGTCCCTTGGCTTTCACATGGCCCATCATGACTTAGCGTCTCTTTAGTTTCCATATTTATGTGGAAGTACAAACGGACGTCTCGTAGATCGGAACCAACATGAATTCGGGTTGGTTGCGACGTCTGGCCTGAATTGCCCCCTGAGCTCTAAATAGATGGGACTCACGGTATCCTGGCATAACTTTTCTCTTCTTTTCGCCTGCTTGCAATGCTTTAGCCTCTTCTCTCTTCTTATGGCTTCAACTCCTCAGCCCTCCTCGAGCGTAGAAGTCTTTGGGGACTTCCCTCCCCCGACGCCATTGGCCATTGTCTCACTGGGACGAATCATCATCTCCTCTGACGAGGATGATGAGATCGACTGGGAGGCCATCGAGAGGAAAGTGTGGCCAGAAGAGGAAAATGAGGAGGCGGAGCCGAAGGAGGAAGAAGAGGTCACTCGCAAGCTGCGCATCATCGTTGAGGAAGACGATGCTACCTCTACTTCCCTCACGAAAGCAGATGTCACCGCTAGCGCACGAGGTGAGGGAGGTGACACTATCGGTGCCGATGGAGGAGGTGAAGCTGAAAACAGCCTCACCACTCCAGCGCTTGCTCGCCCTCCAAACCATCGCGGTGCTCAGGGGCATTTGGTGGGTATGCCTTTCCCATCAACTGGTCCATCAACGAGCGGTCGAGCTTTCGCCACTTTGTCTAACCCATACAGAGGGCACAGGCCCATCCCGAGGACCATCCTCTTCTAGTCTCCGAGCGAGCAGAAGAGAAGACGCGATGCTTTCGAAGGAAAATAGCTATAGGGTGCCTACCATGAAATGTAATAGAATACTTTTGTTAGCAATATAAATAAAGTTTTTACTTACCTTAAGTTTTTTACTGTTCAATCTCTTGAATGCAATGTTCTTTTTTATGTATGAAATCTTGTCAACTAATCAATGTTCCACGAATTGTCCAGTATCACGCCTTCTACCATAGATAGCCGCAGTGATCCAGGTCGAGTAGCTTCGACTACCACATAGGGACCTTCCCACTTAGGTGACAACTTGTTGCGATTGTCTTGCTTCTGTACCTTTTGCAATACTAAGTCCCCAGTAGTGAGCACTCTTTCCTGAATTCTTTTGCTATGATATCTACGCAAGGCTTGCTGATACTTGGCTACTAGAATGGATGCTCGATCTCTATACTCTTCGAGTAGATTTACGTCGTCTGTTCGCATTTGCTCTTATTCCTTTTCTGAGTAGTTTTCCACTCGAGGTGATCTAAACGTTAACTCAGTCGAGAGCACTGCTTTTGCCCCGTAGACTAAGAAAAATGGTGTTTCACTAGTGGCTCGACTAGTTGATGTGCGAACGGCCCATAGCACCGAGGGTAGTTCTTTTGCCCACCGGGTCGAGTAAGCCTTGAGCTTATCGAATACGCGGGTCTTGATTCCCTGCAAGATAATACCGTTGGTGCATTCGACCTAACCGTTACTCTAAGGATGAGCTACGGAAGCAAAAGAAAGCTTGATACCCAATTCTTCGCAAAAGACTATGAAAGCATTGCTCTTGAACTGGCTACCGTTGTCGGTGATCACTCAATTCGGAATGCCAAATCGAGCGACAATACTCCTCATGAATCTCTTGGCCACTTCTGAGGTGATGTTCCTGACGAGCACAACTTTGATCCACTTGGTGAACATGTCGATTGCCACGAATAAGAATTTGTAACCTCCTTGGGCTCTAGGGAAAGGTCCCAAGACATCCAAACCCCAGACAGAGAAAGGCCAAGACAGAGGAATAGTTTGCAGAGCCTAGGCTAGTCAGGTGGTTTGCTTGCTATAAAATTGGTAGCTTTCACACTTTTTCACTAGCTCGTAAGCATCCTGGAGGGCAATCGGCCAATAGAACCCTTGTCGAAAAACTTTCCCGACCAGAGTGTGATAGGACGCATGGTTGCCGCAGATGCCTCCATGGACATCGAGCAATATTTTATTGCCCTTTTCCAGAGTGATGCACTTCATCAAGATTCCGTTACTCCCTTTCCGATAGAGTTTGCCGTCTACCAACGCGTATAGCTTGGACTTACGTGCAATTTTTTTGGCTGAGGCATCATTGTCAAGGATTTCTTAACCTTTGAGATAGGCCTGAAAAGGGGTTATCCAGGTCGGCTCGCATGCTTCACAACGCATTTTCTCATAGGAAAAAAATGTTCCAAAATTTCTTGAGCATTAGAAGCTCACGAAACACCTACTCCAAGTGAGGACAGTTTTTGAAAATTCTGCTTTTGCTTTTCTGAAAGTGACTTTTGTGATTTGGCTTAATCTTCTTTCTAAAAGCAAGAGTTGAATTGATTCCTTTTTATTTTGGATACTTGACAACCAGGATTATGACTCAAAAATTCCCACATATTCCATAGTTCTCATCCATGCAAGCTAGGGGTATACATAGTTGTCTAGTTGTTCAGGTCTTTTGTGATTTCTTTTGCGTGATATTTTCGAGGTCTTAGTTGGAGTATTTTGGAGGGAAAATTTTGTTTGCGACCATTCACCCCCTCTATTTTCCATCTCGATCCTTCATCCACGATGCCATCGACATACGCTTCTACATTTCGCCTGATTTGGGACTTCAAACAGTTTTGAATACAGTGTTGATACGTGGCACCAACACACTTTAAGCCGAAAGGCATCTTTATATAACAAAATACAATGAAAGGAATAGTAAAAGCAGTTTTCTCCTCGTTCTCTGTGGTTATGCTAATTTGGTGATACCCCGAATACACATCCAGAAAACTCAGCAGTTCACAACCCGCAATAGAGTACACTATTTGGTCAATGCGGGGGAGAGAAAAAGGATCCTTAGGGCAGGCTTTGTTGAGATCGGTGTAATCAACACACATCCTCCACTTGTCGTTAGGCTTCTTTACGAGGACCGGGTTCACCAGTCAGGTTGGGTGCCAGACCTATCAGATGAAGCCAGTCTTCAAGAGTTTGCCGACCTCCTCTTATATGGCTTGCTTCTGATCTTCTATGAATCTACGCTACTTTTGCACCACAGGCTTGGCGCTTGGTTCCACAACTAGTCGATGCTCGATCACCTCTTTGGGGACCCTGGGCATGTCGGATGGTTGCCACGCAAACATGTCGCAGTTTGCCCAAAGAAAGGTGATGAGCTCGAGTTCCTATTTGAGATCAAGGTCTGTGCCCACCTTGACCATCTTAGATGGCTCTGCCAGGTCTAAGGGCGCCATCTTGACATCTCCACAGGTCTTTTTGTCCTTCTTGCCATCATCGACAGGGTCATTGGCGGCACCGTTGGACGCGGAAGCCTGATCACTGCCTCCAAATTTTTGGCGCTTGGCTTTCTCGTTGCCAGCACTGGCTGCCGATCAGCAGAGATGCTCAGCCATCTCCAGGCTCTTCTTGTCACACCTGACCACAACGCGCTGGTCTCTCTTGATCTTAAGGACTCCCTTTGGCACTGGTATTTTGACGGTCTAGTATGCATAGTGCACCATTGTCATGAATTTGGCTAGCATTGGGTGGCCCAGGATCATGTTATAGGTGGTTTCAAAATCTGCTACGTCGATGAGAATCTTTTCGATGCGGAATTTGTCTGGTGTGCCGAACGTGACTGGTAGCTTGATCTAGCCCACTGGTACTGACAACGATTGCGGAGTAATGCCATGAAACGGCTCAGCTCCAGCCTTTATCTCCATTCGGGGGATCCCCATGTTCTCCAGCGTCTTTGTGAAGATGAGGTTCAACGAGCTGGCTCCATCAACCAAGGTTCGAGCGACCTTAATGTTCACGATGGTGGGCTCAACCACCACGGGGTATCGCTCTGGGTGCGGGACCACAAATGGGTGATCTATTTGGTCAAAGGTGTTGGCACCTCTGACCATTTGAGAAATTTGGGGAGAGCCGGCGTAGCCAGGTTAACCTCTCTTTCGACTATCTTGTACTATCTTTTGGACTCGTACGTGACAAATCCCCCAAAAATATGTGCTAGCTTGTGATCAGCCCCGCGGTACTCAGGCTCATCGTCCTCGAGCTTCTCCTTAGCTTGCTCGATTCCACGCACAGCGAGGGCAGCCTTGAGCTTTTCTTGGACTTTCTTGCTGATCACCTGGCATTCATCGAAGTCGTGTTTGTCCGTGTGATAGACAGGGCAGTACTTGTTCTCTCCATGGCTCTGCCCTTTATTGTCGCCCAGGTTGCGTGCTTTGCCCCTTTCAACTGTAGCTACGGTGGAGTCACTTTTATGCTTCTCCCCGCGGTTTTTGTTCCTTTTTACCCCTTGCTTGGACGACTCGGGCTTGTCGTTGCTAGGCTTGGGGTTGTTGAGATTATCTCGGGCCTCGGCACGTTTGGCGTATTTGTCTGCTAACTCAAAGAGCTCTTTGGTGGTTCTAATCTTTCAGGTGGCGAGCGATGTAAGGAATCAGGTTGCGTTTGTCACTGAAGTGTCGGATAAAGCCGCGTAATGACTCGCCTGGTTTCTGCACCACCCAATGCAAGTCGCTGCGCATTCCGGGGCATTCATATGTGCCTTGAAAGTTGGCGATGAACTGGGCCCGCAATTCCGCCCATGCCAATATCAACTGAGTTGGGAGGTTGAGTAACCACGACCTCGCCGCACCATCCAGGGTGGTGAGCAGGTAGTTGGCCATCACCTTCTCGTTTCCCCCAGCTGCTCTCATGATCATAGTATAGATCTAGAGCCATTCGACGGGGTTGATCTTCCTCAAGTACTTTTTGACCGGACCGGGTTTGAACTTGTTCGGCCATCTGACGGCGCGTAGTGCGGGAGTGAACGCCTTAAACTCCTCATCGACGTCATGAATTATTGTTGTATTTTCTGGCTTTTTATGAATTATTGTAATTTCTTTTGGCTTTTGCTTCTAAAGAAAATCAATTAAGTGACAAATAAAATTTCTGATTTGACGATATTAGAATTGTGTAAAACATTTCACTGATAATCTGAAGCTAATATTTTACCAAATCAACATCAGATCATTTTCACGTTTAGTAAAAAGATAAAAATTAAAACTTACATTTGAAGCTTTTAAAATTCAAAAACAGAAAGAAGACAAACCTGAAAATCTAAATGCTAGAATTTTTAAAATTTAAATATCAAGGATAAAAATCTAAAAATTTTACAAAAGATGAATATTGTAATATTAAACTTTCAAAAAATGTTATAAAATTTAGACCCTGTTTGTATCCCCAAATAAATAAAATTTAGAAAACGAAAAATATGGCAATATGCAATGTCAGAATTTTCAAAAATTTTCTACCAAGATTTTTAAGTTGATATTTTTACTGAACATCATATCTTGTCTTGCCATAAAAAAACTCTCATAAAACGTGAGGTCGGTTTGCTAGGGCAAACTAGTAAATCAACTACGACTTGTCCAGAAAAACTTTTTGGGCTGCACTCATGAACCGTCGGAATTGTGCCAAGTCTCACCCATCCATGGCGCTCTGCACTATTCTCCTTTCTTCTCCACCTTTCTAATTCTTCCTTTTCTCGCGTGGATGGCAGACCGAGCAACCACCACCTTCCCGCTTTGTCACCGTAGCTCACAGCCATGGCCGAGCTCGCGTCATAGCCAGCTAACCCATCATCTCTGCTACGTGATTGCTCTGGCTATTAAGCCCTACCATGCCCTAGAACACTCACCAAGCTCTGGCCTCAACACCAATTCTAGCCGTCCCTGCCCAAATCCTGCCGCAGCAGTGTTTCGGTTATGAATCGTTGCCACGGCAGGATCCCGGCAGCACTTTGTGCAGATGTGTCGAAGGTTAGTGATCGATAATAAATTTATATTTCGGGTACCTTCGAGATCAGTAGAATCAAACACACAATCGGGGGCACACGATGTAGACAGGTTCGGGCCTCCTGATGAAGTAACACTCTACTTCTGTTTGGATTATGTATGCGGTTGATGAACAGAGTACAGAACGTGGTGCCTATTTCTAATTACAAGAAAGATGAACTTGGGGTGGCTAAGCTATGGCTAAAGGATGCTCTGCTCAGAAGACCTTCTCGCTTGCCTAGCTCGGGACGGTTGTAGTTGAGAGTTGCTTGTAGTAGTTCCGATCGCTTTCTTTTTCTCCTCTTCCTCTGGGGAGGCCTACCTTCGCCCTTATATAGTCGGGTAGCCCTTGAGTCAAGTTGTAATAAGTTGGAGACATCGGATCGTAGTCGATGAGGAGTCCATCACTATTGAGATCTTCATAGCGTATCCAAACCTCTCTAGATGCCAGATGTATTCAAGTAGGTTTCCTCGTAACGGAAAAATAATCAAATCTTTCTATGTATAGAGATAATCCCCTCTGCGTATATCCTGTCCCGTAGAATCTAGGCGTGTGATATTCAGAGTTTATTAATGCTGGCTTGAGTGTACATGGAATGATCCTTCGAATTTCCGGCGCGCACTCATACCCTATATTTAACTTTGCCACGGCAAGATTTTCTCTGAAAAATCCATGCCACGGTAGAGAAATTCCTCGCAAAATCTAGAACGAAACCGAAGACTCGCGCGTTTTCAGGGCCAAACCGACTTCATAGCTTATAAAAGGAGTAGCCAAGCCTTCATAGCAATTCACAATTGCTCAGCTCAACCGAATCCACTCAAACCATGCTCCTTCCCTTTTCTTCCCCACCTCCAATCAAACTTCACCGAAATCAAATCACAACGAAAACGATATTGCACGGCTTCCACTACAAATCACCGACTCCTGAAGCTACCTAGAGCTCTGGTCATCACAAATCCTCAGCCAATTTCAGTGCATTTCGCCCGTAACTCCGCCGCCGCATCAAGAGCTTCTTCATCCCTACTGGCCGACGGTGGTAAGCCCCATTAGCACATCTAGGATTTCACCGAGTGGCAGAATGGGCTCATCTGGGTGTCGTAAAGCTCATCCTGCACTCAACGGAGCTCGCCGCCCATTGCTTCGTCTTCTCCACCGGCTAGCCAAGAACGCCGCCGTCCAACCTCGGTGGCGCGCCGCTTCAGCCATCTCCGATAGCCATAAAGCCCTCCATTAGATGCGCACGCACGCACACTGCTACCCATCCATCTTCTCCGACGAAGCCTCACCGCCTGTTTATGGTCACTGACCGGTAGACCATTCTGTCAGTCTCTGAAAACCATTCGCAGTCTCTGTAGCTGGGGCCCACTAGTCAGCCGCCGAAACATATCCGCTCTCTGACCAAGCAGGCCCGGCCGTCGGCTTTATTTCCCCAGGCTGACCCACTGCCATATGGGCTAGGCTTGTCAGCGCCTCAATCCAGGTCTATGCTAAAAACGGAAAGACGTATTGAAGTTGAAATGCGCATTTTCTATAAATAGCAATTTTGATTTTTGAGCCTTTTGCAAGATCTACTATATTCATTTGTTCATATCTTGTATATTTTAAATCCAAATTTGATGAAATAAATTTATAAATTCATTTATATTCAGAATATGCAAAAATATTTTTAAAATGAACTTTTTAATTTTGAATTTAAATTTAAGCAATAGGTTTGAAATATGTCATATATAGAATTTTTGTAAATAAGCTCCAAATTGAATGAAATAAATTTTATTTCAATCCTTAAGTTATTATAAACCTGAATATGCAAAATAATTTGGGTTCCTTTGTAGAAAATATTTAAGTCTTGCTTTATGGTTAGTAATAGTTCAATGATAATGTAAATAATTTTAATATGTTAAATTTGGAATTATAAATATAAAGGAATACATTTGTAGTCTGCTGAATTTGTAAAATAAATAAAAATAATAATTAAAACCAAGTCGATATTAATTAACTAAAGGCGCTAAATAACATATATAAGAGTATATGTGTATATAATCAACTAAAATAAAGAATACCTAAAGCCATAAATAATTTAATTTCAAAACCATATATGTTTTATATGATTTTTTATTTAGCTCTTTTATCGACTTCTTTTTGGTTTTATTTGCTATTTGGACATGTTATTGCTAAACGACGCGTAGAACCTGACGAGTCTGAATTATTCATCGATAACCCAGAGCTCAACATCGACACCAATCAACAAGGCAAGCACCCCCTTGACCATTTTGATCCTAGTTTTATAAAAGTTTTATCAATTGCTTTTATTTGCATGCATATGTTCATTAAATTCTGCTATTTTATGAGTATTGGTAGCTATACCTGTAGACATATGAAATTTCCCTATTAAGTTTGAAACTGTGAACCTTGATAGCCCTAGATCTAAGGTTAGACAATAAATAATGTCAATTTGGATATATACGATGAATAGTAATCATGCTTAGCCATGCTTTAGACTTAGGATAAATCCAATGGAAGAATTAATTTGATAAAACTTTGAAATTTTTAGACATGATGATATTTATTGGTATTTTGGTTAAAAATAAAAATAAAATTATGGTTGATTTGGGCAATTTATTGGCAATATAGCCTGTTGTGTGAGATTATTGCCCATGTTATGTTAAAGACCAAACTATGGGTTGTTTTCAAGTCAAGACAACCGTACAACCCCAAGTACTGGTATGGGACAAGCTTAACCTATTAAGTTGCTTAAACTGGCTTTGCACATTGGTAGATTGGCGATGTATAGGCATTCTGATGTAAGTTTTCTCGAAGGGGCGCCCACACCGAGGTGTTGAAAATAACGTTTGCTGATACAACGGTGTACGCCTTGCTATGGGGAGAAATGTGTGTGACAGGAATGGACTGCCAAAGTTGTGATATATATGACAAGGATTTACTGTCATATTTTGAATTTATATTTCTACCACCATAGCAAGGTCTCAACATCACTAAACTGGTGCAAAGTTAGGATTAAGTAATGTAACAGTTATGTTATGACTCTCTACGGCACACCAAACAAAGTGTGCTAATAATTTGCACAAAGAGCCAGTCATTTCTTGTGCGTAAAGTTGTGTACATCTCTGTAGAGTGAAGAACTAATCGATTAGGTGTGCCAGCGGTTATGGGCACTTGGTAAAATCATCACATAGTTAGATGTTTTCATTTTCATAAAAATTTGGATTCTGCCAGGTATCAGTAGAGATGTTGGTTTTTGGATATGAATATGTTAGTCAGGTCTGTGAATTTACCTATTCGTATTTATATTCTGTTATGTCTGACATCCTTCTTCCACCTCTCCTAAACATGACTTAGCTTGTTCACTAATCTGCTTGTCGTATCATTTTCCTACAACCGATCTTAAAATGTATGAAGATATTGTTCTGACTGTGCCCATTCTTCAACGTCACATGTTTTAACTAGGGAGGTTGCAATTCTACTCCCATCCCTATCATTCCTATGTACCGACCCTGGGATCAAAATTAAAGAGATAGTCAGATCTTCTACCGTATTACTCAACAAGCACTATATCAAATATGATCCACTGCTTAGCAATACTATAGCAATCTACTGTAGCTGCACCATGTGTAACGATCCAAACCTTTCATAAATTTCATTTGCAATTTACTATTTAGTATTTACAATTTCAAATTAGCTTTGTACAAAATAACCCTGGAACCCTTCCTTTGAAATGGCTTGCATATAATATAGGGTTTGCAAAAGTATTCCTGATTTATACAAGAGAAGATGAAAAGGCAAGCAAACTAATTAATATCACCGTGAAGAGAGCTACTTTCGAGATTGGTATTCAAGAGGCATCACGACTCGCCTTAAGGAGGATTTGCATGCGATTACTCCCAATGACCTTGCGACATCGCTGAAAGTGCATCTAGGCCCTTAATGATTTTGGTGATTAATGACAACAAGATTAAATGACTAATGAGCTTTGTGAGTATTATGTATGATGAATACGCTCATGGGAAAGTAAGCAGGAAAGAGGTCCTCAAATTGAGAAGAAAAGGCGCTTGTTAAACTCAACGGATGTATATGCTTTTAAATTTTATTTGAGTTTAAGGACGAATGCATTACTATTAAGAGGATGTGGCAAGAAATAGTTTTAAAATGATCCAATGTGCTCAAAGATGAATCCTAGTCTTAGTATGGGTCAATGTGTGAAGTCCTAGGGGCAAAGTGTTCAAATTTGTTCGGAGTATCCGAAAATTTGTTCGGAATGTCCGAGCTGGACCCCTCTGTTGCTCGGCAAAATTCGGCCGGAATGTCCGAACCTCGATTCGAGTATCCGTGACCTCTCTTGGTCCATTCTATTTGGTTGGAATGTCCAACACTGGTTCGAGTATCCGAACGACCCTCGCTTAGGGCTAAGTCTTATTGGTTCGGACTATCCGAAGTTTCGTTCGACCGTCCGAACGAAGCGCTCTGTTGCCCTAGTTCAAATTAGTTCGGACTATCCAGAAGGGCGTTGATTTGTCCGAACCGAGTGTTCTGCTGTTCTAGTTCAAATTGGTTGGACTATCCAACATTGGTTCGGACTATCCGAAAAGATTTCGGTCAAGTGAAAACGCTAGTTTTGGGGGCTTTAAATACCTCCTCAACTCCCACCTACCAATTAACAAGTGCATTCATTTCATTTTGAGCTGTGCTCCCTCTCACTCTTGAGCTCTAGTGTTCTTCCCTCTTGATCTCTTGATTAGCAAATCTTTTGGGGGAAATCTAGTAGAGAGTTTGAAGGCTCTAGAGGTTGTGAGTCATCTTGAGCACTTGGTTCATCTTCAAGCGAATTTCTTGCCGGATCTTTTACTCTTGGAGGTTGAGGACTCCTAGACGGCTAGGAGTTGCCGGTGAGCCCCCAAGCTTGTGTGGGGCCTTGCGAAAGTTTGTGAAGGTTGAATCCACCTCATGAGGGAAGGATTCAAAGAAAAGTAGGTGAGTGCTTGGTGCAACACCTAGAGGATTAGGCTTGAAAGAGACCCGGCTTTGTGCTTGCCTCAGCGAGACGTAGGATCCTCAAGGATCCGAACTCGGAGATAAATCGCTGCATCTCTCTTGTTTGTAAGTTTTACTCTTGTCCCCTTTTTGTGCTTAGCTTAATCTTTTGGGGATTCAAGGATTTAGTAGCCTCTTGCAATAGATAGTGGGTGGATCTCATAATCTGGAAGTTGCCCTAGCTTAGAAACTTTATTTGGTAGTAATCTAGCCTCTCAAATAACTCGAGATCTACTTTTTAGGGTTTTATTATAAGAGCGGTTGAGTATCCGAAAAGACATTCGGACTATCCGAACCACTCGGACTGTCAGAAGGTATTTTCGGACTATCCGAATAGTAATTTTCCGTTGCGCATTTAAATTTGAAATAACGCCTATTCACCCCCCCTCTAGGCGACATATCGGTCCTTTCAACTGTGTTTCGATTTCACCCTACAGGACGAACATCGCAGCGACAGTGGATCGAGAAGGAGGAGGATACTACAGTCGTACACTTGGCACAGATGGTAGCCGCTCAGGAAGCTCACATGAGAGCTACTGCTGAAGATGGTGTATGAAGCCCTAAGAGTCACTAAGGAAGAGTTGCACGACACGTGCATTGCCTTCACGGAGCGGATCATAGAGTTAGAGGAGGCACTACAGGGGGGTGGCTAGGTTGCACCAGCACCACAGGATGATGGGGAAAAGGAAGACCTGGAGGAGGTCAAGTTTGAGCCAGAGGTGCAAGACGAGCAGGTGGAGATGGAGGTTCTAATTGCGGGGCATTAGGATCAGTTTGCGCCCATGCTAGCCCACCCACCAGTGTATGCACCGGGTCGGCCTCAGCCAGGATGGCTGGATGAGTGAGAGTCTAGTGTTGAGTTGAGACCCAAGTGTTGAGTCACATCACTAAGATGGTCTTTACCCCCTTGTAATAGTCGTTAAGGTTGTGTACTTAGTTTGGTTCTTTATGTTTGCTGAGTGTGCAATGTGTGTTGCATAGTCCTTAGGCTTTTGTAAGCAACCATACTAAGTATTAATAAAGTTTGTATTGGTTTTTGGGTTAAACCTATTTCCCCCGTCTTAGAAATTCTTATATCTTATCTATGCTTTATCTCTTTCCCCTAACCTGAGAAGCAATCGATAGATAGTGAACACTCGTGGCAACAACAGTGCTTCAGGGAGGGATCTTTGCCCAAGTGACTTTCCCAATGAAGGCGTGCCGTCGCAACCAGCACCACCAGTGGATATACAGAACTTGGGAGCTTTTTTGTAGCACAGACTCAGGTTATGCAGATAATGATATAACAGATGCAGAATATGACAAGTCAAGCTATTATCAACAACAACAGTACTCAGCATAGCAACAATGGATCGCGTTCTCACTCCAAGTTGTCTGATTTTATGAGGACTTGTCCACCAATATTCTCAAGCAATGTCAATCCCTTGGAAGCCGATGATTGGCTAAGGACCATTGAAAGGAAGCTGCACATCACCCAATGTGATGGTAATGAGAAGGTACTATATGCCTCTCATCAGTTAGAAGAAACTGCCGCAAAATAGTGGGAGAACTATTGTGCTGCATATGAAGCCCTGCAGGAGATCACATGGGATGAGTTTACTACAGCTTTTCGCTAGTACCATGTACCTGAAGGTATGATGGATCTCAAGAAAGAAGAATTCATAGCTTTGAAGCAAGGAGGTCAGTTAGTGGCTGACTATTTGAACAAGTTCACCTAGTTAGAAAGATAAGGCTAGACAATCTCGCTTCTTAAGAGACTGAACTCTGGACTGTAGGTAGGTTTGATCATCCACAACTTCCCCAATTTTCAAGAATTGGTCAATAAAGCTTTGATTTTGGATGACAAGCGTAAGGAGCTTGGTGAAGATTGCAAGCGCAGGATGGCTGGTGAAGGAGGATGTCCAACCTAGTTCAGATTGAAGATGTCTCTGCAACAGTTTGCTAGGTTCAGCCGCAAGTGACAAACAAGATGTCAACCCCTATACCTTGCTCTGCTAGTCAGGATTTCCAGACGTCAGCTCAAGGAGGCAATGCACTTGGAGGGAGTCAACAGTCTGCTGTTAAACATTGCTATTCTTGTAATGAACTAGGGCATTTTGCTAATAAGTGTCCTAAGAAGGGAGGAATCACACCAGTTCACTTCAACTTGGGAACTACACCTACCAAGGCACCTGTTATAGGAGGAAATTGCGTACCAGTACAAGCAGGAGCAATATCTCAAGCAACAGTGTGTGGTAGAGTCAATCATATTACCGCTGATGGAGCTCAAGAGGCATCGAATATCGTACTAGGTAAGTTATTGGTTAACTCAGTAGCTGCTACAGTTTTATTTGATTCTGGAACTTCGCATTTGTTTGTTTCTCAGAGTTTTGCAATCAAGAATGGGTTTGATGTTAAGAATCTTAAGTGTATGTTTTTAGTCCAAACCCTAGGATCTGAATTTCGGTCTAATCTTGGGTGTTTGGGAGTTAAGTTACTTATGGATGGGAAAGAATTCCTAACCAACCTTATCCTGCTAAATACCTAAACCTTAAATGTTATTCTTGGAATGGATTGGCTATCCAAGCATAAAGCTATCTTGGATTGTGGCCAAAAGACAGTGTCGTTGGAAAGCCCTAGTGGTGAAAAAGTAAAAATCAAAATAACCGCTATTTGGGACGATCAATTAACGGTCAATAGTAGGCCTGGGCATTTAGTTTTTTTGTTTTTTCGGTTCGGTTTATTCGGTTTCTGAAAAATTCGGTTTTTGAACTTCGTAAACCGAACCAAAACCGAATAACCGAAAAAACCAAACCGAATAAACCGAATTAATTCGGTTCAGCTTTTTCGGTTATTCGGTTAACCGAATTTTCTGTGAGCAGTTGTTGTTTCTGAACTAGCTAAGACCACTAAGCCCATTACAATCATTAGATTTTGTTCATTTGCTAGCACTGTTAAACCTCCTGATTTCCACTTCATTCCAACTATATGATCTCACAACTATAAAATGGACCATGCATAGAATCTGGATAAAATGAGCGCATGCTCATATACTATTCTTGTAAGACCTTAAAACATCTCAAAACATTAGTATGGATATTCTGCATGGTAAAAGTACAATATGTTATTCATATCCATTTATATGCATCGGGGTTGTAGAAAAGCCACCCACGTTGACTCCTCCACCAAAAGAAATCATTGTTTCACCTAGGATTTCCTTACGTAAAAACTAGCCGATTCTTTATTTCTAGGTATATTTCCTAGATAGCACTTAACAATATGCATTCTTTGCATTCAACTCGTGTTTCAATCAGATAAAATCAAATCTCTCAAGATTTTGAAGGTTTTTCTTTGTCATGTTTTGGTTTAGAAAGATATTTTTAGAGGAAAATTTTTCTTTTAAAGTATGTGACATCCATCCAAAGAATGGTCGCTATGAAGAGCTCCCAAGATCAAGATTCACATAAAAGATCCAAATAATGCATAGTAATCCAACATCTAGTTCTCGCATGGCAAGATGCATCAAGCAAACAAAATAAGAGATGCCCAGGAGAAAAGTAACAGGAGAAAATAAGAAAAGCAACTTCTTGAGCTCATGGGAGGTGGCGCTGGCACCTGCTGCGCCGACGCGTCGGGAGGATCGGGAGGTGGCGCCTGCGTCGGGAGGACGGGAAGGTGGCGCTCGGGAGGTTGCATCATGCCGCCACCGGAGGACGGAGAGCAGAAGACCGGATCTGGCGATTCGCGATGGATCTGGCGATCCGGCGCGCTGGCGAGGGGAAGACCAGATCCGGTGGCTCGGTCGAGGGAAGACCAAATCATGCGGTGCGGCGAATGGGGATTGAGGGGACTTGCATGCCGTTGGCGAATGGAAGGACCGAAGGAATGGGCGAATGGCAGGCTGAATGGGAAACAGCCACCGGACCAGAAGAAAACGGTTTGTTCGGTAAACCGGTTATTTCAGTTTTGAAATAAGAAAACCGAACCGCACACTGAAAACCGAATAGTGATAAAATAAAAACCAAACCGTAAACCGAAAATCGAAAAAACCAAAATTTTCGGTTAATTCGGTTCGGTTCGGTTTTTCGGTTTCGGTATAAATGTGCCCACCCCTAGTCAATAGCGTAAAGGTTGCTATCATAGAGGATGTGCCAGATGTTAGAGAGTATCCAGATGTTTTTCCTGAGGATTTGTCTAGTATGTCGCCAGATAGAGATATTGAGTTTGTGATAGAGTTAGTAACGGGAACGGCACTGGTAGAAAAGAGACCGTATCGGATGCCCACCGATGAGTTAGTTGAGATGAAGAAACAGATTGAGGAGTTACTTGAGAAGAGATTTATTCGATCTAGTTCTTCGCCATGGGGAGCGCTAGTTTTGTTTGTCAGGAAGAAGGACAGAAGTTTAAGGATGTGTATTGATTATCATGCACTTAATGAAGTGACGATCAAGAATTAGTTGTGTTTTTATCATGTTGAACCCATGCTCTAAATATTATATTATTTTAAAGTACTGCATGCTATTTCAATTATCACTTGTTTCAATTATGTTAGGAATAGTTAATTGTCCACTTGTATTACCTCTGCCTTGCCATGTCATATGTCATATCTCGTTTGTCACCCTAGGATGGTCCATGTTAATTGGTATCTACTAATTGCCAATGTGGATAGTGAGAACGCAAGTAGAATGCTTAGCCCTGCAACGAGTCATCATTTTTTTATGTGAAAATGGTTAATCTTGTTAATGATTATGGAACATGTTTATTAACTTGTGTGTCGGGTGTTGTCACACAATATTATTGTTATTGATGGTACATGGTGCATGGTAAATCAACCTAAGCGGTAAAATGATTTAGACTGAGGCAAGTGGCAAGAATTTTGTTGTTGGCCAATATGGCACTTGGGCGGTCGCATTGTTTTTTTATGATTTTGCTAGTTCATGATTATAGTGATTTTGGTTAGTCTTGCCTTGATCAAATAAGGACTTAACCTTGCAATAATTTGAGTTGAGTCATTCATACAACCACAAGTCTGGTATGGGATAGACCTAGCTGATTAATTTGTTATGTCTAAGATTTGGTACTACTAGTGGTGGTGTGTGACCCGGGTTGTAGTGACCAATCCTCGCACAAGTTGGCTCACATAGTGCAAGAGGGGGGCCCTGGATATGGTAACCGGTTCCACCAGTGTTGAAACCTTAGCGGGCAGTACAGACAAGCATTGGAAAGGCTTTGTTATAATCACTTGCCTTTGTGGTGTATGATTGTACCTTGTAAGTAAAGTGTATAACCTCTACAGAGTGTAAAATCTATTCGAATAGCCGTGATCGCGGTATTGAGTATTGCTCGGTGATTACAGTCAAGGGTTAGACTTTATCAAAAACCAATGTGGGTATGGAAGATGAATTATTGTTTAAGGTTATGATTGATTATTGAGAAACAAATAAGTAATTTATTATTGATATTATTTGTTTTACTGCTTTTCAATCTATTTATGTTTATCTCTATATAAATGTTGTTTTATGCAAATTTGCCGTATTAGTTTATCGTTTGTAATAAGCCATGCATGTAGTATATTAGATTTGTATTCTGTTACAATTTGTTGAGTGCTTTTATGTACTCACTTGCAATAAAACATCACAAGTTGGAGAAGAAGCTACACCTGCTTTTAAGGAGTACCAGAAGGAGGCGAGTAACTAGGGTGCGAACCTTGTCAGTGACTTGTGGCAAATTGAAGGGTTATCCACAAATAAGTTTATTTTCGCTACAGTTTATTTATTTTCCCATCTTAGCCCTATGAGACATACTCATGTAAGGTGGATCATAAGATCGTCTAACAATTATATTAAATTTAATAAGTCTTTTTTATGTTAACATTGAGTATAATTGTGATATTTATCTATGTTAAGCCTGTGTACACTAGTGTAATTCTGAACTGGTGCGGATTACACAGAGAGTCTAGATTTGCATATTCGAATCCCGACACTCTACCTATATTTATGAAAGAACTTGATGTATTTGGCCAAAACATCGTGTTGTCCAATGGATATCTGTGAAGATTATGATTTTTGTAATTTAGAGTATTCCTTTCGTTATATGTATAAAAAAAAACCTGAACTGAACAGATCATAAAGTAACATGGTATTGATTTGTCGTGTACTAATGGGCAAGTTGCAAAATTAGGCACTCCATTTGCTTCCAAAATTGTGCCTTTTACATTGAGAAGGGTAAAACTTGTAATACAAGACTAAATATCTTGTGCGCTTATCCAGTTAATGAAAGTTGTTGGCTTACCAGTTACCATGCATCGGCTTCGGCTGGCTTTCACACATCATTTCATCTAATCAGGTAGCAAACTCAGGTTCAAAAGGTTGAAATTAATGCGAAAGATTACTGGGTGGGAATAAAGAACACGACAATCATCTCAGTACAAAAGGTTACCTAGGATTCTTTTCCTGCTGTTAATTTTCCATTTGAAAAAGAGGATTACCTAGGATGCCAATGCAAAGTTTATTCCCAGAGTCTGATGGGAAGAGACACTCCCTCCAGTCATAAAAGAGTGATGTTTTTGACTTTTTAAAGTTAACAAGATGTTACTTCAACCACTAAATTCTCTTATCATTTATTGAAAGAGTAGTAAAAGTGAAATATCATGAAATATTTTGTATGACAAATTCACTTGTACTTTTTTCATATATTCAAACCATACGTTTTAAACAATATATTTGGTCAAAATTCACTACTACAATATGATACAACACTATCTCTTCATCTGGGTCAGTTCCCAACTTTTCAGAAAAAAACCCGATAATGACAGATGACTTGGCGTGGGCACGAATATGGTGCAAATTATCACTATCGGTTTGACCTCAGGACCGATAATATCACTATCAGTCCTGAGTTTAGAACCGATCCATAGTAATCACTATCGTTTCTTAGGTTGAAACAGATAGTGATGTGATATGTATCACTATCGGTTCTGAGGATATAACTGATCGTGATAGTACACATACCAAATACCAAACGCTTGACTTCTCGGCTTCTCCTCCCGATTCATTCATATACCAAAAGCCGAGGCGTTACCCTCACACTTGACCTCTCGGCTTCCCCTCCATTCTATAAAAGATAAGAGTTTACTCCTCTCCGCATTGCCCCTCCGTCTCCCATGGCCCCTCGGCCTCCCCTTGCCCGTGTTGCCCCTCGGCCTCCTATGGTTTGCTCGAAAGGTGAATAATACAATGAATGTGAATATATCTGAATTTATCGATCGGTGAGTATACTGTGAATGTTAGTATATAGTGAATGTGAATACACTATGAATTTATTGATCTGTGAGTATACTGTGAATGTGAATATATTGTGAATGTGAATGTACTGTGAAGGTGATCCCTAAAATTTATCTCTATCAGTTCCATGATTAGAACCGACAGAGTCATGTATTCTCTATCGGTTCCAAGCGTATAACCGATGGAGATAATTCACTAATCTATATCGGTTGCACACTAAGAACTGATAGATATAATAAGGACTTCTCTATCGGTTCTGGTCGAAAAATTGATACAGATTATGAATTATCTCTATTGGTTTGTAGCTTTGAACCGATAGAGATAATAAGTCTTCTGGGTCGGTTCTGAGGTTTGAACCGACCCAGATAATGCTATATTGCAAAAACTGACCATGATAGCCGCTCGTCATCACGGTCTAAGGATTTTATATTGCCACCAAAACCGATCTAGATGATAAAAAAGAACTGACTCAGATGATCATTTCTTTAGTAGTGATTTAATAGATTTTGAGTGCACTTATAATAGGACATCACTCTATTGTAATTGGAGGGAGTATAATATATCCATCACACCAGCCCGCTACGCTCCAGAGAATTCATGGAGAAAAAATCAGTGCACAAATTCTATTCTCTTGACTTTTCTTTTTTTACAGGCTTCAAAATTTCGGATTAGTTTTGGAATAGCATGGCTGTTATGTGTGGTTAAACACATAAATTCTATTCTCTTCTAATGTGTTTCTATACTTTTCTTTTTGAAAGTTACATAAATATTAAATCATGAATGAAATTTAGATGATGATTAGTTATCTCTTCATTAGCTTCAAGATTTATACAACATGTATTGGAAGGAAAAATATAGAAACACCACTCAATTCTCTCACCTCTCAACTTAAGCAAGAAGCCTGTACATCAAGAGGTTTTCTCAGATCTATAAAATGCATATAAGATAAAAGAATATCCCAAAGACACCATGCATGAAGACTTTATCTTTCTCGTGACTTTGCGAGGTCGAATTGTCGCTGCTGGTCCGTTGGACCACCGTGGCTTCAAAGTTTCCTTAATCATATCTATTCCATATTTTTGTTTTCTGCACATCTTTGCGTGCTGCCAGAGGCAGAGAACAAATTTCATTAAAAAGGAACCACAGCGACAACTAGACAAAGTGACCTGACGTGAAGGTAATGGCCTCTAACAACACTGAGAACTCATACAAATCTCCAGGATTCGCTCGGGAGGAGAACATCTAAAAGGTGAGATAATTATGTAATGACATAAGCTTTCCCTTCAACTCCACACGCTACTACATGGTGTCGGCGTAAAAAAAAAAAGATGTAAAGGGAAAGGTTGCTGCATTGGAACAACGAGCACGACACAATCATATGTTGCAGAGCAAACTACAGAGGACAGAGCTGCCAGGAATAGGATGCCGTATGCAAGATTTAGGTCCCAGCAATCTGATAGAATAGGGTCACAAGGCACGGTTTCTGCAGCTGATGATCTTCTGTTTCTAAAGATTCACATTCTCGGCCTTCTAAAGACTCACCATCACTAGCATGATTGTTACTGCGCCCAGAAGACACCATCCACGAGCTGTCAGATCAACCAGGAGAACGACCAGAGCCGCTCGATCCGGACCAGTCCGGTGGACCAAGCCCACCTCGTTGGTGTGGGGACTCGGTCCACCGAACGTGGTCCACAGACCAAGGCCTGACAAAATTTCAGCGATTTTCAACCCGGCCGAATGGTCTACCGAGCCTAGAAAAACTGAAAATAAATATAAAATAATTATGTAAGTATTTATCTATATTTTTCATCTATTTAAATGCAAAATACTAAGTATTTGCACATAAAATTCGCCAATTATAGTTTAGGTTTAGGATGAAATATAATTTAAGGTGAAATACATTATTTAAGATCTAAATCTAGATTAGGATTTAGAGTTTAAGCCGAAATACATCATTTAAAGCTGAAATTCAAGTTGTTGTTTAAGGTTTAGACCGAAATACAATGTAAGGCCGAAATCTAAATTAGGGTTTTAGTGTTTAGACTGAAATGCATCATTAAGGCCGAAATCCAAGTTAGGGTTAAGCGTTACATAATCTGTATATGTATTTTTTTGCAAACATTTCACATGTATTTCTTGTGAAAGGCATTATAATTTCTACAAAAAAAAATGTGCGCGAAATTCAGTCTAAAAAACATGCAAACCAATCCCAAAAACCAGAAATCTCGATAAAATTTAACGAAATTACTATATCAAATTCTAATTTCAACATTTTTTATTCCGTCAGATTTGAATCTTGGTTACGGTTGAAAACGAAAATCTCGGCAAATTTTCTAACACTTGTTGTAGTCGCCATTAAATAATTGGTTGGCCGATTTGTACGTGGGTGTATCCAATTTGCCGGTAGCGATCAGAAATTTTTGCTCATCAATCATCACTAGATAATGACCCGCGCTACGCCGCGGCGTATGTAATTTGTTTGCTGCGTCACGCCAAATTTTGATCGTTTGATATTTATGGGGAAAACTGTGTAATCTCGGCTTTTCTGTTTTTATCTTAGAAAACACGTGTTGCTAGAAGTGATCGGTGAATATTCGTTTTTCTAGGAGGTGTTAGCGAATATGTGTTTTTTAAGGAAAGCGAAGAGGAGATAAATATAGTTTCGTTTTTTGGCGTATTCTCGTTTTTTTTATGGTTTTTTTCAAAAAATAGGTCGTGAGAACGTGTCGGTGAATCATGGATTTTTATAAACGAAGGTGTGAACGCTTGGTTCTTGTTTTTGTGAGGAAAAAGCGTCTTTTAGTTTTTTTCAGAATCATAATGCTTTTTTTTTAAAAAAGGGTTGTTGGGATTTGTCGATGAACTTGTGTAATGCCGTAATTTGTTGTTGAATATATGTTTTTTTGTTTTTAGGAGAAAATCGTGGAGGGATATAAATATATATCCCTGAAAACTTAACTACTAAAGGTTCAAGAGATTAACAAGAAAGCATAAGAAACTTAAATCCAACAAGAATAAATAACAACAAAGATCAACAACAAGAATAAGAATGAGAGACATAAGGATTTATCTCGTGGTTGAGCCAAACTCATACTCCACGTTAGAGCACTTCTCACAAAGTATAGCTCCACCAGGGCTAGTCGCAGTGGCCTTGGTCTCCACTAAGGTGACTCTTTCACTACTCCAGTGAGGTGAGTCCCAACCTATCACAACCAGTAGTGGCCTTCCACAAACACCTTTAGACAGATCGCACCAATACCTTCTCCAAGCTGTCTAAGAACAAAATTGTTCAAGAGAAATAGACTATCCACAAGTCCTATCTCTTAGTTCACTAACACAGCGCTTAACTAGACTAAGCTTGGAGCCAAACACTTAGAAAATGTGTGTAACATCCCTAAAATTATAATAAAATAAAAATAAATATTTTAAATTTGAGTATATTTATTTCTGAGTTTTCTTGGCATTATTTATTTTATTTGGATTTCTTTGGAATTATACCTTGTATGAAAAATCCAATAAAGAAAATTTCTATATGGATAATGAAAAAAGGTAAAAAGGTAAAATGGTAAATGTAAAAATTTGGAAAAATTACCATCTAAACCCTAGGCCTGCAGGAAACACACTTTTGCCCACAAATAAATTTTTATGAACAAAATGAGACATAATTGTTGAAATGACATGTGCTTTGACTAAAAATAGTGTAAGGTCATATTTAATGTAAAATCTGTAGACTCAATTTCGATCTGCTAAAATTAAAATAGTAACCTAAATTTGTTACCTACTCCCAGTAAAACTCTCAGAAATTTATCATGTCATATAGTTCAGATAAAAATTCAATAACAAAATTATTGAAAATCTGGAAATTAGAATGTCAGAATTCTTATAAAATAAATGTACAATATTGTAACTTCAAAATTTTATGGGAGCACTATATACTTATTTTAAATTCTTATAAAAAGTTTCAAAAATAAATAATATAATTTACACCCTTAATTAAGTCAAAATCCAAAAATAAATTTTTCAAATAGATAGTAATGTCAGAATTTTAATTAATTTTTATAGAACTTTTTGAACCAAACTTTTACTGGAGATGGTACATTGATTGGGGACCTTAATTAAAAATCCTTGATAAATTGGGCAGTGATTTGGTGGCTTTTTTAATGCAAACTATGACAATAATCGCTCAGCCAAAATATCTAAACCCTGCTATTTCACCGACAAGTGGACCCTAGCGCTGTACTGGCCCAATTGCTGACGCAAGAGGCCTGAGCTTCGCTCTCACTACCAGTGGGCCTTGTCCCCACCAAATGATCTCAGTTTTCCCTCAGCTTCCTTCTTCTTCTTCTGTCATGAACCGACTTCACCTTTTCGCAGTACTTCTCGCCTCTTCATTCACCTACTCCATGTACCAAAGAATGCCACCTGCCGCCGATTGTCGACACGAAGACCCAGCTATTATGCGCCATACCCCGAGCCATACCGCCGCATTTAAGTTACCGAGTAATTTCACACACCTCGCCATGGAGCACAGAACTGAGCCATGATTCTTCCCACCGAATGATCAACCGGGGCAGGCTCTTCCTCAGCCCCATGTGTATAAGTAGCCACAATGATCACCGAAGCAACGCCCAGCTTTCCCCTCTACTCTTTTCTCTTTTCCTTAGCCGAGTGACTTCACTTCCGTTTCCTTTCCGCCATGGCCGAAAGACCCTGAAGCTCAGAGCCGAGATCAATTCGAGCAAGAGAGCATCCCATTTCCAAATCCGTTTGGTCTGGAGCATCACCAAACTCTACTAAGTAAAATCCCCCAAAATACTTCACCAATTCTCATGCCAAAGCTCGCCGCTGCCGTGCGCCTCCTTCCTCAACTCCGGTCATCCGACGGCAGGACTCCTCAGCCACTCTCCGGTCAAAAACAAATACCAAAATGGACTCCCTGGAACACGTGGATGCTCAAACCGTTACCCGTGCAAGATCTCGCACCGTGGTTCTTCCTCCCGGCCAACTCGCCATTAGAGCCGCTGCCCCTCCACAGTGGCAAACCTCCTCTGGTCATCTCCGATAGTAATTGAGCACTTCCCTGGGTGCGCAATCGCTTGCTCATACTCAAACCGGTACCCATTCCGCCGTTCAGGCCGTGCTCCGTCGCCGGCGAGCCTCGAACCAACCTCCCTTGCTCTCCGTCGCTGACATACGGGACCGGGATGTCGGTCGCTCACGCCGCGTCACTGACCGAACGGGCCCAGTCGTCAGCTCCTCAGTCTGGTTCAGCCAAAAATGGAAGGCGTAATCCTCGGTGAGAAGCGTACTTTCCTTATTTGGCATTTTTCTATTTTTCAGTAATTATCAAACCCGAAAACATTCAATTGCTTATAACTTTTAAACTAACAATCAAAATGAAGTGAAAGAAATTCCTAAATTCATCTAAATTCATGAGATTCAAAATATGCAAAAATATTTTGAAGTTAAACTCGTGTATAATTTGAATTTAAATTCAAAAGAAAGGATTCAAAATATACTATGCATAAAATTTCTTCAAACAAACTCCAAATTAAATAAAGTAAATTTTGTTAGAGTCTTTATGACTTTAAGAATCTGAATATGCAAAAACATTTAATTCTCATACTTGGTTTGATTTATTTGAAATTGAAATTCAAATGAACTTTAATATGGTCTCTTTATAAAGTCTATGCATCATAAATCCTAAAATGATAAAATAATTTATGCATGCTCCTAAACCCATAATAAACTCATTTGTGCAAAAATATTTAATTTTCAAACTCAGTTGATGTTATTTGAATTTAAAAGTTCAAACCAACCCTAATATGACACCATTATAAATAAATATATTTTAATTCTTTAAATCATGAAATAAATTTATATGTTCATCTAAACACATGAGGAACCTAAATATAAAAATATTAAAATAACAAACTCTGTTTGAATTATAAAGTTAAACTAAAAGAAGTAAATCAAGTATTTTATATACAATGTTTATGCAAACAAGTTCAAATTTGAATATGACAAACCTTAAATCCTCAGAACCCAAATATATATATATATATATATATATATAGATAGATTCTAACTTAATTTGAATCATTTTCTAAAATAGAGTGCTTTCAATGTATTAAGTATTCAAATATGAATATCTTTTGCAAATAGAATGTAAATCATATAAAACCAATTCTATAAGTTCCAAAAATTGATAATGAACTTAGATATGCAAAAACATTTGGAGTTGAATCTAAATTGAATTAGATTTGAAGATATATTTTCCTTGGAATGCATAAAAGTTAGAGTAGTTATTAACCTGAGTTCATGAGATCAAATAATGGTAGAATCAATTCATAAATGTTAGTAAGATCATAAAGACCCTGGTTATGCAAAAATGACTTATGTTTGTATAAACTTGAACTATATTCATATTAGACCTTAGTAATCATTCATATGAATAACATCTCGAATGAATGCAAAATACTATTGTAATATCGCGAAAACCTCGCCCCAACCCTTGTACCTTCAGTCGGGTGGCCTGGGGCCATCTAGCAGGTATTTTCCAGAGGTGGTTGGCCATCTGGGGGGTTAGGGTTAAAGATTTAGTTTTTGTGAGGGGTATGGTGGGATTTCCCCTCTCCCTTACTTTTTCCTAATCTCTCTCTCCTCCTAATGTGTGGCTGAAAACTTTTGGGTGACTTCTTTTCCCAAAGGCCTTGCCGAAGTTCTCCTCTTCTCCTCTGGATATTTTCCTCCTGTGGTGGCTCATTTTCTTTTCTCCCTGGCGCACCTCTCTCCCGATTCCCATCCTGGCGCACTCTGGTCTCCTCCTGGCGCAACCCTAGCCGAGCTCTCGCCTCCTCCCCGACCGGCTTGTCGGCCGCTGGTCAGCCTCCCTCAATGCTGGTCAGCTCGGCCTTGCTCATGACCCTCTTCCCAAGCAGTCGGCTGAGCCCCTCACTCACTGCACCTCCCCTTCCTCTCTCTTGTGGTATGTGGAGGTGAGGCTTGCTGCATTTCTTGACTTGGTTCTATCTACTCAATGCCCCCAAGTGTTTGATGAAATGCTAGAGTAGTGTAAGAAATTGGAATTAAGTTGCATGGAGGAGTCTCATCATGTTGATAGATTATAGTGTTTTGGTTGCTTCCCCTTAGGGTTGAATTCATCGATTGTGTGTGCATTACTGCCTTGGTTGTATGTCGTAGTGGGATCTATGGGTGTATTGGGAGGAAATCAATTATTAAATTCAGAACGATGGATGTCGAGTCTCTACCGGTTCCAAAGGATCATGCCGCATTTCGGTGTTTTATTGTTTGGACCTGTGACTCTAGTTGTAAGCTAATGGGAGGTATTTGAGTTGTCGCTATCATCAATTGATGATGTGTATGAAAGTAGAGTAAGTCGGGCTTTATTCTTTTCTCGTTGGTAATTTGCTATATGAATCGATGGAATACCGCAAGTGCTTCTCTCCCTAACTAGGATAAGATATATCAAAGTGTGACTTAAAAATTGAGCCTTATCAATTGTTATGCATGTATGCAATCCATCTAGTTGTAAATCGAATATGGTGAGAGGATTGTGTCTCTGTTGTTTCAAGCAAATCTGTTGCTATTATGGTTTATGAAAGATTGGTAGATAGCAATGGTTGAGCTTGTTGTTTACTCAGAACTCGTAAGATTGGGAAGCACCATATTAGTTTTGGAAAGCATCGATGCTCATAGCCGCTTGACCCTAAATCTCATGTGGCTAATCAAATTCCATTTGGCAATTTTACTGTGCGGTGTTTAAGTCAATGCAGCGTAATTCGCAGTTGAACCTGGTTCTTTACCCGTTGTTCTGCGTGGTTGAAAGAATGAAAGATAATTGTTGGCACTTTAGTGTAGATTATATTTATCTCGAGTCAACCTAAAGAGGAGTTTTGTAGTTGCGCTTGGGGGCGAGAGCATTGTTGAAAAGGTATAATCAGAAAGCGCTTTTGTGATGGTTGTTTTAGGTGGAGTGGTTTTGGGAGTGGCATAGCATCTTCCTCTCGCCACTCCGCTCCTTCCGGTAAAAGGCAAGTACATCGAATTGTTTGCTTAATTGATTTGTTTATTGATACTTATCTGGACATGGCTAATTTCTTTCGGTTGTGGTAAATGTTAGTTATATTGGTGACCGTCCCTTCGAGGACGTGAGTAGCTATTGAATTCGAGTGGTCACTAGTAATCCTTAATTCCGGTGAGTTTACCGTACCTTTGTTAATACTGCAGTGAGTAGCGAGTATGGGGTATGTGGATACTTGTGGTTAATTTGCAAGAATTGCACTTAACTGTGCCCCGTCTAGGGAATGGAATTGAGTGTGTGTGCGAATCAATGTATTGCTGAATTTTGTGTGTATATATGTATGCATGAGTTGTCTCTAAGAGAAAGGCACTGCTTAGAGTGTGTAAATGTGTAGAGCTGCCATAGTCCATACAATTATGTGTGATACTTGCTGAAATCTGTGGTTATGTGTGCTTGCATGTATAACTGACCTTGTGTTTATATATATATATATATATATATATATATATACACACACACACACACACAATCATTTGCACACATGTATATACTTATGTAGTATGGGAAATTTTATGTATATATGATATATTTACATATACGCTTGTATATGTGTGTGGTTATAGTTATGTTAGTGTTGGCAACGAATGAAAGGTTGCACTTCATCGTGTTAATTGCATTTGTGCATTCATAATGGAAGAGGTGACCCATTCTCGACAGGGCCTCTGTGTTCACACGAGTGAACACGAAGTCCTATTTCGTAGTCCCATTCATCGAGGTGAATGGGAGCGAGACAAGAAGAGTAGGCACCTTCCATCTATGGGATGGAAGGGACGTGAGGGTGCACACCGACGGGTGGGCACTCGGCAGTACCGGTACGTGCATGGAAATGAGCATTCATGTGCATTGCATCTTTAATAATGAGTGTTATGGTAAAAGGTATGTCATATGGACGGTGATTATGGTAATTGGAGGTCGAGTCGTGATTCAACCCAAATAGGGAAAATTGATTTGAATTGATGAATTAGTGCATTTCTTTTCTTTGCTTTGCTAATTATGTTGTATGAATATCGTGGAGTGAAATTTCAGTTTTGAACTCGAATAAAGTCGATAAAAATGGTTTGAGTTGTAACAAGGGGTGGTTGAGTCGAAAGACGAGTGAATTAGAGTCACGTGATGCCACTTTTATGTCGAATGGGTTTGTTATCGAGTTGATGACTTGATTGCGGTAATTTTTGATATGGTCAAGTTATTGCTTAAATTGGGTATAAATGTGTAATTTTCTGGTGGTTGTTCCAATTGTATTGCTTGCTCTTATAGTCAAGCTCTTACTTTACTTCTGATAAATGGGAATTGTTATTCTCGTGTACTTTGCTGAGTTTGAACTCACGCTTGTTATTTAATGTTTGTAGGTGTTTTGAAGCCGGCATGCATGGATGGGGGTAGAGGCACAATCACGTTCACATCATCACCATTCCATTCTAATGACTCATAATTCTGATCGTAATAGCTCGTGAAGAATTCTTGTAAAAGGTTGTCTGTGGTTTTGTTTAATGAGTTCATGTCCTGTAATAGTCATGTGGTGGAGATTTTTAATTTTTCTATTAGATGTGTGATTGGTTAACTAAGGACCTGCTAGAATGATATCTTATAACTGCAAATGTTTTCTGCCTGCTGAGTGGATGTCCTAGTTTTAGGGGAGGTGCTGCCGAAATTTTTAATTAATTTTGACCACCTCCTAGTGGTTAACTTGCTCTGCGAATATTTATTCTTAGCGATTTGTAATTGGTGGTGCTAGAGGGTGTAACATTCGGGGCACGGGGTGCCGGGGTGTTACAACTATGAAACTAGTTCTAGAACTCTCATAAAGCCATGCCTAGCTAGTGTCTGAAATATGGTTCAATTATCTTGTAAGACGAAGTCGCAAATTTAAAATGAAACTTGGTCGATTTAACGTTAACATTGTGATCATTTAGACTATTTCAACTGCAAATAAAATAACTTGTCTAAATGCTAAAACCTATAAAACTCATAAGAACATCTGTACAAAGTACATACTACCATATTCTAGGAAAACATTTTATTTACAACTAGCTTTTCAACTAGATCCAGCTAAATCAAAACCCTTAAGTGTTAACCCTGCATTTCACCTTCTTGCCAATTTCGTAAATGTAATCTTTATAAAACCGCATGAGCTTTTCAGCGGTGAATATAATGTCTCGTTCAAATCCTAAAACTTATGAAATTAGTTTTGTAGCACTCTCCAAAGAATAAACTACCCTATCCTAAAACTTATGAAATTAGTTTTGTAGCGCTCTCCAAAGAATAAACTACCCTATTATGAAAAGATAATCTCACTTCACCATGATTTGCTTATTAATCTTGATAGCTTAATAACCCTAAGCGTTCACATTTCTGAAAACCGTAATAGGAATGAATGAACTTTGAGTATAAATGAGAAATCAATAATTACGAAGTTTGTATCACCAGAACTTTCTTAAAATCTGCAAATATATACCCAGTAGCCTAAATCAATAGATCTAACCTGTGAAAAACTAATTCTGTTTGAAATCAATCAAAGAATAAGTGCTATTCATTCATAATATAATATGATCGCTGAAGCCTTTTCGGTAGTTCGCAAAGCATCTCGTCTAAATGCAAATTTTATAAAGAACAACCTAGAAATGATCTTTATGATATAATCTACAGTAATCTAGAAAAATACTCTTATTCCGTCTTGCTTTGAATCTGAATCCTAATAGAGCGAAACTCTTAAGTAATAAGGTTGCCAAAAACTCATATTATGAATGGTAAGATCAATGAACCTTGCAACTAATGACTAATTCTATTAATCTAAATAATTTTTTCATCTTGAATTCAAAATTATAAATATAAAAGTTCATAATTTTAGCCCCTTGAATTCGTAAAGCAAGAATAGATAATCTATTTAAGGAATCGTTCGTAGTTCAACCTAAGAGCTAAAAACAATACGAATGCTTAATCAACCTAAAACGCGAGAGCTTGAAATCATATAACCCAAACCCTATATCATTTTTGTTTCTTTCAGTGAGTCTTTATTTGCTTCTTCTATCTATTTTCTTTTTGCCCTTATTGAAGTTTAGTATTTGCTTTATTTTCGTTAATCGACGTGTAGAACCCGATGTCTCCGACTCCATTGTCGCCTTCATCAACCGCTCCTCGTTTTCGTCGTAAACAAGGATTAAGCAAGGCAAGCACCCCTTTGATCATATTGATCCCAGTATTTAATTTTCCTTTTGTTTATCAAATGGTTTTATGCATGCGTTTACTTTATGTAAATTTGCTATTTTGTGGTTCTGGTAGTTATACCTGTTGCCTCATGAACCCTCCTTCATATGTATGACATGTGAACCTTAATAACCATAGATTAAGGGTAGATATTACTTAATGTCATCATGGGTATATGCGATTACATAATCATGCTTAGCCATGCTTTAGAATCAACAAGGTTGATGATCAGATCAATATTGTTTCCTGAAAACATTGGAAATAGCACTATTAGTTGTTGGTATTTTGATTAAAAACCCCAAAATAAAACTATGGTTTTGACGTCGACGATTATTGGCAATAGCCAGATGTGCAAAGGGAATTGCACGTAGTGTAGGGTGAAGTATCGCCCGTGTCAGTTTAAGGACCGAACAATGGGACGTTATAGATCCAAGAAATCCGTGCAACCACAAGTGCTGTTTATGGGGCAGTCTTAAACCAATTAAGTTATCTAGTTTAACTTTGCATTTTGGAAGGCCAAAGTAGTACATGCTCTCCTTTTTAAGGTTTGCTCAACAGGGTGCCCTCACCGAGGTGTTGGGAACAACGCTTGCCAATACAACGGTGTACACCTTGCCATGGGACAGAAACGGTGTGTTGGGTGTTACGTGAAAGGGACCATGTGTGGTGTGAGTGTTTCTGTTTCTATGGCGAGGGCTCAACGTCCCGTCGCTGGTGCAAAGTTAACCTAGGTAATGTAAAGGTTTTCATCATGAACATTCTGTCCACCACGCTTCCGCTGGGATGTGAAGCGTGTGGCGAAAAGAAAAGGTCATGTCTTGTGGGTAAAGTTGTACACCTCTGCAGAGTGTAAATCTAATCGATTAGCCGTGCCCGCGGTCATGGGCACTTGGTGAAGTCATTTCAATGTTAAACTTTGGTATTTTTTGAAAATGGGTTTTGGTTTGGATTTGTTTAGCAACTGTTGTTTTATGTCGAAGGGCCGACATTGATGGATTTTTAGGATTGGGATTGTTCGTCGCTCACGTCATGGAGGACTATGAGTGTTACTTATGCTTTACTTATTTGTTATCAATCAAATGCTCTTATAAATTCCATTTGCAAATAACTTGATTTATAAATTCAATTTTGCTTTATGCAAATTAACTGTAGTAGCCACCTTTGACTTGGCCTACATTTATGCATTTGCAAATACCACCTTAAGTCTTGTGGAGTACAAAAGTACTCACCCTTGCTTAATCTATTGTTTTAGGTGGATTAGAATGCGAAGCTTCGAAGGTTTGTTTCGTCGCAGGATGCGGGATCTTTGTCGAAGCGATTTTTCTAGGGATTTATGCCTCGTCAATTGCCTGCGGGATTGATTGGGCACACTACAAGGCCTTGCTTCTTTTGCTGCTATTTACTCTGAGTTGTAAGATTCTTTGTATATTAGTTTCCGCTTAATTTATATAAAGTATGGTTGTGATTCCAATTGTTGAAATGTGCGTGCTAGCTACTGATCCAGGGACTAGTACTGTGTGCACATTATATTCTCATTTTGGCATTGTATGCTAAAATAAGGGTCGTTACAGTTGGTATCATAGCTATATTGACCATAGGATAAACCCTAGGTAGAATGGTCGTTAGAATGGAATGAGCATATTCAAAATCTTATTTTCAAAAGATATTATATTTGCAAAATGTAGGCTTTCCTATCCTTTCCTCTTTCTTAAGATCCTACTCTTACCCTACTTTCATTTTGATTTGTAAACAAATTCCCCTTATCTCAAAAAGAAGTTCTCGCCCATAGTTCATCTTCACCATTTGCTTCAGAAGACGTCTGAGACATGTCACTGCCATCTTTCATGCTAGCTGATGAAGATTATAATGTTTACGACAACAATCTCAAGGAAGTCAAACAACACTTTGCTACTTCTGACAAGGCTGAAGTAAAGCTTGAAGATTCTACTTCGTGGAGAGTTAGCATCACCCAACAGTAAAAGGCAAAAGATTAGAATATACTAGGACATACCATAAGATAAAAACCCTTACGCATACCATATTATTCCGCTCTAGTTATAAAGAACAATTTATGTTGTCGTTATGTCTTGCTATTTGAAATTGGTTTTATTTTGAATGTCAGGACTGATTTATGTGTGAACTTAACCTCTAGGTTAAAGTTTCACAATAAGTTGTCCTTATGTTATGGGAAACTCAACCCATAGGGTGAATACGAAATCATGAAATAGCTTATCTCTTCTTTTTATAAAGCCTTATACAAACTTATCCCTTATTTTCGTTTGATTTCTCACCTATGTAACCATTGTGGTTATTAACCTTTCCTAAAACCAAGTTCAAGATCTCACCAAATTAGTAAACACCAAAGTAACTTAAGTTGCTTTAGGTTAGTCAAAACCTAATTCTTCTTAATGATAATTATTAACCATGCCTCAAAATTCACCTCATGACCTTGCTTAAATTATGTACCATAAAAATGAGCTAGAACCAGAAAAGTTCAATACTTCTGAATGGAAACCATAGAATGCTCATTACAAAGAAAAATTGGAAGAATCAAAACTCTATTTTCTAAAAAAAATATAAAAAGAGTAGCATTAGTTGTATATATACTCTTTTCCCATCTATGGAATTTCTCCTTATCTGTGTACTCATTTCTCTGTAAAAATTTCTTTCTCCACTCCTAAGTTATTGTCGGGACCCGAATATACAAATCCGGACCCTCTGTGTGTACTGCACTAGTCCAGGATCACGCTAGTGCACACAGGCTCAACATTAGTGAATATCACAATCATACATAGCGGAAATAAGATAAAAGACATTATATACTAATTATTAGTAGTTGAATGACCTTATGGTCAACTTACTTAATAATGCCTCACAAGGCTGAACAACAAATTGAATTGCAGCGGAAATGAAGTCGTAGATAAACCCCTCAGTATACCACAGGCAACTGACAAGGCTCGCACCCTAAACATTCGTCTCTTCATGATACACCTTCTTCAAAGACCTTGATGATGTTGTAGGCAAGGGTGAGTACATAAAGCACTCAACAAGTTGTGCACGTAATGCAATTCTACATAACTATATGCAAGGCTTATTCCAAAGGAAGGCTAAGAGTTTATTTGCAGTAAAGCAGCATTTAAGAACACATACAATACATAGATTGAAAAGACAGTAAAAACAAATAATAGTAATGGATGGATTCAGCATTTCTCACGTAAACCAAGTTTTCTCATCCTAAGTCAAGATTCAACTTTCCATGGCAACCTGCCATCCATCCCAAGTTTTATTTTGCAAAAGTCTAAACCCTTGACTGTAATCCCCAAGCTTTGCTCAATACCGCGAGCACGACTACTCGAATAGATTGTACACTCTGTAGAGGTTATGTACTTTACCCACACGACAAGATCATCTCTTTGGTGCCAAGCTATTAGCACACTTCCTTTGGTGTGCCGGCCGAGAATCATGACAAAGCCTTTACAATGCATCATCTTAACCCAAGATTACCCTACGAGGTTTCAACACTCGTGGACCGGTTACCACATCCAGGCCCCCCTCTTGCGCCATGTGAGCCACCCCGGGTGAGGATTGGTTACCACTACCCGGGTCTCACACCACCACGATAGTACTAAAGCTAAGACTTTGCAAATTAGTCAGCTAGGCTGCCCCACAACAGACATGTAGTTGCATGATTGACTCAGGTCAAAGGCTCGCAAGGTGTCCTTAGGGTTGATCAAAGCAAGACATACACATACCCTCTGCCCATCGGGCCCACCTCGCATAACGCCCCTTGCCACTTGCTCCGATCTAAAATCATAACCACCCCAGCTTGATTACCAAGCACCACGTACATCAACAATTCAATATCGCTGCGTGACATCCATTGCCACCACAACTCAATCTCATCGTGACCACACATGACACACAAATTCATAACATTGTTCCATATTCCATTAGTCAAGATTATTTATCAAAGATTCAAGTACATGTGATGATGTGGCATGGCTAAGCAATCTAATCCGATCTAACCATCCTATGTGGTTTCATTATTAACCAACTATAGTGAACCAATCTAGGGTGACAAATGGATCATAGCATACAATTGACAAGGTAGGGTGTAATTCAAAAGGGTATAATATCTAAATCCCAATTTAGGTTGAAACCATTTGTACTCATGAAAAAATATGCATTAGGGTAAAACAAAATAGCAATTTTTCCTAACATGGGTTCAACATGGTCAAAGCACAACTTGCCTTGGTGAAGCTCCTGGTCTTGGTTTGAAAATTGATCCTGTGCTGAGAAATCCATGTCCGAAGCCTCGCACAATTCAACGTCTACGCGAATCGAGAAGAAATAGCAAATAAACACCAAAACCAAAGAACAAACAAATTCTAAAAATCCAACAAAAATCACAATTAGATATATCTCAATTTTAAATTTTTTTAAGAATTTGAATCACCTCAATCGGAGTTCGTATGAGAGAGAACGAGTCCTCAGAAGTTTCAAATTCCTGAAAAATACATAAAATCAGAAAATCCGAATATGCCGAATTATTTTTATAAAGGAAAATACGAATTTCCCGCCCGAGCTGTACGGACGACACGCGGCAAGATCTAGACTGTCTAAAACCGATCCAACGCTTCCTGTTTAATCAATGACGTGGCCGATTGTTAACCATCCGATCTAAATCCGACAGCCGATACTTGACCGAGCGGTTTACTGTGCACTTAAATGACGTGGCGCAAATCTAACCGTTCATCTAAGATCCGATGGCTAGCCTTAACCGTGGCGTTTACTGTTAACCTAATCTACGTGGCACCATCGCGACCATACGGTTTTAATCCAACGGCGAGGAATTTACCCGAGCGATCCACTGTTCCCCGAGACGACGTGGACGAATTTCGACGCTCCGATGGCGATCCGACGGTTGGCAGTGCTCACGAACGGCGATGGCGAGACGGCGGCTTGGTTTCACCGGAGCTAGGGATGACGATCACCCCGACGGCGTTTCAGCGCTTCCCGGCGAGGAAGAAGTAGCGAAACTGATTCGTCTTGACGCGGTGGGTTCGGAACTGGCTTCAAATTGGCGGAAGAAGCTCTCAACGGCGACGAAACACGACGGAAATCCTTCGGAAGCTTCGGCGAGATCCCGCAACTCCCTCAATGCTCCTCCGGCGATGCCTCAACAAGGAAAAGACACGGTATGGAACGATGAACCTCGGGAGAAGCCTCGGGGTCCTTAAATACACTAAGACACGGCAAGAAAACTCAGAAGCTTTGGCGGCGGCGGCTCCAAAGATCATTATAAATGGTGACGACGAATTCGACTCGGACACGACGACTGACAGCCCCACGATCCTCATCGGACGGTCTGGATAAAAGATAGTCTCCGAATCGGTATGGGTGGAGGAAAGCCTTGTGACGAAGATTCGACGGCTACCGTGACCTATAGGGTTTTGGTAATTGACGTGGCTTGATAATAGCCCTTAGATCCCGATCCAACGGTTCATGTTAACCCTCCCGAAATGCTGACCGGTCCTCACAGTAATGGGCTTCGCCCAAGATCGCTTCATATTGGTTTTTCCGGTTTTTTCCATTAAAATTAATCCGAGAAAATAATTCTATTTATTTAGGTAGTAAAAATATTCTAAAATTTCCAAGAAAAATCTCAAAAATACTTTGAGACATTCTCGACTTAAATAAAATATTTTTGGCAAAACTTTATTTTAAACTTTTCTTTTATAATTTTTCTCAACAAAAAGCAATATATTTTAATTCAAAATAATTCCAATGAATCTTTAAAATTCAAATAAATCCAGAAAATTCACAAAAATCATAAATTGCCATAAAATAATATTACATAATTAAAATTCAAAAATTTGGGATGTTACAGTTATTCTTTCTAGAAGTATTTCTCTCCTTATCCTTTTGCAAAACAAAAACCACCAACAAATATCTTTTGAAAATAATTTTCGTAACAAGTCAACAACATCGTGACGCCTATGTCAACAACTTCGAGAAGAATGAAGTAGTGAAGCATCATAATCTCTCCGACTTCATCGAAGCTCGAGAATACCGACTTCAAGAAGTGGTGCAAATGATAGAAAGGAGACTCGTCGTCGATTGGTCTACTTTGAATGACAGTATTATCTAAACTACATTATGCCAATTATATAGTAAACCTTTAATGCATAACTATGTCTGGTTAATAGAAGAAAACCATAGATACCACCCATGTACTAAATTGAATATATAAATATAGTATATATGTATTATCGAAATTTGGTTGTAAATCTTTTGTATTGCTTTCGGGTTACTCTCGTAAATGTTAAACCATTAGGTTGAAATTTACGATGTGTCAACCCTACTTAATAAGAAAATTTTAATTAAAAAGATTTTAAAGAACGAAACGTTGCCTTGTAACCCAACGGAATTTCATCTAAATAACTGTTGGGGATTGGGTAACTCCCATAACCGACCATCGTACCCCGGTAGCTGTTGGCCACCGACCATGCTTACCCCTGGACGGTGTCCCCAAGGAAGATCCTCGGACAAACCGACCTATGTGCCTACCCCACCTTCGACAGAGATCCCCCCCGAGCATGCTTGCTCGGGAGGGTGCAACCGGCGACCAAGTCCAAGGAAGGACCTCGGGCTCGACCAGAAGGCCGGGCACGGTCCACGAAGATGACATGGCATTAATCATTCGACGGCCCGAAGGACCGTACGACCATGTCCTAAGCCCACGACGCCCACGTCATGGCATGGCGAAAAGCGAAGGAATAGTCACGCCCACGTCCGGAGCGAGAGCGACGTCATTCCATAATAAATGTCAGAGTAATCAGAATCGTCTATAAATACCCCGTCGCACGTAATGTAGGGGGTTCGACTCTTCTCCTATTCTTCCACCCCGATCAGAGAGAAGCATAGCTATTAGCTGATCCCTTTCCGACCCGGTCGGAGAGAAGGGAGGCCCAGCGCCTCCGAGTAAGCACCCTGTAAGCCACCTTTGAAGTTAGTGAAACCGCTGGACGTAGGGCTGTTATCTCCCCTGTGAGAGGCCCAAACCAGGATAAAAAGCTCTTGTCTGTCGTCTTATCCCGACCTCCACGCAATCCTGAAGCTCGGTAGGCCCTCGGACGCTATAACCCCGCGGAAAAGGGGCCCTACGTTGATCCCTCATTCAACAAGTAAGGTCGGTGGGGGACCGGTTCCCGAATCGTCGACAGCTGGCGCCGTCCGTGGGGATCGACTGAGTCCTTTCGCGGGGAATCCCTGAGGATGCCGAATTCTCAGGATAATCAAGACCTCTACGTCTTCGACGACGTGGAGGACGATGACATGGTAGAGCCAAAGACGAAAATAGATTGCCCAGTTGGACATAGTGGCATGCCCATATCACCATCAAGAATGATGCCTGTCACTACCATGAAAAAGGTCATCTGTGATGGTTCATAATTACCATCAGTGGTGGTTTTTGAATTGTCACAGATTTAGTGCCACTGATAATCGAAGATTATCAGTGGCGGTTTTCAAACCACCACAGATACATTATCTGTGGCGGTTTCAGCCAAAAACCGCCACTGATAACCATGTATCTGTGACAGTTCTAGCCACAAACTGCCACATATACACAGTTATCTATGGCGGTTCTATCCATAACCTGCCATAGATATCTTGTATCAGTGACGGTTTTTTAATAGAACCACCACAGATACTCACTATCAGTGGCGGTTCTAGCCAAAAACCGCCACTGATAACACCACATAACAAAATAAAAAATTGGCATTTCAGGCTAGCCTCAGGCAGCGCTAGCCATGCCCTCTGAAACAACATACATATAGAATAGATATATCATACACATTGTAACAGATGTATACACAAAATAGCATAAGATTAGCCATAATGAAACATCAATTTACACTTTATAATGAGACAAAATTTAAATAATGAAAGACTAAACTAGTTTTCTAAACTACAAGCCTACTAGTCTTCGGTGCTGGTTGGAGACACACGATGTGTAAAATGAGTATGGATGACTGGATCGTTGTTATCTTTGTCATGAAACTTGCCTTTTGCATTGATGATTTCCTTCATGATGAAGTAGACAAGCTGTCCCTGAATGGCTTGGATTTCCATAGGAAGCAGTCCTCCTGTAGGCACTATAAATAGGAAAAATAAATCTCAGAGTATATAGAAATTGAGTGGTGTGAATCAATGTGTGATGTAAGCATGACAAACCTCTACGTCATTGTTTATTATTGTAGAACATAAGATTTCGTGCATATATTGGCACACGAAGTATCCACATAAATTTGTGCCTTGTGGCTGCTTGTGATACTTAAAAATTAATAAACTAAAATGTCATGGAAGGAGTTGTTTACTACGAAATGCGATATAAGAATATTGTTTGCGTGCATACCGGTAATTTAGTATGGATTGAAAGGGATTTTTGGTATGGGCAGTATCTCGAGCTCGTTTTGCAATATTTTTTGAATGCTTTATTCATTAGACTTATCATCTCTTCGTAGTTTTTCCTATCTTTATCCAGCGGGTTCATGATCAGCATCTTGCTCTTCTCTGGAGTAATTACTACGAGAATCCAGTGGAAGCTACATACACGTGTATGATGATATAGTCATTAGTCCTAAGATCAAAGTAAAGAACAAAATCAACAAGTAATTTAACTAGCTAGTGAGAAACTAACTTAAAATTGTATGGTAAAAGTATAAACTTCTTGTCTTATAGCTTGATCAAAGTGTTATATACGTAATCCTCGACCTCCTTTGGTACTCTTGTGATTTCGGCCTTGTAGACCGTTCCCAGGTCAACGAATCCCACTGGTCCCTGGGTTTTTCTTAGTTAGATTATCTCGTATCTACATAAGGAAAAAGTTAGACATAACATTGATCGGTATTACATGAATGTAGACCATGATTTATATATTAGACACTTACAATGACCAGCATCTCAAAAAAATATGTCGAGGGCATCGTGATAGAACAAGTTGTGCAAGTTATCAAATTCTATCATGAAGCAGCCAACTCCCTCATGGTGAAAATGTTCATCTCGAAAAAGGGCAGTGATAACCTTCAGGAGTAGCTCTTGGTTGGATCACTCCATGTACTAGGCATGAAATCGCCGCATCATGAGTGATAGGCTATTTAACTTTGAAGGGGTGACTAACGGCTTCTCCAGCTCGAATTTCAATCTTTCTTGGTTATCATGTACTTCAGTCTTCGCCTTGCCCTTACTTTTTGCTAGCACCACATCGTACTTTATTCTGGCTTCGCCTGATCTAGCTAATACAGCTTGTCTAATGTGCCATTTCTTTGGATCAGGGGTTATAATTAGTTTGTCTGTTGAAGTACTCACAGTAGCCATGTTTATGCGGTCCTCACTGGACTTCTTTCGAGCTTCATCTTGCTTTATCGTCATTTCACGCTTAGTTGCTATTGACGGTAGCGTGAGTTCTACTGCAGGAGAGGCAGGCACTACATGGTCCAAGACGATGTCACACTTGCACCACCGGAGAAATGAGTGGACGACACTTCCTAGAGTTGTAACCTCATCGTTGCAGGAATCGATGACCTTCTGTGAAATTGCGTTAAAGAAGAAACACAACCTCATGATTGCCTCTCGGACCTTATCCGGTAAAATACCTCTAATTGCAATAGGTAGCATTTGTATCAACATCACATGACAATCATGAGACTTCATGCCAGATAACTTCAAATCTTTCATCGATACCAGTTTCTTGATGTTTGCAGAGTGACCGGACGGAACTTTAACACCGTGCAAGCACTTGCAGAGGTCTGTTTTCTCTTTCTTCGACAGAGTGTAGCAAGCTGGGGGAAGGTAAAGTCACCCTTTCCTAGTGTCTTGAGGATGTAGCTCGGCTCTGATTTTATATCTTCTAGGTCCCTTCGTGCCTTAGTCCATCATTTGTTTTGCTAGGAATATTCAGTAAAAGACCAAGCATGCTGTAACATACATTCTTCTCTACATACATGACGTCGATGTAGTGTCGAACTTCTATGTCCTTCCAATAGGGCAAGTTCCAGAATATAGATCTCTTCTTCCACGTGGTCTTCTCAGTATGGGACCTATCAGTACTCCCCTTTCCATGTACAACATTAAGAGCCTTAACCATATCATAAACCTCTTCCCCATGAAGAGGCCTTGGAGCTGAACCGTTCTCCTTTGTCCCATCGAATTGTTTCTTCATATTGCAGTGCGGATGATTCCTGCGAAGGAACCTATGGTGACGCATGTACATTTTTTCCTCGAGTTGTTGAGCCACACACTAGCGGTTTCATCCAAGCACTAGGGGCATGCTTTGGTTCCTTTTATAGTATAGCCGGACAGGTTACCAAGGGTAGGTAAATCATTGATGGTGCGTAACAATAATGCACGTAGAGTGAAGTACTCTCGTTTGTACTCGTTCCATACCTATACACCTTCATTACACAGTGTCACAAGATCTTCTACCAAAGATTGTAGGTATACATCAATATCGTTGTCAGGTTGTCTCAGCCCTTGGATAAGCAGCGACATCATAATGTACTTTAGTTTCATACAAAACCAAGGAGCAAGGTTGTAGATACAGAGAAGCACGAGCCAAGTGCTATGAATGCTACTTATGTTACCGAAAGGGTTCATTCCATCTGTACTAAAAACAAGCCTTACATTCTTCGGTTCGTTTTGGAAGTTCTCCCTGAAGAGCCTATCGATGGTTCTCCACTGGGCAGAATCAGTAGGGTGTCTCAGTTTTCCATCCTTCTTATGCTATTCCGAGTGCCATCTCATCAATTTGGCATGCTTTTTGTTTCCAAATAAATCCTTCAAATGAGGTATTGCTGGCAAATACCACACCACTTTAGCGGGATCTCCTTTCTTCACCTCGATGCCTTTGCTGTCTTCGCTCTTACACTTGTATCGCGATGTTTTGTACACCGAACATACATGCCTGTCTGCATAGTCTTTGTGATAGAGTATACAGTCGGTTGGACATGCATGCATTCTTTCTACTTCCAATCCTAAGGGACATACAACCTTCTTAGCTAGATACGTAGTTTTAGGCATCACATTTCCCTCTGGAAGCATGTCCGTTAAGAGATGTAACAATGCCATGAAACTCTTGTCCGACCAACCATTGCCTGCCTTCAATTTCAGCAGTGAAAGCACGGTGTGTAACTTTGTGTATTCCTCCTTGCAACCTGGGAACAAAGGTTTCTCTGACTCCTCCATCAAACCCTTGAATTGATTAAACTCTCTCTGACTAGTGTAGTTCTCTTCTACATCACGCAACATTCGAGCCAGATTATTGTCATCATCGACGACCAACCTATCCTCATCGATCCATAATTGATGTCATCGCCATATTGTTTGGTTCGTCGTAAATGCGTCGCCGCAATTACATGCGTTATTACATTGAAGTATGATATCCTCTTCGCCGTGCCTTGTCCAACTTGTATAGCCAGGTAACCCCTCCGAATCAAATGCAAGTGGATATGGTCTTTGTCCCAAAATATCTTCTCATTCTTGCAATTAATGCATGGACAATGTATGTACTTCATTTTTCTTTTTGCAAGCTATTCTCCTCGATGGCTCTTAGAAAAGAAGAAATACCATTGACGTATTCTTGATCGTAATTCGGTTCACATTATACATCCAACTCCGGTCCATCTACAATAATTAATTAATGTAAATAATTATTAATATTCAATAATCTTAATTAAAATATATGCTCATACCAAACTAAAATTAAATTTATTCTCTAAATGAGCTACATAATAAATTCATCAACTCAAAATGAAAGGCAACTTCATTATCACGAACCTACCATATTAACTAAAATTTAAATTTCTTAATATCCAATAATCTTAAGTAAATAAATTTAATATATGCTTCATAAAAATTAACTAACAATAGCCACTAATGGAGCAAGATGTGTATACATCGCATAATGGTAAAAATTAATGGTAATTAAAAATAAATCTTAATTACTTAATTTTTATATATGCTCATACCTAAGCAAAATTAAATTTATCCACTGAAAGTGTTTGATAATAAATTCATTATCTCCAAATGCAAGCTAACTTAATGATCACCCATCTACCATATTAGCTAATTTTTAATTTTTATTAATATCGAATAATCGTAATTAAATAAATTTGATATACGCTGATAAAAATTGGCTAACAAAGAATAGCCACTAATGGAGCAAGATGTATATGCACGCTGCGCTAATGGTAAAAAATTAATGGTAATTAAAAATAAATCTTAATTACTTCATTTTCATATATGCTCATATACCTAGCCAAAATTAAATTTAACCTTCGAATGAGCTAACATAATAAACTCATTATTTCAAAATGCAAGCCAATTTCAAGATCACCCATCTACTATATTAACTAAAATTTATTTTCTGTTAATATCCAATAATCTTAATTAAATAAATTTTATATATACTTGATCATAATTCATTATCTAAAAAGGTAGACAACTTAATCTAAAATAGCAAGATAATAAATTCATCATCCACAAAATGCTAGGTAAATAAAAACAAACTAAATCTAAACATTACATCTAAACCTTAATTAAACTAGGTCTAAGCATTGAATTGCAACGACACCACTACAAATGAAGAGAGAAGAACGAATCACATGCCTTGAAACAATTACAGGAAGTAAAAGCACAAAAATCTTTGCAAAATGAAATATAAAATCAACTAGTAAGGTTTTGTACTCGGGGAGGAAGATGACCATGGCGTAGTTGCTGGGGGTATTTATAGGAATATTATTTGTGGCGGTTTTAAATTAAAACCACCACAGGTAATAATATCAGTGGCGGTTTTAACAAAAAACCACCACAAATACTAATATTAACAGTGGAGGTTTTTCGCTAAAACCACCACAAATTATCAATGGCGGTTTCAAAGAAAAATCGCTACAGATAATGTGATTATCTATGGTAGTTCCATCCAAAAACAGCCACAAATAGTCCTGAGATTATTTGTGATGGTTCCAAAGAAAAACCGCCACAAATAATCAGTTATTTGTGATGGTTCCAAACAAAAACTACCATAAATATATAGTCTTCCTACCATTTTCTGCTTTAGAACCGCTACAGATAAATGTATTTGTGACGGTTCCAAAAGAACCACCACAAATAAGTCGTTATCTATGTATTGTTTTGTGGTAGTGTGTATTCTCTAACATAGCTTGAAGCATCTGACCTTGATAAGCACACCACAACCAAAGGAGATTGATGCCTATGTTCTCTGAAATGAAGGCCTTACAGAGTGTTGCCAATGTCATAGGTCTGCAGAAGCCTAGAGATTTCACGGAGAGCATTGAAGTATATAGTATATTACCTACTTTTTTTAACAACTTAAGTTTTTAGATAAACTAATTGGTGTATAAACTCAATATTATGAAAACGTTAAAGAGGCAACTTTATGGTGGTAACATGGTGAAACTTGAGCTTGAATTCTAGTGCAATTACTGCATTCCCAGCATCTTGGCACAATCATAAAAGAAGACCTTACCAAGTGCTTTTCTTCTTCTTCTTCTTCTTCTTCTTCTTCTTCTTCACAAAACCATTAAAAAAGAGTACCTTAGCAGGTGCACTTAACGAAAGCTCTACCTGCCCCGGCGAGCACGCATTAGGATTCCAATTTTTTTTTTTTTTTTGGTTACTGGCGTGCGACTTTACAGCCTTTTCTAGTGAATTTGTGACTTCAGTTAACATCATTTTGTATAACCGATTGATAAGTTGATATTTTTTTAGAGGTTAGATTGATGTTATGCAATGAATGCTCCTTCAATTTTCGGCTCCCGAAACTTTGATCTTCAATTAATATAATGTAAAGGAGATCCGTCTTTACTTATGAGAAACACTAAAAATTATGGAAAGCACAACAAAGATAAGAATTGGACTTTTAGTCCCTGTCATCAATTGACACGGAAATCCAATTTGTGTTGGACTCAAGGAGAAAATCACTTAATCTGTATTAAGATTTTTGAGATATGCTGAATAGGTAAACTTGATCGTTGCATTATTGCTCTAGTAATATTCCATTCTATTGTATTTAATCTTAATTACTATTTAAAATCATTTACAGGGCATTCGCACGATATTGCAAGAAAAATGTTCGGCATCATCCCTACAAGAAAGATTTTCAAATAATAACCGACTTTCCATACATGAGGCAGGACCCGGGAGATCATTTATGTGCATACTACTTATGTACAAATATACATTCAATTGTCACGGAGAGTGTCGGCTATAACGAAGTCATAGTATATAATTACACACTGATGCCTACTTTTCTTTCATTTAACATATATCATCATTAATTAAATTTCTCTTTTCTTCAATAACAGCGCTCCAAAATGAGAACCAATAAATTACTACTAACATAAATTTTAGCAATTCAAGAGCAGATCGCTGGATTCGTTCACGATGAGATCATCAATCCCAACGGCAAGTTTCATGAGCAACTTTAATTCTACTAGAGTCGTTGAAAAACCAAAGTGAATGAGATGTACTGACACTATATTTGTAAACAGACTATTGTAAAAACTAAATATTGTGATGCTTTAATATATTTGAATTATGATTTAACGACCGCTTCATATACTATATATTTGAAGTTTCAGAATTTTCTCTTTTTTGTAACTCTTGATATGTATTGAATTTGAACCTACAATTTTATACATAGGTAGAGTAATCTATGAAGTATACCTACAAATTTTTTTAGAATTTTTTGTGGCTTTTATTAGTTGGTGTGCACGGTGTATGCACGGTAAGCCCTATGTACACAGGATATGTTGCCATATTTGAATTATGATTTAACGATACTTTACATTAACACATTGTAGAAAAATTTTGTATAAAAATATATAATGCAAAAAATGCAATAAAAATATTTGGTGCATGAGTTGTCACCGCCGGTTCATCCAAGAACCGCATAAGATATATGTATATCACTATCGGTTCTTTTTGACCTAGATATATATATATATATATATATATATATATATATATATATATATATATATATATATATATATATATATATATATATATATATATAGGAAGCCTATTTTCTACTCCTAGGAGTAATTACTCCCTATGTCGTATCTCACAACGTATAGGTATCTCATACGATCGGAGGGTATGTACGTGTAGTATACGAGTATATAAGATCATCTTGGTGGTATGTATATTTTTTCAGAGGTGGTATGTGTATTTTTTTTTACATACTCCTTTTTATGTGCGTACATGAAGGTGTTTGCAAAATACGCTAAAAATCATGGACTCTTTGCAATTTTTCATGCGGCTCACATTGGAGTATCTTATAATTAGTGTATGAGTGTACCCAAAGTGATAAAGGAGTATTTCAAATTCGTTTAGGTGGTATTTTAGAGGGGAGGAGTAATTACTCCGAAGTAAAATATATTTTATATATATATATATATATATATATATATATATATATATATATATATATATATATATATATATATATATATATATATATATATATATATATATGCCAGATTTTGGTGTGAGCCGGCAGAGATAGTCCAATATCACTCGCGGTTGTACAATGAACCGATAGTGATATCTATTATCACCGCCGGTTCCCTCGAATGTAGTGATAATCTCGAGTATTATTGCCGACCAATCACTGTCGGCTCCCATAACCGGCAGTGATGACGTTTTGGAGCCGGCAGTGATATACTATTCTATGCTAGTGACACAAAAATCCAATATAAGAAGAAATAAAGCTGTAAGGATGTATATGTCAGGACTAGTACTGTGTGCACAACCTTCCTTCGTATTTCAAGCCGTAAAGGAAGGTCCCCACACCAGCATCTTGGCAAAATCGTTAAAGAAGGATCTTTTCAATAAGGTGCCTTCCTCTCCACAAAATCATACGTGCATGTCCACTTGATTTCCAGCATTTTAATTAGCTATTGAGGTATGACTATATTGCGCATATTTTGCCAACATTTTAAGCTTTTGAGTAAATTAGTTGGTGCATAAAACTAAATATGGTATTAGAGTTAAGTTGTCCTCAGTAAGAGACTTGACAAAATTAAGACAAAATAATTGTAGCCCACTTTGAGCCCATATCATAAGTGTGGAGGAGTGTAGGCATCAGGGGCAGTGTTGCCAATGTCATAGTCTGCAGAAGCCTAGACTTGACGGAGAGCGTTGAAATATAAGTATATTAACCTGTTTTTCTTTAACAATTTAAGTTTTTGCATAAACTAATTAGTGTATGAAACTCAATATTATCAAAATCGTCAAAGAGGCAACTTTCTGGTAACATGATGAGATTTGAGCTTGAATTCTAGTGCAACTACTGCATTCCCAGCATCTTGGCACAATAATAAAAAAAAGACCTTACCAAGTGCCTTCTTCACAAAACCATTAAAGAAGACCTTAGCAGATGCACTTGACAAAAGCTCTACCTGCCCCGGCACACACGCATTAGGATTCCAAACTTATTAATTTTTTTCTTGTTACTGACGTGCGACTTTACAGCCTTTTCTAGTGAATTTGTGACTTCAGTTAACATCATTTTGCATAACCGATTGATAAATTGATATTTTTTTAGAGGTTAGATTGTGTGAGGCCCCCATTTTTTGATATTAAATATCAATAATGGATTCCCTGTAAACATAGTATTAGTCCCATAATCAGTGGCTAGTATACACATCCACAAATTGAAATCACATCCATATGCAATTTATTACATATGAGAATGAACCAGTCATACAATTTATTAATACGGACCAAAATAAAGATGCAACGGAAACATCGTTATCTTGCAGTTTGCCTTAGCCCATATTACCTCATGCAACACACAAGGTTACCTACTAGAAAATTTCTTCGTTGAAATCCTCGTAACCTATGTTATTATAGGATTCGTCTAGGTATTCTGTTTCATAACCTTGTAACACCCCGCGCCAAACGCACAACAAATGCTACCAAAAGACTCTAATTGACGCTTACAACACTCCGGAACCACTCTTGCCCAGAGTGTTCCCAACAAAAAAACCAAGAAATAAAAAAACGCGACAAGAAGTTCAAATGACCTAGGGACTTAACGAACGAGTCACTAAACCTTTTTACCTCTAATAAAAGGTTGAAACCGACCTTGACATTCTCTAAACTAGCTTAAAACTAAGTCACCGAAATTTAAAAAATTTAAGCATGACCTCCCTAGACAAGAGGGACATCCACTCACAGACGAAAAAACAATTACAGCTTATGATATCATTCTAGCAGTCCTTAGTTAATCAATAACACATCCAACAATGAATTTAATAACTACACCACGATTTAACCACATATTACAACCATAATCAATACAACCAGGCTTTACAAATCAATTAAATAGTTTCATGCAAACGTGCTTAGCTACTATTTCCCCATGCATGCCGGTTTCAATGTACCGCAACAACACAACAAACAAACGTGAGTCGATGACTCAAAAAGTACACAGAATAACGATCCCAAGTTATCTCAAGTAAACAAGAGCTTGACCATAAGAGCAAGTAATGCAAAAGAAGCAATATCCGGACAACACGATTTACCCAATTAAAGCAATGACTTGACCATACCAAAAGGAAAATTATCGCAAACAAGTCATCAACTTGATAATAAAACCAATCAACACCCAAGAACCATTGCTTAACGCTAACTCACAACGCGTCTCGACTCAACCACTCCGCTTTTGCAACTCAAACCATTTCATTAAATTTAGTTGAGTTCATAACTCGATTTCACTCTGTGATATCCATACAACGTAATTAGCGAGGCAAAGAAATGCGCTAAATCATCAAAAACAATTCAATCTCCCCTTTTTGGGTTGAGTCCACGACTCAACCCTCAACTACCGTAAGCACCATCCATATGACACACCATTTACCACAACACTCATTAATAAAGATGCAATGCACATGAATGCTCATTTCCATGCACGTACCGGTACTGCCGAGTGCCCACCCGTCGGTGTGCACCCTCACGTCCCTTCCATCCCGTAGATGGAAGGTGCCTACTCTTACTGTCTCGCTCTCATTCACCTCGATGAATGAGACTACGAGGTAGGACTTTCGTGTTCACTACGTGTGAACACAGAGGCCCCAGTCGAATGGGTGGGCCTCTTCCATTATGAATGCACAATGCAATTAACACTTAATGAAATGCAACCTTTCATTCATCGCCAACACTAACACAGTAGTAACCACATACATAAATATAGCCAAATTCTCACATTCCTAAGTCACCGCCATGATACTAGTAAAATCAGATTCATCCATAAGACATGGCAATTCATAACAACGTTTCTGTCATGCAACTACAACCTACGGCCACCGAGCCATGATCACACAATACACTTGCAATCAAACGCTCACATATACACCCTTTATAAATGACTTAACCGTTGGAACCAAACTCAGGTTAGTCCCAACCACTCAAGCAACATACGTGCTATAATCAACCTTACTCAAAACTCGGTCTCAATTAGAGTTCATCTAATTAACAGAGCAACAAATTAAATTAAGAAGCATCACATATGAACACACATCCACACTCAATAGCATAGTATACTTGCATCCCTTCCTTAACCTTTTAATCATCATAAACATTTTCATAAGATGAAGCACCTTCTAGCTATATTCAAGCAAGGTTACCTCTTGCGTATTCATCGGCAATTACGCACGCTAAGGGCAAACAATCGATTAATCCTCCTAGCCACAATCTAGGGAATGCACTTGCCTTTTACCGACGCGTGAGGCAACTCAGGGTCGAGACCACCCCCGAAGACACTCTCCCTGAAAACAACGTTACGCACAAGAATGGATCATTTCTGACCATCATTAAAAATTTCACTTACGGAATGTCAACAAAACCACTTGAGATCTAGCAAACAATTTGCAAGAATCAACCAATTTAGATTAAATTCTAGGAAAAACTAACCTATTGCAGTTAACCACTAACTAAACTGTTAAGGTGCATCCCTCCCATTGCAATCATTTGAGGAATGCTGCTAGAAGCTCTAAACTCCAATTCAGGCAATTAACACAAGTACGGGAACCTAGGGAGATGACATGATCACAAATCTCGGCAACTGACATTTATATATATAATTTTAAGAATGCCACAAGCAACCTGCTGGCCCTCATCAACTCATTGGTAGAAAGCTACAAACTACTTTTTATAATCCTCTATTTCTGTAACTTGCTTCCTAAGGAGATAAATAAAGTAGAATGGAACTATAGAAGCGCTGGAAGGAATTGTTACATCGCTTCAAAGTTGAAAGACTTATCATGCGAAAGAATGGAGAATTGGGATATAATCTGCAATCACAAAACGAATATAACAGCAGTCAACAACAGACGACATTAATCATTGCCATGAATTTTCAATGATGATTTGAACCCAAGCATCGATGTTACGCCATAAGAAATATAATGCTAAACATATCTATGCACTACTCTCTACTTCACCATGCCATACTTCAAGATCCACTTTAGCATCTAAATTCATGCACCATCACTAACATTCTTTAGCAAGAATAAGAAATAACTAAAGGAGGTGCTACTATATGCATTAAACTCAGCTACAACATACCGCCTCAAATCTGGGCAGCTAGGAATGACATAGCAACTAAATACCCTTCTAGGCATTTCGTCAAACACCTTAGCTACAACAATCCATCCATAAGCTAGAACCCCACCTCCACTTACCACAAGAAGGAGAGGAAGGAGGAAGCCTGCTTCTTTGGAGGGTGCCGCCAGAGGGAAAGAGTCGTCGCCATTTGTTGTTCTTGTCGATCGAGCCAGGGAGAGAAGGCCACCGCCGCTTCTTCAGATCTTCTTCTGGCTTGGTGGCTGGGCCGCCGAGCAGTGGTAAGGAACACAGGAGGAGCCGGCCAGCTGAGGTCTGAGAGGCGACGCCGACCAGCAGGGGAGGCAGGGCGACGCCGGCCTGGGAGAAGGGCGCCTGCTCGACAGGGCAGGGGAGAAGAGGCGGCCGACCGGCCGGGAGTGAGGGCACTCGCGGTAGGGCGATCGGGGTCGGCTGGCCTACCGAGCCGGGAGGAAGAGCCTGTGGTCACACAGGAGGAAGCACTAGAGTCGGCTGGATCGGCAAGACTGGCACCAGCCAAGGAGGCGGCAGAAGTCAGGCGATCAGCAGAGATGGGCAGGGATCGGCAACACTTGGGCAGGGAGGAGCCACCTTTTGGCCAAAGCACCGGAGAAAAAGTGGGGAATCGGTTGCTAGCTTGGGGAGAACAAAAATATCTGGCAAGGAGAAATGGCAGCCACTCAAAAGAGAGATAGAGAGGAGAGGTTTTGGCACTATTACACTCTCCCCCCTTAAAGGAATTCGACCCCGAATTCGAAGAATGCCAACTATGCAAATCAAAGACACAGAGGTGTTAAACTCTTTACCACCTCAAACACCCACGCCAAACCCCCACGGCTACAACCGACAACCAAAAAACCTCAATCCAACGACTAACAACACAATTTGACTTAGCTCAATTAAGTGCAACTTCTCACGCAAGAACTCAGTCAAAATCAATCAATAGGTCAAAATCCCAAAGGACCACTGCCCAGGGTAAACGCTCACTACAAAACATTACACAGCGAATGAAGGACTCCTTCGCTACAGCCATCTTAACCCAAAATTGCAGTCACACGTTAGAAATAGTGACATAAATACCAACAACTTCCAAGTAGCTCACTAATAAGGGTTAAACAAACACCACCAAGGAACCACATCAAAAGTATAATCCAGAATTAATATCCACCCAAAATCCCTCGATTCCCTTTAGCATAACTAACCACTTCATTCTCTTCAAATGATGTGCTAAAATACATACCAAGGAAAACTCAACTTTCAAGAGAAACACTGCATTGAACTTTTACAATTTGCAATCCCAATGACCAAAGAAAACTCAACTCTCTTTATTACACTCAACACTATACCATAAACTTCCATATCCTTGAACTCCAGCTAGAACACAAAGGAAATACAATTCCCGCTTTGACCTAATGAATCATACACAACATTTTGAGCTCGAAGCATAAAAATCCACCTGAGAGAGGATCTTGATAAATCCCAATCATCACTCATTTTCTTCTTCCAGAACCAAATCTGCAAGAGAAGACCCGATTCTCTAATATCATATAAATTGCCTTTAACACTCTCAATTAATGCAATAAAATTCACCTCGGGAGAACTCCAATTAAAAGAGAAACCTCACACAAATCACCGACAAATGCTCTTATAAACCAAGAAACAACTCCGCCTATTTTAACCAAAGCAAAATCCCTCGCATTAAACCAAAACCAATGTTTGGCAGAGGAAACCGATTCTCAAATTAAGCATCTGTACCCATAACCATCACATTCTTCCTCAAGAGAAAAGGAAACGCGTTTCCCAACAGAACCATTTCAATCAAATCCGGCTCTAGTCAACATAGAGTTACAAAACCCAAACTTTCTTTGAATACTTTCTACTATTCGCATAACCATCACTGGTCATAACATCATCAAACCTCTAACCAAAACTCTCTCATGACAATCAACAAGGAGAACCATGTTCTCACTTCTTCAGCACAAATAACTTATCAGTTAATTTGACACAAGACGCGTGCCATTCTTTACTTCGGTTTACTAACCATGACGAACCGTCATTTATACGGCTGCCTAATCCCCAACTTAAAACACATCTTTTCAACATTGACTTCAGCTTAATCAACAAACACCTTTTGTGCAACTCCAAAGTCCACAGTTTAATACCCCCGGTTCATTCAACCAATAAATACTTTTTAACAACTCGATGTGATACTTACCAGCCCTATTCCATAGATAATCTCCCAGATAGACATTTGTCAAAGACAAAAACCCCATCATTCATACAACATTCCATATATATTCATTCTTTAATTTTTGTACATTGATTAAATCATTTTGTCGATCCACCATTTAATTGACTCATAAGCAACATAAATCAACAACTCCCATGCCTTTACGCCAATATACTTCGGTACTTTACATCAACACCTTGCTATAATAGATTCATCCATGGAAGATTCTAGACCCTCTCAATCCTGGTCAATACTAGACTTATCGGAACACAAATCTTGAACTTCCAATCAATTCTACAACTCACGACCATTGTAATAACTCTAATCAACTTTTCATTTTAGAATCGCCTACCATTCCAATTAATCATTCTATACCATACAATAAACTTGGTTGTCTTTAAATAACCAACAAGTTCTTCTTAACGAAATCAGCGACCCTCCTTATCTGGAAGCTCACTACTCAACATACACTTAACGCCTTGAACATCCTTGTGGGTCACGTACCCAACCTTTAAAGAAGAACCACAATTCTTAAGCATAAGCAACAACAAAAACCACCTCTTTCCAGAAAACTCAACCATATGTCATGAGAGAATTCGACTCTCGAATTCCTAACTCCGACGGAAACAACTCCTTAAACAAATCTCAAGATTTACAACTTCCAGGAAGGAAAAGAGATGCATGGGAAAACCAAATGATCAACTAAATCCTTCATGATAAAACCTTAACACCAAAGATCCACACGATTTTAGTTTGCACCAAGGAAGTTTCAAGAAGTTCCTTAAATGGAGAGAACAACAACTACAATAGTTTTCTCCGCAAGGCAACCCACGATAACCAACAAGAACCAAAGAATCCAACAAAACCGAACACAACAGTAAAAGCAATCCAAAAGAGTTCATCACCAAGCTTTTCTCTTTAAATCCACACATCGAAGGCAAAAGAAACCAACCTTCCCTCCTTACTCTCTAAACTGCTCCGCGAAAACGACAACTCAAAAAGAGAGGTTCCCAACAGCAAGGGGTGGCACTAACCAGTCACACCCACAAGCAAAACCCACAACTTGGCCAAAGGACAAGATCGAAACCTTTCGGCTTAACCAATAACATGAACATAAGCATACTGATTCCAATAGTCCTTTCATAATCAAAGCAATATGCAACAATAAATTTAGCATTCAACAACAAAGCTTAAATACAACATTTAAGCGTAATGCAATGATACCCATCCCTTCCTACTGTGCACCAGAGTGTGTCAAGTTTTAAATTAATGAACCACGCTATTCCAGATTTTAAGGTTATCGCCCTGAGACCAAATTTTTAAAAGTAGATACCTATGCCATGTTTCTAATTCCACACAACAACTTTTAATTTACTCTAGAGTAGAATCACTAAATTCACATACCACGGACCTAAAGCCCGCTCTGATACCAACTGTAACACCCCGGCGCCAAACGCACCGCAAATGCTACCAAAAGACTCTAATTGACGCTATAACACTCGAACCACTCTTGCCCAGTGTTCCCAACAAAAACCAAGAAATAAAAAACGCGACAAGAAGTTCAAATGACCTAGGGACTTAACGAACGAGTCACTAAACCTTTTTACCTCTAATAAAAGGTTGAAACCGACCTTGACACTCTCTAAACTAGCTTAAAACTAAGTCACCGAAATTTTAAAAAAAATTCGGCATGACCTCCCTAGACAGTAGGACATCCACTCAGCAGACAGAAAAACAATTACAGTTATGATATCATTCTAGCAGGTCCTTAGTTAATCAATAACACATCCAACAGAATTTAATAACTACACCACGACGAACCACATATTACAACCATAATCAATACAACCAGGCTTTACAAATCAATTAAATGGTTTCATGCAAACGTGCTTGTGCTACTATTTCCCCCCATGCATGCCGGTTTCAATGTACCTGCAACAACACAACAAACAAACGTGAGTCGATGACTCAGCAAAGTACACGAGAATAACGATCCCAAGTTATCTCAAGTAAACAAGAGCTTGACCATAAGAGCAAGTAATGCAAAAGAAGCAATATCCAGACAACACGCATTTACCCAATTAAAGCAATGACTTGACCATACCAAAAAGGAAAATTACTGCAAACAAGTCATCAACTTGATAATAAAACCAATCAACACCCAAGAACCATTGCTTAACGCTAACTCACAACGTCTCCCGACTCAACCACTCCGTTTTGCAACTCAAACCATTTCATTAAATTTAGCTGAGTTCATAACTCGATTTCACTCCAGGATATCCATACAACGTAATTAGCAGGGCAAAGAAATGCGCTAAATCATCAAAAACAATTCAATCTCCCCTTTTTGGGTTGAGTCCACGACTCAACCCTCAACTACCGTAAGCACCATCCATATGACACACCATTTACCACAACACTCATTAATAAAGATGCAATGCACATGAATGCTCATTTCCATACACGCATCAGATCTGCCGAAAGTGCCCACCCGTCGGTGTGCACCCTCACGTCCCTTCCATCCCGTAGATGGAAGGTGCCTACTCTTACTGTCTCGCTCTCATTCACCTCGATGAATGAGACTACGAGGTAGGACTTTCGTGTTCACTACGTGTGAACACAGAGGCCCGCATCAGAATGGGTCGCCTCTTCCATTATGAATGCACAAATGCAATTAACACGAATGAAATGCAACCTTTCATTCATCGCCAACACTAACACAGCCGTAACCACATACATAAATATAGCCAAATTCTCACATTCCTAAGTCACCAGCGCGATACTAGTAAAATCAGATTCATCCATAAGACATGGCAATTCATAACAACGTTTCTGTCATGCAACTACAACCTACGGCCACCGAGCCATGATCACACAATACACTTGCAATCAAACGCTCACATATACACCCTTTATAAATGACTTAACCGTTGGAACCAAACTCAGGTTAGTCCCAACCACTCAAGCAACATACGTGCTATAATCAACCTTACTCAAAACTCGGTCTCAATTAGAGTTCATCTAATTAACAGAGCAACAAATTAAATTAAGAAGCATCACATATGAACACACATCCACACTCAATAGCATAGTATACTTGCATCCCTTCCCTTAACCTTTTTAATCATCATAAACATTTTCATAAGATGAAGCACCTTCTAGCTATATTCAAGCAAAGGTTACCTCTTGCGTATTCATCGGCAATTACGTACGCTAAGGGCAAACAATCGATTAATCCTCCTAGCCACAATCTAGGGAATGCACTTGCCTTTTACCGACGCGTGAGGCAACTCAGGGTCGAGACCACCCCCGAAGACACTCTCCCTGAAAACAACGTTACGCACAAGAATGGATCATTTCTGACCATCATTAAAAATTTCACTTACGGAATGTCAACAAAACCACTTGAGATCTAGCAAACAATTTGCAAGAATCAACCAATTTAGATTAAATTCTAGGAAAAACTAACCTATTGCGCTTAACCACTAACTAAATCATTAAGGTGCATCCTCCCATTGCAATCATTTGAGGAATGCTGCTAGAAGCTCTAAACTCCAATTCGAGCAATTAACACAAGTACGGAACCTAGGAGATGACATGATCACAAATCTCGAAGAATGACATTTATATATATAATTTAAGAATGCCACAAGCAACCTCATGGCCCTCATCAACTCATTGGTAGAAAGCTACAAACTACTTTTTATAATCCTCTATTTCTGTAACTTGCTTCCTAAGGAGATAAATAAAGTAGAATGGAACTATAGAAGCTACTGAAGGAATTGTTACATCGCTTCAAAGTTGAAAGACTTATCATGCGAAAGAATGGAGAATTGGGATATAATATGCAATCACAAAACGAATATAACAGCAGTCAACAACAGACGACATGAATCATTGCCACGAATTTTCGATGATGATTTGAACCCAAGCATCGATGTTCTGCCAGCATAAGAAATATAATGCTAAACATATCTATGCACTACTCTCTACTTGAGTCATGCCATACTTCAGTATCCACTTTAGCATCTAAATTCATGCACCATCACTAACATTCTTTAGCAAGAATAAGAAATAACTAAAGGAGGTGCTACTATATGCATTAAACTCATTTACAACATATCGCCTCAAATCGGACAGCTAGGAATGACATAGCAACTAAATACCCTTCTAGGCATTTCGTCAAACACCTTAGCTACAACAATCCATCCATAAGCTAGAACCCCCACCTCCACTTACCACAAGAAGGGAGAGGAAGAAGGAGGAAGCTTCTTCTTTGGAGGGTGCTGCCGAGAGAGGAAAGAGTAAATCGGGCATTGTTGCCCTTGCTGCACCGAGCCAGGGAGAGAAGGCCACCGCATTCTTCTTTGCTTTGCTTCTTCTGGTTGGGCTATTCTTCTTAGAGGAAGGAGCGAGGAGGAGCCGCCAGCAGGTGCAGAGGCGACGCCACCAAAGACGGCGGCAGGGACGCCGGCTGGGAGAAGCGGAGCCCGGCAAGCAGGGGAGAAGAGGCGGCCGATTGGGGGAGCTGGAGTAGGCACTCTCAGGGCGATCGAGGCAGCCGGGCCGGGAGCCGGGAGGAAGAGCACAGTGGTGGGCGCAGGAGGAAGCACTAGAGTCAATTGGATCGGCAGCTCAAGGTGGCTTCAGAAGACACTGGCACCGGCTGGTAGGAGCGGCAGAAGTCAAGATTACAAGAGATGGGCAGGGATCGGCAACACTTGTGCAGGGAGGAGCTCACCCCTTTGGGCGCCAGCGGCCAGAGAAAAAAGTGGGGAATCGGTTGCTGGCTTGGGGAGAACAAAAATATCTGGCATGGAGAAATGGCAGCCACTCAAAAGAGAGATAGAGAGGGAGAGGTTTTGGCACTATTACAAACCTAATAAAAAACAACAATAGTAAGATTGAGTACATTGCGTACGCAACAAGACTTGTAATTATACAAATATTTATTAGATGCAGGCTATGTCAAATCAGATGTTGCAAAGTTCTTTTTGCAGTAAGCAAGCTTGAATTGTAAATACTGACTAATAGATTGCAAACGGAATTTGTAAAAGCAATTGACTGATAAGTAAATAACAAGTACGTAATCATAATATAACAACTCAATCATCCATAAATGAGTTAAAAATTTGTATCTTTCCCTACCAACACAAGGCATATAATTAGTCTTTGCCAACACATGGCATATCAGCTGAATCCAATCTTAGTCAACACATGGTATAGCATTGAATTATCTGAAGGGTAAACGTTCAAACACATGTTTCCAAATTCCAATGCATTTTATTAAATATTAAAAATCTAATAAGTAATGACTTTACCAAGTGCTTTTGACCATAGTCGTGGCTTTTTGAAAAGTTTTAACTCCACAGAGGTGTACTGCTTTACCCACAAGAAATAATAAATTATTTTACCAAGCTATAAACACATTTACATAGGTGTGCACAGATGATCATAACAAAATTGCTACATTACCTAGCCCTAACTTTACACCAGCTCAGTGACGACAAACAGTTACTATGGTGGCAGAAGATATTCGTACACTCGTGTACTTCACTTAGAGTTCAGACCTGTGGAGCCCCCACTTCTCTCCATAGTAAGATGTAGATCGTTGATTTGGTATGTGTTTCACCCACACCTTTGTGTGGACACCCCTACGAGCAACATCTATTTGGAAGCTCAGTACTCATCGCAGCCTTCTAATGTGTAAAGCTAGTACGTTCTAAGTAACTTAATAGGTTAAGAATGTCACATACCAGCACTTGTGGTTGTATAGTTATCTTGGCCTAAAAACAACATAGTAATTCGGTCCTTAACCCGACCCAAGCGAGAAAACGCTATCTAGACTAGGTGCAAGTCCATCCCTAGAACAACCGGCTATTGTCAATAGCTCGCCCGCGTCAAAATCATAGTTTTATTTTCATTTTTACTAGAATACCATTATCCACATTTCCATCACATCTAATATTTTATTTTCATTATGAACCGTATAACCGGCCGTTCGTGTAACCATTTCTAAAGCATACTAAGCAAATACACATATAATCGAGTATACCTAGTCTGACTTTATTATGTGTCTAACCATATCCTAGGGATTATCAAGATTCATATGAAAATATTGATTAAGGAAAGCCCCTCAAGTTATGGCAAGTTATGGAATACTTCTACTAGTACCTATGACATAGTAGTGTTTATTAAACATAACTCATGCATATAGTTTTGATAAAACAATATAAACACCATAAAATAATTGAATTAATATGATCAAAGGGGGAGCTTGCCTTACTGATCATTGTTCGACATGTAATCTAGATCGTTGGTGGAGTCATCATCAATGAACTCGAAAAATCGGAGTTTACTCATCATTCAATAGGAAAAATGGCAAATAAAAAATAACAAAATTTCAATAAGGGAAAAAAAGAAATCAGATGCTAAACCAAATTGGAATATACCAAAAGAATCGAATAAGTGTGGTTTTAGGATTTTGGTGTTATCAATTTGTGTACATTGGTTTGCTTAGTCCTTTAATCATCTGTAATGTACACCCCGGCGCCAAACGCACCACGAATGCTACCAAAAACCCTAAAATAGCAAACGACGTCTCTACGAAAAGATTGAAACTGGATTTAATCTCTACACTTTTGAACCGGCTTAAAAACTAAGTCACCGAAATTTTCAAAATTTCGGCATGACCTCTCTAAAACAGAGGACATCCACTCAGCAGACAAAAGAACAATAGCAGATATATGATATCATTCTAACAGTCCTTAGATATTCAATCACATTTTCAATCAACAATTAACCAACTACATAACGCCGATCAACACAATACAAGCGATTTATTACAACCATTTTAACGAATCAATAAACGGGTTGTTGGTGACCAAGTCGTGCACGTTTCTACTCCCATCCCCATGAGTCACTTCAAGGTACCTAAAACAGAAGTAAACAAGCGTGAGTCCAAGACACAAAAAGTGCAACATTAATAAAAAGTAATGACTTCAATTGAATTACTTTTACTCTAGAATTTGATATAGCCATTACTAAATGAAAATCAACCAGTAAAAGAAGCGATAACTAACTCCACTTACCACAACCAACTCGAAAACATAACTAAATCTTACCCTTGCTTCAACAAACATTTCTGGATAAGTCCACGCCTCAATCCTCACCATGTTCTTCCTATTCTCATCAATTCCATTTATCAGTTGCGACACACAATGCAATGGAATGCATTTATGCTTTCATGCTCAAGCGCACAAAACATACAAAAGCAGAATCTCATATCCATGCATCACAATCAACTCATTAAACATGATTCATCATTTGTCAATGCAATGCAAATGCAAATATGCTAAACAAATGAAGAATCTCATATTCATACATTACAATCAACTCATTAAATATGATTCATCATTTGTCAATGCAATGCAAATGCTTGCATGTTCATATGCTCATCTCATTTCACTATTCTCATGCATATTTCACCATTCTCATGAATATGATGCATTCTCATGCATATGATGCATCATGCATGACTCATCTCCTCCTTTTTTAGCAAATACCGGTATTGCCGAGCACCACCCGTCGATGCGTTCCCTCAAACCCAACCATCCCGTGGAAGGGGCATGTCGAAACAGGACTTGTCCGCTACCCAGTAGCGGGTCCTACGCTTAACACCGCTCCCATCCACGCCAGTGGATGGGACTACGGGGTAGGATCTCTGAGCACTCCGGATTAGTCATATATTCCATATGACTTTCTCACCGACCTGGCTCGATGCACGTGTCATGAATGCACATATGCAAATGTCATTCTCAACATTCAATTCACTGTCTCAATACTCATATCCATATTCTCGACAAATCTTATCAACATGGTCACATCTGTCATTAACACTAGCACCAAAGGCATCATCAATTTCATGATCGCAAATCAACTATTCCTATTAATCCAACCTCACAACTTCATTATTCACATTCACCTATCATAGTAGTGAGAAATCTTATGAACGTGCGATATAGCAATATGTCAATTTGGCAATTATAAACCCACAAAGCATTCAATCCAAAGATGCACTTTTCATGAATGCATAAACGCAAAAGCTATTATCAACATTCATGTCCATATTCTCAACGTTCATATCCACCAAGTTACATATATCATCAACACTCACATCAACGCCACAATCGTATATCATGACCACAAATCAAGCCATTTTCATAATTCAAATCTTATATCTTTTATGATCCCATTAGCCTAATCATACTCGGGAGCATCATCATGGAATATATAAAATGTAACCCCTGGCCTATTGACAAGGCATATGGTTCATCAATCGACATACAAAACAAACAAACACTGATGCATTTGCACAAAATCTCGGTTAAACGATAGCATAGCCAATTAACCATTCTCATTCATCACATCGCATGCAAAATCGAACATGACAATAATAAGACCACATGGATAGTTGTATGCTTGCGAAACCTAATGGCCACCTAAGCCACCACCGATACAATGCACTTGCCTTCAACTCCTCGAGACGGTGTGGCGAGAAGAGGTTGCCACACCCGGGGACACACCACCTGCACAAAGATATAGCCCACTCAAAACATGCCCAAAATCATCACAAGACTCATAGCTAAGCCGGTTTCGCAACCCACTTCTAAAACCCGAAAACAGAAATCTGTCAACCAGGGACAGCACTTGGTAAAATGGGCATAACTTTCAAACGGCTGAACGAAACTTAGCGATTTCAGACTTCATTGAAAGGTAATTCGATTATTTACAACTTTTTCTATAGCCGACCGACCGGGAAAAGCATCGATTATTCCCAGATTTGCGACGAACAGCAAGCGAACAGAATTTAACTTATTCTGGACAACAATCGGTAAACTAGCCATAAGTTTTAAATGGCTAAACGAAACTTGATGATTTCGGTCTCTACTGAAAGATAATTCAATTATCTACAACTTTCGTTATAGCCAAATCCTCAGGAAATGCTTACAATATTTTCAAATTGCAGTTCTAATCAAGGACAGAAATCTGCCCGAACCGAAAACTCCCAAATTTCTCTAGTCTCTCTGTTTCCCAACCTCCAACATCTCAAAATCATGAATCCTAGCTAAGCAATAGCACAAATACCTTGCATGCAAGCAATTTCACCCCCCAAATTTCTAGGGTTTTACCTCCAATCTTACTCATGGAGGGAAGGGAGGTGGAGGAGAAGCTGTCACACGGGGGAAGAGAGCTCGCCGAGAAGGAAAGGTCACGGCGCTTCTTGTCGAGCTGGGCGGCAATGGCCGGAGCTGGTGGCTAGGGGAGCTCCCAGAGGAGGCGCACGGTGGGAGGAGCCAGGAGAGGGGCGGGGACTTAGCCGGCCTGCTGCTGGTGAGGGCGCCAAGGGAGGGCGACAGGAGGGAGGCGGCTGGGAAGAAGTCGGCTGGGAGAGGAAGACAGCAGGAGGAGGGGAGAGGGTGACGCCAAGAAAAGCCAGGGCGGCTGGGGAATTCGGCTGGGGGAAACAAGAATTGGCTCCTTTTTGATGATGTGGACAGCTAGGGTTAGGGAAAAAGAGTAATATGCATTTACAAGCCACTCAACAATTCTAAAGACCATAACCAACAACTTCAAAACTGACATTCCAACTCTCGGCGGACAGAAAATCCTTTGAGTAGAACTTGCTGCAGAAAATTACGGCACGGAGAAATACCCTTTCCGATATGCATTCGGCATATCTCAAATCTCTTTGCTAAGATTCCTGAAACTGCGAAACGATAAATCTTTGAATTTAAGAAAACAAAAACAACTCCGGCCAAAACAAACCTCGGAAAAAAAACAATCTGCGGTATTACACTCTTCCCCCCTTTAACAGAATTCGACCTCGAATTCTAAACACAAGAACACCAACAAGAATAACGGAACCAGACTGACAAAGTGAAAACACCCAAAAAGAACAAAGTTGGGTACTTCTCACGCACAAGACTCCAAAACTTGAGTCATTTCTCTTTTCAACTTCAGAATTCACAACTCCCACATGCAGACGCTATTGGAACCGGACAGACAGCCAAATTCCCAAATTATACAACAAATCATCAACTCATGATGACACGACATCGCAAGTCACAACACTCTATTAAGCACCCAACCAAATTTTTTTTTCACCGAATCACTGAATTCTATTCGATTGAACAGTTGGGGTTCTAAACCCAAATCCCCTAAGAACCAAGAAAACCCTGATTCACATCTCCACTCATTGATTAACCTTTCTAACCAAAGAGTCACACACAGAATTCTTTATTCCCACAAGCTTCTAACCAATTCCAAACATGACACTATCGCTAACCATTTAACACCGGAATCCTTTAAGAATCAAAACACAACTTTTATCTTTTCAACAGTTGCTCCTGGAAACAACAGGATCAAGAATCATTATTTACTATCGAAATGATTAGCCCCACAGGGCACCAATCAAATTCCCACATAACACAAAATCGCACTTGACTCACACTAGAGAGCAAAGTAAATCTCGCTTCATTTACAAGGCTAGCTACTTTCCTCAACTTTAAAATCAATGCAATAAAATACACAATCGAGAACGACTCAACTGAAAAGAGAAACTTCACACAGTCATTCCTCAAGAACAACCACAAGATCGAAGAGAACTCTATTCTTTTAACAGCATAGACCAATTCTCTCACCTTGAACCCTAAGGTGGAAAGCTTCACATCGAAGAATCACTCGATTAAAAAAACAACACAACAAAACCCCACTTAGCGCCTTTGGGAAAACCCAACAAACTTATCAAAATTTTATAACCACTCTTCCGTGGATTACCTTCTCTAGAACTTATCATTTCGACTAATTACATCGGTGGTCGGAAATGTTATCACCAGCATTAACAATTTCTCCCCCATAAAACTCATTAACGATAAACAGGTTAACTTTTATCCCAAATTAACCTACCATCCAAAATTCCTATCCGCTAACTATATGACGAACACAAAGATCAATTATCTAAGTCTCCAATGATTTAGACAATTCGAATCCCATCAACTTAATTAACAAGTTCCTCAACCAAACTTGTTATTACTTCTTTGACACAATCATTTATAACCTTAAGCAAACACCATTTCCAGATCTCCACTTATAACCATGGATCACCCTGACCCACAAAATACTTCCTGCCATCTAACCAATTAGGGTCAACCACCTTAACCCAACAACACAAACATTCTACTAATCCTCTACGGGAAAATCTTCAATCACCCACGACTTACTCTAACTGTCATATTTTTCCTTTCCAGAACAACCAACGAAAACTTCAAAGGAAGCTCAACTCTCAAAAGACTTAGAAAAAAATGATAGGATTCAAGCCATGTCATTCAACAAAACTCCAAACCATTTATCAAACTCCAACATTCCACGAAGGAAAGGAGTTACACAAATCAATTCACGGAAAGGAAAAGCGAATCGATCGAATAACACTTTTCCCTTTAAAGCCCCAAATCCAAAACTTCAACTTGGAGAACGACAGCACGGAAATTCCATGCCTTTCCCCGCCATTAACCAACGAGGCGCAACACCAAAACCCCTTTTCTTTGACTTAAACCCAAAAAGACCAAATGAGTCAAAGCCCGGAAACTTACTCCATCAATTCTCCCATCTACAGCAGAAGTACAACAACTCCTTTTTAAACTGGGAGAATAACCAACACAAGAAGGAAATCCATAACTTTCAAAAAGCAATCAAAGAAGTGCAAAACGATACTCTTCACTTTACCGCACGACAAGATTCAACCCTTGTCATGAGCACAAACTCCGAAACACAGATAAATCACAAAGCTCCCACAATAAAAGAGAGTCACCAAAACGAGTTTCTCCACCACGAAAAAAATACAAGAGATCGAATACCCTTCGATTTACGGCAAAAGAAGTAGGACTATCCTCACCCGGGGTTATGAATCCTCCTGTGCTGGCTCTCAACTGCCACACCAACCAACACGACTACACGGCAGGGCCAACATACCTTCGGCACAAAGAGTCCCACCGGACCCCACAAAACAAAACACCACTTCAAACTCATAGCCATCAATAATACCATAGCCTCATCAAGACGAACATAAAACATAGCATCAATAACAAAATAATCATTGCAGCACAATGCAACGATAACCCATCCCTTTCCTACTGTGCATCAGAGTGTGTCAAGTTTTAAATTAATTAACCATTCTACCTCAAGTTTTAAAGTTATTGCCCTAGGGCCACATTTTAAAAGTTCAACCTAAACCATGTTTCTACCTTCACACAGCAAAATTTTAATTCATTCAAGAATTACTCACTACATTCAAACACCACGGACCTGAAGCCCGCTCTGATACCAACTGTAACACCCCCGCGCCAAACGCACCGTGAATGCTACCAAAAACCCTAAAATAGCAAACGACGTCTCTACGAAAAGATTAAAACTGGATTTAATCTCTAAACTTTTGAACCGGCTTAAAAACTAAGTCACCGAAATTTTCAAAATTTCGGCATGACCTCTCTAAAACAGAGGACATCCACTCAGCAGACAAAAGAACAATAGCAGATATATGATATCATTCTAACAGGTCCTTAGATAATCAATCACATTTTCAATCGACAATTAACCAACTACGCAACGCCGATCAACACAATACAAGCGCATTTATTACAACCATTTTTAACGAATCAATAAACTGGGTTGTTGGTGACCGAAGTCGTGCACGTGCTCTACTCCCATCCCGGCGAGTCAGCTTCAAGGTACCTAAAACAGGAAGTAAACAAGCGTGAGTCCAAGACTCAGCAAAGTGCAACATTAATAAAAAGTAATGACTTCAATTGAATTACTTTTACTCTAGAATTTGATATAGCCATTACTAAATGGAAATCAACCAGTAAAAGAAGCGATAACTAACTCCACTTACCACAACCAACTCGAAAACATAACTAAATCTTACCCTTGCTTCAACAAACATTTCTGGATAAGTCCACGCCTCAATCCTCACCCTGTTCTTCCTATTCTCATCAATTCCTTTTATCAGTTGCAACACACAATGCAATGGAATGCATTTATGCTTTCATGCTCAAGCACACAAAACATACAAAAGCATAATCTCATATCCATGCATCACAATCAACTCATTAAACATGATTCATCATTTGTCAATGCAATGCAAATGCTTGCATGTTCATATGCTCATCTCATTTCACTATTCTCATGCATATTTCACCATTCTCATGCATATGATGCATTCTCATGCATATGATGCATCATGCATGACTCATCTCCTCCATTTTTAGCAAATACCGGTATTGCGAGCACCACCCGCCGTCGTGCCCTCAAACCCAACCATCCTGTGGAAGGGCTGTCGAACAGGACTTGCCCGCTACCCAGTAGCGGGTCCTACGCTTAACACCGCTCCCATCCACGCTAGTGGATAGGACTACGGGGTAGGATCTCTGAGCACTCCGGATTAGTCATATACTCCATATGACTTTCTCACCGACCTGGCTCGATGCACGTGTCATGAATGCACATATGCAAATGTCATTCTCAACATTCAATTCACCGTCTCAATACTCATATCCATATTCTCGACAAATCTTATCAACATGGTCACATCTGTCATTAACACTAGCACCAAAGGCATCATCAATTTCATGATCGCAAATCAACTATTCCTATTAATCCAACCTCACAACTTCATTATTCACATTCACCTATCATAGTAGTGAGAAATCTTATGAACGTGCGATATAGCAATATGTCAATTTGGCAATTATAAACCCACAAAGCATTCAATCCAAAGATGCACTTTTCATGAATGCATAAACGCAAAACCTATTATCAACATTCATGTCCATATTCTCAACGTTCATATCCACCAAGTCACATATATCATCAACACTCACATCAACGCCACAATCGTATATCATGACCACAAATCAAGCCATTTTCATAATTCAAATCTTATATCTTTTATGATCCCATTAGCCTAAGCATACTCGGGAGCATCATCATGGAATATATAAAATGTAACCCCTGGCCTATTGACAAGGCATATGGTTCATCAATTGATATACAAAACAAACAAACAGTGATGCATTTGCATAAAATCTCGGTTAAACGATAGCATAGCCAATTAACCATTCTCATTCATCACATCACATGCAAAATCGAACATGACAATAATAAGACCACATGGATAGTTGTATGATTGTGAAACCTAATGGCCACCTAAGCCACCACCGATACAATGCACTTGCCTTCAACTCCTCGAGACGGTGTGGCGAGAAGAGGTTGCCACACCCGGGGACACACCACCTGCACAAAGATATAGCCCACTCAAAACATGCCCAAAATCATCACAAGACTCATAGCTAAGCCGGTTTCGCAACCCACTTCTAAAACCCGAAAACAGAAATCTGCCAACCCGGGACAGCACTTGGTAAAACGGGCATAACTTTCAAACAGCTGAACGAAACTTAGCGATTTCAGACTTCATTGAAAGGTAATTCGATCATCTACAACTTTTTCTATAGCCGACCGACCGGGAAAAGCACCGATTATTCCCAGATTTGCGACGAACAGCAAGCGAACAGAATTTAACTTGTTCTGGACAGCAATCGGTAAACTAGCCATAACTTTTAAATGACTAAACGAAACTTGATGATTTCAGTCTCTACTGAAAGGTAATTCAATTATCTACAATTTTCGTTATAGCCAAACCCTCAGGAAATGCTTGCAAAATTTTCATATTGCAGTTCTAATCAAGGACAGAAATCTGCCCGAACCGAAAACTCCCAAATTTCTCTAGTCTCTCCATTTCCCAACCTCCAACATCTCAAAATCATGAATCCTAGCTAAGCAATAGCATAAACACCTTGCATACAAGCAATTTCACCCCCCAAATTTCTAGGGTTTTACCTCCAATCTTACTCATGGAGGGAAGGGAGGTGGAGGAGAAGCTGTCACACGGGGGAAGAGAGCTCGCCGGCCAGAAGGGGAAGGTCGCCGGTGTCTTGCAGGAGCTGGGGCGGCAGCTGGCCGGAGCTGGTGGCTAGGGGAGCTCCTAGAGGAGGCGCACGGTGGGAGGAGCCGGAGAGGGTGAGACTTAGCCGGCTTGCTGTGGTGAGGCGCCAAGGGAGGGCGACAGAGGGAGGCGGCTGGGAAGAAGTCGGCTGGGGGAGGAAGACAGCAGGAGGAGGGGAGAGGGTGACGCCAAGAAAAGCCAGGGCGGCTGGGGAATTCGGTTGGGGGAAACAAGAATTGGCTGGCTCCCCCTTTTTTGATGATGTGGACAGCTAGGGTTAGGGAAAAAGAGTAATATGCATTTACAAGCCACTCAACAATTCTAAAGACCATAACCAACAACTTCAAAACTGACATTCCAACTCTCGGCGGACAGAAAATCCTTTGAGTAGAACTTGCTGCAGAAAATTACGGCACGGAGAAATACCCTTTCCGATATGCATTCGGCATATCTCAAATCTCTTTGCTAAGATTCCTGAAACTGCGAAATGACAAATCTTTGAATTTAAGAAAACAAAAACAACTCCGGCCAAAACAAACCTCAGGAAAAAAAACAATCTGCGGTATTACATCATCCTTCGGTAATTTGTAACATTCGATCATGAGACAATCCTTAAGTTCATTCTAAGGCATGATCTCAAATGATTTGTTATTTTCTTTTTTTTTGAATTTAGGAAGCTAAAATTATATTTATGTATGTGTATAATTATGAATTCAAGAGGCAAAATTTATTTGGATTTATACAAATAAGAAAAAAAAGGCAGTAAAAGGTGTTGTGAGAGCAGAAACATTTTTCGACAGGTTTAAGGCAAAGAGAACATATTAATACACATAAGACCTAGCCTTAAGCTATTATCATAGGGCACAAATTTATAATTTTTTTCATGTTTTTGGTCCTGGTTTCATATGTTTTGAAGATTATTTGTAATAGTTATGATCATTCATATTTCAAATATTGCTATGATCCTTTCTAAGGCATAAAAAAGAATAAACAGAGCCTAATGTCTAAATATTTTTGCATAAATAGAAGAGTTACCATTTTTAAAGAGCAAAGGAATTGTTTTCACTCAATTTGGAATTTGTTTACACAAGTTATAAATATTTGAAGTTCTAATGCACTGAAATTAATCTATTTATTCATTTGATACAAACTATGTTCAAATCTAAATATTTTTGTATATTTGGAGAGCTTGTGATCTCAAAAACATAATGAAATTTATTTCATCATTTTTGAAGTTATTTTACACAAATTTTATATAGATCATATTCTTGTTTCTTACTTGAATTTAAATTTAAATTCTATGTGGAGAACAAAAAATAGAATATTTTTACATATTATAAATTTACACAAATTGAGAAACTATTTTGGTTGAATTTGTGGATTTGGAGTTAGGATGCAAAAGTTATAAGCAATTTGAAGTGGTTCAGGTTAAAATTGGCAAAAATAGAAAATACGCTTTCCATCGATAAAGTGTCTTTTCCTTTTGTAGGAATTTAAATTAAGCACAACCGACTGGTGAGTGGGCCCTCCATATCGTGAGAGGTATGCGCCATGTGAGTTGTGGAGGCTAACATGGTGGGACCACCGATCAGAGAGAACGAGCAGGGAAAAAGCTGCTCGGCTCACCGTCGACGAGGATGGGCGTGGCATTGGCAGCAGGTGATGCGGTGAGCTCCAGGGACCAAGGTGCACCCGAGGTGGCTCAAGTGTTACCATTGGCTAGCCGGAGGTGGCTGCCAAGTGAGCACTGTGAGTGGAGCCACTAGTGGTGAACCTGTTAGATCAGCCCTTCAGGAGAACATGAGAAATCACACCAAAATTTGAATTGGGACAGAGCAAAGTTAGGAAGTTTCCTTCGCAACTCTGCTTGCCCGACGAGAGTTATTCTAGGAGCATTTCAGTTCTATCGATCTGTAATTCAGACAATAGAACAACTTCAAAGGTGTTGCCTAAAGTAATACAAGAGATTTTGGTTTCAATCGGGCTGCTTATTCTGTATTTCCATCTACCTTTTAAAGGTGTTGTAAGTATTACATTGACTCGGATTACAAGGGCTCAAGGCCGACTCATATTCATACTTAGGGGTGAAAACGGGTCAGGTAATTCTCGACCCGTATCCGTATTTGAAGGAAAAACTATCCGAAACAGGCGGGTAGTACCCGTACAGAAAATAAACGGTTAGTATCCGTACCCGAATCCGATCAAATACATGCGGGTACGGGTAGGATACGGGAAGAGCAATATCCGGTACTACCCGAGATAAAATGAGTCAAGTACGGGTACTCGATCTTTTTTGCATTTTCGGGTACCTGATTATCAATAACAGAACTCAGAAAGAGGCCCAGCAAGAGGGCAACCGCCAACCAGGACATTCATGAGACTTGATATCTTGATGCATGCATGATGATCCTTATTTTGTGTGTTCATTTATGTTAAGTAAACTCTATTTTTCACTATGTGTTGGACTATATGTGTAATTTTTAATCTATGTGTTGGACTATGTTGGACTCTATGCGTCTTTGTTGAACTCTGTTATTGTTGGGTTATGTATTAATTGAACTCTATGCGTCTCGTTGAACTCTATGTTAGATTATGTTTTACTTGGACTACTATATGTTAAACTACAAGATTATTGAACTATATGTTTCATCACATGTTCTCATTCTATCTATTTCGTGTACTATCCGACAAAATATCCGATACTCATTTTTTACCCGCTCGTTATTACCCGGTACCCGTTGTTCACCCGTTCCATAAATATCCGTGATCCGCACCGTATCCATCCTGTATTTTCATTACCCGTGCATCCGTCCGTCCGGAAAAAATATTAGGGTAGGATATGGGATAACCTACTACCCCGTTTTCACCCCTATTCATACTCCTGGCTGTGTTCGTTACTGTTTCAATTCTGGCACAGCGCAAACTGAAACAACTAATTCTACTTATTGGACTCGGACTAACTCAAGACAGGATTACAACTAATACTCTCCCCCTTAATCCTGGCTTTGTTAAGTGATGCTCTTAACTCCCAGCAGAGCTCTCATCTCTTCAAATTTGATTCTCCCGAGTGCTTTAGTTAATATGTCAGCACATTGTTCATCTGTTCCGACATATTCAACCGATTTCGCCTCTCTACTACACCATTCTGTTGTGGTGTGTAAGATACAGTTAGGCGTCGTTTTACCCCATGTTCTGCACAGAAATCGGCAAACTGATGAGAGTTTAACTCTCCTCCTCGGTCTGTCCTGAGGATCCTTATTTGCAATTGCTCTCGTTCTCAACTGAAGCCTTGAATCTTTTGAATGCAGTAAACACCTGGTCTTTGGATTTGAGGAAATACACCTACATGAACCAGCTATGATCATCCACCAGGAGTAGAAAGTACTAGTTACCTGCTGTGGTAGATGGTGTAATTGGCCCGCAGAGGTCTGCATGGATGAGCTCTAGTAATTCTTCTCCTCGGTACTGAGCTTGCAAAGGAAATGGCATCCTGCTCTACTTTGCAAGGATGCAGCCCTCGCACAATTGGGTCAAGTGCTGAATCATTGGTACCCCTCGCGCCAATCCTTTGTTCACCATATCTCTCATGGCGTGAAAATTCAAATGGCCTAACTGTGCATGCCATAACCAGGCCAGTTGATCAATCTTTGCCCTGAGACATACTGGAGCGGTTGTGTGTAGCAATATTTTATACAAGTGATTGCCTGTGCGATCGACATTCATGAGGAGTCTTCTCTCTGGATCATATACCTTTAAGAATGCTCCATCAAGCACTACCCTGCAGCCTGCCTCGGTGATCTGTTCCGAGACTAAGTATGTTGCTCCGGAGGCTTGGGATATAGTAAACATCAGTAATTAGTCGATGTTCACCATTTTTACAAGACAGCAATATGGATCCTTTACCAAGAATTTTGATTGTTGATCCATCTCCAAATCGAACATGTCCCACAATGTTTTCATCAAGCTCGGTGAAATAGGATCGTTTTTCCTGTCATTTGATTGCTTGCGCCATTATCTAGATACCAAATATCCTTTTCTTCCCTTTGATCACTGATAAAGGTGTCTGGGACAACTCTGTCTTCGTTGAGCAAAATCAAGGTTTCGGTTCTTTGTTCGCACATAGTCAGTAGAAGACAGGGGCGGAGCACCTGGTATGGCGAGGTGTGGCGCTCGCCATACCTCGATTTCGCGGTGAAAAACTCCAGCGACGAATCGCTTTTGTCCCCGCGGGCTGGCATCATCCCGCTTCGTCCGTTGTTGAGAGTCGAGACCGTATCTCAGCATCTAGCCTGGGTGCTTGTATTGTCTGACGCATCCGCATCGCTATTTCAGCTTTGCGTGCGCGAAGACGCGAGACGGCGAGAGACGAACCGTCGTTGTCGAATCGAAGTCAACCAAGGACGCTGACGTCGAGTCGTCATTGGCGATCCGCTGATCTGGGCACTGAGCAACAGCGTGTCTCTCATGCACCCTACGTAAGTGGCCCAAGCATGGCGGCCAGGCGCCCACCGTGCTGCATTTGGCCATTAAGTTATTCTGATTAGTATTAGCACATGCCACATTCACATGGCACGCTTGTTTACGATTTACCCAATTGCTTGTTTATTATTTTATTTAGTTGTTTTCCACTCAATTGATTAGTAAATGGTTGACAGCTTAAAAACAAGAATGAAGTAATTAAGTAAAATAGATTGAAAGGGAAAGGGCAAGGCCAACGCCCAAACGACAGTACACAACGCAATCTGAGTTTATTTACAGACAAACACTACAGAATCCGCTTTATTTTCGCCGGCCAAAAGTCGACGAAACTACGGAAAAGCCGACGAAAATAGCTATTTTAAATCCGGTTTTTCAGTATTTTCGTCGGTTTTGGCCGACGGAAGAAAACGACGAAAATACAGTGATTTTCGCTTAAACCGATTTAAAATAAATTTATTTTCGACGGCTTACGTGGTCGAAATTATCGGTCGATGAACCCGACTGCGTTCGGTCTTGACGTGGCATATGTATTTTAAATCGGCAATTAAAGTATTTTCGCCGGTTTTTCGGTATTTTACCACAAATTAAAGTATTTTCGTCGGTTTTTCGGATATTGGCCGACGAATCAGCAGCGTTTTCCTGTAGTGAAAGTCGGTATAAAATCATTTTCTATTTCTGTTCTCGTAAGTTTTGGTGATATGATGGTGCTGAGCGTTTTTTTTGTCCGGTTGCAGCAGCTAGGAACTCAAATATTGCATTAGAGGTTGAATCTTACGTTTTCAAACTCGCCATACCTTAAATTTATTCCGTCCTCCGCCACTGGTAGAAGAGCAGGATCTTCTTCTTGGGTTTTCACCAAATTTGCCTCCTCTTCTTTTCGTTTGGGAAGCCTGCACTCTGATGCAAAGTGCCCGTATTTGTCGCAATTAAAACACTTTGTATGCCTTTTATCTCGAGTGGGTTGGCTCTGTTCACCAGATTCATGCCGACCATGGTAGCTTCTGCCTCCTCTGCCTCTCCCACGGCCTCTGCCGTGCTAGCCTCCATGGCCTGCCCCTTCGGTTTTGTTACCAAATACTCGGCCATTTGCTAGTGATGGAGTGTGTCTTGTATTTCTTGCCTTCTGCTGCGACTGTGTTTCAGTTTGAGTCAGCAATAAGCGACCTTCTGATCCGCCCGAGCTGCTGCTAGCTCATGTGTGAATCCTGTCTTCATATGCTTTTAACCGGTCGATTGCTTCCTCAAAAGGCATCATGTCCAGATTCGAGAATTGCTCAATTGAAGCAACAAGTTGTATGTATTTGTCTGGTACCGAATCCAGCAACTTTTTCACTAATGCTGCATCATCAAGTGTGGCGCCAAGACTGCTGTATTTGTCCGCAAGGTTTCGAACTCATTTTTCAGAGTTTGAAGCCTTGCTTTTTGTACACGATCAGCTCCCAAAAATCTGATCTTCAGTGCATCCCAAACTTCCTTTGTTGTTTTCTTTTTGGTGATTTGGAGAAGGACATCTTCCGGCACACACTGGAATAGAAACGCCTTTGCTCTTTTTTCAGTCTTCTCTTCCACAACCACGCCGGCTTTAGGCTCTATAGCTTCCCAGAGTCCCTAGGCGTCCAGTAGTGCCTCTACTTTGATTGCCCATATTGTGTACGAAGATGCTGACAGCATCGGGAAGATATTTGGCACTCCGCCGGCTTCCTTTGCTTGCTGCGCAATCAATACCATGAGCCTAAATTTTGTGGAAGAGAAGACTCACCTCCACTCTGATACCAATTGTAAGATCAGCCCTTCAGGAGAACCTGAGAAAGCACGCCAGATTTCGAATTGGGACAGAGCAAAGTTAGGAAGTTTCCTTCACAACTCTGCTTGCCCGACAAGAGTTATTCCAGGAGCGTTTCAGTTCCATCGATCTGTAATTCAGACAATAGAACAACTTCAAAGGTGTTGCCCAAAGTAATACAAGAGATTTTGGTTTCAATCGGGCTGCTTATTCTGTATTTCCATCTACCTTTTAAAGGTGTGGTAAGTATTACATCGACTCGGATTACAGGGGCTCAAGGCCGACTCATACTCGTACTCCTGGCTGTGTTCGCTTCTGTTTCAATTCCGGCACAGCGCAAGCTGAAACAACTAATTCTACTTACTGGACTCGGACTAACTCAAGACAGGATTACAACTAATAGAACCGCGATGGCGGTAAGAGGCTGTTCGGGCTTAATCAGTCATAGTTCTAGCATCATGGGTCTAAAATCATTCCTTGCGGGTAAAGTTGTACACCTCTGCAGAGTTTAAATCTAATTAATTAGCCGCGCTTGCGGTCATGAGCACTCGGTGATGTCATTCCAATGTTAAATGTTTTGTTATTTTAAAAAGGGTTGGTATCATTTGTTTTGCAAACTGTGATTTTCGTCGAAGGGCTGACATTGATGGAAATTCAGGAATGTGAATGATTCGTCGCTCACGTCATGGAGGACTGTGAGTGTTACATATGCTTTACTTATTTGTTATCAATCAAATGCTTTTATAAATTCCGTTTGCAAATAACTTGATTTACAAATTCAAATTCGCTTTATGCAAATTAATCAGAGAAACCTTTCCTTTGAAGTGGCTGCATGTATGATAGGCTTTGCTCAAGTCTTGCCGAGTATGTAAAATACTCACCCTTGCCTAATTATATTGTAGGTGGTTTAGTGTTTAAGCTTCGAGTGGTTCATCGTAAGTTGCGGATTTTCTTCGTCAGTATTCTATCTAAGGAGTTATGCAGTCGGGTTACTCGAGGGTTGGATGGGCAAACCGCAAGCTATAGCTTCTTTCGCTGCTTTATTCTCTGAACTATAATAATTATTTGTATAATCGTTTCCGCTTAATTACTATATTGTATGGTTGTGATTTCCAATTGTTGTAAACATGTGAGTGCTAGCTACTGATCCAGGGAATAGCACAGTAATCACATGGAGGTTCCTGTTCATCAGAACGGGGTCTCACACTGACAACTTTTCAGCATTCCAGAGCGACAACAGAGGATCGTTCCCTATACATGTCGCAGCCAAGCAAATGTTGTTTTCTGTAGTTCGCATCTTGCTCAAACGGTACCCCAGCTGTGCCGGACTACGGGATGCCGAAGGCAAGACCTTCCTTCATATTGCTGTCGAGAAGGAGCGCTCTTTCGTAGTCTTCTACGCATATTGCTGTCATAAGAGGTTTCCGCCAGTTTTTAACATGCAGGACAATGATTGGAACACTGCACTCCACCTTGCTGCCAAGGTCGGGAACCAGTGGTGTTTCTATTTTCTAGTTCAGAACCAGCAAGTTCAGTTGAATTTACTGAACAGCAAGGGGGAAACTCCGCTGGATATTGCATGGAAGAACAAGCCCCAGGGGATTACTTTCGCACTGGTGGTTACCTAATCTATATTCTTCCCTCATATTTGTTAGATCTAATTGTTTGGATGAGATATTAAAAACATGTGTTCTTGTAGTGACCTAGAATAATCAACTCATGAGCAAATAACCTTGCCGTTAATTAATATGTTCTTGCAGGACCCACGAAATAGGATATATCTACTGCTAGAAGGTGCTGGAGCTAAAAATGGTACATACAGGCGGGATTTGTTCGTAGAAGAACGCGTCCGTAATTTTAATGAGAAAGAAGAAGCAGAGAAGATCAAAGATTCCACACCGATTATTGGTCTTGGATCGGTCCTAATTGTAACGGTGGCATTTGCAGCAGCTTTCACCTTACCTGGTGGCTTCGTAGCCAGTAATGAGAAGCATAACCCTGGCACAGCGACGCTTGCTAACAACAAGGTTTTTGACGCATTCATCATCGCCAACACATTGGCGTTGGTTTGCGCTGGTCTAGCTACCCTGAGCGTTATGTTTGCTGGGGTGTCCTCCATTGACATCCGCACACGCATGAGCGCCTTCTTGATCTCCATCTTCTTCCTCTACTGCTCGGCCAAGTCCCTGGCAGCCGCATTTGCGTTCGCAATGTACGTAGTGCTGGTTCCTGTTGCTTCCACAACTGCCTATATTTCATGTGTTATTCCAGCCCCTTTCCTGTTGCTCGATGTTGCTTGGTTTATCTCCCTGGTTGCTATAGGGGAAGTAATGCTACTCAAAAGGTTGGGTGGTATGGCATGGCTTCGAACTCTCACTCGTTACCGGATCCCCATCTTTATAGTTGACCTCTTCGTTGTGTTAGGGACGCCTTTTCCTTGTCCCTTCAAAGGACGATGGTAAGGTTTCTGAAATTCGGTCTCGGTGTTTTATCTTTCAATTAAATGAAACCCTATGTTACATTGTCTACTTTACTCTCTGTTTTTTTTTAGTTCTTGCTATTCATTCCATACTCTGATATTTCCGGTCAAATTCATACAGAAAATCCGTCCAAAATCTGCAAGGATTCAGCAGGATGCGTGGTGAGTAGCTGAGGTCAGTGTTGGTGGCATCACCTCAATTTCATGGCGCATGGGCAATGGAGATGCCTCGCATGGCAACTCAACCACAAACGGCGTTCAGATCTCACCTCATTTGTTGTTTAAACTAGTTGTGTTGTGTTAGTTTTCTGTTTTAGATAAGCATGGAGGTGATAGTTGTAATCCTGATTGACGCTTGTTTTGGTTGGATAGAGTTCGTGTCCGGTTAAAGTTTCAGAGTCTGTTCAGATTATTGCGTTGCCGGGCCGGGTAGGCAACAGTGTCTATCTAAATGAGTCCGAGTCTGTTAGAAGTTTTGTTTAGATTGCTTTGTAATCTTCTTATCTGGAAAAACTATAAACAGGTGAATATACAGGAGAAAAGCTGCGGCGGTTTGAGGCAGCACCAAAACTTGTTGTTCAGTTTATCGCTCTGCGGTTTTCTCTGTTGTCGTTCTTGACATCAGGGTATTGTCGCTGTTATGTGCTGAAGGAGGAAGTATTCTTCCTGAAGTTCAGAGCTACTGCATTGCTGCCAAGTTCATCACTTGAAGATCAGAGATCCGGGAAGAAAGAGTTCTTCTCTAAGGTAAGTTTCGTAGTGTTGGAACAGAACGCTAAAAACTTTGGGACAATTTTCTCTTTTATTTCTTCTCGTTCTGTTCACTTTTTACAACTGAGGCTTACCCCTATATTTATACCCAAAACTTCAGCCCACACAAACGGAATAGGATTCCACCTCTTTATCCTAATCGGACTCCTTATCCTAATTGGACTCTTAATCAAACTTTCCAAACTAAACCTTTCCTATTACAAACTTTCATCTAAATATGTCAGGATTAGCATCCAACATTCACCCCCCTAATCTTGACATTCCTCTCTTACTTATTGAGGCAATCGGATGCAACTACGATTTGCCCAACTCATATTCTCGATATAGGATGGAGAACACATCTAGTCAACATCCTTGACTTATCTACGACAGAATTGACTTTGGACGACAAGCACACCTCTTCAACGTTCCGGAGTCGACTTTGACGGACTTGACTTTGGACGGCGAGCGCATCGCTTCAACGCCCCGGAGTCATCTTCAACGGATTTGACTTTGGACGGCGAGCACACCTCTTCAACGCCCCGGAGTCAACTTCGATGGACTTGACTTTGGACGGCGAACGCATCTCTTCAACGCCCCAGAGTCAACTTTGACGGACTTGACTTTGGACGGCGAACGCATCTCTTCAACGCCCCGGAGTCAACTTTGACGAACTCGACATAGCACATACTGCGGCTTCCTTTTGATCTTCTCGTGCAGCATGATCTCTTCTGATGCGCACGATATCTCTGAAGGAACTCGCATATGTACACATTTATTTTGTGGACACAGCTTGCACAAAAAACTCACTTTTTTTTCTTCACTTCACAGCTAACCGCTGCCCTGGAATCAATGCAGTTGGAATCGACGCTATACGGCGTCGCATTGCTTCTCTACCCTCGGAATCGATCTGATCGTTCCTCTCCTCTGTGTCAAAGTCTTTCTGAACTACTTCTCAGAAATCGCCTGATAGTTAACTCTGAAGCTTCTTGCTGCATGCATGCACTGACCTCAACTAGTTGAGATGGCGTTTGCAATGTTGCTTCTCTGTCTTCCTGTGTTGCACGGCCCGCACCGAGCCCCCCGCGCGGCACCTCGCGTCTACGCACGGGCGAGCCGTGATAACTTCCTCACCCAGCCATACCGTCACGTCCCGTAGACGCCGCGCCTCGCCTGTGCCAGCTCGCTCCTGACGCGCCCGGCGACAACGCCCATCGTCGCATCACTGTCGGGGACCTCCACACCATGACCCGAGCCTCCAGCCGTGCCCTGCTAGCGTTGCTGCCAAGCTCGTGTAGCCGAGCGTCGCACGTGCGCCACCGTGCCGCGCTTGCAGATCGCTTCTTGCCGTTCGCGCTGTTCCCGCAGCTCTCGCCGCCGCCGATCTCACCCACGACACCTGCGTCGTTCAAGGAACAATAGCCTGCCCCGACGGTGCCACCCCCGGGAGTCTCCTCCTCCCGGGGGCAACGGGTTAAACCAAAACCTTAGGATCTGATACCAATTGTTGGAACAGAACGCTAAAAACTTTAGGACAATTTTCTCTTTTATTTCTTCTCGCTCTGTTCACTTTTTACAACTGAGGCTTACCCCTATATTTATACCCAAAACTTCAGCCCACACAAACGGAATAGGATTCCACCTCTTTATCCTAATCGGACACCTTATCCTAATTGGACTCTTAATCAAACTTTCCAAACTAAACCTTTCCTATTACAAACTTTCATCTAAATATGTCAGGATTAGCATCCAACACGTAGCCAGTGATGACAGGCATTACCCTGGCACAGCGACGCTTGCTAACAACATTGTTTTTGACGCGTTCATCATTGCCAACACATTGGCGTTTGCGCTGGTCTAGCTACCCTGAACGTTATGTTTGCTGGGGTGTCCTCCATTGACATCCGCACACGCATGAGCGCCTTCTTGATCTCCATCTAATTTCTTCCTCTACTGCTCGGCCAAGTCCCTGGCAGCCACATTTGCGTTCGCAAAGTACGTACGTAGTGCTGGCTCCTGTTGCTTCCACAACTGCCTATATTTCATGTGCTATTGCAGCCCCTTTCCTGTTGCTCGATGTTGCTTGGTTTATCTTCATTTGCTATAGGGGAAGTAATGCTATTCATAAGGTTGGGTTGTATGGCATGGCTTCGAACTCTCACTCTTTACCGGATCCCCATCTTTATAGTTGACCTCTTCGTTGTGTTAGGGACGCCTTTTCCTTGTCCCTTCAAAGGACGATGGTAAGGTTTCTGAAATTCGGTCTCGGTGTTTTATCTTTCAATTAAATGAAACCCTATGTTACATTGTCTACTTTACTCTCTGTTTTTTTTTAGTTCTTGCTATTCATTCCATACTCTGATATTTCCGGTCAAATTCATACAGAAAATCCGTCCAAAATCTGCAAGGATTCAGCAGGATGCGTGGTGAGTGGCTGAGGTCAGTGTTGGTGGCATCACCTCAATTTCATGGCGCATGGGCAATGGAGATGCCTCGCATGGAAACTCAACCACAAACGTTCAGATCTCACCTCATTTGTTGTTTAAACTAGTTGTGTTGTGTTAGTTTTCTGTTTTAGATAAGCATGGAGGTGCCGAAGTATCAGGCATCACCAATGTTAGTTTGCATGTGTAGTACCGTGTTCGGTGCAAGTTCTGGTTGGATATGGTAGCAGTGATAGCTAAAGGATAACCACAGTTTACCCTTACCTGCTTGTAATCTCTAGATTATATAAGAAAGAAGAAAACATAAATGCTGCGGTGGTGTGCAGCACAAAAACTCCCTCGTGTTCGAGAGGTTTACCATTCGCGTGTGTGTAATCTGGACCTGATCATATCCAATATTTGGTATGAGAGCTGTGGTGTTCTTCGTAGTTTGAAGATCATGTTAGGAGGGAGGGAGGAGTCGGAAGAGGTGAAGGAAGGCCTAGTACTGATCGCCTATCCACAACTCACCCGCAACAATTACACCATAAAGGCAATGAAGATGCATGTGGTGTCACAGGGTCAGGAGGTGTGGGAGGCGGTGAATCCGGCGGGCGCTGCACACAAGGGCGGCACGGAGTTATGCAAGGATCGGCTGGCGTTGTTTGCCATCTACTAGGTGATCCTGGAAAGACTCATCCATCAGACGGGGCATGAACATGTCTGGGAATCGAATTTGCAGACCCTCGAGAGGGCCCACGTATTAATCAGCCGAGCCATGTATGTGAGCCTGGTCCGACGTAGGCCCGGCGTCGGTTTGTAGACTCGGTCCATGGATCTAGGGTCCCACGTGTCAGCCTAGCTATAGAAGTTTTCTGATTTATTTTTAATTTGGGAAAATAGATTGATGATTGTCAGTGTGATGTCATTAATCGATTTAGGTTAGAAATTTAATTTTGGCCAAAATTAAATTAGTTGATGACGTCAGCTGTAACGTCGTAGATAGATTTTTCTTTAGGAAAATCATTCACAAAATTCTAGTATTTATCTTTTTCTAATATTTCTTTACTTGAATCTTTTGAGAACTGGTCTTCCTTATACGAGCTCTGATTGAGTCAATTCAAGTTTCTAAAATTTTTTAAATTTGAGATCTATTTAATGGTGAGTATTATTTGATTTTTGGAGTTTATTTGCTTTCTAGTTTGTATTTATTTGGTGTTTTTCTCTCGATTCGTAAAGACATTGAAGTGCTAAGTGTTGACCCAAGTTCAAGATCCAGATTAAGATAAATGGCTATTTCAAGATAATTTGTGTTTTGATCATGTTGAACCTAGTTTTACAAAAACTATATTATTTTAATCTATTGCATGCTATTTCAAAGTATAACGTTTTCAAATTATTTGGGATTAGTTATTCAACCTATTTGAATTATACCTACCTTGTCATTTGTCACCAACATGGGTTGGTTAGAACATAATTAGTGTACGCTTAGCCATACAACGGGTTATTGATATCATTATGAAATTATAAATTTAATTTGACTAATAGAATATGGAACATATTTTTGAAAGGTGTGTCATGTATTGTGTAATATCCTAAAATTCAAAAATAGAAAAAATGAAAATTTTAAAATTTAAAATGGAATTGAATAAAAATTACAATTGGAATCAAGATTTTGATTTAAAACAATATATTTTTCCTCATTTTCTTGCAATTTAATCTTAAGAAAACTATGAGATGCAATGTTAAAACTTTTCATCTAAAATAAACCAATTATAAAAATAATTTTGAAATATGATATTTAATTTGAATATTCATTTCCTGATTTTTATATAGTTATTTGTTCTTGCATTAAAGAAACTCATATTTATTGAAATGGTAAAATGGTAAAAGTAAAATATCAACAAAATATCTACAAAAGTAATATTAAAATATTGAAATCCTCTAGAACCGTTATCTTGCTGTCAAGGATAATCTGATGAATTAAAATAAAAGAAAAAGATGTAATAATCATGGGCTAAAATATCTTATCTAGATATTATCCGATTTGTGTGGAAATCTTCAAATCTTATCTTGAGCTGATATTTTTACCATGCTGAAATCATAACATTATCTACCTCTAGTAAAAATATCAAAAATTAAAAATTACATTTGTTTCTTTTAAAAATCCAAAAACTGAAGACAAATAAAGCTGAAAATATAAATATCAGAATTAATAGAATGTAAATATAAAAGATAAAATATAAACACCATTTTAGACCTTAAAAAAAACATAAAATATTAACATCATTTTCATCTTTAATTAAATAGAAAACAGATTAAGCAGAGAATTATAATCTGAAAAGTCTACTGGATGATTATCTGTGTCTTGCCGACCTACGAGAGATTTTCAAAAAAATAAATAAGTTGATTTGATACCTGTAATCACTGCATCCATTAGGCTATGTCCAGAAGCTATAAAATTGGGTTTTTCACTATGAGACTACACGTGGGCCCAGCAGGTTTCTCGTTCTTGCCGACAGCCCTCACGCTAAAAAGCCCCCACCATCTGCCACTTAGTTGAATTTTTTTTAAATAATATTATTTTATTTACAAATTGCGACATTAATACTCGGATTAAAAAAATTACAGAAATAATATACAGTCGCCAAATGGCTTGGCAAAAATAGGCTAATCGCGCGTTAATGGTCGTTTTGAATCCCTAAAACCGAGATTAGGCTATTGTCACCACACCGTTTGGCGACCACCCTATTTTCGCCAAACAGTTTGGCGAAAATAGGCAGCATCTTCTGGCTCACGATCGATCGAAGCGGCGGCGGCGTTCGTTGTTGAGCGGCGAGAAAAAAAGAAGAGCAACGGCGGCGAGCGGCGAAAAGAGGAGAGGGAGAGGAAGAGAGGGAGAGAGAGCGCGGGAGAGAGAGGGAGCGTGGGAGATGGAGTGAGCGAGCTCGGGAGGGAGAGGGGAAGAGACAAAGCGCGCGCTCAGGAGGGAGAGAGCTCGGGAAGAGAGAGGAGGGAGATAGGAGGGAGGAAGAAGGAAGAAGAGAAAGAAGAAAAAAAAGAGGTAAAATCGTCACTTTGTAATTTAATTGTTAAATTTTTCTAGTGACTATTAGGATGGTTAAACATTAGATATCAATGTAATATTAGCAATTTAGATACTGATGCAATGTTAACAATATTAGATGTGTAATATAATTAGTTAGTTCTAGTTAATATTTTTGTGAATTAGCGATATTAGATATTCTAGGTTAGCGATATTAGATGTGCAATATACTTTTGTCATTGTAGTTAATATTCTTGTTAATTGGCGATATTAAATGTGTAATATAATTTTGTCGTTGTAGTTAATATTCTTGTTAATTAGCGATATTAGATATTCTAGGTTAGAGATATTAGATGTGTAATATAATTTTGTTGTTGTAGTTAATATTTTTGTTAACTAGCGATATTAGATATGTATTGTAATATTGTAGTATTGGTAGCGGGATAGTATATTAGCTATTTGCTTAGTTTAGGTTAGCGATATTACATGTTAGGAGTGATATAAAATTAATTTTGTTTAGTTAGTGATATTAAACGTTAGTGGTGATCTAAAAATCAATTTTGTTTATGTCGTCGCAATAATGTCGGATCCAGTGAAATTTAGGGTATATTATGGCGATGGTGAAATAAAAACTGGGCAGAATGGTGTTGATTTGAGCAGTTTTGCAATCACCATGGTGGAACATTTATTCCCCGATAGAGTTAGCATCCGTGATATAAAGCTTTGGTTGACCTAATATTGTTCCCTGGATCCAAGTGTTTACTCTGTTACCATTCAAATCTTATTCACGCGTAGTAAGGGTGACCCGGCTCTGTGGGAGTTGAAGAAAGTAGATCGGACGTACTTGTGGCAGAAATGGTTAAGGTGGTGCAAGGGATCTAGCCTTGAATGTGTAATGCTGGTGCAGGCGTGCCCTAGAGAAGAGATGAATATTAGCGGTGTGGGCGAAAGTAGCACGTCGGCTACAGCTAAACAAGTTCAGGAAGTGGTGCCGGTTGAGGTAGCAGTGGAGGATGATAACAGGGATGCAGTAAACGCGGAAGGTCGAGCAGATGAAGGGGAGGAAATTGAGCAACTTGTTGATCAATTGGAGTTGGTGGACCGTATGGTGATGCAAGATGAAGCTGAAATGTTGGAGTGTGATGATGACATCGACGAAGATGAGGAAGGGGGAGAAGATGATGATGATGAAATGCATGGTAGTACTGGGGCAACCGATGTACTCATCCCTGACGAGTGGAATAGGAAAAACAAAGCTGGTATGGAAGTTTTGTGGGGGCATGAGTCGCGTTGGGAGTATGGTAGCAATGCCGTTCGGTTGAATCAAATTTTCACAAACAATTCTGAGTTGAAATTGGCAGTGAGGCTATGGGCACTATCGCAGCAGAGAGAGTTCCGGGTTGTTTTGTCCAGGCTAGATAGATACACAGTGAAGTGCAGAACCGAAGGATGTGAATTCCGAGTGCATGCATACAAGCCAAAGTGCGAGACATTTTGGATTGCATCGCGAGTAGATGGGCACACATGCAGACTAGAAAATGTTCTGGTGAAACACCGCAACTTGAATGCGGCTGTAATCGCTAGCGTGATGATCAATGAGATCATCGAGAAGCGGGACATTGAGTGTTCTTATATTCAGAAAGCAATCTTGAGAACATTTAAGTACCAGATAAGTTACTCGATGGCTCAAGCGTGCGAAACAAAAGGCATTAGAGAAGAGGTTTGGCACATCGAGGCTTCAGATTGTAACCTACCTCGTGTGCTTGATGTCTTGAAGGAAACCAACCCTGGCACGTACACCGCTTTTAAAGAAAGTGAAGCGGATGGTAATGAGATATCGATATTTAAGTCGTGCTTTTTTTCATTGGGTCCTTGCATTGCGTCATTCAGTCATCGCCGTCCTTTCTTCAAGGTCGATGGTACATTCTTAACTGGGAAATACAAGGGGCAGATTCTAACGGTAATTGCAGTTGATGTGAACAACCACATACTTCCATTGGCCTTTGCATTTGTTGAGGGTGAGAACCGGGATAGCTGGCTGTGGTTTTTCAGACATTTGAAGTTCGGGGTAGTTTGTGGTCGACCAAACGTGTGCATCATCCATGATCATCATAAAGGTATCATTTCGGCAATTAAGACTCTACAGGAGGACCTTGATGAGCCTTTTCCATGGCGTGACATGCAGAACAGGTGGTGCATGAGACATTTGGGAGCAAATTTTTTCAGGCAGTTCAAGAATAAGAAACTGATGAACCTATTTAAGAGGTTATACAAGCGGAACCAAGCACGTAAGTTCAACGCGATATTGGCTGAGTTGGATAAGCACACTACCGCACATATTGAAGAGCTGAAGAAGCAACCAGCAACGCCGAACGATTGCCCACCCAAAAGGCTATCACCCTTGGGCGCTCGATCTTCCAAATCGAGGAGATTTATCGTCAAGAAACATTAAGTGTTTCTCGACTTTGGATAAAGGCGGAGCCGTTGGAGAAGTAGGCATTGCTCCATGACACTGGAGGCGCCAGGTTAGTATACTAAATTAACGTAGCTACGACGATTGAACAATTAGAGTTATTGTGCTAACTGATATATTTGAACAGGTTTGGTGTCATGACAACTAATATAGCCGAGGTTTACAATTGGGTCATCAGAGGCTTGCGTCCGCTACCACTTGTGACCATCCTGGAAGGCATGTTGCACGGCATCGTTGGCTACTTCCAGAAAAGGCATGCGGAGGCTATACTTCATGCCACGACATTGCAAATGCCGTACTGTGCGCGGATGATGGCCTACATGGAGGAATGAACCAGTAAAGCTCAGCTGCATATGGTGCGTAGCTTCGGAATCACTGAGTACCGCTCAAGTGACTCTCACGGTGTAAAGGGGGATTGGGAACCGACATACGTTATTACACATGAGGTTAACCTAGGCCAAGGAGCCACTGGATGGTGTGAATGCACTTGCAACAACCCAAGACTTCTTCATATTCCCTGCTCGCATGTGATCGCAGCTTGTGAGCAAATTGGGATGAACACGTCGCAATACATGTCCCCTTTCTACCTGAAGGATCATGCTGTCAATACCTGGTCCAATGAGTTCCGTGGTTTTCGTGCACATGGTGATTTCACTGCCATTAACAGAGATGTGCGCATATGTCTACCAGATGCAAACTTGCGGAGGTGTGCGGAAGGGAAGGCTAGTCGTCCACAGTCAAGGCGCATTCGCAATGACATGGATGAATCTGAAGTGGGTGGCCCTGTTAGGAGGTGTTCTCAATGCAGTGAGTACGGGCATAAGGCAACGCAATGCCCATAGTGTTATGTATTGAATTATGTAATTTGTATTGAATTGTGTAATATGTATCATTTTATCCTATGTTAGGTTTTTGCGGGTATATTGGACCTTCCGTCATGTTTATGTATTGAATTATGTAATTTGTATTGAATTGTGTAATATGTATCATTTTATCCTATGTTTATGTATGTCGTTTCTTTATTTATGTTGAACTTTTCAATTTTTTGTTTCACATTACTAACCCTACTGTCTTCCTGTTTACTTGCAGGGATGGAGCATCCAGAGTCACTTCTTGACTCTTCATTGGACCGACAAAGACACCTGCTCGGCCCACACCACGTAGGGCCTTGAGAGGTGCTTCTTGTGGATCCGTGTGCCTAATAAGGCATGGCGGATCCACCCAAATTTCTACACCGTGAGTTGCACTATATTTACATGTTTCATTGCTCATACAATTGCATTTCGCCTAACTAATATTTGAATACTACGATCGCTTTTTTCCTCGTGGATAGGTTGGCACGTCTTTGGGTTGCTTCTCTCGCTCGCATGATCGAAGGCTCACCGAGGACGCGGCCGAGGATCAAAGTGAGGGCCAGATGATGATCCGAGCGGTCACGCATTTTTCGCTCGACCGTGCCTCTTGTCGTGTTGGGTGGATCACATGGCGGCGGAGACGACACTTTCCACCGCCATTTGGTGAGGTGACGGTGACCTCGCAGACGCCGCCATGCTTACAGGGTTGCCGATCGCTCGTTGGGACACCGATCGGACCCTCGGTGACTCCTGCGGGGTGGGTGGCTGACCTGGAGGAGAGGTTCACCGGAGTGGCTCACATTGACCCGGCAATACACATCAACAGGAAGAAGCACGGGCCGTCGAGGAGGTGGTTGGCCCAGTTCGAGGTGAGTGCTTGTACGTGTATATGTTATTCTAATTTTTTGTAACGTTATTAACATATTAGTATATGTTAATTGTCACAGGTGCAGTGGATGGCGGAAAACCCCACGGAGCACCAGCTGGCACGAGCACTTGGAGCCCTACCTGCTGTGGTTGTTTGGGATGGTCATGTTCACGACGACACACGGCGACAGCGTCGACGCATGGTGGATAGCCTACGCATGGGCTATTGCCGACGCTGACCTAGACCACGTCCCGCAGGTATCCTGGGGTTCGACGGTTCTTGCTGCCACGTACCGCGCCCTTTGCGACGCGTGCGTGAAGAGAAGCAAGACCGCCAATCTGACCGGGATGCCTCTTCTTTTTCAGTTTTGGTCGTTCGAGCGCTTCCCTGTGGGTCGACCCTTAATCGACCCGCGACACTACACCGCCGACATGTACGGGGGCGATGAGATCGACCAGCCGACCATGGGCTCTCTTTGGACTCGACGACGGGTACTTATTTTCTTGAATTGCATTTATCAAATTTTAATTGCAGTCGCATGTGCTCACACATATTTTTTTCTGTATCAACCACAATGGGCGGGAGTACAGGTACGTTCAGCGTACCACTCCTTCACGGAGGCGTTCGACCACCTGCACGCGGACCAGGTGATCTGGGACCCTTATAGCCAGCGCCGTGGCCAAGAGAGAGCCGCGCCAGGTGGGCTCTCCGTGCTTTGCTATAGGGACCAGGATTACTAGCTGACGAGGAGGAAGATCGTCATTGATGTCTCCATGGAGGAATACGCGCCGCACCGAGTCCTCAGACAGTTCGGCCTTCGCCAGCTGGTCCCTGTTCCTTCGGGGGATCGTGTACCGCAGAGCGTACACACGTGAGTTATTCAACAAAAAATATGTGAAATACTTACGCCATATGTCTAATAATTTCAATTTCTTTTCAGGTTCTCCACCCAGGGGCCCCAAGAGCCTGCCCACCTTGGTACGGAGGATGGAGCCGTGGCTCGCAAGAAGGGGACAGGCGACGACGACGCCGCCGATGAGGACACACCGAACGGCGACTCGTCCTACCAGCAGATACTGCTCGGCACGCGTGCCGGGACGCGTGTCCGCCTCCTCTTTGGTGGAGGAGCCTCCGACCACGCCAGACGCTCCTAAGCGTGGTTGACTTGTACCCAGGCCAGGCAGGAGCGGCCATGCACGCCATGGTAAGTCTTATTTTTTGTAAATTACATTATGTATTCCTTATGCTATGTCCATGTGCATATCAGTTTGTCGTATGTGGCTGGTGGACCACGCTAGGGACCTCCACGAGCACAGCAATAGCGTCTTGTCCAGACTGATTGACGGAGTTAGCGTCTCGCTAGACGAGATGACAGAGGCGTGGAGGCGCGTGGTGAGTGCCACTCGCAGGATCGTGGAGCTGGGTTCGTGTCGGCACGTCGACGCTACTGATCGTGCCACCTCTTCCAGACCGCCGCGCGTGCCTTCGCACCCCACCCCAACCCCAGCTCCTCGTCACATAGTGGAGGCGGAGTCCAGCTTCCAGACTCCTTTGCCTCTGGGCCCAGACATGGCTGGAGGGTCCTGCTGGCAGCCACCACGCGGTCCCGTTATGGTCCCCACGCCAAGTAAGTCGAGCTACTCATGTTTCGTATAAGTATCACGTAACTATAATTAAAAGTTCATATCCGAACGTGCAGAGCTACGCCAGATGGAGGATGCCTCTCTCGTCGCCGCACTCCTCGGTACGCCGACCGACTCATCGGGCGGACCAAGATTCATCGGCACGCAGCTCGCACCGCCTCCACCGACGCAGTTGACGCCGCCCCCTCCACCGATGACGCAGTTCACGCAGTAGGACTACGGTACCTCTGGGCACGCTGCCTCCCAAGACCGCCGACGGTGTAGCGTTACCCCTCGGACTAAGGGCAGCGCGGCCATCGCAAGAGCTTCACCCACGCCCTCTTGACGATGCACCGGCCTCAGCACGTAGGCCGAAGAGGGGTCGTGGTAGGGGTGCAGGACAGGGCCCACAGTAGGGGGTGCGGTCGACTAGGGACTCGTTGTTAGGTCGTTGTCCTATTTTTCTTTCTTACTTTGTACTTTTTCTCTGATCTTTATAGTGTTGTTCTCGCTTTGTTACTTTGTCTGCATCGTTTTACAATGTTAATAGTGTTGTTCATGCTTTTTTTACCTTTTCGATGTCAATGCGACATGACAACACGAACGTTGCAGCTTTCTCAGACCGATTGGACAACACGCTGCAGCCCACTTCCTCAGATCGATTGGACAACACGCTGCAGCCCGCTTTTCCAGACCGAAACTACAACACGCTTAGACAACGACGATGCACGCAACAGCTTTCTCGAGCGAGGAGACAGCACGCTGTTATCAGCTTTCTCAGAAAGCGAAGTGACAACGCCATGACACCCACTGCTTTTTAGGACTGAAATGACAACACGTTGCAGCCCGCCTTTTTAGAGCAACGTGGCCCTATATAAGGGCGATAATTGCCCTTTATACCACCCACCTGCCTTCCTTCCCACAGAGAGAGACCACGAGGAAAGGGTGAATCGAGAGAAGAGAGAAAAGAAGTAGAGGATCAGCCAAACATGCCGAGGCGTGCAAGTGGAAAGGGAAAGGGGAAGGCAAAGGAAGAGGCAAGCATTTCGGCGTGGCCGCGCAACATTGCGTACCAGGATCTCTTCGTACCTTTCAGGGTTGTCCCATCGATGTGTCTGTACGGTGATCCTTGCAGGCTTGTCTACTCTTGGTAAACTCTGACATGGAAGAGGAGGTATTGGCTGTGCCGCAACTACGCCTTCGACCCACCGGAGAAGAGCCTCAGGACTCGACAGCTGGTAATAATCATACGTGTTTCGTAATATTTGTACATAAAACTATGCTAATTTAAGTTTCATGCAGTCGCCTCCGCCACTATGTGAATTTGAGCAGTGGTTCGACAAGGAAATCAACCCCGAAGACCAAAGGCTCCTGGATCAAGCCAACCGGGATGACGAGTTCAGGCGGTAGCTTCAACAGCTGCGTGACACCGCACACGAGGAGGCACGTAGGAAGGAAGCAAAGGAGAAGGAGGCCGAAAGAGAGGAAGCGAGAGAGGGCACGTCGTGCCAGAGAAGCCCCACCAGAGGCATGGGCGAAAGGGAAATGGCCTCGATCCACCCAGTAGATGTCAAGTTATGCCTGTCCTAATTTTAAGTTGTAATAAAGTGTGTGGACTATGTTATTTTCCGCCGTAACATCTTATTTCCATAGTATTATGTAACTTATTTTCGTAGTATCATTTTATCATATGTTATGTACTTCCGGGAATATTGGACCTTTATCATATTTATGGAATGTCGTTTGTCAAATTATTTATGGTTTGTGGTTTCTGTATCCTTCGTGTTGTTCACATACTTATTACACTTTGTAATATAAATGATGTATTCACTGTTTTAATATGATTTCTCGTGAAATTTGTCGTCAAAGATAATGAAGAACAATGAAATTTGCATTATTCATTAGCTAAAATCTTGACCAATAATTAGTTAAATTATGTGCATATTTAATTTACAAACGATGTATCAATTGATTCATATTTCACCGATCTTTCAATTATTGTTTGTTTCGTAACAATTCATAATATATTATAGCATAAATTAACGGCCAAAGTTTACTTCAAAAGACTATTTTGAATTCTAATACGCCCTATATTTTCGAACGGAGGGAGTATATGACTTATCCTCGATACGACAGAAGGGCTATGGTGGGCCGGCACCACATCCTAAATCAAGGTTGCGTGAGTTGCAGTCAATTTTTCACAGGCTAGAGAGGGTAGTTTTTCATCGAGGGCGACATAGTAGACAAGGGAGTACGGGAGGCAACGCATGGTGTATTTTTCAAATTTTATAAAAATTGTTGTACAAAAAAAATTAGTTACCGCTTCAAGATTAACACGAATTTGTGAATGGAATTAATGTACAGAATATCTGCCTTAATATTATTTTTTTCATATTTTACAAATTTAATATGTTTTAACATTACAAAGAAAATTAAACACAAATTTTTAGGATGGTCGCCAAATGGTGTGGCGAAGAAGTCGTCGCCAAACAGTATGGCGACATTAGGTGGTTGCCAAACAGTATGGCGAAAATCAAATGGTCGCCAAACAGTCTGGCGACAATAGCCTGATCTCGGTTTTGGGGATTCAAAACGAGTGTTAACGCGAGATTAGGCTATTGTCGCCAAATGGTTTGGCGATTACCTATTTTCGCCGAATGGTTTGGCGACCACCCTATTTTTGCCAAGCCATTCGGCGACTGTATATTATTTCTGCAATTTTTTAATCCGAGTATTAATGTTGCAATTTGTAAATAAAATAATATTATTTTAAAAAAATTCAATTCCTGTTTCTCCTTCCTCCTACATTTTCTCTCTGCCTTCTTCTCTCCCACGCGAAAGATCAGCAACCACTGCCTCTTATTTTGTCGCCTCTCGCCACAACTCACTGCCCAAAGCTGCTCCGTCATTTGCCGCTCCCACTGGTGCATATATCCCTTCTGAGCTGGCAACATTTCTCGTGCATTCTTGCTGCCAAAACCAGCTCAATTTGAGCTCGGTTCAACTACTGTGCCGAACTGCCTTAGCTATAAGTACTCCCAGACTTTCTAAAGCCGTAGCATATCATTCCACTGCCACAACGCCGCTCAAAAATCTCTTCGTCCCTTCCGACTCTAGCGAAACCAGAAAAGGGGGAAAACCTTTATTAACAGATTCCAGCGAGCCACACTCAAATTCATCTGAGCTAAAGATACTCTGTGACCCCTATAGCACGCCTCTGACCTCAATCGGAACCTTTCTTCCCCGATGAGCCACTGCACCCCTCAAATACTTCGCCGCCGCATCTACACGGTGAGAGCCCAACCAGTTTACTCATTTTCTTGTAAAAGTAGCAAAATAGAATCCTTGTGATGAGCTGATGCTCAGGGTGGTGAAATGGAAGCTAGGGAAGCCCTGGTTTCACCATTTCACTGCATGGCCATGGTCACCGCCAGTGGCGTATGCACCGGGGGGCATAGGTGGGCTGGAGCCCCACCCGTGCCCCCCCCTCCCCTCTCCTCTTCTCCCCCTAAGTTAGATAAATTTAAGGAAAATTCGTTTATAAATTTAGAGAAGCTACCGAGTTAAACAATCAGTTCAGTGAATTTTCGATAGAGCTTTTGATATGCATTACTTGTCTAGACCTAAGAGATTCATTTGCAAATTTTGAACGTAGTAGGCTTTTTCTTCAGAGATTTATTCAAATGATTTATCATCATATGATCGTGTGGTTTTGGAAGCACAACTTGACTTATTCATTGATGATTGAGAAGAGAAGAATTTTCAAGTTATGATGATCTTGCTAGTCTCGCGGTGATAATGGTTGAATCAAAAAAGCATGTTGTTTATCCATTAGTCTATAGGCTTATTGAATTAGTATTAGTTTTACAGTAGGTACACTACTGATTGAAAGAGCTTTCTCGGCAATGAAGATTATCAAGATAGATTTATGTAATAAGATAAGTGATGACCGGTTAAATGATCTCATGGTATACTACATCGAACGAGACATATTTTTCAAGATAGACATAGAAGATATTTTGTAACGCTTTTCAAAACATAAAACCCGTAAATATCAACTATCAACTCTTAAGAAGCAATGATCGAGACGTTTTTTTCTTTTGTAATGTTATGTATTTATATTATATGCATCGTTAGATAAGTGTTGGTATTTTTATATTATATATATCATTCTGTCATGTTCTATGTTCTGAAAAAATACTATATATATTAATAGAGTTTTGCTACCGTCAGTTTCAAAGCACAGATTCTCCCCGTGCTTCAGGCCGATTTTTCAAAATCCGTGACAAAAATCTTCGATCCGAACTGCTCATCTTCTTCATCTTGTTGAAATGTAGCCACGCACAAAATTTCAGATTTTTTGAATTTGTTTACTATTTGTTTTGTATTTTCTAAAATCAGCCTTTGAAGTCGATTTCAGAGTAATACTCATATTAATATATTATATATATTAGTTTAGAGGTCTCAATTTTAGCCCCTCCTTTCTAAGTTTCTGATACGCCAAAGTCACCGCCACAGACCACAAAGTCAAGATCGCTTTTTGTCACCGTCACGCCAAGAAGGCCACCTCAGACACGCCAAGAAGGTCTGCTGAAGCTCAAGGTGCGAGACTATTCGCCACCTCCGACGAAGTCTTACGGTGGCGACCTCCGCTTGCCCTTACTCGCTTCGGCTCTATGCCTTGTGGGTCAGCTTGTCAATCACAGTGTCTTGGCGATGTACCATGCCTTGTGGGCCCCGTTGAGCCTCTTGCACGCCGATCGCACAAGATGGCCTCTCTCGCCATTTGGGCCCACTCATCAACGCCTCGGTTGGCGCGCCCAAAAATGGAAAGCGATTTTCAACTTGAAAGTGTACTTTCTGCTTTTGGTAATTTTCGATATCCGCTTTTTTAAAACCCTAGGATATTCCATTACTTATAACTTTTGCATTTCAACTCCAAATAAAATGAAGTAAATTTCTAAATTGTAACATTCCAAAATTTCTAATAAAATAAAAATATATATTTTGAATATAATTATTTCGAGTTTTCTTGGTATTATTGGTTTTATTTGGATTTATACCTTGTATGAAAAATCCAACAAATGGAATTAAGAAATGGATAATGGTAAAAAGATAAAAAGAGGTAAAAGTAAAAGTTTAAAATTTTATATTAAAATTTTTATCTCTTAGGTAAACTTTTTATCTGGTGAAATTAATTTTTATTTGCATAGTAAAAAATAATTAATAATTGAAAAGACCTCATTGACTAGAAATAGTGCATAGTCAGAATTGATATAAAATATGAGAACCTTATCTGAATCTAAGAAAATTACCATAGTATCCTCATGACATTACTTACCTCTGGTAAAAATAATAATGTCATTTAAGGCCTTTTTAGATTTCAAAAACATTTTAAAACTAGTTAAATTTGAGGAATTATTATTTAAAAACCGCAGTGGCGAATTGAGTGAAACTAAAGAAAATGAAAACTACATACCTTAGTCTCTCTACATAAAAATTTCTAGAAAATTTTGAAAGAGATAAGATTATTTTTGAACTAACTCAACTCAGGACAAAAACTAGCAGACACGTGTACAAACTGCACAGCCATTATCTAGTCGTCCTTCGCTGGCCAGACACGCGAACTGTAGCTGCTCCTTCTCCGCGCTAGCAAAACAGTCAGCGCCATGCCTCTTCATTGCAGCACCAAGTCCATGCCCCTGTCTTCTTTCCTCCCAGCGACAGGTTGGCCCAACTTACCGGAGCTGTGACGCAAGCGCCAGTGAACCAAGCCACCATTCTTTTACGCCTCTAGCCGATGGACCCTAACCCCATCTGGCCGCCCATCGTTTTCTTACCTCTTCATTTTTCTTTCCTGCATCGGAGTCTCCCGATTCATCCCGCGATCTCATCACCGATCGCCTTCAACGATCAGCGCCAGACTCTCCCGATCCGTCTCCTCGGTCTATCGCTCCTTTAAACCGATTCATCGCATCAACCGCACCATCCAAGAGCTCGATCATCGCCACGTTTGTCCTCAGCTTCTCCCGCGCCTTGTTCTGCCTTGTCCAAGCGCCAGAAGACTCGCGCCATCTCATCGTCAAGAATAGGACCGGCCATCCCTTCTCCTGTGTAAGCGTCGCATTATCTGGGCGAGCTCATACCAGGGGAGGTGGCTTCTTGCTGAAAGCGTGGAATAATTGGATCAAACACGCAATGTATTTCCAATCCAAAAGGTTTAGTACATATAAGATGCAAGGCAAACAGATAAAGCAACTAATCCTAGGATTGCATGCAAGCAAAAGATAGAACGAATCATCCTAAATCCTGGGAGTTGATATACTTGGCGTTGCCTGCATGAGGCCATTCCGTGCATGCAGCACGGACGGTGCGGGAGCGCCTTCCTGAATTATATCGCTAACACGCCCCCGCAGTCAGAGCGGGAGTAGAGTGGACGTTCAGACTGGACCTGAACTCTGTAAATAGTGAAGACGACAGACCCTTAGTGAAAACATCTACGTATTGTGACGAGGTAGGCACGTGAAGAACTCGAACGACCCCTGCAGCCACACGATCGCGACAAAGTGCAGGTCGATCTCAATATGCTTGGTATGCTGGTCTTGTACTGGATTGGTGGAGAGGTACACTACGCTGATATTGTCGCAATAGACAATAGTGGAATGCTGAGGCGGGCAGTGGAGTTCAGTGAGCAGTTGCCGCAGCCAGCAAGTCTCAGCCACCGCGTTTGTGACGGCCTGATACTCAGCTTCAGCACTGGAGCGAGAAACGGTGTGCTGTCTTTTGGAGGACCAGGAGATGAGATTGTCCCCAAGAAAGACAAAGATACCTCAAGTGGATCGGCACAGTCAGACATCTGCCGCCCAACATCGTAATATGCGACAAGAGCAGAGGCAGTGGTCCGATGAAGTTGAAATCTAGACTCGAGAGTGCCCTTGAGGTAGCGAAGAATACGCTTCACCAAAGTATAGTGTGGTTCTCGTGGATCATGCATGTGGAGACAGACTTGCTAAACAGCATAGGCAATGTCAGGCCTTGTAAATATGATATATTGTAAGGCACCAGCTAAGCCTCTGTAGTGTGTATGATCAGTCACGGGAGGACCAGCAGTCGAAGACAGCTTGGCATTAGTATCAACCGGTGTGGTGCACGGCTTGCAGTCTCCCATGTTGGCCCGATCAAGAATGTCCAAAATATACTGGCGCTGACTGAGAAATAGACCACCGTCATGTCGACTGATTGAAACACCGAGGAAGTGATGTAGACGTCCAAGATCCTTCATGGCAAAGTCATGCCGTAGAGCGGCAATAATGTGACGCAGGAGAGATTCTGAAGATGCAGTCAGAACGATATCATCCACATAAAGGAGGAGGTAGACTGTATCACTGCCGCGGCGAAAAATAAATAGTGAGGTGTCGGACTTGGCACTGATGAAGCCAATGGAGAGAATGAATGAGGCAAACCGACTGTACCATGCACGCGGTGCCTGTTTCAGACCATACAGAGATTTGTTGAGCCGACAAAACATGATCTAGTTTGGAGGAATCGACGATGCCAGAAGGTTGCGCATAGTAAACAGTTTCTGAAAGTGTGCCATGTAGGAAAGCATTCTTCACATCAAACTGGTGAATAGGCCAATCATGAGAAAGAGCAACTGTGAGGACTGTTCGGATGGTGGCAGGCTTGACAACCGAGCTGAATGTCTCATCGAAGTCGATGCCAAGACGTTGAGTGAAGCCACACAGAACCCAGCGAGCCTTGTAACGCTCAAGATCACTAGTAGGAGAAAATTTGTGTCGAAATACCCATTTGCCAGTGACTATGTTGGCACCACCAGGACAAGGCACAAGGTCCCAAGTGTGATTGTTTTGCAAGTGTGAGGAGCCGCCCAGACCGTCCTCGGGTTATTTGAATGCCAGGTCGCCCTCATCGGATTTGGAGGCTAGCAACGGATCACCGATGGTGTTCACAGTGCTAACACCCAAGCCCAATTAGGACAACACTGATCCCATTCGAATAACTCGACAACAATCCCGGTATTCCCCCGGTATGCGACCCGAAGCTCGCCCAGGATCGCCCCGCATACCGGTTTCCATTGCCATATCAATTCAATTCGCATAAAGGGGGCAACGAACCCAAAACTTTACGACCAGACACGCAACGTGAAAGCACAACAAACTATACCAACTCAAGCACAAAGATGAAACCAGACAACCACACAACTAAAACAACTCATCTAGCATACTAGAAGCATAAAAAACATAACTAGACATCAAGATAAAAAAATTCAAAATTTCAGCGGCAACATTGCAGCACCTAGAGCAACAAGAATAAAAGCAACATGATAGATATATGACATGAAGCACAATACATACAAGTTCCCACATGACACAACCACAATATAGCAAAAGGATCAACATGAGTAGAAGCAACATACTAGACATGGGATGAGCATGAGAATACATCAAGGTTCAACAACAGAAGTAGCCAAGTAATTAAACATAGCCATAACATAGCTTTGAGAGCTAACTATACAACAAAATGAACGAATAACCATCATATTAAACCAAAAGTATGACATCTCCGGAAGTGTCCCGCCCCTGAACACTTCCGGGCGTTTGCAACGTCGAGCTTAGCCCCCTATTCGGTGCCCCGCCCGACCACCGAGAGGCAATACGGACAGAACTCACATTCGTCGATGTCCTCACCTGAAAACCACAAAGCAGAAACAAGAGTACAGAAGGTACTCGCAAGATTTACCCGTGATCCATACATGACCGACTCGAAAGCATATGCATTGGGATGTAGCAAGGAGTAAGCTTAAGGTAACAAGTGCACAAAGCTTAACTTTGGTTCATAATCACATTCACTACTCAATTTACCAGTTTTATAGCATTTATGGACAGCACCTATTACTAGAGTGAAATCCGAATTTAAACATTAAAGAGAGCAAGTAATCTCATGAACAAGTATCAACATCAAGTATACCAACTAGTTTCAAGTTTCAGTTGTTACTACATTGAAGTGTCGGATGAAACAAGCGTGCTCATATCCGAGAGCGCGACAATTCGAATCGCTTACTCACCCTGCAGGGGATCATCAATCGCATGACATGTGTCCTACAAAGAACCTCATGTCAAGCCTCCTCTCATCCATACCTACTCGATGAACCATCTTCATGCGGTCCAAGCACCTAGCACCCTCTCTCGAGCGGTCCAAGCCCCGCTTAGCCCTCGAGAGCTGGCCTAAGTCTCGCCCTCAACCACGTCCAACCGCATGAGGGCATGACCCATCGAGCAGTATGCCATGAAAGGGTGGCTTACCGTACCATTATATCAGGCATGCGATCAACAAGGTGTGCTCGATCAACATGGCAAACAACGGATCGGTCCTTAACTGACACAGGCGAGACTACAACATTTGAGTCTCCACACCCAAATGATCCAACCCTTTCGCCCGGTCTCAAGTTTACATTTCAGACTATAACCATATCCATTGCAACCCAATAGTATGAAGTAATTAATCTCAAGTGATGGAGCCATCCACCACTTGGCCCATACCCGACATCTAAGCAAACTAAACATGGACACAATATAATTACCCATATACTAGCTCCAAGGGAAGGGTTCAACAATTATCAATGAGTGTATGTGCAGCAATTAGGTTCTAATACCATTCCCACATTTCAATTCCTAATACAAGACGTAATCATCCAATAAGCAGTTTATTCGCCAAAATACAATTATATGTAAGGTTGAAAATGCTTAGGTGTTTTCCTTGAGCTTCTACCGGATTCTCAGTAACAATCGGCTCTCCGGTACCCCCCTCGGTCACAACCGCGTCAACCTTCGCGTGCTCGTTCTCTACACGATCACAATGCATGTGAAATGAGATGCATGCAATGCATATGAAATGAAATACCAAATGCATCTCCCATGGCAGTTCAAAAGCGCAACATTCAGAATATGGATTTAAAGCCCTCAACCATACTCTAAACCTCAGCCCCAAAGTCTGAATTTTCAGCAAAACAGATTTCAGGACAGACATCGATACAAATGACCATAACTTTCTAACCACTGAGTCAAATTGAGCAAACTCGGATTCAAAACGACCACACGACGTAGACCTACAACTTAGCTTTGGCCAATCCTCCAGAATATGCCTAGAGAATTCCCAGTTTGTCCAGGAACAGAGAGCAGTTTCATTGTCAAAAATTTTCAGAGTTTCAGAACAGCATGCACCATTTTCATCATAAAAATTGCTATACTTAATGGAATTGAGTAAAGGATAATATTTTTACAATCTACACAAAATTTCCTACAACTTCTCAGGCAAAATTAAATTCTAATTCGGCCTCTAACTAATTTTAAACCGCGGCTCAAGTTTCAGCTCCACATTTTCAGCATTCCAGAACAGCATGCACTAAAATCATCATAACTTTCAGCTAGATTAACGAAATCGAGTGATTACAGTTGGAAATGAAAGATAATTCCATTATCTACAACTTTCTCAACAGTTGTCCTAGCAGTAAATGCTCCTAACTTGATCGAATCAACCAAAAACAGCAGCTCCAGAATCTGCTCGAAAATCAGAATTTTGCTCCAAACCCTAGAGTGGTTGTTTCCCTCCCAAAACTCAAATCTCCACTCACCAAAGCCCCCAAATCCACCATGGCTACTTCCAAAACCTGGAACAACCAACCAAACCCTAGGGGAGTCTTACCTCAAAATCCCACATGGGGGAACAAAGAGAAGAGGAGGAGGGAGCTGCTGCTTGGGGGGGGAAGGGAGGCGCCAACAGGGAGGGCAGCAGGTGCGCCTGGAGAGGAGCTGGAGGAAGGTGCCGGCCTGGGGAGGAGCTGGGGAAGGAGCGCCAACCTGGGGAAGAGCTGGAGGAAGTGCTTGTGGTGGCTGCATGGGGAGGAGAACTCAAAAGAGTAGTGTTGAATCAGTTTGGGGCTGGAGGGCTTGTGCTGCTTGGTTTGGACTGCCCCAATTCCTTTGTATATTGCTCACATGACCCCACTAGTAAGCAAGAGAGAATGGCTAAGTCCCCAAAATTTCAGCACTTGGATTCAGTTTTTGAGCCATGTTTTAAATTAGTATTTGGCATTGGATTTTGGTTCAAACCCCACAATGTTGTAGAGAAAAGTTTTTAGTTTGTGATTAGCTAACCCGCACATTCTAGATCCCTATAGTTCTCAAGTTACAAGAGTCTGAACTTTAATGAAAACCACATCCGCACCCTGAAATTTCTAGCTCTTAAATTTTGTTTAGTTTAGAAATTCTTAAGTGGCAAATTTGAGATAGACTATGAAGTTAGCAGTGGATCAAATGCGGCCAAAAACTTGGTTGGCGCTAATGTTAGCCGCATGAGCCGAATTCGAATTTGGGGCCATGACAGCAAGGCTGTGAATTCCTCAATCATTGCATCACGCCAATTTGGATCAGCCAAGGCGCCGCGGTACGTCTTCGAAAGCGGCGATAAGGTGCCAACCTGTAGATTCATGCGCGTCTTGGGTAGACGACACCCGGACTTGCCCCGTGTGACCATAACGTGATCGTTGGTCACAGGAGCAATCTAAACGGCAGAAGTAGGAAGGCGATGTGCCGCATGCGGCGCAGGCGGTACTGTAACATCTAGAGGCGGCTCAAGTGCTGCTACAGCCTGTCGTGGGGTAGCCGGTGGGTGCTATGGAGCAGCTGGCCCGTGAGATGTCCCAGGTGAAGAAGCAAGCGGCCTAGAGGTGTTTGGCGTGGCGAACAACGGCTCAGAGGCATCAAGGCCCGCCGATGTACGCGGCGATCCCACGGATGCAATCCTCCCACAGGAACAGGCGCCTACGCGAGAGGCTGGGTGACTCGTGGCGAGGCAGTGGCTCACGCCAAATAGGGGCGCCGACACAGGCTCTGCTCACTGGCAACGACATGCAAGATCGTGGCCGGCATGGGCAAGTAGGTCGAGGCGAGCTGCAAAGAACGAAAACCAACAGGTGGTAATGGCGCCGCAGCGAGCTCCGAGAGAAAATCAAAGTCGGATGAAGGAGGGGTGGAGTTCGATTCGGCGAAAGGAAAGGAAGACTCGTCGAAAATGACATGTCGGGAGATGATCACTCGGTTAGATGTGAAGTCAAGGCAACGGTAACCTTTGTGGTTCGGAGAGTAACCAAGGAACACACAAAGGGTCGAGCGAGGAGATAGTTTGTGGGGGGCGGTGGCAGAGAGGCTGGGGTAGCATTTACACCCAAAGATGCGGAGATGGGTGTAGGAAGGTTGAATGCCATAAAACGCAAAGAAAGGAGTCAAAAAATCCAAAGTTTTGGTGGGATGGCGATTCAGGAGATAGGTAGCGATGTGCAAAGCTTCGACCCAATAGGAGGGGGGTAGGGAGGCTTGAATGAGTAAGGAGCGAACAATGTTATTGGTTGTGCGGATGATGCGCTCAGCTCTACCATTCTGTGGGGATGTGTATGGACAAGACATACGAAGAACGACCATGCGATGGCCTACCAGAGGTGTAGCTGCCGTCGCCCGATGCATTGGTGCCGTCAGTGTGTCGACCGCGGCGCTTGTTGCGCGTACCGCGCCCACCGTTGGTGCCGACGCTGGTCGAGCCAGAGTGGCCACCGGAAGTGCCGTAGCCGCTGGTGTTGCCACCGGAGTTTTCACCGGCGTTGCCGTAGCCGCTGCCGGAGACGCCGTTGCCACCAGTACCGCCATGGTTGTCGGGACCCGAATTCGTAATCCGGAAACCCTCTGTGTTTTCAGCACTAGTCCCATGATCAGTAGCTAGTGCCCACAGTTAACAAAGATGATATCACAATCATACACAACAGAATAAAAAATAAAGAATTCATCTTTTAATATAACATGTTGAACAACCTTAAGGTCAACTTACAATTTGTGAAGCCTAGATGGCTTCAACTTAGAGTAAAACGAACAGCATCGAAACGAAGAACGTCGGTGAATCCCATCAAGATACCACAGGCATCTGTCAAGGTTCAACTCCTAGATATTCGCCTTCTTGCAGAACTTCTTTTCCTTCGAAGACAAAGACTTCTCCTCAACTGGTGATGTTTTGTTATAGCAATGGTGAGTACACAACCGTACTCAACAAGTCGTGCACAGAATGCAAGTCTAAATAACTATATGCACAGCTTATTCCAATTGAATGGCTGAATTGGCTATTTTGCATAAAACAGCAATTCCAAATGAATATCATAAATAGATTGAAAAGCAGTAAAACAAGTAATACCATAATAAATTCCGTAATCATTCTCAAGTAAAGCATTTCTTTTCCTTAACCAATTTCCATCTCACATTGTCCACATTCCCAACCTCATTTTTATCAAAATCTAACCCTTGACTGTAATCCTCGAGCAATGTTCAATACCGTGAACACGGCTATTCGAATAGTTTGTACACTCTGCAGAAGTTATACACTTTACCCACACGATATAATCAACTCACCACATCAGCCGTGAATCGCTATAGAAGAGTATGCGAATGAGTGATCATAACAAAGTATTTCCGAAACTTCCATCCTCGCATGCGTACCTCCCGATATAGTTCCCACTGTCCCTTCTCTCTCACAGAGCAGAAGTACAGGGCCAACGTATACCATTGAAGAGATGTAAGACCACAAAGGTAAACACTATACCCTTCTTCCCACATCCATAGATACAAAACCACCTGAGATCTCACATGCTAAGACTTCAGAATCATACTCAACTAGGTTTGTCCTATACCAGCCATGTGGTTGTATGAATGACTGTAGCGACCCCCATTTTTACATAAAATGCAAAAATGGAAATCTCATGTGCACACAAGATTAGTCCTGGATCGAGAGCTAAACGCACATTTACAACAATTGATATCACATCCATACTCTTTATTACAAAATAATAATGGTAATTTTATACAATAGAATCTTACATTTCAGAGAAATGCAGCAGAAAGAATAAAAGTCTTGTAGTATGCCCATCCAATCCCTCAGGCAACTGACAAGGCATAATCCCTAGAAAAACTCGTTAACATTCCCGAATCCTGCGTCGAATAAGTTTTGTCGAGCTATTCTGATTCTTCACCTAAAAACCACGAATAAGAAAGGGTGAGTACTTGCGTACTCAGCAAGACTTTTGCAAAACCTATAATACATGCAGGCTATTTCAAAGGAAAGGCTTCTATGGTTAATTTGCATAAAGCCAATTTAAATTGTAAAACAAGTAGTAATTGCAAAACGGAATTTATAAAAGCAAGTTGGTGATATAAAAGTAATAAGCATAAGGTATAAGTAATAACTCACAGTCCTCCACGACGTGAGCATCGAATCATCCATTGCCAACACATGGCCCAAATCGAGACAAATACTTTCCAACAAATGTATCCAATCCATTTTGAAAATATCAAACGCTAACTATGTGATGACTTTACCAAGTGCCCATGATCATGGTAGCGCCGCTAATCGATTAGTTTTTACTCTGCAGAGTTGTACAGCTTTACCCACAAGAAATGATCAACCCCTTTTGCTAGGCCATTCGACACACTTCCTTTGGTATGTCGGCAAGGCGATCATAACATAACCGTTACATTACTTAATCCTAACTTTGCACCAGCATGGTGACGATATGCTATGGTGGTGAAAGATATTTGTACAATCACTGTACAAATTAATAAGGTGCTTGTACACTCGCTGTACGTGAAATAGTGATCCCACAGCATGGCGTTCACCTACGAGCAACCAATCACTGAAGAAGCTCGTAATACTCCAGCCTACCAATGTGCAAAGTCAATTTTAAGTAACTTAATAGGTTAAGACTGTCCCATACCAGTACTTGTGGTTGCACGGTTATCTTGGCCTGAAAACAACCCATAGTTCGGTTCTTAATCCGACACGGGCAATAATCTCCCCCTACACTACGTGCAAATCCATGCACCTCTGGCTATTGCCAATAATTGCCCGCATCAAAATATAGTTTTATTTTCATTTTTAATCAAAATACCAATAACCATCATCATGTCTCAATATTTCCAACTTTCATCTGATCAAGTTTTTCAATTGATTTATCCCAAGTCTAAAGCATGGCTAAGCATAATTATCAGCGCATATACCCAAATTAACATCAGATATTGTCTAACCATAATCCTAGGGTTATCAAGGTTCACAATCTCATTTATATCAAGGAGGTTTCAGGAATCAACAGGTATAACTACCATTTCCCACAATATAGCAGAGTTTAATGAATATACGCATGCAATCAAAACATTTAATGAAAACATTTATAAAACTGGGATCAACATGGTCAAAGGAGGGTGCTTGCCTTGCTGACTGTCGCTGAGGTCGTACTCACGTTCGTCGGTGACTAGTCCTGACTCGTCGGGTTCTACACGCCGTTCAAGAATAACAACATGGCAAAGAGCAAGTCTCAATAAGGCAAAGAGGAAGATCCAGATAAAATAATTCCTTACTACACACATGGTTTTTGATTTAAATTATTGAAGGTTCCATATGTTCATTATTACATATTTATGTATGATTATCATTTCTTATGTTTATACATGAGATCACATATATATAATTATTGACAGTGATATGAGGTTCCTTAAAATATTGATTACAAGCATGATTTCAGCAATATAAAATTATAAAACTCATACTTACGATTTAATATTGATTTATATATTTTTAATAGTGATTTATTGCTTCTTGTATTTTAACTTGTATATTTTCTATAGTGAACTATATATATTTTTACATATTCAGGTTCATAAGATCATAAAGATTCCAACAAAATTGGTTTTGGGTAACTTTAAGTTCATTTGCTCAAATTCCATGATTGCCATATTTAAATTTTCTCTTCAAATAAATTTTAAAATTTTAAAAGAGTTGAAAAATTAAATATTTTTGGATATTCTGATTCTTCAAGATTTTATACGAATTTATAAATTTATTTAGTTAAATTTTGACTTATGGTTCAAAAGTTACGGGCATTTGAAAATCAGTAAAGTCTTTAAATGCTGGAAATTAGGAAATATGCCAGAAAAAGAAAGTACGTTTTCGCTATTGGTTTACGCCTCCCTTTTTTAGCCGGTGCGGACTGTGGCTCTGACGAACCGGGCCCGCATGGCAGCGATAAAGAACAGGGGTCTCGGACTTTGGCTCGCCGGCGGCGAACGACGGCCAACGGCGGCGCTCCGGTACCACCATGGGAACCAGCACGAGCTTGCGCACCCAGGGGACCCAGTTTTCGGTAACGGGGAGGCCGGAGATGGCGCGCCGTCGAGCTCGAGCGGCGGCGGCCATGGCCGAACGGTGAAACTTCAACTCCGGTGATTCCCGAGCCTCATTAGCACCGGTTTAAGCATCACGGTGTAGATTACACTCCGTTTTAGTGATTAGATCGAAGAAAGAGTATGCGGGAAGTGGGTCTCACCGTGCGGGTGCGGCGGCGGAAGAGGGAGCTTGGTGCGGTGGCTCGCCGGAGAAGAAGATCTCCGATGGGGGTTGGGGACTGGTCCTAAGTGCCTTCAGGAGCCTCCACACCGAAGGAATTGAATGGAGGTGCACCGGAGCACGCGGATTGATTTCTCCCCTTTGTCACTAGCCCTCACCGGATTTGGGGAAGATGGAGGCAGTTCTTGCTCAACCGAGAGGTGGGGTGAGTTACCAGGGTGCTCAGGTTGGCTAAGGGTATACGCATTGGGCTTATATAGAGGATTAAGGCGCTTTGGAGCAGGTTCTGGAGATGACTCGAGAGGGACTCCGCAGTTGTTGCCGTGGCAAAGAAATGCGGCGGATTTGTTTGTCTCGGCAGGCTTTGGCAGGGTAAGGTGGCCTGGCTTCGCTGCCGGCTTCATGCCGTGGCAGCCGATCCAGTTCGAGACACTGCCGTGGCATCGGATCAACGGTGGTGAAATGCGGCGGGATTCTTCGCCTCTCTGCATCGCAGCAGCCGGGGCAGCGCAGTGTCGGAGCGGGCGACGTGGACGCGTGCTGGTGGACTGAAGTTGCGGCGCGAAGCGATGAGAACGGAAGCGCTGCAGGCTGTCCTGCGATCGGCAGAAGAAAAGAGGAAAAGAACGAAGGGGAGGAAGAAAACTGTAGACCACTGGCTGACTCGTGGGGCCACTCGGCTGATGAGGTGTCGGCAGGGGCACTATTTGAGCCGGCTAATGGGTAAGCTATGCCAACACTTGGTTTACTCATTTGATTCTATGACAAGATATTTTTAAGTTTTTATGAAACTTTTTATTAGTGTTGGTAAGATAATGAAAAGTCTTCAGTAAAATTTTCAACTGAAAATTATGGTTATAAAATTTAATAAAATTCTGACAATGCAGTTTTATAAATTTTAATTTTTCTGTTTTATATTTATTTGATGATCGAGATGACATTATTATTCTATTAAAATTTTACCAAAGATCTGAATTAGCATTATCAACCTTCTGTAAAATTTTCATGATTTTATACTTTGTATTTAATTTCTAAAAATTCTGACATCATCATTTTCAATCTTTTTAATTTTCTGTTTTTGAATTTATAAAATTCACAAATGTAAGTTTTAATGTTTGATATTTTTAGCAGAGGTTTGTAAGGTTATCAGGATTTTAGGATAAAATCTCATGATTAGATTTTTAATATTGTTATTCATCTTTTTCTCAAAATTAAAATGCTTGAAAATCAGGAAAGGACATTGCTTTAAATTAAAATTTTGATTCAAATTGAAAATTTTTATTCAATTCCATTTTTAAATTCAAAAACTTTTATTTTTCCTATTTTTGAATTTTCTGGGATGTTACAATGACTCAGATCAAAGGCTTGCAAGGTTAAGTCCTTAGGATGACCAAGGCAAGACTACCCCGAATAATTCACCAACAATACCATCACATAATTCACCAATAACACCGCCAAATAACAAAGCGACATATCCAATGCCACTCTTGCCACTTGCCTCAGTCTAAAACATTTTACCACCCCAGTTGATTATTGCGCAACACAATGCCAACAACAACTCAACATCCATGTAGAACCACACTGGTTCCACATATCAACATCATCGTGTGGCAACACGTCACACCATTTCACAAACACATTTCATAATCCATTGATCAGTATTAACCTTTTATTTTCAAAAGACATGAGTTGCGTGGCATGGCTAAGCAATTATACACGGTCTAACTAACCCACGTTGGTAAGTAATAACAACCAACTAATAATCAACCATCTTAGGGTGATAAATGAATTATGGCATACAAATAATCATGGCAAGGTGATATTAGCAATTGGATTGAATAACTAATCCCAAATTAATTTAAATCATTTTAATCTCAAACTAGAATGCAATAATTTGAATCAAAGTAAATTTGTAAAACTGGGAGCAAAATGATCAAAGCACAACTTGGCTGGCACTTGCTATAAACTGCTCTTTACTCTTTTTAATTGATCTTCGGCTTCCTCAACCTTTGGCTCTTCAATCGAATGCTTCGACTTCCTCGTCCTTGACTACTTGGGTAACCACGACGACACGTCTAACGACAAAGAAGCACAAATACAACAAAAATAAAAAACAATTCAAATAAACTCCAATTTAATATTAGATTGGTACTAAACGGAAGGGATTGAATTTAGGAACTTCGATTTGATCGAAGATCAGATGAAAGAGAACAGGCTTTTAGAAGATTTATCGAGAAGGATATGACTGATAATTAGGGAAGAACGAAGTATATTCTAGGGAATATCCTTCGAGATTAATTAATTCGATTGGACATATATTGACATATGGGCTTTCGATCTATAGATCGGGTCCACGAGAATGATTTGGTTCATGATGAACTAAACTCAGGCACGGTGTTGACTTTTGTTGACTAATGGAATAGATAGGGCTGGAACGCGAGTGAGATTAAGGTTTGACACGAGAGAGTGACATATGGGCTAATGGTCTATTGGACAAGTCCACGAACTATTCTTGGGTCAATGATAAATTAAGGTTTACTAAGGTAAGGCACAAACGCATAGGGTCAATAAGCGATCGGCTAGGGTTTGATCTAGGGTTCAGTCATACGACGATGAAGAAACTTGACGTTAATAGGGCGATGACGATATGTAGTAAGATAGAGCACAAATATCTTACTACGGTGGACACAACGAGGGAAACCGCAATATCGGCAACGCGGCTCACGATGAACCTAGTCCATCGAACCGGTCTTAAGTTTGGTTTTGGTCCGACTTTGCAGATGATAGAAAGATAAAGCCAGACTCACAAAGAATGGGGTTAGATCATGATAGGATGATAGAAAGGATAATGACATCGTGCTACGCTCTTGCTTGAATGCGCGCATGCGATGATAGCAAAGCGAGAGCAAAGCGTTAATGGCGGAACGTTAACGATGGAACGTTAACGGTGGAACGTTAACGGTGAAGGTGAAGCGTTAACAGAACACTTATGAGATTACAAGGTGGCGACCATCGGTACAATGGTAGGGCAACGAGGTCATGATGTGGCTCAAGTTTGATTTGCGATCTGCGAGGTACATATATCGTGACGCAACGACAAATTGGACCAAAGGTTAAGTCCGGGTTTGAGCGAAACAATTCAAGGATGGATACACTTGACATAGGGTAGAACGGTAGGGTTGGCTCTGCGATTAAAGGTTACCAAGTATTGCGAACCGAAACGCGCACCGATACGAAGGACTAGGCCAAAGAGACGACGGGTAGATTCTAGAACATGGCTTTGACGGCAACCTGGGATCAAATGAACTGATGGGAAAAACAGGGGATAATGATCTACTGGATACAATGACATGGCCACAACAAATCAAAATGGTTGGCGGCACAACATGACGCGTGGCGGTGGCAAAAAGGCGACGGTAACGAATATTAAAATTTTTGGAGGATGGAACAGCAAAGGGAAAGCGAGCACCACGTAGAAAGCGGTGACACGAACTCAATGGTATAGTCGGATTTGGCGGCAACCCAACGGGCAGATCACAAACTGTCGACGAAAGGCTGCTGGAGCTAATAGATCAAACAATCATAACTATTAAAATAATAGATGAAACCTAACCAAATTTTACAGAGAGCTATCTGGTATCATTTGGCACAATATGACGTGAACGGATCTGAGTTTTACCTTCTAGATCAATGGGGAACGTGCGACGAAGTTTTCTGTCATTGAAACGCGGTCTGATCAGGGAAGATTGATTTTACTGTGCAAATCCCGTAGGCAAAACCTTGATTTAAGATGAACACCACGTACAGGACATCAAGATGAGTCTACAAAAAAAATTCATGATCAAATTCACAAAAACAAAGGAGAACGAGCAGAAACAAGATTTGAGGTTGGAACAGCCATAACTTTTGATTCCGCAGATGAAACTGCATCAAATTTGGAGGGGAGACAGATGGTACCATGGGGCACATGGTGACATGGTTGGATCTCAGAAAAACTCACCCAGCTGGCGAGGAACGCGATGCCAAAACCGGCCGACATGGGGGCGCCCGGGAGATGAAAAGACTTCGGTTTTTGGAAGGGAAACTATTCTGGAAAGGAGGGCAAGGGTGAGCACTGTGTTGGGGAGTCTGAGACGCACATTTTGGGTGGTCACACACGTTGAGGGAAGAAGAAACGGAAGAGTTATGGCTTAAACAAGAAACGGCAAACAATTGATTGATACGACCGTTTCACTTGATTTCAAAGGGGGTAATTGCAGGGGAATTGAAGTTCTTGATGATACGGTCGTTTTACAACTAACCTCACTTGATTTAGTTGAGAATTGCAAAAGATATGAGCATTTGAATATGAGGCTAGACGTGGGTAACTTTGTTCATGAGGATGGCGGGAGGTTGAAGATGATGAATAGTGCTAAATCAAAAGCGCGTGAAATAAAATAGATAACAAGCTCCAAAAATGCCAAAAAAGATCCTAAAAATCCTAAAGGATAAAATGGAACCCAATAAAATTGGTTTCGCTGATTTTGGATGAATTTTGGAATTTAGATAATTTCAGGACGAAAATAATAGATTTGATGGAAGCGCGAGAGATAAAATACCAAAGAGATTCTATCAATCTTGGAACAATTCCCAAAAATATTATAGAATATTTGGAACCTAATGCAATGGGTTTCGAGATTTTTGGAGTATTTTGGAACTCGGGTGAAATATTGAATAAGGATCGAAATTTGAAATTTTGGCTTTATGACGGAAAAGGATTGAACTCCAATTTCGGAAGGATATGGATACCAGGTTAATTAGAACACCGAGGAAAATCCAAATTTTGAATTTAATTAATTTTAAATTAGTTTTAGGCAAAAGACCGAAATTGGGGATGTTACAATGATTCGAGTTGCCGCCCACAGGAGTGCGAGAAGCACTGGAGGAGGATCCGGCGACAAGGGCAGTGGCGGTGGATGAGTTGTTCGTCATGGTGAGTTCTTCAAGGAGCAAGTCGGTGCGGACTTCACTGAAGGACGGGAACGGCTTTTGCCGCGTGAGCAAGGCCGTCATATAGGAGAATTTCTCGTTGAGACCGCAGAGGACGTTGAGGACAAGTGTCCGATCTTGTACCGTCTCACCAAGGTCACCGAGAGCATCCGCCATGGACTTCATCTGGCGACAGTAATCGGTCACCGATAAGTCTCCTTGGATGAAGTTTCGGAACTTGGCATCAAGGTAGAGGGCGCGCGTCTCCTTGTTGCCAAGGAACTGCTGCTCGAGACTGAGCCAAATGGAACGCGTGGTGGCTGCATGATTCATGACGAGCTTGAGAAGGTCGGAGGAGATCGTGCCGTAGAGACATGACTTGACAACGCAGTTGAGGTGCAACCAGTCTTCAACCTCAGGATCGCCATTGTCGGAGAGGACATGGTCGTCGAGGGCGTACATGCCGAGAGTGTTGAGGAGGAAGTTCGACCACTTGCTGTAGTTGGAGGAGTCGACGTCGAGGACGACGGGTATGAGTGTTTTGATGGACTGAACGGCAACAGCCTGGGTGTGAAGGGCAGCACGCGTAGCGGCCATGGCGAGCGCACTGGCCTCTTCGTGTGCACGGACTTCCTCGGGCGACATGTCGTAGAGAGAAGAGCAAAGGGAGGAGAGGAGAGCCGGCGACCAGGCAGGCGCCCGTCAAGAGGCCGACGGCGACAGCTGCAGAGGCTAGTGGTTAGGGTTTGCGGAAGCGGAGAGGCCGCAGGAGCGAACCGTCTCCTGATACCATGAAAGCGTGGAATAATTGGATGAAACACACAATGTATTTCCAATCCAAAAGGTTTAGTACATATAGATGCAAGGCAAACAGATAAAGCAACTAATCCTAAGATTGCATGCAAGCAAAAGATAGAACGAATCATCCTAAATCCTAGGAGTTGCTATACTTGACGTTGCCTACATGAGGCCATTCCGTGCATGCATGCAAGCAGACGGTCTTGAGCGCCTTCACAATTATATCGCTAACACTTGCGGTCGTGTTTCTACCATCTAAATATCGGTGCTATCCCATAACACCCTCGCACTCCTTAGAACCTCCCCACTGCCATTCAAGACTTAATTTGGAGCACCTCCATTTCACTCCCCAGCACCGTTTTCTGAAGCCTTCTCTACTCAAGCTCGATCAGTTGCCGCCATTGCTACCAAACCGAAGTTCTAGCCAAAATTTCAATAGCATGATTTAGTCAGCAATTCAACAATACTTTTGGCTTTACGCTCTCTAGTTGTATCCCTGAACTCATCTAATCCCTTAGCTGCAGCTAAACTCGCTCAAAGCACTATCGACACTGTTCATCTTCTACCTTGCGTCTGGTGCATGGTGGCGGCCCAATCTGACCAATCTCTGTCCAACCAAGCAGGAGGAATGGGGTCTTTGCTACTCCCTGATGCTCAATTTATTACCCATTCAGTCTCTCACTGTGGCTCCTATTCCCAGGCGACCCGCCATTAGCGCCGCTGCCTAGCTCGGTGGCAGCCCTCTGTGGCTCTTTATTCTCGCAGCCGAGACCACCTCTGGGTGCGGAACCACTCCCTGGAGCTCCCCCACCCATCGGCCGGCCAGCTCCACCACTACTTCGCCGGCGCCGCCGTGCCCTGGAGTTGCTCTGCTTCGGTTCTTTAGAGAGAGAGAGAGATCAGGTAATGTCCAAGTAATTTGTCATGACCATAGATCTCAAGTGCACACACAGCCCAGTGGTTGAGTCTCTCAGCTGCAACTGACAGATCCTGAGTTCAAATCCCAGTAGAAACATCTTATTTTCTTTTTCTGACTCACTTCATTCATCTTTTTATATCTTTTGCTCTTTTTCTGACTCACTTCATTCATCTTTTTATATCTTTTGCTAGGTTTATCCAAATGAAGCAAACTCAATTTCTAATTTTGAGTTAAGAAGTAAGGAGTTAGATTATACAATAAAAATTCATATGATATCATTCATCTTTTTATATCTTTTGCTAGGTTTATCCAAATGAAGCAAACTCAATTTCTAATTTTGAGTTAAGAAGTAAGGAGTTAGATTATACAATAAAAATTCATATGGTACTTGCAGTTTAATCGTTTAAATTAAGTTTGAACCAAAGTCCCTTTTTTAGGTGTTATGAAGCAACTATAAAAACTATAGCTCCTAAAATCATGAAATAATTTCCACATGTTCCTGTAGTCATAAATATTCCATTTTTATAAAAACATTTAGGGTTGAACTTAGTTTGAATTAAAAAGAAAGCATAGAAAGCCTCTTTCAGATAAAAAATCAAATAGTTAAAATTGGAACCAAATGAACTCAAATCTTCACCAAATTAATTTTGTTGTACTCCCGAGGTCACAAGAATTCCAAATATATAAAAATATTTAGGTTTTATTTTAGTTAGCATTAAATTTTCAATAGTCGAAGTTTCAATAGTTGAAGTGTTCGAGTAGTCATAACTTTCATAAATGAACTTCAAATTTGATGAAACTAATTTTTAGGATCTTAGAAAGTGATATCCTTTCTAGTTGTGTAAAAATAACTCGTATTTGTGCTGTGTTAAAATATTTTAATACAAGACTTAATAATCACTTATATGGAAAACATCACGGATAAAGAGAAATATTACAAAAATAGTTCTAAAACTCTCTTAGAGTCATCCCCAGCTTATACCTAAAAAATGGATAAATTATCCTATAAGCTGTAGTTGCAAACGTAAATCGGAAATTGAACCTTTATTGCTAAACTTTAGAAATATTTAGACCTTTTTGGTAACACGTAAAATATCTCAGTTAAATGCAAAAGATTAAAGGAATAGCCCAAAAAATACTCTCTATAATATGTACTACCATAATCCAAAAAAATATTCTATTTAGAACTTGCTCTGTATATGAATCCCGCTACTGCAAATGCCCTTCGTGAAATAGTCGCGTAGAAAACTAAGCCAACTAAGCATTTTCAGCGGCCTGTAGAATAACTCGTCTAAATGTGAATTTTGGAAAGATTAGATTAGAAATATTATTTGGTATATGAATTATTGTATTCTAGAAAAATATTTTATTTATAACTTCCTTTTCATATAAATCATGCTATCACAATACCTCTAAATGTTAGTCGTAAACTTCTTCTAGCCGATTCTATATAACATAAACTTTATAATGTCACATAAGCTTTTTCAACGATGAATATAATGTCTCGTCCACACCCTAAAACTTATGAAATTAGCTTAGTAGTGCTCTCCAAAGTATAGACTACCTTATTCTGAAGAAATAATCTTGTTTCATCATGATTTGCATATAAATCCTGTTAGCGAGAATAACCTTAAGTATTATGATTTTTAACTTTATAATTTGGATAAACGCGTTTAGTAAGAACGAAGAAACCTAAAGTTAAGTTATTTGTATGAGTAGAACCTTCTTAGAAACCGTGAATATATACCCAGTAACCTATCTTAGCAGATCTATCTTATTCGAAACCGCTTTTTAGGCAAAAATCAATTATGGATTAAGTGCTATTCATCCATATCACTCAACAAGGTAGCTAATGTTCTAATTCTATTAATCTAAATAATTTTTGCATCTTTAATTCGAAGTTATAAATATAAATTTCATAATTTTAGCTTCTTGAATTCGTAAAACAAGAATGGATAATCTATAAAGGAAATCGCACATCGCTCATCTTAAAAGCTATTAACTATGTGAATGTTTAATCATTTAAAACATAAGAACTTGAAATCATCCAATCCAAACCGTATAACATTCCTGTTTTCTTTAGTAAGTCTTTATTTGGTTTTCAATCTATCTTCTTTTGTCCTTATTGAGGTTTGTTATTTGCTTCTTATTGCTTTTAGTCAATAACGATGTGTAGAACCTGACGTCTCTGATTCCATCATCGCCATCGTCAGCTGCAACCTCGACTTCGTCATAAACAGTGATTAAGCAAGGCAAGCACCCCTTTGATCATATTGATCCCAGTATTAAATTTTCTTTTGTTTTACTAAACCAATTTATGCATGCGTTTACTTTCTGTAAATTTGCTATTTTGTGGTACTGATAGTTATACTTGGTGTCTCATGAACATTCTTTGATAATTATGGACATGTGAACCTTGATAACCTTAGATTAAGGATAGACATTACTTAATGTCATCATGGGTATATGCGATTAAATATTATTCATGCTTAGCCATGCTTTAGAATCAGCATTGTAGATGATCAGATCAAAATTGTTTCCTGAAAATTTCAAATGGTTGGAAATGGCACTGTTGGTGTGGGCACCCGGAAGTATGAATCGATCCTCACATGTGTGTTGGACTTAGAGGTGACACCCATACTCTATTTAAGTGTATGCTCACTGCCACCCAAAAGTCCTGTGCACGGAGTATTGACTAAATGGCCCTCACTCAAACAAATATAAGCCACATAGTCGCACCGTACACACTTACGCGTCCATGGGAGTTTCGATTCCATTCCGAACAACCATACCGGGATTGAGACCAACTCATCCACGCATAGCATTCGCCGTCCGTCTCAGGACCTTGGTTTCGCCCGCACCCTCCAATGGGAGCACGAGCAATAGCCAAAGAACGACGGTCGCACAAGTGTATGCATCGATGGTTGAAGACAATTCCAGGTACCCGGATATGTGTCTAGTGCTAGTTCCCAAGATCAATGCCTAGCACCCACATATCCCGCATTCGAGATGTATCGCAACACATACACATGAATCTAAGCAGTTGGAATAGCATAAACATAAACTACAACTATTTCAACTACTTACTATTACAAGTAGTGGCCGACCGGCCAAATATTACAAGTCCAAAAGTAGAGTGCAGCGGAAATAACATATATAACAAAAGTAGGACAGCGGTATGCCCATCCATAAACCCATAGGCAACCGACTTAGAGAAGCCCAAGTTCATCCGTCAACATGATCGTCGAACCCCGGAGCAAAGTAGGAGTCGTCGGGGCACTCTTCTGTACCTTCATCTATATTGTTTAGATTAAGCAACCATGAGTACACGTATGTACTCGCAAGACTTTAGTGTATGGAAATACAGTAAATGCAGGGCTAAACAAGGAATTAAGCTTCTACACTAGTCTCATTTCAGCATAAGGCAGATTTTGTTTGCAAGTAAACATTTCACAAAATGGCATCGAAATTGTAAAGAGCATTTGATAAGAAGCTATATAACAGTAAGTAGAATTCATATACAGCAATTCACAGCCCTCCATGGCTGCAAATGACAAGTAAAAACAGCCACCATTGGCTTCCCAATTTACCAACTCAATCCAACACCATCTTCCAAAAGTTTTAGCAAAAACAAAGACTATACTTGACATTATTTTCCAAGTTGCTCATGACCGCGAGCACGGCTAATTAATTAGATTTTAATCTCTGCAGAGAGTGTACACTTTACCCACAAGACATGATCTTCCTTTTTGCCAAGCTATTAACACACTTCCTTTGGTGTGTCGGCAGAGAGATCATGACAAAGCCTTACCAAAGATCCGTCTAAACCCAGTACTGCCCGCTAAGGTTTCAACACTGGAGGGATACACCTCCACAACAGGGCCCCCCCTCTTGCTCCTGTGAGTTTTACCACCCGTACACCCGGGACTCACTCCACCACGACAGTACCGAAGAATAGATTTCTTAGTTTACTCAGCTAGGTCCGTCCCATACCGGAACTTGTGGTTGTACGAAATCACTTAGGTGATAGCATCAAGTTCGGTCCTTAACTGACCCAGGCGAGAATCTCCCCCTAACTACGCATGAGGTCCTTCTCACGCCTCGAGTTAAGTAATAACTCGCCCACGTCTAAATCATAAGTTTTGAGTTGGATTTTTACCAAGATACACGGAAACCATACCTCGGTTCCGTACAAATAAACAATGTTGCTCATAGTAGTTAAAATGGTATCCAACATTTAAAATTCATTCTAATGAGCATGTCTAAGCATATACATATATTAATCTCGCAAGTTTTACCCAAGTGACATTATTTATTGTCTACACCATTACTAGGTTACAGTGGCAGTAAATCAAATGTCAAGGTAATGGAAATGCATACAATTGGATTTAACTACCATCACCCACAATATAGCAAGTTTAAAACATACACGCATGCATATAGTTTGATAAAACAACATAACTTTGCAAATATGGGATCAAAATGGTCAAAGGAGGTGCTTGCTTGGTTGCTCTTCGTCGGGAATATAATCCGGATCGTAGTCGATGTCGTTAATAACCGAATCCGAATTATCGTCGTCTATGCGTCGAATAATAATAACCGAGACAAGAGCAAATAACATCGAATCAACATGGGACAAAAAGAAATTAGATAAAATTACCAAATTAAATCTTACCAAGAAGTTACAAATGTGTGTTTTAGTGTTTATAACTTCGAATTCAAGATGCAAAAATAGTTTGGATTGATAAAGGTAAAACGTTCACTAAAGGTTTGCTTGAATAGTGCTTAACTTTAAGTGTTCATGCATGGGAGAAATTTCTACAAGTTAGCTCTGAAATTTAAAGTTATTCGCTGTTACTATATGGTCATAGGATGATTTCTTACATTGCGGCAACATTGGACGAAGACTTCTACTCTTGCTGTTCACGTAATACGGTCCCGACGATATTATCATTTGGGGTTTTTGCGTTAACATAATTTATTTGATAAGTAAGTAGTAATTAAGATATTTTGACATAATTTGGTTGTCCATATATTGAAGTGGGTTTCTGGACCAATTCCCCTAAAGTTTGTGTTTAGACGAGCTGTTTTATAAGCCACCGAAGAGGCTTAAGTGGTAACGATTCTGTGCAGTTGTGATCATTTAGGGTTTTTCTTGTGGTTGGATTAATATGCGAATGAAGTTATGATTAATATATTTTTCCATATTATGGTAGAATATGTATCAGTCAATGATCCTAGGCTATTTCCTCATAACTTTATGTTTATGTGTGATATTTTACAAGTCATTTAAAAGGCTTATATGACCACATTTTTAGTGCGGTTCAGTTTTCTTTCTTGATTCACGACCACGAAAGGATAATCTAACCATTTTCAGGGGTTAGTAGGGAATATCCCTAAGAGTGTTTTAAAGTTGATTTCGTGATATTCCTCAATTGTTCAAGGTGTTTTTCCAATGAATAGTGATTTAGGCTTAATATGAGCTTAACTCAAAGTTGATCAAACTGATATTATTTTTGCATGGTAAGCTAGGGAATATCATTTCAAAGTCATAGAAGTCGGTTTTGTCGAGTTTAAGGTCCGTTTGCTAAAGTTGCAACCATTTGTTCATCTTTCCGATTGCATGTTTGGCTAATGAGCAAATAGGGCAAACTAAGGAATAATCTAAATATTTTTGTATACTTATGATTCCCAGGGATGCAACTAAACTAGATTCACAACTTGTTGAGCTCATTTGATACATAGTTTAACCATTTGAGTTTTGCACGATATTAAGGTATTGCACAATCAATACTTGATACAAAATACATTTAATTCTGAATCTTTTTTTAGAAATGGGTTATTTGAAGTTGTAGGAACATGTTATATTTATTTCATGATTTATGGAGCAATGGATCATATAGTTGCTTCATAACACTAAAAATATGACTTTTATTCAAACTCTAATCACTACAAAAGGACACCCCTTTTTGCAACGCATATATGCGTTGCTAAAAGTCCGTATATGCATTGCTAGGGTCTATACCAACGCATAATTATACGCTGCCTATGTTGCCGTTGCTAGGGGCTATTGCAACGCTTTATATATGCGTTGAAAACCGTAGATAATAACCGCTGCTAAATTGCAACGGATATTTATGGGCTACAAGAACGCTTACATGTGTTTGTGCCGCCTATGGGCAGCTTACCTCTAAAGCTTGTTGCAACATTTAGATTCAATTGTGGCAACGCTTATATGCGTTACAAGAAATTAACTATCGGAAAAAATAATAATTAATATTTATTTGGAGCCAAATAAATATATACAGATCTTAATGCACATTTGAAACTTTTCCAGATCATCCAAGGCACACACATAGGAAATAAGCACAAATCATCAGATTAAAACAAATATTCACATTATAGAGTAGCATCCACAAATTAATTCATCACATAATCGTGTTCAAACATTTTTGCTATGATAGCAAGATATATACAAAGGAATCCTCTTAAATCAAAGTCATGACAGATCTTGATCCAAAGAAAATGAGAAGCAAAGCACTAATTTCAATGGAAGCCGCCACATCCTCAATTAGTCAAGCCTTTGGTCCCAAACTGAAAACAAAATGGAAAGAAAATATTCAGGGCAAGTCAATCCGAACCAACATTAATTATTTTCGAGGTACTATATTCAAACTGAGAGGAAGTGTAAAAGGAAATTGTCTCATTTGCAAGGTAAAGATAGAGCATTTGGAGCTAGTGTTCTTTGGTGGAATAGCTCTAAGTGGTCGATTGACTAATGCCTCTCGAATCTTCTAGTTGAGCAATGGAACAAGTAATAAATTGATTCATGTTAAATGAATTCATAGTATCACCGATAGAATCGCAGCTCCAAATGGCCAATGTTATCTAGCTATTATAAAAAGCTCTTTATATGTATTTCAAAGTGTAAACTGAAGTGGATATAATATTACTTGCAATTGTGGTATAATCTGATAGTAATTAAATTAGATGCTATACAGAATAAATTGTTAGGTCTGCGGAAAATGAACCTAAAGCTACTTCCTAATAGTTGAAAAAGAACCTAACAGTGATCGCCCTACTGACTTACAGGTGATAGGTGTTTTTCTGCGTACAAGTGTTGTTAGTATTAATATTGTCGGCGATAGGGATCGCCAAACCGCAGAAAAATGAGGTAGGGGTTAATGAGAAGCGGGACCACAACTGCGCTTTGCTCGAACAGGGGAATGAGGTCGAGGAGGTCTATGGTCGGAGCAAGGAGACAATGGACGAGACAGAGATTTATCCTGGTTCGAGCCCCTGAGAAGGTAATAGCTCTACTCCAGTCGCCTTGTGGCGGTGTTTCTTGCCTTTTGTGGATACAAAGGAGGATTACAGCTCAATCTTGATGATGCTAAGTCTAGACTTGAACTCCAGTGTCTGTGTGTTGGGTTGGTCTTTTCAGTGTTTACAAAGCTTCAGTCTTATACCCGTTCTTCTTGCAACGTTCGGGAGTAACCCTCGGATCGTGGCCTTTATGCATATTGATTGCCGGTGGTAACCGTTCGATCCCGTCGCAAGCCGCTGCATTACTCCATGATCCCATCGTTCTCAGAATCGCCAAGTGATAACTTGCCGGGATCCAAGAGACCGCTATCGACCTTGAATCATCCCGAACAAACAGGTCGTGAGGGCCACGAGCTCGGTGATCTTGTGCCCTCACTCGAGTGGCCTCGGGCTTGATCTGAGTCTTTGGTCGAGGACCCACGGGCTAGAGGGTCTGTTGATCAGGCCGACCGACCAAGGGTTGCCCGCCCCGGCAGCTAGCCCCGAGGCTCAAGGTCGAGAAGTAGCACCTGAATGGCCTCGAGCCTCACCCAACAGTCGTTGGCGGCAACCCTTGTAAGGTCTTGGAACCTTGCTCGAGGCTCCAAGGAGATCGCAAAGTGAACCCAGGCGAGACACTGGCGACCTTTGATTTTTCCGAATGATCACGGATGCCAAAATGGCGGACACCGCAATGCTTCGAGTCCGCCGCTCGAGTCTTAATTGAGCCCGTTTAATCATGCCCTAGCGTCTTTTGAGGCGCCAGTAGGAGGTTAAATCCTAAGAGCGCCGTGGAAGACCCCGAGCTTTGGATAATCGGCTGAAAGTTTTTGCCCCCCCAAGCCTTCTCGCCGAAAGGCATCGCCTTTCCATCTTCACTCGACGTTTTGCCATGGCTAAGTGGGGAAAAGCACCTTATCGATCCACGAGGATGAAGGAGCTCGAGGCCACAGGTCATTGGATCGTGACTGGCGGTTGCGGTGGCGAGACCGAACCTCATCCCCGAGACGACGAGATCGTCAGATCGAAAGCAAAGATTCCCTCTCGAGCTGCGGACCCCGGAGAGCTAATTCTTGGCCGACATCCTCGGCGATTTGCCGATTGAAGTGATCAACCCGGTACCCAACTCCGCCCTCACCTTAGCCGTCTTCTCCCATCTATGCGAGGGTTCTTGGGGATTCTTCCCACGCTCGCTCTTCTTCCGCCATCTCCCTCTTAGCTCAGGGAAGGACCTCGTGGTCGGTGCCTCTACTTCGGCAGCCGGGCTCAAGTGGGCTCTGCCTAAGATCCTCGGCCAGGACTCTCTTGGTCCATGGTCGAGCGTTGGTTCTACCTCAAGAAGGGGAGAACAGGAGGTCGCGATCTGAAGGAGCCGCCATCACTGGGAAGATAGAGACCCCAGAGACTGAGGACCTCAACGTCGACGCAGAAGCCATCGCCGCCATCCACATTTGCGCCACACGCGGTCTCACCGGTCAGGCGATCGCGAACGATTTTCTGCGGAATCGGGTGTCCCCCCTGCGGAAGAGGTTACATCCGTTCTCCCAGATCCAGGGACGCGACGATTCGACCCGCGAGAGTTCATCTGGTAAGGTCTTCAGCCACAAAGCTTTTGATTGACTTCGTACTTCTTCCTCCTATGATGGCTCTTGCTCGTGTAGCGCCGAAGGAGTCCTGGGTCGCGGCCAGGATGCAGGAAATGTTCGGGAAACTGGCGTATGAATACACCCTCGACGATCCGGTCCCGAAGAACGTCTTGCGACGAAAACCCGAGGTAAGCCTTCCACGACCTACAGCCTCATCCGAACATGCGCACGTCTTTGCCTGACCCGTGCTTACTTGTAGGATCATCAAGAGTTGTGGGAGACAGCGCGGAGACTGCTCCCCTTGCCCGATGAGGGCAAGAGCAAAAAGGGAAAGAAAAGACTCCCCTCAACCAGAGCTGACCGCCAGGGGACGAAGAGGCCTCACATCGAATGGGGTGATCGCGCCATGGTAAAGACGATCATAGCCAATTTCCCGAGCTCGCGCCCTTGGCTTCTCAGGGCCTAACAAAGTTTCTTTACTTGGCAGCAACAAAGCGCAGCGGCCGCCCAGACCACCGAAGCTCCCGCTTGCGGATGCGGGCTCGTCATGAGCTTTGCCTCCCGGACTGTGAGGAATGAAGTGGATTCCTCCTCCAAGCTCGGGCGACAGGACTATCGCCGCCCATCGACGCAGGCAGAGGCCACCGACCTGTAAGAGCCCGGCTTTGCAACTGCTCCATCTCCGTGTTTTCTTAGTGCTTATCCTGATTGCAGACCTCGAGCGCTCGAGACCCGAGCTTGCCCACACTGACAATGCCTGTTGTTCAGGGCGAGTCCGAGTCCGAGGAGGGGGCAGACGCCTACATGCTGGCCCCGCGCCGGTCTTCTGGACAAAGGCGCGCTCCTGCCGGGGCCTCGAACTGGGCCCTGGTCGGAGGGTTCGACCAAGGCCCTGATAGCCCGGACGAAGGGGACCCCCAACCTGCGATCAGCGAGGATTACAGCACCGGCGAGACGGGTACCCTCGCGGTCGTCGATCCTCCCGAGATCGAGGGAGACATGGGCGTCCGGGCCCCTCAAGTCGCGACTCTGCCGATCGTTGGCGGCCGTGTCACCGAAGTCCCTGAGGCCCCGCCGACCAAGACCGCGCTTGATGGCGAGACCGCGGTTTCCCGGGCCACGGAGAGCGACCACGACAACGGGAGGCACTCCGATGACCCGACTTATAACTTCCACCGGGAACACAACACTCCACCCCCAAAGGCTGGGTCGGATGCTGCTGCTGCGACAACTCCCGCCAATGAGCTGGCCGGAACCTTGACTACGGAGGTCGGGCCCGAAGTTATCGCGCCGCACCTCTGGTCGTGGGGTCCGGCATGACAACCCGATGTGGAAGGATCTCGAGCCGCCGCCGACATCGTCGTCTGTGGGCCCCGACAAGGTGTGCCGCGGTGATTGAAGAAGGCCTAGGTCACGGGGACCGGGCGAAGGTTTTGAGATCAACGCAGCTTCGCCTCGACGAGCCGAACGAGGAGTTCTCCAGCATAGACGCGCCGACAAATGACTCCGTGAGGTAGGAACCTTCCTTATATGCCCCGCAATCGTTGTGTGTTCTTGACAACTTACCAAATCGTGTTCCTCGCTTTTCAAGGCGGTTGTGGCGGACCCGAGGGCTTCAAGGTCTCAACGAGCATGCCGACATGCTCCGCCAGATCTTGAACGCCGTGGAAGAGAGGGAGACCGAGCGTTCTAGGCTCTGCGCGACCATTGAAACCGACGCGCAGGAAATCGAGCGGCTCAATCGGGAGCTCAACGATCTGCGTCGCACGATGGTGGCGCTGGAGGCGTCCCATGCCGCCGAGCTCGAGAGGACCAAATCCTCCGAGCACGAGCATGGGTTCAAGGCACAGAGTCTGGCTACGGCGACCATGATCGAGGCCCTTGATGCGAGCGCGCCAAGGTCGGGTCTTTGGAGAAAGCCGCCGCAGAGCGAACTTCTTCAGACTCGGCGCTCGAGACCCTTCGCGCCAGGATCGAGGCCCTCGAGAAGGCCGCTGAGGAACAAGCCGCCGCCACGGCCCAGGCGCTTGCTGACGAGCGCGCCAAGGTCGTGGCACTTGAGGAAGTCGCCGAGGAGCAAACCACTGCCACAGCCACGGCGCTCGCCGACGAGCGTGCCAAGGTCGAGGCGTTGGAGAGGACTGTTGCCGAGCTATCATCCTCAACCAAGGTGTCTCTCGAGCTAGAGGCCAAAGTCGCGGGGTTGGAAGAGAAGCTTGGTCGTGCCAGCAGGGCGGCGAAGACCGCCTTGACCCAACTTAACGATTTAACGCCGCCGAGCCACAGGACGCAACTAACGAGGCCCTCTGCGGCAAACCGAAGCCTCGACCAGCTGCGGACCCGAGTCGCCGAGCTCGAGCAAGAAGAGAAGTCGCAGAGATGGAGGATCTGTAGCTCAAACATCCTTGATCCTCAAACAACATTCGATGTTATCAACTCGGTTTGGGTTACCTTTTTTGAAGTGTGCGTTTCTTATTCGCGATCAAGATCCATAGGCCGTTCGCAGATGTTACATCCTAGCTTGACCCGTTGGTCTAAGGTCGAGCAACGCCGACCTTGAACACAAGTATAAAACGAGCAAATGACCATGACTGCGCAGAATCGAAATGGAGTACTCGCGAAAAAGAAATGCAACAAGTTTAACCTAGTGAATAAATCACCAACTCCACGACCACGACCATGCACGCACTTAATAGCCGAGGTGCCGAGCTTGTAGTTCAAACCCCGGCGTGAGGGGTGAGCTGATTCTGAAGAGTTTCGACACATTGAGCTCGACCAGGGGGGTGAGCGTAAAGCTCATGATACCCGGACTAAGGAGCGAATCGAAAAGTCGTGTCCGAAGAAAAATTTCAGAGACACTCATAAAGAAAAGACATGAATGATAAAAATCGAGAATATCCTTTTATTGAAGCTTTAAAGGTATAGAGATTACACATAAAACTTGCGAAGTTGATCTATGTTCCACGAGCTAGAAAGCTCTCTGCCATCGGGCATCGCTAGCCGGTAAGCCCCTGTGCGATCTGTTGAAACGACTCTATAGGGGCCCTCCCACCACGGGGATAACTTGTTGGTGCTGGACAATACCTGAATCCGCCTCGGGGCTAAGTCCCCAACAAGGAGCTTCCTAGGTCGTCTGCGTCGAGGCGCATGTCCGCGAAGAGCTTGCGGTGTCTGCGCCGATCGTGAAAGGCACTAGCATCTTACTTCTTCCGCGAGGCAAGGTCAAGAGACCGTTCTTGCTCGAAGTCGACGTGGTCGACTGTGACCGACTTCGTTACCTCTCGGAGGCGGGGCTTCCGAGACAAACACGAAATGAAAGGTGTGGACCTGTTGCTTTCGGTGGCTGGGGTACGAATAGACCATAAGACGGGGGAAGTTCGCCCACCAGTGTCGTGCCAGTAGCGTTTGAGCTCATCTGAATCTCGCCTTTTGACGCCTTGGACGATCTGTCGTTGGCCTTCTGCCGCTCGTTGCTCACGAGGATGAGCCACCGAAGCGAAACACACTTTGGTGCCCATGTCCTCGCAGAATTCCTGGAATAATTCACTGGTAAACTGAGTACCATTGTCAGTGATAATTCTGCATGGAACCCCATACCTGGTGACCACGGACAAGCGGAAAAAACGAACAGCGGCCCGAGCAGTGATGGTCGAGACCGGCTCAGCCTCAATCCATTTGGTGAATGTGTCGATGGCTACGAACAGGAACTTTCTCCCCCCGGTTGCCTGGGGAAAGGGGCCGAGGATATCGAGCCCCAGTGTCGAGAAAGGCGAACAAGCGGAATGGTCGAAGCGCGAGGCTACCGGTGTACCTTTCGGCGTGAAACCGACATGCTCGGCAGTCCGGACAATATCCCGAGCATCCCGTAATGCCGCTCCAAGAATATCCTGCACGGAAGGCCTTGCCGACCATCGCCCCAGACGAAGAGTCGCCCCACGAGACACATGTGGATGTCGTTGAGTAGGTACTTACCCTCCTCCGTGGAGATGCACCGAGTCATGATGCCGAGACATTCCGTCTCAGAGCTTGCCATCCACGAGCTTATCAAGCTTGCTCGATGCTTAATCCTCGCATTAGCGGGGTCGGGCGGCAGTCGCCCGTGCGAGCTACTGTATGGGTTTGGCCCATGCGGAATACCTTCCACCACGCAAGTCGACCTCTGATCGGAGATAGACGGAGCCGCCGGCCTCGAGGATGACGTCGGGGGGTATCTCTTCGTCGGAAGAGCCGAGCTTGGAGAGAAAGTCTGCACTGGAGTTGTCCTTCCTAGGGACATGCCTAAGCTCCAAATTCTGGAACCATTTCTCCATCTTGCGGACCTCGGCGAGATACCTTGCCATTGCATCCCCCGAGCATTGATAGTCCTTGTTGTACTGGTTGATGACGAGCTGGGAGTCTCCCTTCACGACCAACCGTCGCACGCCCAAGGACTTGCAGGCTCGTAAGCCCGCCAAGAGAGCTTCATATTCTGCCATGTTATTGGTCGCAGAAAGCCAAAGCGAACTACATACCTCAATCTGGTCAGCCACGGGTAAGGATAAGTATCCCACCCGAGCGCTTGAAGGACCTCGGCCGTCGAAGAACATGATCCAGTGCTCCTCTTCTTCGACCTCGAGCCGAGGTGGGCTGCGACGTCTGCTCGACCACGGTCGGCGAGCACACAGGACTTGATAGCCGTTCTTGCCACGACACGGATGTAAACGCCGCCAGCCCATAGCCCATTTAGCTATCCGTCTGCCGCATATACGATTCCGCAGATGTCACCGAGCGGAAGTTGCTCGACGCGACCACGGAATGCGCTGGAAGTAGTGTCGAAGCTTGCGCGAGGCCATAAGAAGAGCATACTGGCGGTTCACTTGACTTATGGTACCGCCTTTGGGCCATGTAAGACCTCGTTGACATAGTAAATCGGATGTTCTTTGTGCCCCTGCTCGGCAACCGTGACAAAGACTTACGGCTTGGGTGGTGGTCGAAGGTAGAGCAACAACCTTCGCCAGTCATGGAGTTGTGGGAGGGGGGGATGATGAGATATACCTTCACTTCGTCGAAGATCGTTGTTCTAGGCGTCCATTCAAAGCCCCCTGCTTACGCAGGTCTTAAAGAATGGGAGACCTCGTCACGAGCCTCGAAATGAATCACGAGGGCGGCCATGCGACCAAAGGAGGCTTTGTACTTGCTTGATCGAGGTCGGGGCTCCATCTTCTCGATGGCTTCGATCTTCTCGGGTTTGGACCAACCCCGAGCCCCGATCATGTATCTAAGGACCTTCCCCGATGCCGCCGCCAAACACACTTCTCGTGGTTGAGCTTGATTTTGTACTGCTCAGTTTGCAAATGTTTCCTCAAGGTCACGGACGTGGTCTCCCCGTGAGGGGCTTTTGACGATGATGTCATCTACATAGACCTCAAGGTTTCGCCAATCATGCTCTCGAAGGTCTTAGTCATCAAACGCCGAATGTTGCCCCGCATTGCGCAGACCAAACGACATGGTCGTAGCAATAAGTGCCGAACGGGTGATGAAGGCGATCTTGTTTCGCCGTCGACCGCCACCTTGATCTGGTGGTAGCCTCGAGTAAGCATCCAAGAAGCTTAGCATTTTGGCGCTGGCGGTGGAGTCGATTTATCCGTCGATGCGCCGAAGGGAAAATTGTCCTTTAGGCAGCCGAGTTCAACCCCGTATGGTCGATGCACATCCTCCACTTGCCACCTTTCTTCAAGACGATGACCGGTTGGCCACCCATTCGAGTAGTCGATCTCGCGGATGAAGCCGCCTTCAGAGCTTATCAAGGTTTTCCTTGATGACCACAACCTTCTCGGGGAGAAGCGACGCAGCTTCGACGCCAGTCTAGAATCGGTTCGACACGAACTTGTGCTCGATCACCTCCTTGGAACGCCAGTATATCCGCAGCTCCTGCTTAATATACCCTTGTTGGCGCGAAGGAAGGTGACGAGCTCGAGTTCCTATTTGGGACTTAGCTTTGCCGAGACGTGGACACACCTCGTGTCGTTTTCCTCGAGCGGCACGGCCTTTGTTGCCTCATGGGTTGGATCGCCGCCTTATGGCAAGGCGTTCTTTTCATTCACCTCTAGACCTTGCTTGGGCAAGATATCGCGAGCGCCAAGGCCTTGGTCTGCAGCCATGTGCCGCTCTGCAGTCACTCACAAGACGTAACGATGCCGCTGGGGCTCGGAGCTTCATGCACCGATGACCGTAATGATTAGCCGCCATAAACTTGATGAGGGCAGGCCTTCCGAGAATAGCGTTATGCGGTAGGTCGCCTCGACCACCTCAAAGGTGATCAATTCGGCGGAAGTTGTCCGAGCCGCCAAGGTGACGGCAAGACCACCGCCCCAAGGGAGTAGTCGAGCTCCTGTGAACGATTCGAAGAAGGAATGGTGATGCTTTTGATTTTTGACCGGGAATCAGATCCTGGCCGAGTGCTTCCGCCGCAAAGAAATTAAGAGAGCTGCCGCCGTGACCATGACACGCCCGACCACCTGTGTTCTTGATGGTCGGGTCACGACCAAGGCGGTCTTTAAGTCTCGGCCATACCTTGTAAGGCATCCTCCGGAGAAAAGATGATGGTGGCCCCTGCCCACTTGCAATGCCGCCGACGGGCTTTCCGATGCGACCGATAGATGGTCCGAGCAGCAGCTTTGATCTCGCTTGATGGTAGGTCGCCGAGCCGCCAAGATAACGCCAATCCGGCCGCCTGTTGGAATTCTAGGTCGAGGTCGCCGTGCTTCGACCCGCATTCACCCTTTCGGCTGGTCGTCATCCTTCGAGCACACGGCATCTCACCACGCCCGCTCATAGAAGGCTTCAAGCTTTCCTGCCAAGCCCCGCAAGACCGCAGGTCGGGGCCACCGCCCTGTGAAACAGCAAAATTTCTCCTCGTCGACTCTCGACCGCTTCTTCGGCCCTGCGCGCCGAGCATCGGTCCTCCGAGGTCCAGCCGCCGCCCTCTTTCGGGCGGGCCTCAGGCTCGACAGATCGAGGCCGACCTTGATGAGGTCGGGTCCGTCCCGAGTCCGATCCCGGACCTCAAGGACCTCACGCCGGCCGTCCGCCGAGACGATGACTCATGGCCGACCTCCGCCGTCCTCCTGCGTCACGCTTCCGCTTCTTGGTGCGGGTGTCTTGGTCGGCACCCTTGGAGTTGGACGGGCCAGCCTCAGAGTGGCTCAAACCAAGCTTACCTTGGTCGTAATCGCGCTTCCAGCGGACGGCGTCGTCCGCGTCCGCGTACCGTTCCGCCATGCGAAACAATTTGTTGACGCTGAGCCTTGTCGTGATCTCGAGGTCTTCGGTAAGGCGCCGGTCGCGAACGCCGAACTTGAAGGCCTTGATGACTGCTTCATCAGAGATACTTGGAATTAGGTTCCTCGTGCGGATAAACCGCCGCACAAAGTCACGAAGAGGCTCGCTCTTGCCCTGGATGACGCGATCCAGGTCCTTCTCTCCTCCGCCGCCATGCTGACTCTCCGAAGTTGGAGCGAGGGCGCTCTGATTTGGCGCCACGACCGGCGAACCGGCTTCGTTGAAGAGCCAAGTTCGCGCGCCGCCCGTAACGGTCGGAGATAGTTGGCCATGACCAACTTGCCGCCTCCGCCGCTAAAATGGCGGTCGAGTAGATGGACAGAACTCGCGGATTCTTGGTTCCGTCGAGCGCTTCGATCAAAGCGGGTTTAAACCGAGCGAGGCAACAGACGCGACGAAGGTCGTCGCCGAGTACGCCACGCAACCGTAGGCTCGGACGTGTGCGCCGAGCCATCGCGCCAACGAGATCTTCACCGCCAGATGAATCCGAGCCTGCCTCCTTGACGACCCGATCTTGGCGAGATCGGTCATGATGCCGAGCACGGAGTCGCTCGGGAGGTATTGCAGGCGGTCTCAGGCGCGACGACGCTCGGGCGAATGTCGGGAAAGTCCCGTGACTTCTTGCCACCGGAGTGGAGCTTATGGGTTCACCTCGGCCCGACCATCGGGATCTTGCCCCGAGGGTGTTGGAGACGGCGCTTCTCGCCTCGGCGACGGCCGATGGGTGCGCCTCGACGATGTGATGAATTGTCGCCGCTTCTCGTGAGAAGGGTCCCTGAATCGGTGACTTGATCTTGCGGAGGAATGGCCTCGATTGCGGCCACAGGCCGAAGTTCTTTTCGGCCAAGGCCCCGCCAAAGAGCTCCGATTTTGCCCTATCGATCAGCCATGATCCGACACATACAGGCGCTCCCAGGAGGGAGCTCTCCTGGTCCTCCGTCGGGAGCGGTAATGGCCCGATTGATCGCAACGTGGACCATTCGACGAGCATCCTCGGGAGTTTGTGGGTCGCGATCCGCCCGCCGCGTTCCCACCGGGGCGCCCGCCATGAAGACGCGTCTTCACACACGGAGGTGGGGAAGGCGAGAACAAGGATGCGGAGCCTGACTCGGTCCCGATCCCGCTTCGGAGAGTGTTCGTTGATGGAGAACGCCATGCTCCTAAGACCTCGGAGTTTTTCCCCGTGAATGAACAAAGCAATCGGGCCCCACGGTGGCGCAAATATGCCAAGCGATCGGGATCGCCAACCGCAAAAATGAGGTAGGGGTTAATGAGAACGGGACCACAATCGCTTTTGCTCGAGCAGGGAATGAGGTCGAGGAGGTCTATGGTCGAAGCAAGGAGACAACTGACGAGACAGATTTATCCCGGTTCGAGCCCCGAGAAGGTAATACTTTACTCCATCGCCTTTGTGGCGGTGTTTCTGGCTTTTGTGGATACAAAGGAGGATTACAGCTCAATCTTGACGATGCTAAGTCTAGACTTGAACTCCAGTGTCTGTGTGTTGGGTTGGTCTTTTCAGTGTTTACAAAGCTTCAGTCTTATACCCATTCTTCTTGCAACGTTCGGGAGTAACCCTCGGATCGTGGCCTTTATGCATATTGATTGCCGTGGTAACCGGTCCGATCCCGTCGCGCCACGCCTGCGATTACTCCATGATCCCACGCCTTGGAACCGCCAAGTGATAACGTGCCCGGGATCCAAGAGACCGCTACCGACCTTGAATCATCCCGAACAGCAGGTCGTGAGGGCCACGAGCTCGGTGATACTGTGCCCCAGCTCGAGTGGCCTCGGGCTTGATCTGAGTCTTTGGTCGAGGACCCACGGGCTAGAGGGTCAAGGTTGATCAGGCCGACCGACCAAGGGTTGCCCGGCCCCCGACAAATATACATGTACATATACTAAAGGTTGAGGGACGGATGTAAGTTTTTCCATCTTTAAATTTAATTAGACTGCAGATTACACTGTCTATGAACTAGTTAATGAATCTATTGCTGCACCATACAATGTATTTTATAACATTTGGCATATATCACAGAGGGCATGTATGGAGATATCTTTGAGAATTAGAAACAAAACTTTAGGAATTAGTACATTAAAAATATATTATGAAACAAGCAAAGTTAGAAACATCACCTTGTGGTCAAATAAAACAAAATCCCCGTGTTGTTATTCATCTGATGGGATCAAATAGTTGTCTTTTCAATCTGCAAATGGAATTGGAATACTTTAATTCAATGCAATAGAAACCGGAGCGAGCAAACTAAGCTGCTAGGGAAATAACTACATACGCAGCGCAAGGTGGAAGATGAGGATCGGTGCATCACCGTCTCCTCTCAGTATCCTGTTAAAACCAAACCACCATCCGTTGCTTTATGAGATTAAAAGGAAGAGAAGCAAAGACTAACATCATTGGCCACTAAAAGGGTGCACTCGCTTTTTTTATTTCATCGTCTCAAACACCATCAACTCATGGCAACCAACCTGCGAAGGTTCATCTAGCAGACTTAAATAGTGCACACCACCACCATTAATTCAAGACTTAGGAAGTTCATCTAGGATTACTTAATCGTGGTATACATTCTTGAGAGAAGACACAGTGGCACCCTTAGCCCATCATTTCTTTCAAGTGCATCTACCAAAAATGAGAGCATCATGGGCTAGGTCCTGATTAAGAGGATTTAACTACAATTTTGACATACTTTCCACTACATCAAACTACGATCGCTCACGCACCATATTCATTCCATGTGAATATTACTAATAGAATCGCTTATTGTAATTACCAATTTACAAATTGGTGCATGTACTAAAACAACAAAATATTACACTAAAGACTAACTAGGCAAAAAGTTCATGGCATAATGAAAATATTATACGAGTATTCAACAGTTTTAGGATAGAGAGTTCGATGACCTCCATCCCAAGTCAAGTCCTATAGCCTTGCAAAGGTTGTGATTCCACCGTACAATTGTCATTTGCGATATTGTCCTCAGACATATAGTTCTCATCCATCCCTTTCTAGTTGCCCAAATTTAAATGACCACTCAGGTCATCCGCTTCAATTATGTTACGTATGTACGGTTTTCATTATACACCTTAGGCACAGCAGAAAATGGCGTCAACATGTGGGGAAAAAGATAGGAGAAAAGTATGTCCAATGAGGTAGCGAGAAAGACTTTGTAGTTTTCAAGTTTAGGCATGATTACGGTTCTTAAATTGCTCCTCGATCGATCCAACCATTCTTCCATACAGCTTAATCAAGTGGAGACTACGGCTATTTCAACTCCACTCGACAGAGTTCCTTATACAACACACACAATGATACATTGCCAATCACATTGCGGAAATCCTCACAAGCAGACTCGAGCTCAGTCCTTCCTAAAGAAGGAACACCTGCCCAAAAGGTACCACATACTCAAAATCTCTGAGTTACATCATAACCTTTTTTCGGTGAGTAAATTGCACAAGGTATAATGTAGCTTGACGCTTGATATTTGTAACATTATTTGTAGTTTAACACCAAACCTATACTTTTCCTTGCTTCAACTTCTAAATATGATGCAAAGTGCAAATCATATGCAATATTCCCTTTACTCATATGCTTGAGATAGTCTTAAAAAACTTCGTATGCTTTAGATGATAAGGCATCGACACATCACGAAGGCTTTCATGAGTTGTCCACTCAGCCATGAGACCATGGCATGACAGGTTTTATCCTTCTTTCTATGGGAGAAGAGTAGATACATGGAAGTAGCTACGACAACAAAACAAATCTACTCACCGACGGCCAATGTGTAGATTGTCCAATGAGGTAGCGAGAAAGACTTTGTAGTTTCAGCTTCAAGACCAGTAGGCTTGGATGAAGGATGAAAATGTGGTTTTTCTCCTGGTGTATGGTTAGAAGATGTTGAACCTTGCTGGTCCCTTGTATGTAGGAGTCTCCTATTTGTGGTAGTTTTGCATAACAAATGAACACGATTGAACAAAAAAGACTTAATTGAGGGAATGTGCTTGGCGAAGTTGTAAACTTGTAATGTACAGTTAGCTCATACTATGGGTATCCATATATTCTTGTGCTTGACACTACGGTACAACAAATATGGAGGTGAAGTTTGTATTCAAAATCACTCCAAGTTTCTCTCCCCCAAATGAGCCAAGCATTTTTCTACCACCTTACTGATGAAAGCACTAGCGAAATAATTACTGAGAATCAATTCAAGGAACCTTGGCCTAACCCTTAGTTTTTCGCAAATTAAGGATTTAAAATTGTCTCCACTCCTACAAGGTTTCATTCACCAAGTGCTCCTAATTTGTCTCCAACGCCAATACCATTCCCATCCAAGCCTCCATGTTCACACCAACTACAAACAATAGTCAACCAACATCTAGGAGCAAGAAAAAGCGATGTCATGAAAGTGAGAACCAACCAACATTGCACCAACATCCCAACCTTGATAAAGTAAGGGCTGGAAACACCACTTATTTCAGATGCAAGAATCGTGTTATTTAACGACACCCAAATAATTATAAGCAACAAGTTATAGAAAACCGAACAAAGATATCTCATATTTGCTAAGTTCTCCGATGTGGAGCAATGGTGGATGAGGAATTTACGCAAGCAAAGCGTTTGTACCTCCCAAGAAATTGTGAATTATGCACGCCACTTATTCAGTTCATCTTTATCTGAAGCAGAGGCGGGTTGCGTCACCAAGAAGACACCTGAATCCAACAGGAATCAAAGCCAAAAATTGTAAATACTGGCACAGGAATCAAATCCAATAGGAATGGTATTGGCGAGGAGGAATCTGGGCTGCAACCGCAGGAGCTTCGCCGTCCACGAGGAAGTCGAGGGCTGCGCTGGTGGTCGGATCAGGCTGAAACGGAGCTGATAATTCAAAAACCCGCGTGTCGTTTCATTCTAGCGAGGTCGGGTCTAGGTTCTGAGACACTCACCGCGAGGAGGAGGCGGTTGATGATCTCGGAGAGCCCATCTTGAAGAGATCGGCGGGGGCAGCCCTTGGCCTTGGCGAGGATGGCATCGAGGGCGGCATGGCGGCGCTGGATGGCGAGATGATTTGACGGGCAACCTGCCAGAAGGCGAGGACGAGCAACGGCGAGGTGTGGCGCGAGATCGGCGGCGAGCGGCGTGGAGCGGGGCCAGCGCTTAGGTTTTTATCGATCACGTCGGCCGTGGGAGTTTTGGCTTTGGCGTCACAGCTATTATTCCGTCGGTCGGACCGATTTAAAATACAAATGTCTTTTGCATCGGTGGAGCGGTATGCGAAAATAAATCGTCACCGTCACGTGAACAATTTTCTTCAGTCTAGACCAACGAAAATATCTGCGCTCCTATTTTCGTCGGCCTAGACCGACAAAAATAGTCAAAAAAATTTTCAAATTCCCCAGACGCGGTTACTTAATTATTTTCGGCCTTGACAAGGATAATGACGAAAATAATTGTAATTTCGCTTCACAAGATATACCGATGAAATTACTCAGTTATTTACGTCGGTCTTTTTTTAGCCGACACAAATAATTCGGGCCGACGAAAATAGTGTAGATTCCTGTAGTGTCCGGAGGGAGTAATAAAATCTTGGTTAGTCGGTTTATTCGGTTCGCGGCAGATAAAAACCAAACCGTAATCCGAAAAAAAACAAAGGTTCACGCCGGCGGAAACAAAAGGGTCTAATACGGATCCGGCCGAAAAAAACAAAGAGATCTACGAATGATTCTTACAACAGTTGACAAATGTTGCCACTAGTTGCTTAACCCCACGGATGATGCTTGCAACGCTTACAGCGCATAACATCATGTGTTGCTATGTATCCGTTGTTTAACACTACAGATGATGCTTGCGCTTTGCAAGCGTTACCACCGTTGCTTGCAACACATAACATCATGTGTTGTTATGTATCCATTGTTTAACCCTACGGATGATGCTTGCAGCGCTTTGCAAGCGTTGCCACCTGTTGCTTGCAGCGCATAATATCATGTGTTGCTATGTATCCGTTGTTAAAGGGGTGTTCCTATTGTAGTGAATTAAAGGTTTTTGCAGCAAGCAACATATAACTTTTTATTCCATATTTTGAATCCTTACTGAGTAACTCAAATTTAGGGGCTGAGTTTGCATTAATCGGAGATTCACAGCAGAAGATATAAGGGTTTTATTGCGTAAGGCAAAAATAATAGAAAATAAAAAAAATAATGTGCAGAAGTGGGGAATCGAACTCAGGACCTACTGAGTCCAACACTGGTGCACTACCACTATGCCATGCATTCCTTTGTGACAAAGCCTTAAGCCTAAATTCTTAAGCTCACCTCTACAAACCCTAGAGCTCCACGAGAGCATCAATGGCGATGCGGCTGGAGCTTGGAGAAGGTGGCAAAACTTGAAGAGATGAGCTGCAGGAGAGGTGTGGCTCGGCTGGGGAGGGCCCTAGGTGTCGGCAAGGAGCCATTGGAGCCGGCAGTGGGGCCACTGGTGGCCGAGCTGCAGTAAAAAACGCCAGGTTTGTGCCACCATGGATTGCTTGAGCAAGAGGTAAAGCAAGCACTCACCTTGTAGTTCTTGGTGAATGGCTCACCAAATATGAAGGAGGTAGAGAGTTGGCTTCGGCTGCATGCAAGTCAGTGGAGAATGGTCAAGAGGTTGAGCATTGGCTGTGCGCAAGAATGAGAGGAATGAGCTCACCTGGGCGCTCGTCTGAACAAGCCTTGGCTCGGTGCTTTGCTTGGCCGGATGAGCTCCACGGCAAGAGCAAGCACGAGCAAATTGGTAAGGAGGCTGGCCTTCAGACTTTATGGTTACAAGAACGGACTTGCGAGGCGGCAACCACAGGCGGCATGGGCGGTGGAGGCAGTAAGTTTGGCGTCTGCGGCCACGTGGCAAATGCCTCCTACCTGGGCAACTCGCTGGAGCAAGGAAACGAGGCCGAGGTAGCTCTCGAGCAGGAGCTGGAGAGGGAGAAAGGAAGGAGAGAGGGGAGAAGGGGCTGGCCAGTGGGCCCTGGCGTGCATGGGGCCTCCTGCCAGTGACACAGCTACAAGTTTCATCGAGTGAATCGGCTGCAATTGGCAGATGAATCAATTTAAGTAAAGATTTGACATATCAGTTGGGCAGGCTTAGGAAAGGGTGAAATCCTGGTTGAAAGTTTCTGCAAATTTTTGAGCAGGTAGTCTAGAAGTTCTACTTTCCATTTTCTTTGGTTTCATCTCATTATCTGTTGTCATTTAAGAACAGTAATTCTTCAAACTAGACTGGTTTTCAATCTATTTTTGAATTCTTAAGCTCTGTAAAATTGGTTTTTATTCATCTTTTGGTCTCTAGTATTTTACAAAATTATTTGCTATGGCATGTTGTTTGATGTTTCTTTGAGTTTCATTAAGGTGTTGGATTTGGCAATTAAAAGACTTCATTAGGCATAAAATCATAAGAGAAGACTAACTCCAGGAATCTATTCAATGAGAAAATCCAAAGCGCAACAAGAATCAAAACATGTCATTTTAATTACTTCATAAAATTTGGGATGGTGAGTGCTATGCTGATTTCTGTTTTTATTTTATTTAAGGACAAAATGGATTCAAGAAATTCTTAGACCTCTTGAGAGAGTTCCAAATGGGATAATAATTATTGTATAAAAATTTCAAATCAATATCCTGCATATTTATTTTCCTATTAATTCGACATTTGATTTCAAATTTTCATCGATTCATTTTTAAATTTTAAAAGGGCACTAATTCTAATTTTTAATTTTTGGTATTTTTACTAGAGGTTAATACCGTTTTGTGGAAGACATGATAAATTTTCGTCCATAGATAATCTTTGATTATTTTTGAAGAATTTTGTCATGTCATTGTTTTGAAGTTGAAACATGTTACTTTATTATTTACTTCTTTACCTAGCTCATTAAAATCTTTGGACAGCCGAAAAGATGTGGTGGATAATTCCCATAGTTTAATGGCATTTTTACTGGCTTTTTACTTTTATCTTTTACCATTTTACTTTTATTCTTTTACTAATTTCATTTATTAATTTTTCTTTTTAACCCAAAATTCAAGAATAATTATTGAGGTTGAAAAAGTCTTAGAAAAGATGGGAATTCAATGTAAGATTACCCTCTCAACTCATTTTCAAAGTTTGTTTATTTTGGACCAAAAGTTTTAATGTAGCAACTTGATCTTTTTCTTTTGGTTGACAACCTAGAAAATGAAGAAGAGGATAATAATTTTTTTTAAATGAAAATCTTGGTTTCAATTAAAATGTTTACTCAATTCCATTTTCAAAATTCTAAACTTTCATTTTTTACTATTTTTGAAATTTTTGGGATGTTACAGTTGGTTGCTGGTATTTTGATTAAAAACCCAAAATAAAACTATGGTTTTGACGTGGGCGATTATTGGCAATAGCCGGGTGTGCAAAGGGAATTGCACGTAGTGTAGGGTGAAGTGTCGCCTGTGTCAATTTAAGGACCGGGCAATGGGACGCTATTGATCCAAGATTTCCGTGCAACCACGAGGGCTATTATGGGGTAGCCTTAGCCTATTAAGTTATTTAGATATGACTTTGGACATTAGTAAGCGGGAGCTAGCTGAAGCATTCCGTTCTGGATTGCTTGTGAGGGGCTTTCACACAGTTCGTGTGGGTAAATGCATGACCGGTGCAACGGTGTACACCATGCTATGAACAGAAATGGTGTGTTGGTGTACTGAAAGTGGATCCACGACTTGGGTGTGTGTTTCTGTTTCTATGGCGAGGGTTGAACGTCCCGAGCTGGTTCAAAGTCATGTCTAGGTAATGTAACGGTTATTAATGATCGCCTTGCCGGCACACTTAAGGAGGTGTGTGTCGAATGGCTTAGCAGAAAGGTGGATCATTCCTTGTGGGTAAAGCTGTACACTTCTGCAGAGTATAAATCTAATTGATTAGCCGCACCCGCGGTCATGGGCACTTGGTGAAGTCATTCCAATGCTAGACTTTGGTATTTTCTGAAAATGGGATTTGGTTTGAACTTGTTTAGTAACTGTTACTTTATGTCAAAGGGCCGACATTGATGGACTTCCTGATTTGGATTATTCATCACTCACGTCATGGAGGACTGTGAGTATTACTTATGCTTTACTTATTTCGTATCAATCAACTTGCTCTTACAAATTCAATTTCGCTTTATGCAAATTAACTGTAGTAGCCTCCTTTGACTTGGCCTGCATTTATTCATTTGCAAATACCACCTTAAGTCTTGCTGAGTACGAAAGTATTCACCCTTGCTTAATTTGTTGTTTTTAGGTAGAAGAGAAACGAGGCTCCGAAGATTACTTTTCGTCGCAGGTTGCGGGAACTTCAGTAAAGCGATCCTTCTAGGGATTATACCTTGTCAGTTGTCTAAGGGTTGGATAGGTACACTACAAGACTTTTGCTTCTTCTATTGCTATATACTCTGAATTGTAAGAATACAATGTATAAATAGCTTCCGCTTTAAAAATATGATAATGGTTGTGATTCCAATTGTTGTAAATGTGCGTACTAGCTACTGATCTAGGGACTAGTACTGTACGCACATAGATCCTCATTTGTGCATTCCATACGGAAAATGGGAGTCGACAGTTTGCGCCATCGTCAAGCCGTTCCTCTTCGTGCCGGTACCAGTTCCAGGTTGGTCGTGATGAGATGCACCTCTCCACCGGATAATGTCGCCGGATCATCGCCAGAACGCCGTCAGACTCATCATCGTCTTCACATCTGGTGGAGCTACGCCGCCGTGCCACCATCGTTGGGATCGTGAGTTTTCGATCGTCGGATCGTCATCAAATCGTCAGGATCAAGCCACGTTGCCGCGTTAACAGTAAACCACATCTTCTAATGTGAGCCGTTGGATCTAAGTTGATCGGTCGGGATGGCACCACGTTGCGCATGATCTAGGCCATTCGATTTGTCCTCTGTGGGTCAGATCGAGCAGCACATGGCAGCCAATCATACCTCACCGCATGGTAGGCGTTGGCACCGAGGTGCCATGGATCGGGTCCATGGTGGAGCGGATCCAAACCGTGGACCGAGTCTATAGACCAAGGTGACGTGTTAGTCTCTGATTGGTCAGGCTCGGTGCTGGCATCATCATTGCGCAATAAATCGTTTTTTCATTTTTAAAATAATTCAGGTTAATATTTGATTTTTAATTTTCTATTTTTATGATTTTTGAATCTTTCGAGAGCCCGTTCTCCCTCATACGAGCTTCGATTGAGGTAATTCAAATTTCTAAAAATTTGTAAAATTGATATCTATATAATGGTGAATTTTATTTGATTTTTGAAGTTTGTTTTCTCTCTGTTTTGGTGTTTATTTGCTTTTCTCTTTTGATACATGTAGACGTTGAATTGTGCGACGCATTCGAGGAAGATCCAACAACTCAAAACCAAAGTCCAAAGCAAGAATAAGGGCTTTTATATGGTAAGTTGCGATTTGATTATATTGAACACATGTTTATAAAATTGCTACTTTGTTTTTATAATATTGCATACTATTTCATGTATATAATTGTTTCAATCTAAATTGGGACTTAGTTAATCTACTAATTTGATCTATACCCTACCTTGTCATGTGTATGCCATGATCTATTGTCACTCTAGATTGGTTCACTATAGTAGGTTAATAATAAAATCAACATGGGATGGTTAGAACGAATTAGTTGCTTAGCCATGCCACGTCATCACATGTACTTAAATCATTGATAATTAATCTTGACTAATGGAATATAGTACAATGTTGTGAACTTGTGTGTCAGGTGTGGTCACACGATGAGATTTAGTTATTGTGGCGATGGATGTCACGCAACGATATTGAATTGTTGATGGCACGTGGTGCTTGGTAATCAACTAGGGTGGTTATGATTTAGATTGGGGAAAGTGGAAAGGGGTAGTATGCCAAAGTGGGTTGTATGGCAAAGGGTATGTGGAAGTCTTACCTCGATCATCCTAAGGACTTAACATTGCAAGCCTTTGACCTAAGTCAATTATGCAACCACATGTCTGTTATAGGACAGCCTAGCTGATTAATTTGCAATGTTTTAGCTTGGTACTACCATTGGTGGTGTGAGTCTTGGGTTTACGGATCAACTCACATGGCGCAAGAGGTGGCCCTGTTATGGTGGTTTAACCCTTCAGTGTTAAAACCTCACTGGTTAGTATTGGGTTAAGGCAGAGCTTTGTAAAGGCTTTGTCATGATCTCTTCGCCGACACACTAAAAGGAAGTGTGTTAATCCGGAAGGCACTAGGAGATGATCATGTCATGTGGGTAGAGTGCATAACCTCTGCAGAGTGTAAATCTGTAACGGCCCCCATTTTAGCATAAATGCAAAAATGGAAATCTAATGTGCATTCCTACTAGTCCCTGGATCAATAGCTAGTACGCACATTTACAACAATTGGAATCACAACCATACATCATAATATTAATGCGAAAGCTAATTATACAATGTATTCATACAAATCAGAGTAAATAATCATAGCATAGCAGAAGCAATGTCTTGTAGTGTGCCCATCCAACCCTTAGGCAACTGACAAGGCATAAATCCCTAGAAAGATAGCTTGAATTGAATTTCCTGCAACCTGTGACAAAAGGTATCCTTCGAAGCTTCGCAATCACCTAAAACAACATAATAAGCAAGGTTGAGTACTTTCGTACTCAGCAAGACTTAAGGTAGTACATGCAAATGCAATAATGCAAGTTAAATCAAAGGAAAATTCTAGGTTAATTTTGTGTAAAGCAGAATTTAATTTGTAAATCAAATTGAAATTTCTCAAACAGAATTTGTAAGAGCATGTTTGCTAATAAGAAGATAAGTAAATCATAAGAAATACTCATAGTACATCGTGAGCATTGAATAATCCAATGATTCAATAATCAAATCCATAATCAAACCATGCCATAGCCATTCCTTGCCAACACATGGCAAAACCATTCATCCAATAATCCAAATCATCCTAACATTTAGCAAAACAAATCAAACCAAGCCCTTTTGAAAATATCAAAACATCTAACATGTATCAGTTTATCAAGACTCCTATAACCATGGGTACGGCTAATCGATTAGATTTACACTCTGTAGAGGTGTACAGCTTTACCCACAAGTCATGAACTTTTCTTTTTATCGCATGTTTCATGAATCTTTGGCGTGTGGCCAGAATGTTCATGACGAAAACCTTTACATTACCTAGGTTAACTTCACACCAGGCCAATGACGTTAACCCTTGCTATAGAGAAGAAACATAAATAGCAGACATACCCTGTCTTTTGAAATAGAAATATGAGCAGTATCTCTGCAATAAAGGTTTCTTCCCATGTCAAGGCGTACATCGTTGCATTGGTAAGTAGAAACACCTACAAGTAGATCTAGAAGGAATGCCTGTGCTAGCTCCCGCCTTCCATAAATACAAGGTTAAACTAGATAACTTAATCAGCTTAAGGTTGCCCCATCCCAACACTTGTGGTTTGTACGAATTTATCTTGGATCATACAACACAATGTTCGGTCCTTAATTTGACAACGGCGATACTCCACCCTACAATACATGCAATTCCCCTTGCACATACGGCTATTGCCAATAATCAACCGCATCAAAACTATAGTTTTATTTTGAATTTTTAACCAAAATACCAATAACCATTAGTATCATACCCAAACATTTTAATTTCTCAAGAAACAATTTTTGATCTGATCGTCTTCATCTTGATTCTAAAGCATGGCTAAGCATAGTTATTAAATCGCATATACCCAATTTGATCTTATGTATTGTCTAACCCTATCCTATGGTTATCAAGGTTCACAAGTCCATACTTATCAAGGAAGTTCCATGAAACAACAGGTATATTCTACCATTACCACAAAATAGCGAATTTATAGAAAATAAACGCATGCATGAAATCATTTGATAAACTAAAGGCAAATAAACACTGGGATCAATATGATCAAAGGTGTGCTTGCCTTGCTTATTTGATGTCTAAGATAAAGTCGTAGTTGCAGCTGGTATTGTCGACGGAGTTAGTAACATCGAGTTCTATACGTCGTTCCAACGAAAATATAGCAAATAACAAGTTTTAATAAGGCAAAAAGACAGACAGTAAATCAAACAAAATCTTGCTATAGAAAGCAGGTATGTTTTAGGGTTGGATTGAATGATTTCACGTTCTCGTGTTTTAGTCAATTAAGTATATACATTCAAATTGTTATCGGCTTGAGCGATGTATGGTTTCTTTTATGTATTGTCTATTCTTATCTTACGAATTCAAGAATCTAAAATTATGTATTCTTTTATTTATAATATCAAATTAAAGATGCAAAAATTATTTGGATTAATAGAAGTAAACATTAGTTACAGGTTTCATAGAATTTACTATTCATATATTGTGTTTCTAGTAACCGTATCACTTAAGGGTTTTGCACTAACAGGATTCAGATGCAAAGCAAGTTGAAATAAGAATATTTTTTCAGATTATTATAGATCATATCCTAAAGATTATTTCTAGGATATTCTTCAAAAAAAATTGTTTTTAGACGAGATGTTTTGTGATTTGTCGAATAGGCTTAAGTGATCACAATAGATTATGAATGAATAGTGCTTGCTCTTTGATTGATTCTTTATTGAATTGGTTTCGAGTAAGTTAGATCTGTTGATTTAGGCTACTAGGCTTATTTTCATAGTCTTTGAGAAGTTTCTGGTAATACAAATAACATAACCATTGATTTCTCATTTGTAATTAACATTTGTTTATTTATATTACAGACTTCGGAAATGTTAACGCTTAAGCTTATTGAGCTAACAAGATTTATATGCAATGCATGATGCAGTGAGGTTCTTCCTTCATAATATGGTAGTATGGACTTTGTAGAGTGTTTGTAAACTGGCTTTATAAATTTTAGCATTTAGACGAGTTATTTTCTTTGTTGTTCAAATAGTATAAATGATCACAAAGTTATCGTGATATCTAGTTGGGTTTCGATTTAAGTTTGTGACTACACTATGCAAGATCTTTTATTCATTTTTTAGGTATTAGCAGGGTGCACCCTAGATGTGTTTTAAAACTATTTTTACATTATTTTTATTTTAACCACATTAGATTATATATTTATCTATTGATGTGATTTGCATTTCCTTTTATTAAAAGAATGCAAACTAAGTCTTATTCTAAATATTTTTACATACATGGGTCCTTACTAATTTCAGGAACTTCATTCAAATTATTTTATTATTTTATGAGCTATTATATACTCATTTTTATTAATAGCCATGTTAGGATTTTTTGATGTTTGCAAATCAAATAATTAAATTTAGTTCAAAAATTAAAGGTTTTTGCATATTAGAACTTCTTATGGTTTCATAAGTACATGAATATTTATTTCATGATTTTACTGAGTTATATTTTTCATATATGAAATAATGGACATAATAGTGTGCTTAAACAATTTTTAATTTTAATAATTCTTCTATTGACTCAAAACTAAATGTTTTTATATATTTGAATTCATCCTGGTCTTAGAATCATATAAAATTTATTTTATTATTTTATGGTTTACTATGCACAGATTTAATGTAAAGACCATAATAGGGTTATTAACAGATTTTAATTCCTAAAATTCATCTATAGATCAAAAACTAAATATTTTTGTATATTCTGAATATTCCTGATTTTATATGTTTTTAGAAATTTGTTCCACTGAAATTGAATTAAAATTGCAAAAGATATTGAAGTTTGATTATTAATCGGCTTGGAAATTCACTGAAAATAAGAAAATACGCTTTTAGAACAGAGGAAGCGTCTTTTACCCTTTGAACTAGAGTTCTTTTGTGTCAGTGACTAGTGGGACCCTCCGGGCAGAGGCTCCAGAGCAGAGGCTTGGCTAGGGCGCTTCGGCGACGGCGATCCGATGATGCTCCGGCGAAGGTGGGGGTATAGAAAGAATGAGCTCGACAAGGCGCATCCGGAGGTTGAACCGATTTGATTGGAGATAGCCTAAGGTGAGCTGCCACCGAGCTCAAGCGACGGTGCTAATGGCAGGCTGGCCGAGAGCAAGAACTGCGGCACGAGAGCTCGAATGGGGTCACAGCGAGTCCATTTTGGTGGTTAGTTGAAGTGGAGACGGACGGAGGAGCTCTGCCACAGACGACCGGCTGTGAGGAAGAAGACTCACGGTGACAGCGAGGTTCCGAATGAAGGTTCTCGAATTTTCTTGAGGGCTTTTGATTCTTATGAGCTACTTATGCTATGGCTTGAAGCAACTTGGATTTGGTTCGATGATTTGTCTGGATTTTGTGTTTGGTCAAGAGTTTGGTGCTTTCAGTAATGGCGGTAGCTACAAAATTGAAGGCATCTCGGCTAAGGAGAGGAAGAGGAAGTGACACGCGGCTTCTAGCGATCATTGGGCCCAATTTGTAGCTACGGAGATGAAGGATGAGCCCTACCCTAGGGATGAATTCGGCCAGATGAGCTCAGCCTCAGATGAGTTCTTCACTGGACTCTTGCGACGCGATATAGGGAGGAATGATGGCCAGGCAGCGGGAAACACGACGAGGGTGAGACGTGGCAGCTGCGTGGCAAGGAAGCACTGGTCGAGCGGCGTCAGGCGCAGAGGAATGATGCAAGCTACAGAGGTGGCACCGGATTTTGCTCGGGAACACCAGTGACCAAAGGTAGAAGAAGACAGGGTACACAGACTGCTGTGTGGGCCTGAACAGGAGGCTGGCCCCACATGGAAGTGAAAGGAACGGGATGCGAAGCACAACTGAGAATCGGCTGTAGGCTGAGTAGGATAAGGTTCTCTGAATCTGTTAGCTCTAATGTCTGAAAATTAATGAAGAATTTACTGCATGATAGATAGACATTTATATTTACACTGTAAAAATTTCAGACAAAAATATTATCCACAGAATTTACAAAAATTCTGACAAGACACTATGCACAAATTTCTGTTTTCAGTTTTTGATTTATCAGAGAATATAAATCTTCTCAAAACTTTTTGAAACTTTTTAGAAGAGTTCCTATTGATCATATGTGTCTTCATTAAAATTTTCCTATTTATATATTTTGTATTTGATTTATTAAAATTCTGACATTCAGATTATTAGATTTTTATTCTCTCTGTTTTTGAATTTTTAAATATCACAAAATAATTTATTAATTTCTGAAATTTTTACTGTAGATTAATTTATTACTCCAGAAGATAATTTAAAATTTTGAAATCGAGATAAGGTATGATTATGTTTATTAAATTCTGACAAGCTCATACTTTTGTGCGACGCTGTCAAAAGGATGATCGAGTCATGGACAATGTTGCAACGCTTGTGTGGCTCTGCTTGACGCTTCAGCCATTCGCGTGTCACTTTGTAGCTTGTCCAACACGGGAATTCCCCCTATATTGCACGGGAATTGCGTAATGTTTGTTAAATTTCATTCTACTTCTATAAAATTCCAACGTTTTGCAAATAGCCCATAGCAGTTCTTGTTTGAAATGTTTGTTTTGACGAAGTGAACAGATCATGCAATCCTGAGGAATAGTATAAGTTGGTTACGATATGACCAAGCCATCCTCAGTACCATAAATTCAATTAAAAAAATGAAGGTTCGAATTATCCCTCCAAAGTGTGTTACGAGTCGCTAGCTTTTGGCCCATTCTTGGGGCGTACCATTTCTCAGTTCAATTCTTTGGGCCGCTGGCGATCGTGCACAACGTGTGTGCCCGCCGGCCCACCCTGAAGTGCTCCCTAGGGCGGCTTCAAGACATGGGAGGGGTGATGCGGTTTCCCGCTCGAGGCGAGAGTCGGCGCCGCTTCCCCATCAATATGAAGTAAATGAAAACGGCCTTGCACTTTCCCACTTGCCTTCTTTACTCTTCAATCTTTTCCCTCGCGACCTCCGCCGCTAGGGTTAGCACTTCTTGCCACCCTAATCTCGCGCGATCGCGGGGCTTCTTTGTTCGAAGATGTCGCCTCCTTCTCCCGCAACTGTCCACCCATCCGCTTTGACCAAGGATTGGGCTACCTCGATGACGACGGAGGGACGGCTGGAGGATTTAGTGAGCGTCGGCGTCCTTCCGCCGCTGGTGATGCTCGCCGCTCGTCCTGCTGCAGGTGAATTCTGCCCTACTCCTCGTGCTGAGGAGGCGGTCGTCTTTGAATCCTTTTTTATGCGCGGGCTTAGCCTTCCGGCATCCCCTTTTTTCCGCGGCATTCTTGAGTTCTATAAAATCGAGCTAACTCACCTTAACCCCAACTCCATTCTCCAAATTGCTGTCTTTGTCAACCTTTGCGAGGCCTTCCTTGGTATTTGCCCCCATTTCAACCTTTTTCGCCATCTTTTCCTTCTTAAGCCTTTTCCCAATAAAAATTCTCCCAAAGTGGTTGGGGGTGCCGGATTCCAGTTGAGGGAGGGCATGAAGAAGCTTTACTTCAACATTCCCTTCAAGTCTTCGAATAAAGGTTGGCACCAAGAGTGGTTTTATTGTGCCAACCCTGATCCTCCGCTACCCGCTTTTACTGGGGCGCCACCCAAGCCTTCTCCTGACTAGACGTCGTTTCCCTGGGATGATGGGAAGGACCAGGTGATTGAACTTATGGGGCTGATTGCTGAGCTGAAGGAGAACGGGCTCACCGGTATGGCTATCATTGCCAACTTTTGCACCCGTCGGCTTTAGCCCCTTAAGGATCGGGTTCATCCTGGGTATGAATACGAGGGCCGCAATGATCCTACACGAGAAGTCTCTGAGGAGATTACTTCGGCGGCGTTCTTCGGTCGCGCTGCTGATTTCTTCACCCCGAACGAGAAGATCACTGTTCCCAGGAACCCAAGGCCTTTTTCGAGTTTAAATCCCCCGCCTCCGATAAGGGGTCTTCATTGTCTTCCAGTGCTGATTCTTCTGACTATCCTCTGAACCTTGATTTGGGTGTGCTTTCTTTTTGTATCCACAGGGACGTGATGCCTTCTTTTCTGACGCGCCACTACCTGAATTCCCCATTCATAAGGGTGACAAGTGAAGCTTCCTCGCCTGCGCCTCTTCTGCTGCCCCGAGTTTGAAGCGGAGCAAAACGAGTGCGCCTGATGATGGTCCTGTCGGGAAAGGAAAAAATCCGGTTGTTCACGAGGCCAAGAGGATGCAGTCGGCAAAAGATATTCGCCCAACTGGTGGTCCGAAGATTCGAGACCCTCCGGCCGCGCGACCTCCTCCCCCGACTTCTTCCTCTTCAAGCCAATCTGTGGGAGCCGAGGTGCTTAAGCCCCCGGCTCAGCCTTCAGTTGAAAACGTGTCGCCGCCTCCTTGCCCGACTGGTTTTCCTTTGCCTGCTGCACAAAATGTGCCTGCAAGGTCTTCTTCCAGCCGTTCTTCCGCCCAGAGGGGTTCAAAATGCAAGATAACAAGATCCAACAGGTTAGATTTTCTTGCTTTCATTTTCTTGTTCCCCTGGGCCATGTCTTGATTGCTTCTTCTCACAGGGATCCTGTTGATGAAGCTCTCCATGAATTGCCACATCTGGAATCTTCGGTTCTTGTTGACGAGGGAAATGTTGGCGCGGCGGAGGTTGAAGCGTCGACCGATGCTGTACCTTCTACTCTTAACGTTGCCCCGGAACCGGTCGGGGCGGTTCTCCCGACAGCCCCCGAGGTCACGAGCAACGAGTACCGCCCGGCGTCGAGTGATCCCTTTCCGCCTGCCCTTCCCGGACCAATCCGCTGCGATGCGTCCCCCGTCGGGGCTGCTCCTTCTCCTCCTGTGACAGAAGATCCTCCCGCCTCCTTTCGCCAATCACCACCGCCTGAAGAGATTCCTTCGCCTCCCCGCCCTAAGTCTCCGGTGCGGGCCGCATTTGTTGACGATGACGGTAATGTGGTCCTTTTTGATGGTGAAGACGAAGAGGAGGATTGGAAATCTTTCTGTGAGGCTGGCTACACTTGTTATCGTCTAGGCAATGTGAGTCGTCTGTACCTCGCCTTCTTTAAGAGTCTTCGTTTTGTTTTCTTTGACATATGTCACCATTTTGTCACCTCCAGCGCCTGGCGTCTCGTGCCAAGGACCGGAACGTTCTTCTTCGAAAATTACTTCCACAGATGAAGATGAGGAAGGATTATGCCGCCAAAGTTGAGCAGATTCGTACTGAGTTGCAAGAGGAACTCGTACGTGCCCACGCCGAAAACCGAGAGGAACTGGAGGGGCTTCAGAACCGAATTCAGTCTCTGGAGGCGGAAAAGCTGAACCTGATAAATTTTTCTGAGGGTAATCTTGAGTGCTTTGGGGCCTTGTCCCTGTTATTTGTCTTCTGATCCTGTTTCTTTCGCCTTTTCCAGACTTCCGGGAGAAGCTGGAGTCTTCTATTTCCCGTAATAAGAAACTAAAGAAAGCTGAGGAAGACGCCAAGAAGGAGGTGGCCAAGCTGACAAAAGAGTTAGAAGGTATGCCTCCGGCCTTGTCTTTTGCCCTGCTGCTTCAGGCTTTATATGACTGGTATCTCACAGTGCATCGGGTCAACTCGCAAGCTCAGTATCGGGTTCTTGACGACAAGATCAAATATACTGAAGCGCGCGTCGATCGTCTTCAAATGGGTTCTGAGAGAATGCTGCGAATCCTGGGCCCTGACGAAGCTGGCACTAGCAGTATCCCTTATGATGTCAATACCACGATTCAGAGGCTGGAGGAGGCGCCTAAGAAGCTTATTGCACACTTGGAAGATATTGCGATTACGAGTGCCTGCCAGGTGTTGGTGATCACCAAATCTCTGTACCCGCGGGTGGAGCTGGAGGCCATCAGGGAGGGGTTTGCCCAGACTGTTGATGATGATCAAGCTCTCGCTCTGATGGATGAAGCTAAAGAAACTGCCTCTGCTTTAGTTAAGAACTTGAACCTGGGTCCTGTGTAGCCCTTTGTCGACTCTGAATTTCTCCTGTGACTTTGTCTTATATTCCTTCGGGATAATTTAGTCCAATGCTGAAAAAAATTCCCCACGGGCTTGTATTTGTCTTGCGGGGATGTCTAACTCCTGTCTTGATACCTTCGTTAACCTTCGGCCCATTAGGGGACATGCTTAGCATCCTGGCCCGCCTTGAAATCGCCGTTGGCCATGACATCTGACGCTTCTCGAGACGTGCACACGCCATCCAAGATGCATGCGGGAAGGTGGCGCTTTGCGCTCAGAGACGAGCGTCGCCTCAAGCCGGGATAAGTCTCTCTCCTGGGACAGGGGTTGCCCCGTATAAGAGTGAACCTTGCCTTGGTTACTGCGATTTGCAGCGCACTCACATTACTCCGCCAGCTCTTTTCCTTTCTTCTCCAAGGACTTCTTCCGTTGCCTTTGGAGCATTCGCCCGTTCGCCTTCTTCTCTGCCTGGCTTTCTCGTTTTTAGGCTTGTGGAATCGTGACCGCCTGCTGATCGTCCATCTTTTTCTTGCAGGTTTCTTCCTTCTCATGGATTCTTCTTCTTCTTCCGAGACTCTTTCTCTGCTGCCTCTCTCGCCCGAGTCCCCGGGTCCACCGGTCGAGCCGTGGATCGAGAACCTGCTCTTCAATTTTGGCGACGATGCCCCTCCGGAGCCCGAAGATGAATTCACCGAGCTCTGGGCTGGATACGATCTTGCCATGGCGGAGGCTGCGGAGCAGGAGGCATTTGCCCGGGATGCCGCCCCCGTCGACGTCCTGATCGAGGTTGTCCCTAAGCTTATCGGAGCTAGGGACGCCCTCATCGTAGCCGTCGGGCGTGCGCGCCGGGGTAGTTTTTTTATTTCTGTAGGAAAAGTAGCATTTTTGTTGTATATATCTTTCATGCTCTCTGGACAATGCTGGACTTTTGTAATATTGCTTCAGTTGCTACTTTTCTTGTTTAGATCCTTTCGACTTCCCCGAGTGGTTTTCATCCTTCCTTATGCTTAAGCACCCCGTCCGATTAGTCTAGCCCCCGAGCATCGCGAGTTGGCGCTTGGCCTTTTCCCTCGATCGTGCTTTTCGTCTGGTAACTAGACTTTTTTCGTTCGGGGTTTCACAATCAGAAGTTTAGAGCATTCTGATTTTAGTCGCGACCATAAGAAAAAGATAGACATTGGTTTGCACGCGGGATTGCACATGTGCAACACTATTAGGTGTAGCCCCCGACTTACTGCTTAATTGAGCAGCAATTGAGTAGCAAGTCTAAGAAAAGATTTATCATTCATGGCACAATTTTAAGAGTAAAAGCGACGTAGCTGTTCTATGTTCCATGAGTTGCTGATGATGGCACCGTCCTCTCGCTTAAGCCTGTAAGCTCCCGGGCGTGTCACTTCGTCAACGATGTAGGGGCCTTCCCAACTTGGCGATAACTTGTGCTCATGCTTCTGGCTCTTTATTTAGGACCAAATTGCCTTTGGAGAACGCTCGGTTTCGAACGCTCCGATCATGGTAGCGGCGCAGGGCCTGGAGGTATCTGGCCGACTGGACCGCCCGACCTCCCATGCCTCCTCCAATCGATCGATGTCTTCAATTCTGCTTTCCTCTGACTCTGCCTCCTTGAAATTCCGGACCCGCGGGGATCCGAAAGTCAACTCGGTGGGTAGGACCGCATCTGAACCGTATACCAGGAAAAAAAGTGATTGCCCGGTGGCCCTACAGGGGGTGGTTCTTAGCCCCCAGAGTACCGAAGGCAATTCTTTTACCCATCGGGTGGCGTACGGTTTGAGACGGTCGAAAATTCGTGCTTTTAAGCCTTGCAGTACCATGCCATTTGCCCTTTCTACCTGACCATTGCTCTTTGGGTGAGCCACGGAGGCGAAGCAAATTTTGATGCCGAGCCCGTCGCACCAGTCTTGAAATTCTTCTCCTCGGAACTGGGTTCCATTGTCTGTGATAATCCTGTTTGGCACGCCGAACCTTATCACTATTTCTTGAAAGAATTCTTTGGCCTTGGCTGCCGTAATTGCAGCCAAGGGTTTTGCTTCTATCCACTTGGTGAATTTATCGACGACGACGAAGAGATGAGTGAAGCCACCTTGAGCCTTCTTTAATGGACCGACCATGTCAAGCCCCCGGACTGCAAACGGCCAAGTGATTGGAATTGTCTGCAGCTTCTGAGCCGACACGTGTATTTGACGAGCGAAGAACTGGCATCCTTCACATGTCCGGACGATGTCCTCCGCATCGATTCTGGCGGTCGGCGGAAGAAGCCTTGTCGTCGCCTTGCCCACCAAAGGTGCTTGATGCCGCGTGATGTCCGCAAATTCCCGAATGGATTTCTCTGAGTAGATTTTTTCCTTCTTGTTCTGATATGCATCGCCTTAGGACTCCGGAGGCGCTTTTCCGGAATAATTCTTCTCCTACTACCATGTAGCTCTGGCTGCGTCGCGCGATGCGCTCTGCCTCTGTTCGGTCTTCTGGAAGTTCGTCCCTCAGCAGGTAATTGAGAAAAGGGACCGTCCAATCTGTGTTGATGGCTAAGACCTCCTCTTCCGTGGATCTTTCTTTTGATTTGCTTTGTTCCTGTTTTTGGTTTATTGAGGGTTTATGGAGTTCTTCGACAAACACACCAGCCGGTGCTGTTGCCCGAGTGGAGCCCAACTTTGCCAGCTCGTCTGCTGCTTCGTTGTCACGGCGGAGCACATGGATGAGCTCCAGCCCGTCGAACTTGCCCTCCAGCTTCCGTACCTCTTGACAGTATGCCGCCATGTTGTCTTCGACGCACGACCAATCTTTTTGGACTTGATTAATCACCAACATTGAGTCACCCCGAATTGTTAGCCGCCGGACACCGAGGGATATCGCAATGCGAAGCCCGTGGATGAGTGCCTCGTACTCGGCGGCATTGTTTGATGTCGGAAAGTGGATCTGGAGGACGTATCTCAGGCATTTCCGGAAAATGTAGGCGGCCGAGTCCTCATGAATTCTGACAGCCTCGAGTGTGGCCTCTGCACTGGGTTGACCTGGTTAGCTTGGGCGGCGACCTGCTGCATCTGCTGCATCATGGCATGCATTAACTGAGTCTGTGCAGCGATAAAGGCTCCAAAATTTTGCATATCAACTGGCGGTGCTGGTTGAGTTCCTTGTCCTTCATCATCGATGTTTCCAGCTGAGCGTGAACCACTCCCATTTCCTCCTTGGTTTCCACGGGTGTTCACCATCTGCCAATTACTCCATGGTTTAGAGACGAGAGGGAAATGAGAATAGACAAGTAGTAGAATACTTATGCGGGGTCAAAGGTGAAATAGCAAAATCCAACTTTATTACTTTATTACTTATTAATACCGAGGTATGGTGGCTCACAATGCCTAGGGGCCATGCAACACATACCCATCACTCACAAGCATGAAAGAAGCAAATCAAACTAATATTCTGGAGTCAAACGCCTCTAAGGGTGACTCTTATTCCAAGACGCGACTCAACGCAGGAGTCTCAACTGCTAATCCTAACGCTCACTCCTCAAGCCAACCCCCACCGGAACTTCCTGGTGGATACACCGGCGGGTGTGCTGGTGCTGGTACAAACCTATCCCAACGATCCGCAGCTGGATGCGCCTCCTGCTCCTCCTGCGCGGGCTCAACCTCCACTGGCTCCGGCTTGACCTCCACCGGCTCTGGCTCTGGCTGCGGCTCCTGCTGTGGCTCCTCTGGTCTGGTCGTAGTGTAGCACTGCCCGCTCAGCTCAGACAAATACTGTCTCTAGCTCCCCAATCCTCTGAATAGAGTGGGCCAAGTACTCACAAGTTCTGCAACAGATGAGCCCTCACCCGCGTGAATGCGTCCACGAGACCTCTGCGGCTCTGAACCGCCTCGTCGATAGCATCCTCTTGGCGATGACATATCGGCCGTGGGTGATCGTGGCATCCTCCTCCTCTATGGGCTCTCGGTTGTAGCGAGTGTCTCTGCGTGGGTGGTGACGAAACATCGTGCCATCCAACTCCACGGGTAGATATGAGCAATCGCCTCATCGCCAGACGCGATGTCTCCGGATCCCAAGATCAAATGACGACCTCTGGCGGTGATGCGGATGGGACGACTCGCCCTTGCCCTATCCGAGCGTGAATCGTGATGGTGACATCCTGTGCAATATCCATCCTGCCACTCTACAAGAGTCCCCGGTAGATCGGCCTGTCATAACCTCCAAGCAGCTGCATCATACGCCAAAGCTCCGCGGCGTACCCTCCAGTGCGCTCACCGAAAGTGTGGATCATCCTCATCTGCCAAAGGACACTCACGTGAAACTCAGAAATTTTAAAACAAAGCGTAAACGTGATAAATTCAGCAAGGGGTATGAAAAGGAGAGAAGGGGTAAGTCGAGATTGCATTATCATCTTGGCATATTTTTAACTTTTAGAAAATAGTTTTATCCTCACTACGACCTTTCTAACTAAGGGCTACCCTACGATCAAGATGGCTCGATACCACCTCTGTCGGGACCCGAATGTGCAAATTCGACCCTCAGGTACTCAAAGACTAGTCCAGATCACGCTTAGTGCACACAGCCTCAACATCGGTACATATCACAGTCATAACCAAATAAATAATGAAGTACTTTAATTAAATACTCAAACTAGTTGGTAGACCTTATGGCGAGTTACAAAGATACGCCTGCAGGCTAAGACTTATTAAAATATTCAAACGCAGCGGAAATAAAATAAACTCGTGGCGCCAACCAATTTGCCACAGTAATCGATCGCTCGCTCCCTAGTTCGTCGGCTCCTCCCGTACTCCTCCTCCCGAGCGGGGTTGCTTCTTCTTCAACTAAAGTTGTGTTGTTGTGGGTGAGTACTTTGAGCACTCAAGAAGTCATGCATGTAATGCAATGCTAATAGGCTACATGCATGGCTTAGTACAAAGGATGGGCTACGGTTCATGTGCAAGACAAGATTCAAGATAAACAAGAATAGATTGCAAAGCAAGAAACAAAGAGTAGGAATAGTAGCTTTCACAAACAATTCAATCAGAAACCATTTTCCGTCTTAAGTCAAGTTCATCATTACCAACCCAAACATTTTCCATAAACAAGTCATTTTCATGAAAATCTAACCCTTGATCAGAATCACCGAAAGCGATGCTCAATACCGTGAGCACGGCTATTCGAATAGGTTGTACACTCAGAGAGGTTATACACTTTACCCACAAGATACAACAAATACCACCAAGGCAAATAACCGTAATAAAGCCTTTCCAAAGTTCCGTCTAAACCCAGATCGCCTTCGCTAAGGTTTCAACACCGAGGGATCGTTACCACACCAGGGCCCCCTCTTGCGCCATGTGAGTTCTCACCGCTCCTCCGGCCCCACACCACCACGACAACTCAAAGAATAGATTTCCCGGTTTACTCAGCTAGGCCCGTCCCATTACGGGGCTTGTGGTTGTATGAAAGACTCGGTTCAAATGCTCGCAAGGTTAAGTCCTTAGTTGACCGAGGCAAGACTAACCAAGAATGACCTTAAATATCCAAAACCAATAAAACCAAATCGACCGCCAGCTTGCCACTCTTGGCCTACCGTAAACAATCTTGCCACAAGCCTCGGCCTAAATCATTTTCCCACCTTGTTCTTTACCATTGCACCACGTGCCATCATCAACTCAATAACACATGTCTCATTCACAAAACACGTTCCATATCTCATTAAGTCAATATTAACTTTGGTAATCCAAAATCATGAGGTTTCCACGTGGCAGGGCTAAGCATACTACTTACGGTCTACTCAACCCATGTTGGCCAATAATTAATGTCCAACTATTAATCCACAACCTAGGGTGACAAATGATTCATGGCCTACAATTATATGCGACAAGGTGGCATACAAAGAACTAGGCATTTAACTAATCCCAAAATTCATTCAAACCAATTTTTACTAAATTAGCATGCAATAAATTAAATCAAAATAATTTTTCTATGATAGGTTCAACATGATCAAACACAACTTGCCTTCAAAAATACTGATTACGGTTCCCGAGCTTGCTCTCGGTCGAACCTCTCCTCGAAACCTTCGGCACTTCAACGCCTCGCGAACGCAAATAAACAACAATAAATAAATAATACAGAGAAAACTCAAGTCAAAAATTCAATTAAAATTCACTAACAGAAAGAGCTTAATTTTACAAATTTATAGAAATTGAAATCACTCAAATCGGAGTTAAAACATAAAAGTTATAAGTGTTTGAAGTTTCAAAATACATTTTAAATCAATATTCCGAATTAAATTAATATTTTCTTTTTTCGGGAAAATAATTATTCGTCATCTGTGACACGTGTCGCCACCACAGTAATAACACGTGGCCTTTGCCGACGTCAGCCTCGACCGCTCCCGTCTTTGACGCCAAGACGATTCGTCAACTCATCGACAGTGAGACCCACGTGACGCCACCGACGTCACCCGATTAATCTTGGTGACATGCGGGCGCGTCTTTGTCGATGACACATGCGCGCAGCGGCACGGTGGTCTGGCGATCCAAACCGTTGAATCTAGATCTAACGGACGAGGTTGGAAGATGAGGTTTACTGTTTGCGGGGCGACGTGGCGAAATCCGAATCGTTGATACGTGATCGGACGGCTGTGGAAGCTCGGGCTCGGTCGAGACGGTGCGGCGGCGCTGCTTCACCGGAGCTGGGGAAGACGACGATGCCCGCGGCACTCTGACGTTCCTCCGGCGAGAAGAAGTAACGCTCCCGACGCGGCGCGACGAGGTGAGTTCGAGGGTGGCACGGGCGACGGCGGAGGGTGACCGGCGGCGACGAAACGACGCGAAGAAGTGCGGCGGATGGCTGGAAGACTTCGGCGAGCTCGTCTGTGGCGGCGGCTCTCGGCGACGGCGGTGTACGGCTGGGTGCGGCGCGAGGTGAGGATCACGACACGGGTGGCGGCACCTTAAATAGTGCCCTCAAGTCCGTGAATCACGCAGAAACCGAGGCCCACACTGGCGGCGCATGAATCCGGCGCATGACTTCGGACGAAATGACGTGGCGCAACGTGGACCGTCGGATGGAGATCGGACGGCTCGGCGCTAGGGTTTTTCCGAGCTGGGCCGCACAGTGTTTGGCCCAACACTGTTCATCCGGATTTTTAATTCTTTTCCGATTAAAAATAATTCCCGAAAATCAATTAATTCATTTAGGGCATTAAAAATATCAGAAAAATTCTGGAAAAATTCTCAAAAATATTTTAAGTCATTTGTGACTCAATAAAATATTTTTAGCAAAATTTTATTTTAACTTTTCTATTATTTAATTAATTTGGTAATTGGCTTAATTCAAAATAAATCCAAATAAATCCAAATAAATTCCAGAAATTCCCAAAAATTCAAAATACCATTTTAATGCAAGAAAAGCAAAAATTGGGGTGTTACACTTAGCCCGGCGATCTTCACCTTCCCCCCTATTATGGTGGAAGCGATTTCGGCGGTCGTCCCGGTCGTCGTGGCCAATGCCAAAACGTTCATAATCATCTCTGCGCCTACGGCACTCTTCATCTTCCCGGTCATGCCGTCTTGCGTTTAAATCTACACGAAGGTCCCGGTTGATGTTATGCCTAGCGTCTTCTCCTCGTCGAAGCTCTCGCCTGTGATGACTGCGAGCCGTATTGCTGCTAGCGGCTTGTGAGCTGACGAGGCGAGTACGAGATGGCTCCTCCTGGTGCTGCTGAACTGCTGCCGCCGCAACCATGGCCTGAACTTGGGCTACGATTGGAGCGGCAGGACTATCAGGACCAAGCAATGGTCCTAAAGTATCAAGAAGCGTCTTGGAGGCAACGATATTCTGCTGAGGCGTATGAAAAACCGATTGGTTCCCCATTTTTTACTGTAAAATTTCTTCATTGACATTGCGACCTCTGTGCTGGAGGAGTCTCGCGCGGCCTTCTTGATGATGATGCTCCTCCTCAGAGGCGTCCGCGCCCTTCGTTGTTGAGATTCGGTTCGCGATTCTTCACGAAACGCCGCTGCGCAAAGCTCAAGAATTTTTGCCCCATCTTCTGAGTCAGACGAACAAGAAGATGGGTGGGACTGACCTTTGAATCCGAGTGGTTTTCTGGCACATTTACCCACTGGGGGTTCGCTATCAGCCAGTTCCAGCTCAAGACGAGGTTCATACTTTTGGCTTACCGTCTAGGGACAGATGGCCATGCCTGTTCCCGATCCGAGTGGTTGTCCGGCTAAGGAAACCCCAGAATTGCCTCCAGATTGGGACTGATCCGAATCTGAAAGGGAAAGATGACCAAAATCATCGGCGACGAAATCCAGGCTCCCGAAGCGAAACGCCTGGGCCGGCGCGAAGGTGGCCATGCTCTTGCTGAAGATCGCCATCAAGCTTGCTAAGATCGATCCTAGCGCAGCCCCTACCTGGCACGCCAACTGTCGATGTTTGTTACCAACAATAAAGAAAAGGGGGCTAGGCGCTGGATCCAAACTCGATGGTAGCACAAGACACACGATGTATACAGGTTCGGGCTCTCTCGGTGGAGATAATACCCTAGTCCTGTGCTCTGGGATTATGATTGGCTAGCTTATTTGCTCATGAGATTGTCTCGATGTTTCCCCGCCCCTCCCTTTATATAGCAGAGGAGGGCGGTTACAAAGGAGAATCCCACTCGGATACGAGGTGGAGACCATACCTTCTACATCTGTCTGTTACGATAGCAATTGGGATTACAATCGTTTCTTGCCTAATCCGGCTTGATTTCCCTAACTAAGGTTTATCCTGATTCTCCACGCCTTGCTCATCCCGAACCGCCTCTGGCCTTTTGCAGTCGGCCTGGGCCGGTTTCGCCTGGCCTGCCTCATGGGCCCCCGGGATATATATATATCCCACAGTAGCATTATACTCTTCGGAGTTTTTCTAGTGAAGGTTTTGCTCCAATATCAGTTTGAGATGAAGGTTTGAAGTGCAAGAATGAGTTGTTTCTGCGTGGATACTACAACGTTCTTTTTATTGTCTTTGCTCGATATGAGAGGGTCTACTGCAATTTATACTCCATTGATGGCACGAGAAGTTTTCTTCATATTGGCATTTCTTGAGCAGCTACAACCATGTTATGGATTTTCAGTAGGCAATTTACTGAATTTTATATTCCTCGTGGAGCATGCCAAAAGCCCATAATATGTGTTCTTCGCTATCTACCCAAAGACCTCGGGTGATGTCTTGGCTCATGCCGCTTTGATGATTGAGTATTTGATTCGTAAGGTCGGTTACGCATGACTCGCACTTTCTCAAGTTATGAATCATTGAAGACCGGATTTCTTCATCCGCTTTGTTATAGGCTGTGTTGGATTGATCGCTCCATCTTTCTTTTCGACTTCTTTGGTGGTTTGCTCAATCTCGCTTCATCGAAGCATTTGGACAAGATCGTTTTCATCTTTTATACCCATGGTGATTTTTACTTTACAAGTGTTTGGCTTGACTGCTCCATCTTCCTCGCTCAAGAGTCCTTTGGACTTTTAACGCACTTTTATTCTTCGTACTTGTGAGATCATGTGATGAAAAATTGGTCGAATGGTGAAATTGGCATTGTAAAGTGACTTTGGTTATAGCATGTGTGGTGCTTGTGCATGTGCTATGGTGATATGTTTATTATGCTGGTGAAAGCATAATGGTTTTGCTTGATGCAATGCACTCGTGTGAGTGGTTGTATGGATTAATCTTGAGTCAAGTCGTGGACTTGTGCTCGGACTCATTGTTTGTTAATTCATGTGCAGGTGTTGCTCGAGGGCGAACGTGGTCGATGACGGACTGGAACTAGGTTCATGGAGGAACTGAGGTTCGGGACTAGGTTCAGGGAGGAACTGAGGTCTTGGTAGTCGAGGATGTCATGCGGGACGTTCGGGCTAGAGAAAACGCACATGAAGGCTGGTTAGTCACGTATTTGTAGCAGGTGGGCTGTTCATGCGTGCAAAGGGTTATTTTCGGCCATGTTGGGCCAAGTTGAGATAGATACGAACTCTTTTCATGTTGGGAGTGGAGTTGTATTCAATCTCTTTGAGGTTGCTCTGTATAAATAGGGGGATGTGTCATCTGTTTATTCTTGAGCGTTTTGGGTTTTAGGGTTTGTACTCTTTTGGTATTGGAGTACTGTAACCAGATCAAATAAAGAAATCCTTTCGCGTCTAGTATTTTTGCTCTCGGCGGCTGTGCGTTTCGGCGAGAGATTTTGCTCTTGCAGTCGGCGACTAGAAGTGCTGGAGACGTTTTGGCTGGACGCTCATCAAGCTCCTGACGTCGAACTGTATGCATGCAAGAAGAAGCGACTAGATAATTTCTTGACTTGCAACGTGACGTCTTGGAGTTTGTATGTGCAACTAAAGACTCGAGTGCTCTTGCAACGAAAGTACTCCCGATCAGATTGTTTTTCCTTGTGCCGCTCAAGGTTCCTTAACTTGGATGTTTTACCTGGCATCGGCTTGCTTCTGAAATTTGGTCCGTCGTAGTTGAATAATCTTCTGAAGATTGGTCCGTCGTAGTCTTTGAAATCAATTTCCGTCATCACCTGATTCAGTCATTTTGCGAAGGTAATATCTCTTGATTCGTAGATCCGATCGAGTTGATTTTTATTTGGTTAGATTCATAATTGAATCTAGTTTCTATAGTTGAAATTTCATATCAATCTAACGGTTGGATCTTCGGTAATCTTGTTGTTTATATTTGGTCCGTCACTGGTCTAAATTTGGTCCGTCACTATTAGATCGGGATTTGTTTCAGCGATCTTGCGAAGGATATAACTCCAGATCCATAGGTCCGATTGAGTTGATTCTTTTTGTGTTAGCTTCGGAATCAAGTCTAGTTTCTACAGTTAAAATTTCACATCAATCCAACGGTTAGATCTTTAGGAATTATTATTTTAGTGAATGTGTGCCAGGCTATTTCATTTGGTCCGTCATAAACTGACTTCCTTTGCTACAGTAGAAATTTGGTCCGTCATACATGTGCAACTCTCTGTCCGAAGCGAAGTTTGGTCCGTCATACATGTGCAAATTTGGTATGGTGCAATAAGGTTCTTGTTGAATACAAATCAAGCGATCTGAGTTTGTTTGGGGTGTTTCAAAAGTCAAAATTTTGATTTTAGCTTTCGCGCAATCATTCACCCCCCTCTGATTGCTAGATTAGTATATTTCGATCCTACAAGTGGTATCAGAGCAAGGTTTTTCTAATTAATCTTAACCGGTGATTAGAAACCGTAGCGATGGATAGGTATTCGACAAAACCTTGTGTTTTCGATGGTGTTGATTTTCAGTTTTGGAAAGCAAAGATGGAGGCATACATTCAAGCTCAGGGCTTTGCAATCTGGGAGAAGGTGTACAAGCCATATCAAGTTCCTGATAATGATCAAGTCAATGCCACCAATCAAGTACATGTTGAAGCAAACAGTAGAGCATGAAACTTGATCATCCAAGGATTGGGAAGAAGTGACTTCGATCGCGTGATCCATCTCAAGTCTCAGATATGAGGTATGGAAATCTCTTTGTGATTATCATGAGGATCTAACACTATCAAAGAGGTTAGGCAAGACATATATAAGAAAGAATACATGCGATTTGAGATGAAGCTTGGTGAGTCACTAGATGATTTCTTTGCACGTTTCAATAAGATCCTTAGGAATTTACGTGCTGTTGGAGTTTACTTTGATGAGGCTACTAATGCTAGACAATTGCTTGGTGCATTAGACATGTCTATTTGGGAGATGAAAGTGACATCCATTAGAGAATCAACTGTCATGAGTGACCTTACTGTAGATGTTCTTTTCTCTAAGCTAAAAACTCATGAATTGGATGTTCTTGCTAGGAGGACTGATTATAAATCAATTGCATTAACCTCTCAATCTATCATATCTCAGAATAACGCTTCTTCAAGTTTTGCCTTGTCTTTCTTGTCTTCAATAACCGATGAACAGATTGAGGAATTTCCAGAAGAAGACTTGGCATCACTCTCTTCCCGTTTTAATAAAGCTTTGCAGAATGTGAGAATGAGAAAGAGAGTTGGAAGTGGCCCTCCAAGATGCTATGAGTGTGGCGATTTCAACCATATTCGTCCAAATTGTCATAAACTTGTAGGTAAAGCATCAAGGGAGGAGGACAATGTCAAAAGAAAAGAGAAGAAGAAGTTTTCTCCATGCAAAAGAAAGAAGAAGAGCTTCATCAACAGCAAAGTTGTCCACCAAGTTCTTTCTGCTCTTGAACAAGTGAACTTGAGCGATGTGGATTCGGAGAGCAGTGAAGATGACACAACAACTCCAAGCAAACACGAATTGACAGGGTTGTGCCTCATGGCTAGGAGTGATGTAAGCTTCACCGAGGACAATCATGACAGCGACTTCAATGAGGTAGAACCTTCTTACGATGAATTAACTATTGATGTTGTTCGTCTTGGAAAATTACTTGACAAACGCGACAAGAAAATTAAGAAACATGATGTTCTTGTGGAATCTTTGAATGCTGAAAATGCTAGACTTAAATCTTTGATTCCTGATGATGATGCTTGCAAATCACGTGACTTAATTTACAGTGAGCTTACTTTGCTTAGGAAAGAACATGTTTCTTTGTTAGAACAAGTTAATGTTGAAAAGAAAGAAAATGAGAAACATGTGAAAAATACTAGCTGTTCAACTGTTGATTTGCATGATACAACTCATTGTTCTAAATGTGCTATACTGGAACTAAAGTTGCATGATGCAAATGCTAGGGTTTCTCAAATGACAGATGATATGCTCACTCATGAGGTTATTTCATGCTCAACTTGTCGCAAACAAAAAGGAAAAGTGGACGTTCCATGTAATAACTGTTTAACTCTTGCTCGAAAGATTGATTACTTGGAAAAATCTTTAGAACGGTTCACTACTAGAAAGAAAAACCTAAACATGATTCTGGATCAGTCAAGGGTCAGTACTCATCACAAAGGTTTAGGTTTTGATTCTTATGCTCATCAAAAATCACATGCTCCTACTGTTGTTAAAACACTTGGAAGTGGAAAATTTGAGATTGTCAATGAGCCTAAGAAAACTGTTTTCAAGTCTGCTGGTGTGTTATCTTCTACTATGATGAATGCAAATGCTATTTCTGTTTCTAAAGCTAAACATCATGTTAAGTACACTTGCACTCATTGTGGTAGAGATGGACACTTAGTAGATTTTTGTTTTAGGCTAGCCAAACAGCAAAAGAAAAAAAGGCTAAGGCTAGGTCTAATTTCAGGAAGGCACATTTCACTCCTCAGTTTGTGCCTAGGGTGATGCAAACACCTTTTGTTGAAAGAAACACGAGAAAAAACAAATCTGTTTTTGTGAACAAACGTACTCGTGTTGTGCCTACTCGTCGTGTGTCTCAGTACTGGATTCCCAAATGCTTTATTTCTAACCCCAGTACCGAGGCCTCGACATCTTCTCGTGCTATGTAGGTTTTTCAGATGCGGGTTGGAGAACAGAAGCTTAGTGGATCTTGGTCTTTTGCAAGATGGGATCAAGACTTGGATGGTTCTCACCTTGAGATGGTTTTCAAGAGGCATGTGCAATAATTCTTCATCTACTTTGTGAGCTATCTTATATACTCATGTCTTTTACATTTATAGATATTTAATTGTGACATGAGATGAGACTTCTTGTTCATATGCTCATATGTATCCCCTGGCATGTTCAATAATGTTATATTTTATATTATGCCTTTCATTCTTTGGATTCACTTATCATGATTCATGCTTATGCTTAATTGAACATACCATGATAACTCAAGCACATGTATATCATCATCTCCTCTCTGTTGATCTCATTGGTTATCCATTTGAGGGAGTTATTGGATTTTTGTGAAAGTCTTTTTCGTTGCTTTTGGGAGGTTTGTTCTTTCAAGCCTTTTGTTTTTAAGTTTATTCCCTTCAAGTGACAATTTTGAAGAAGTTTTTTTTAAGATGGTTGTTTTGAGGGGGAGCTTGTGAAAAACCTTGTAATTTTGTGTGTTCCTTAAATGAAAAAAAAGAAAAATAATGAAAAAGTAATGAGCATTGTATTTCATACACATATGTCATTTGAAGCTATGTTTATGTTACAAGGTCTTTGCAACTTCATGTTTACGCTTATATGGTGTAGTTTATGACATGACTATTTAAATGGAATGACAACTTGAATTAAATCTTGTCATGGTTGAACTTTCTTGGCCATCTTGATCCTGCTCGAAAAAGTGCTAAATCTGAAAGCTAAGTGCTAAAGCAAAAAATGATTGTTGATAAATGCAAGACCAAGGTCATGTACTGTCGCACTTCTTCTTTTCGAGACTGCTTATCATTGCACTTTGATATGAACTTGGAAGAGGTTGTGTATGACCGAAACCATGAAACCTTAAGCTTGTGATTGCTTGGCATGGTTGAAAAGTAAGGTAGATGGTGCATGTAATTCCTTGCAATTGTTATTGTTGCAATCAAAGTAATGAATCAGTTTTTCAAAGCACAAATAAAGTGCACAAAAATTGAATGTTTTCAGGTTTTAAGATTGTTGAGAAAGGGAGATCATGCCATGTAAAAAATCGTTAATAGTACTTGATTTCTAGTTATGCTTACTCTACATTGTTTATGTGTAGATTTGAGGGTGCAAGTACTGTTAATAGCATGACTTGGTGATCAAGTTGTTCCATTTGTGCATGATTCATAATGCTCAATACATAAAAAAAGGAAAACAACAACATAAAGGGGGAGAAGTTTCTCTTTTGTTCTCTTTTTGCATTCTTGATGAATCCATTGTCAAAGGGGGAGAAGTTTGGTGAATTTTGGAATCAAAGGGGGAATTTTTGGTTACACATTGCACATTCACACACACATTTCTTCTTTCTGTTAAGGGGAGTTTCTCTTTGTCATAGGGGGAAATTCCTTTTTAGATAAGGGGAGATTTTGTTTCTTCTTTGTAGGGGGGATTTTCTCTCTTTCTCTTTGGGTCACCTTTTGGTCACCTTGTTTGTCTTTTTGTTTTATAAACAAAATTTCTTACATCTGTTCTTGTGAGGTGAATGCCAATGTTCAGGTCCAAATGATGTTGCCAATGTTTTCATCAAGGGGGAGATTGTGAGATCATGTGATGAAAAATTGGTTGAATGGTGAAATTGGCATTGTAAAGTGACTTTGGTTATAGCATGTGTGGTGCTTGTGCATGTGCTATGGTGATATGTTTATTATGCTAGTGAAAGCATAATGGTTTTGCTTCATGCAACGCACTCGTGTGAGTGGTTGTATGGATTAATCTTGAGTCAAGTCATGGACTTATGCTCGGACTCGTTGTTTGTTAATTCATGTGCAGGTGTTGCTCGAGGGCGAACGTGGTCGATGACGGACTGGAACTAGGTTCATGGAGGAACTGAGGTTCGGGACTAGGTTCAAGGAGGAACTGAGGTCTTGGTGGTCGATGATGTCATGCGGGACGTTCGGGCTAGAGAACACGCACATGAAGGCTGGTTAGTCACGTATTTGCAGCAGGTGGGCTGTTCATGCGTGCAAAGGGTTATTTTCGGCCATGTTGGGCCAAGTTGAGATAGATACGAACTCTTTCCATGTTGGGAGTGGAGTTGTATTCAATCTCTTTGAGGTTGCTCTGTATAAATAGGGGGATGTGTTCTCTGTTTATTCTTGAGTGTTTTGGGTTTTAGGGTTTGTACTCTTTTGGTATTGGAGTACTGTAACCAGATCAAATAAAGAAATCCTTTCGTCCTAGTATTTTTGCTCTCGGCACTGTATGCGTTTGCATGAAAGTGTCGGCGTATTCCATCTGACAGGCCCAAGTCTACAGACCGGGTTTGGTTCGGTAGGGGGGTGTCTTTGGTAGTTGGCGAACCCTAACAGAGGGAAACCCTAGTACCTCTCACACTAACGAATTCTAGTGTCTATGAATTTGATGAACACAGCGATTTTACCCAGGTTCAGGCCCCCTTGCGGATGGGTAATAGCCTTACGTCCTGCCTGATCTTGGATTGTGTATCGTGAACTTGGTTACAGAGCTTGCGGATGACTAGCTCTTCTGTTGGACTCTTTTTTCTATCTCTCGACCCCCTCTCCCGTATGCTCTAGAGTGCCCTTATATACGTGGGCTTACACGGGTCAGATAGAGAAGGGGTTGTCATCATGCTTATCTTACACGCATTTATTACGCCTCTATGCGCTGTCCCGTTCCTTCAGCCTTAATTAACGCCAGCACATGCCTTCGCTCGGTTCTTCCGGGACGTGACCCCTCTGTGATGGGTAGGTGTGACGCGTCAGAGGAACGGGCTTGTAGCAGAATTCCTTGGAATCGACGTGCACGCACAACAGACACGCCTCGACACGACACGACGGGAAGGAGGCTTCGAGGCGGCCATCGATCTCACCTTTTGCATGGCGGCGGAGAGTGCGGGCGGGCTTGCCCACCGCCCGCCAAAGCGCGCATGTGGGCCGGGCGCCGAGCGGCGTGCGTGGTTGCCCACCGCCGCTGCGCGCCACGTGACCGACACCGGCTGGCGGCGTGCTCGCCACCGCTTCGCCACCGCCACGTGGTGGGCGCCGAGCGAAGCAGGCGTGGTCGCCACTGCCGCTTCGCCGCGCCCACGTGGACCGACACCGGGCGGCGTGCGTTTCGCCACCGCCCACCAAAGCCGCCACGGCCGGGCGCCGGGCGCAGCGTGGTCACCACCGCCGCCGCGCGCCACGTGAGACCGACACCCGGCAGGCGCGTTTCGCCACCGCCCGCCAGCCGCCACGTGGTTTGGCGCCACGCGAGCGGCGTGGTCGCCACTGCCGCTTCGCGCCACGTGGACTAACGCCAGAGACGGGTAAACACCCACCCGCCGCTAGATCGCCACGTAGGCCACGCATGCTTTTGTGCGGCGAAGAGGGTACCCTGGCGTAAAGTACGCCGACAGTAGCCCCCGGGCCCACCCAAGAACGCACATCAGAGCCTCTCGAGATCTTACATTAAATGCCGGTGCATTCTTGGATGGGGCCATCACTCATCCGGATGCGACCGCCTCGATTTCCTCCCGCATCCGCTGATTTTTCTTGGGACCCGAAACGACGCACGATCTTGTCTTTTCGTGAACCGTCGGTGCGAGTGGGGGATACATATAGGTTCATCCGCACCAGGCAATTCACGCTTTTAGCACTCTTTGCAAACTTCATCTTCTTGCTCTAAGTTTTCCTTGCCTTTCACCACTTTCGCTCTCATGGCTTCTCCCGCTTCGCCTTCCATTCCTGCTTCCACTGTGGACTCCTACACAGTGGGGAGACTCTACACCGTTATGCCGGAGGGCACTCTCTTTTTACGGGCCGGGACCCCCACGCCACAGTGCCTCTCCGATGAGATCATCATCTTCGTCTGGGGCATAATGGCGGGCCTGGTGCCGCCTTTTTCTGATTTTTTCCTCACTGTCCTCCACTTCTACGAGATCCACCATCTCCACCTCACCCCCAACTCCATTGTTTTTCTCGCCATATTTGCACACCTCTGTGAGATGTTCATGGGGGTGATGCCGAATCTCCCACTTTTTCGCTACTTTTTCCTCTATCGCGCTTCTTCCGACGGCGAATCGCCGGGAGCCGCCATTTCCGCCTTTCGGATGGGATGGCTGCCCACTACATCCCTTCGGCCAGTCAAATCGAAGGCTCGACAAGAATAATGGTCAGACGTCCAACGACGGCAATGAGTCGATAGCTTTCGGGGTGCCCACAACCGGGGCGGCCCATCGAAAATCGAACTCGCCCGTCAAGAGACGGCAGAGCTCTCGCAATGGCGGCCGCATCAACAACTGCGGGATGCCGGTTTAACCGGCGCCGGTTGTTAGGATTTTGATCCCAAGACTCAAATTTTCGTCACCATATTCGCCCAAAGATGGCAATACACAGGCGACGATGACATCACCCGCACCTTTCCCGGCCGTAAGTCTTCACTTTCTTTGGCTTTTTTCGCATTCATGCCTCTTTTGTGTTGCTCCCTACCAATCGGTAGTCTCTTTTTAACTTTGGCCAGGCGCGGGAAACTTGGACGGGCCACTTATCAACAGTGGCTCTCCTGCTCATGCCGCCGGTCCCAAATGGGTCTGGACTTCCCTTCATCGCACGCACGGCCTCGCCGACTTGGAGCTCATGAGCGCTCGAGATCGCCGAGTTCTTGCCGCCAATGGACTCCACCGGCCCTGCCGTGGTGCCGTCGTGCGCCCCTCTGACGATCAGGGATGCACCTCCTCCCACTGATCGGGTGGCGGGCAAGCGACCACTCGTCCCGGACACCTCAGGTCCGGGTGCGAAGAAGGCCCGCCACGCGGACCAGACTCCCGCCGCCACTAGCTCAAGGGTGGCGGTAACTTCGCATGGGGCGGTCGCACCGACCGCCTCAATTGCGACACCAACCGCACCGGCACCGCCACCTGCGGCGCCAGTATCGCCACCTTCCAGCACCGCCAGCGCCAACGCCGCCTACGGCACCGGCTTCATCGTCTTCTCCTTCTCGGACTTCTTCCGTGGCGCCGGCCTCAACCTTCACGGCGCCACCGTCTTCTGCCACGGGGACCCATACCGCTGCTCGACAAGGCGGGCTTGAGGTCCACAAGTCCAGCTTTAGCTTGAGGGTGACGCCAAAGGCGGCCCCTCAAGATGCCTCAGGGGAGCAGACGCCACCTGCGCCTGCTGAGGCGGCGGAGACTTCCGCCCAGACACCGCCGGCCGCCACCACTGCGAGGACCGAGGCAGCGGCGCTCGACACCGCAAGACCTCGCCAACTCGCCCCGCACTGCCGTCCTCTCCCGCCAGAAGCGCTCGCCGAGCTCTTTCATCGAAGCCAAGACTTGCACTACCGCTGGCACACTTCTTTCCACGGCCGCTGGGCATGGAACCCGGACGGCGAGACAATTGACGGGGGCCATCGACGAGCTGGCACGGGAGCGGGAGAGGGCGGACACGATGGTGGCGCAAGAAAGGGCCACCGCGACCGCCTTGGCCGCCATGCAGCAACGGGCAGAGAGGGCCGAGGTGGCGCAGAGGACCTCCGAGTATGAGGCTGACCGCCTCAGGCGCAATCTCGCCACCATGCTCAAGGGAGCCTTCCAACGATCAAAGATGCTCGAACCTTTGGGCGAGTCTTTGGACGCCCAGACACCGCCAGCAAGACGCTTACGCGACCAACCGAAGCCGCGGAGGCGCCCGAGGATCGCCACCGCCTCGCCGCACGCTCCACTGGAGGGCAAGAGGTTGCGGTGATGACCGCAACTTACGCGGTTAGCATGCCGGGCTACCGCGCCTCCTCGACCCGATGGCGGCAATGGAGGCCAAGATCGAGGGAGACGCCGTCAAGCAGAGGCACGCGCGGCGAAGCGCCGCCGAAAGAGCATTTGGAAAGCGGCAGTCAGCAAATGGTCATGGATGTCTCCACCCCGGTGGCGGAGGAAGAAGACGCCGGCGACGTCGACGTGGGTGATGAGTGAAGGGCTGGGCCGCCACTTCACTTCTTTTGTTTTTGCTTCTTTTGTTGATCAGTCTCCTCTGTCTGTATAAACACTTTAACAAACTTTAGCTGTAATGGATGTTTTCTGGTTTTACCTTCATGCTTGCTTGCTGTGCTTATTTGATATTGCATGCTAGAATTGCTAGGCGACCAATTTGAAACTCAGCTAAGACGCCAGTTAGGCTTTTAAGTCCGGGGCAACGTCCTAGAATTCCTGTAGAGATTGCATGCAACTAACCACAAATGTAAGCACAATGCGCGCAAGTTACATAGAACTTAGGCAAAGACGGCTTTGAAGTATAATAATCTGTGTTTAAGCACAGAATAGTTTTGCCGTCAAGATTTTATGCAGGGTTGTCATTGGCTTAAACCCTTTCGGAACTTAAATCCTTGTAATCTCTTAGAATCGTACCCCAGTGTGACGCAGAAGATGATAAGTTCCTAGGAGTGGTCTTGGGCCAGCGGCGCTCAACGGTGACAACTAGCGGTGCTTCTGAGAGCCAACACGAGGTGTACGAGCCGTGTTCGAGTACCGTGCCAAACCTACACTCTGGTCACTTAGTCTTACTAGACGCTCACACCGAAGACTTTCCCTTTATCACCAAGGAGCCGTCGGGTTTTTGACGTCCGTGATAACCATGCATAATTTAATCAATTTTAGCATACACATACGCAAACGATCGAGAGTGTTACTTGAAACACTTATCTGGCTTATATATTAGCAGGTGCTCAACCCAAGCAGTTGGGCGACCGGCTTGAAACATCGGGTGGCCTGCCTCCAAGCGCTGGGCGACCGGCCTGATCTTCGGGCGACCAGCCCCCAAGTTACTGGCGACCAATGAGCTTCGGGCGACCACTGAGCCTTCATGCATTATTAGATTTTTCTTTTCGAATCGAGCCAAAGTTTTAAAGTTTGACCTGCACATATGCAACAAGGCAAAGGCGATGAATACCATGCAGGGCACATAGAATATAGACCACGCAACATAAGTCCGCACATGGGACAATATTGGTTCACCTGCTTTGGCTTCCATGTCCTCGCCGCTTTTTCCAAACACGCCCATGGCAATGTGCGGTAAGGCAAATAACTCCCGTGAAGGATACTAGGCCAAGAGCGCTATGGTGACGACACAGCGGTGCTTCCGAGAGCCAACCCGAGGCGCATTTAACCACATTTGAGCACCGTACAAAATCCGCTTCTGGTTGCCTGCCTTTACCCTAAGACACATACCGCATAATTACGGACCGACAAGGATTGCCAAAACTTAGGGACCAATAACACCCATGCAAAGAAAAGCGTCCAGAGGGACACAAAAAGAGGAGTAGTGACAGGTAGAAAATCCTCAAGATAATAACATTATCAACAACCAGGTCACGATCACCGGGGACAGTCCATCCTGTGATTAAAGCGAATCACCGGCACTTCATGCTTTTCATGGATAGAACTTTCAGAATAACTCCACATTGTAGAATTCGCCAATTCTCGCCGCCCTCGGGTTAACCGGACCGCCGGGTCGAGATATCGAGACCACCTTGAAAGGGCCCTCCCACCGGAGATAGCTTATGCAACCCCAAGATGCGTCTCAATCTCGCGAAGACCAGTCGCCACGCCATGTTCTCTCAGAGACCCGGTGGCATGGTATCGCTCGAGGCTTTGTTTGAGTCGAGCGGCGCCAAGGGCGTGCCCAATCACGAACTTCTTCCAAGAGGTTGACCTCTTCTTGCTTGGATATCTTCATGGCCTTCTTCGCTGAAAACCGAGATCGCTACGGAGAGCCGAACGACATCGGAGGGGAGAACAACGCCCCATACACCAGAAGAAGGGCGCTCGCCAAGAGTCTGACCGGGTGTGGTACGGCGACCACAAAGACAAATTAAGCTCTTCGGTCCAGCGCAGCTTCCGCTTAGGAGTCGATCAAACGCCCTTGTCTTGAGGCCCTTCAACACCAATGCATTGGCACGCTCAGCTTGACCATTGCTCTTGGGGTGGGCGACCGAAGCAAAGCATTCTTTGGAGCCCATCTCATCGCAGAACTCCAGAAATGCCGCACTGGTGAACTGAGTTCCATTGTCGGTGATAATGCGGTTGGTGACTCCAAAGCGGGTGAATATCCCATGCATAAATTTGACAGCAGCGGAAGCCGTAATGGCACGTACTGCTTCAGCTTCAACCCACTTCGTGAATTTGTCGATGGCGACGAAGAGGTGGGTGAAACCCCCTGTGGCCCGCGGGAACGGACCCAGATATCCAAATTTCCGCACCGCTGAATGGCCAAGAGAGCGGATGGTTTGCGAGCTTGGGCTGGTCGGTGGACTTGCTCGGCGAAGAACCGACAAGCCAGATGTCCTCACCACCGCAAGCATCCTGGAGGGCAGTAGGCCAATAAAATCCTTGGCGAAACGCTTTGCCCACCAGCGTTCGGCCGGACATATAGCTCCCGCACATGCCTCCATGGATATCAGAGAGCGTATGCCCTCTTCCCGAGTGATGCACTTCAGTAGAATCCCATTTTTGCTCCGGCGGTATAGGTCCCCACCCACCAGAGTATAGCACTTGGCCTTACGTGCTATCTTCTCAGCTGAGACATCATCGTCGGGGACCACTTGGTCCCGCAGGAAGGCTAGGATCGGATCCATCCACTGACCTTCCCGGCCAAGCGTGGCGAGCACTCGGTGTTCGCCCGGGTACTCTGCTAGGCCAAGCATTTCCCCTGGTGCTGCATCGGCAACACCGCCGCCTTCCCTCCCGACTGGGCCGAGGCGAGCGCCGCCTTCCTCCTTGAACTGGAGGTCGGCGGCGGAAGCCGCCCTCCCGCTCGAGCCGGAGGCCTCGACAGCCATACCGTCGTCCCCACCTGAATCGGGGGCTGCGACAACAACACCATCATTCCCACCTAGATCGTGGGCTGCGATGGACGGTCGCGATAGTATTTCTTCAAGACTCACCAGATGTAAGCCCTTGAGGATGCAAGCTGCGAGAGCCCATCCGCAAGGTGATTATCACGCCGGGGGATATGAATATATCCCAATCCTTCAAAACGTCTCTCCATTTTCCTGACCTCCGCCAAGTACGCCGCCATGGTGGGGTCAGGGCATTGAAATTCCTTCCTCGCTTGATTGATGACCAGCAGGGAGTTGCCCTTGACTTGGAGACGCCGGATGCCCAGCGCCGAAGCAATGCGCAACCCTGCCAGCAGGCCTTCATATTCGGCAATATTATTAGTGGCTTTAAAATCAAGAGCAACAACATACTGAAGAATGTCACCAGTCGGGGAGACTAGGACAACACCGGCCCGCGCCCTCCAAACCGAACGAGCCATCAAGAACAAGGTCTGTGGAGGCGACGCGGGGTTTCTTCCGCTTCAGAGTGGCGGAGTCCACTCGGCGCATTTAACTCCGCCAACTTTTGACTTTTGATGGCGGTCACGGGAACAAACTTAAGGTTGAACTCTCCAGCCCATCGACTATTTGGCAATGCGACCTTACGCTTCACGGCCAGGCTGTGATTTCTCGCAGTAGGCCGTGACCACGGTAACTTCGCGCTCGAAATAATGCCGCAGCTTCCTAGACGCCACTAGAATCAAGATGACATTTTCGTTCTTGTGGGTATCGGTTTCGACTTCATGCAATACCTTGACATAATAGACCAACCTGCTTCGACACCTTCCTTTCCGCCATTAGCACAAATAATGACCACTTCAGAGTAGCAAATGATATACAAAGCAACGGTTCACCTTGTGCAGGGGAAACCAACACTGGAGGAGAGGTGAGGTACCGCTTCAAGTCTTCAAAGGCCTTCTGGGCTTCATCACTCCACTCAAAATGATTAGTTTTCTTCAACAGCTTAAACAGAGGTAAGCTTCTTTCTCCCAATCGGGCGATGAACCGCCCCAGGGAGGCCAAACGACCGGCTAAGCATTGGACTTGCTTGAGCCATGCTGGTGGCTTCATGTGCTCAATCGCCGCTATTTTATCTGGATTGGCTTCAATACCCCGGTTGGACACCAGGAACCCCAATAGTTTACCGGAGGGAACGCCAAACACGCACTTTTCAGGATTCAACTTCAGGCAATTCTTCCGGAGATTGGCGAAGGTTTCCTCCAGGTCTTGAATCAACTCTTCGCCCTTTTTAACCTTCACGACTAGATCATCAACGTACACTTCAAGATTCCGCCCTATCTGTGGACGAAAAGTAATGTGCATAGCACGTTGGTAAGTAGAACCAGCATTCTTTAAACCAAAGGCCATTCTGACATAACAATAAACACCTATAGGGGTTACAAAAGCGCTTTTCTCATCTCCACCGCCATGCTAACTGATGGTACCCGAGAGTACGCATCCGTAAAGCATAGCAACTCACAACCGCCGCCAGAGAGTCAACAATGAGGTCGACTCGCGGCAAGGGATAAGGATCCTTAGGCAGCCTTGTTGAGGTCGGTGAAGTCGACACACATTCACCACCTCCGTTGATTTTTGACGAAGCACAGATTGGCAAGCCACCGGGTAAGTGACTTCCTTGATGATCCCTACGCCAATAGTTTTCCACCTCTGCCGAATGGCATCTTGCGCCCGAGCTTGCCGCGGATCTTCTGTCGGCCGGGCGCGCTTCGGGAGCGAGCTAATCGGTACTCAATCACCTCCCTGGGGACCCCAGTCATGTCGGACGGTTGCCAAGCAAACACATCGCAATTAGACCGGAGGAAGGTGACGAGCGCGTCTTCCTATTTGGCGCTGAGGTTAGCGCCAATGTTGATGGTTTTTCGAAGCTCGCCCTCACCCAGGGCGACCACCTTAACCTCGCCGGCAGAGCCAGGCGAGGCGCGGGTCCGGGCCTGAGGGGCTCCCGAGCAAAGCGGCATCAAGACGCCCGCATGTGGTACCAATCATATCAAGCGCGAACTTGTGGCAGCGCAAGGCTTCAGACCGGTCCACCCGGATGGTTATGGGGCGGCAGTTCTCGGCATCTTCACCACCATGTACGCATAGTGGGTCGCCGCCATGAACTTGGCCAACGCCCGGCCAAGCAAGGCATTGTAGGGAGATCAAAATCGCTGACTTCAAGTCCACCACTCGGTGCGATAATTATCCTTTAGAACGACCCCCATTTTTACATAAAAGCAAAATGGAAATCTAATGTGCTTGCAAGATTAGTCCTCGGATCAAGAGCTAGTACACACATTTATAACAATTGGAATCACAACCACACATTATATTAATTAAGCGAAACTAATGAACACATAAATCTTACAACTCAGAGAATATAGCAGCAAAGGAAGCAAAGTCTCGTAGTGTGCCCATCCAAACCAAGCAGCAAGCGGACGAGGCATAAATCCTAGAAAGATCACGTTGAGGAATTTCCGCAACTGCGATGAAATAAACCTTGAAGCTTCATTCTAATCCACCTATAAATAATAATTAAGCAAGGGTGAGTACTTTACGCACCCAAAGAAGACTTGAGCAAAACCTATAATATATGCTAGCCATTTCAAAGGAAAGGCTTCTACAGTTAATTTGCATAAAGCGAAATTGAATTATAAATCAAGTTATTTGCAAACGAAATTTATAAGAGCAGTTTGATAACAAATAAGTAAAGCATAAGTATACTCACAGTCCTCCATGACGTGAGCGACGAACATTCCATATCCTGAAATCCATCAATCTCGGCCCTTTGACTTAAAGCACAGTTGCAAAAAAAATGATACCAAGCCCTTTTGAAAATAATAAAACATCTAACATTGGAATGACTTCACCAAGTGCCCATGATCATGGCGCCGCTAATCGATTAGATTTAAACTCTGCAGAGGTGTACATCTTTACCCACAAGTCATGATCTTTCGACCATACATAGCCGTTACATTACTTAGACATGACTTCGATCCAGCCCGGGACGTTATTCCCCGCTAGAGGAACAGAAACACACACGCGACGTGGTTCCTTTCACGAATACCCAACACACCCACACTGTTCCTGTTCATGACAAGGCGTACACCGTTGCATGGGTGGAAACCCTTCCAAGCAGATCAAACCGGAATGCCTGTGCAAGCTCCCACCTACCAATGAGCAAAGCCATATCTAAATAACTTAATAGGCTAAGGCTACCATACTCACCCTTGTGGTTGCACGAAAATCTTGGATCAATAACGTCCCATTGCTCGGTCCTTAAATTGACACGGGCGACACTTCACCCTACACTACGTACAATTCCTTTTTGTACAACCGGCTATTGCCAATAATCGCCCACGTCAAAATCATAGTTTTATTTCAGGGTTTTTAATCAAAATACCAGCAACTAACAGTGCCATTTCCAATCATTTTCAGGAAACAAATCTGATTTGATCATCTATTTTATTGGTTCTAAAGCATGGCTAAGCATGAATAATATGAACGCATATACCCATGATGACATTAAGTAATGCCTATCCTCAATCTAGGGTTATCAAGGTTCACATGTCATATTCATCAAGGAGGTTCACGAGTCAACAGGTATATCTACCAAATCCACAAAATAGCAATTTACATAAAGTAAACGCATGCATAAAAATAGTTTAGTAAAACAAAGTATATTACATACTGGGATCAATATGGTCAAAGGGGTGCTTGCCTTGCTTAATCACTGTTTACGACGATGATGAAAGTCGAAGATGACGGAGACGACGACGAGATCAACAACATCGGGTTCTACACGTCGATCAATGGAAATATAGCAAATAACTAACTTTAATAAGGGCAAAAAGAAAGTAGATAGAAAGAACAAATAAAGATTCTTCACAAGAAACAGAATTTGCTCTTTATGAATTTATTAATTTTCATTTGCCGAATTCAAGACGCAAAAATAGGTTAAGGTTATAATAATTTAATCATTTCAGGTTTAACAGATTCTTGTCCCATTTGATTAGATTCAGATTCGAAGCAATATTTAATCAATGCTCTAGTTATAAAAAGCTGATCTATTGATTTAGGCTACTAGCATTATTTACACAATATTTGAGAAGGTTCTGGTGATACAAATATCATAATAACTGATTTCTCATTTAAACTCAAAATTAGTTCATTTATATTACGTACTAACGTAATGTGAACACTTAAGGTTATTAACTTAGCAGGATTAATATATAAATCATGATGATGTAAGATTATCTTTTCATAGCAGGGTAGTATATGCTTTGGAGAGTGCTACAGGACTAATTCCATAAGTTTTAGGATTTGGACGCGACGTTGTATTTATTGTTGAAAAGGCTTAAGTGGTATTGTTAAGTTGGCGTTATTCGGAATCGGCAAGAAAATGAAACGAATGATTATCACTTAAGGTTTTTGCGCTAATAAGATTAATATGCAAATCTTAATGAAATAAGAATCTTTTTATAGAATATGGTAGTATGAACTTTGTAGAGTATTTCTAAACTCGTTTTACTGGTTTTAGCATTTAAATAAGTTATTTTATTAACTAGTGAAATAGTATAAGTGATCACATCACAAACCCTAAATCAGTCAATATTCAATTTAAGTTTGTGGCTACACTATACATGATTCTTGATTCATTTTCCAGGCGTCAGCAGGGAATAACCATAAGGGTGTTTCAAAGCTGGTTCCACATTAATCTGGTGTTGGCCGTGATAGTTTATATGCATATGAAAGAATAAAGTCTTTTATAAACTTAATTTAGATTAGTTACTTTTGTTAATCACTGAATTCTTATACTTAAGAATATGTTAAGATTGGCTCTACTTATTCATGTACATCTTTGCTAATATTCTTTCCATGAAACACTTCTTAATTATGATTTTGTTCATATACATGAGTAAGTGTATATATATACAAAGACTAGTATGAAGCATTGAAATTGAGCATATGTTTAATTATTTAGAAATCCTAAAAGTCTTGTCTAATTATTCATTTTCAGCATATACTAAACTCAGAAGTTTATATTATTGAAATTCATTCATTTTTCTCAAAGCATTTTATTTTATTTATACTCATTCTCTTTTTAGCCAAATTAAACATGGATTTATTTGATGAAGTAAACTAACTTAAAACATAAATATTTTTATATATTCGAACTCATTTCAGAACAAGGATTCTAAAATATTTAGTTTCATTTATTCTGAATAAGTCTAAATTAATCTTTTCTTAACATATAAATACCCTTTTCGGTATTTTTATTATAAAAATTCGCACAGTAACTCTTTCAAGAATATTTTTGCATATTCTAATACTATGGGATTTTATATGTTTTTACGAATTTGTTTCACTAAATTCGGTGCAGTATTTCAAAAGTTACAGTAGTTTGAACTTTGGCTCAGATTGAAATTCAAATATTAAATGAAATGCGCTTTCTGTGTTTTGAAAACGCATTCTCCACGCGTGCACACAGCTCAGTTCAAAACACCCTTCGCGACTGACAGGCCGGGCCCACAGCTCAGCGACACAGAACAGGGGCGCGGCTTTCTTCCTCGCCGCCGGCGAACCAGCACCGGAGCGGCGACTCGGGTACCACCTACGGCTTCAACATGACGAGACGCATCTAGGGGACTCATCAATTCCACCAGAGGTGGCCGGGAAGGTGGTCGCCACCGGTGAGGGGCGGCGGAGCCACGGGCGAACGCTGGTGGTTCACCGCCGGCGACTCTTTCAACGTAAGAATTACACGGAGAGCATCAGTGAAGGTAGAGGATCCCATTTCACCTTGGTTTTGGTTGGGAGACACACCGGAACGAGCTGTCCACGTGCGTCGCCGGAGCTGGAGAAGAAGACCCGGTGCGGCGACGTTTTTCACAGAAAGGTCTAAAATAAACCAAGGCAATGAACTCAGGGAGGTATGAGGACACTCTAAACCAGACGATTCATTTAATGAATGGCTCACCCAGTCGCCCGAATTTCGGTTTCTCCCCTTTTCTGCTCTTCAACGAAGAATGGCGAAATGAGGGAGGAAGAGGTGATTTGGTTCGGAGAGAATAGGAAGGATGGCAGCAGCATTTCTTTGCGACGCAGCTGGGCTTTTATAGCGAGAAAAAGGATGGTCTCCAGGGTTTGAACGGGAACGGGGTTCTCTGGAGAATTGCGGCGCGGGCGCAGCTGGTCTCTCTTCATCTCAGGAAGGAACGGGAGCTCGTACGGCGAGGAGAGGTGGCGCAAGGCGAGTTGCTACTGGACGGCTCGGTCAGGGGGGAAGAAGTACCACTGCTGGCGAGTGATACAGAGTGAGCTGAGAGAACGAGCCTCTGCTCGGTGAGGACGAAGCAAAGGGCTGACCGGTGGGACCGGGCCCACACGTCAGTGACAAAGAAATGAACCGCCTCACCGTTTGACCGGCAGATGCACTGAACTGGCGTCAATTGGATTGCTATCCTGGGTCAAGGATTTTTCCAACTTTTTCTACACACTCTCCTGGAGATAGATATGGTCCAGGTAAATTTTCAAGTTAAATTGCTTCGTGTAGAATTAATTAAAATTCTGACATTGCACTGTGCTCAGAATTTCCAGTTTCGTATTTGAATTTGCAGACGATTCAAATATTTTATAAAATTTTTTAAACTTTGTTTTTTTAAATTAATTGGGACCAGGATTCTTATGTAAAATTTTTAGCTCAAGATATTGCCCCAATATTTTATAAAAATTCTGACATTCCATTTTTCAGATTTTATTTGATTCTGTTTTCGAATTATTTGGAGACCTATCCCATCATATAATCTCCTGAGATTTTTACCAGTGGTAAATACTGTATCAAGGGTAATTTGGTAAAATTTTCATCTGGAGATGAGCTCTGGATATTTTTCATATTTTCGGACAGTGCACTGTTTCTAGTCAATTGGTTTTATTTTTCATTTTCCTTATTCAATTTGTTATTCCTTTATTTTACTCAATGCATAATTTGTTTTCTTCACAGATTAGGATTTCAGAAAATAAATTTATTCACAACTTTTCTTTTGTTCTTTTAATTGCTCCCATTTTCTTCATTTGTCTTTGCAATGCAAAATCCAAGAAATCAATTAAGAAAATCATAAATCCAATAAAACTCAAGAATATTCAAAATGCAAATTCATATTATGATAATTCACTGTTTTATAATTTTTGGGATGTTACACCCTTTCTCCAAAAGTGACGGGGAGACGCACCTGGCCCACGGGAATTGCACTAACCCCCGGGGCTATTCCGAAGAAAGGCAACGTTGGATTCAGATCCTGCTGCGGGATCTGAAGAGCCAGAAATGCCGTAGAGGACAGGAGGCTGAGAGAACTCCCTCCGTCCACTAGCACACGACCCAGCCGGACATTCCGGATTGTGGGTGACACCACGATCGGGAGATGTCCTAGGTGAATGGCGCCATCGTAGTGGTCGCCGACCAAGATGATCGTCTCCTCCGACCATTTCAGCATCCGACGCGACCCCGAACCTGATCCCATGGCGCATACTTCCCTCTTCAACCGCTTGCAAGCGGTATTCGAGTGAAGAGCGGACGAACCGCCATAGATATACGCCACGGTATGATCCGCCTGTTGGAAAGCCAGCAGGGCGGGGTCTTCATCTCGATCATCGTCGCGAGGGTGGCACTCATCGTTGCGAGGGCGACGCTCCTTGATCCGCCGCTCCACCATTCGATCCACGACCTGGCAGCTATCCAGGTCATGGGTGTCGGTTCGATGAATTGGGCACCAGGTCCCTCTTTCCTTCCACCCGCGACGGTCGTTCCTACGACCGCGGCGGTCATCACGCCGGTCACGGCGATCATCTCGCCGGTCGCGGTGATTGCCGCGCTAATCACGGCGGTCGCGCTTCGGCGACCCAGAATCATCGCGGTCGCGCTCGGCGGCCAAGACCCGCCTGGTCTCTCCTGCCTCACGCTTCCGCGCCTTCTTGCTTGGCGGGCCGGAACCCTTCGAGGTCCCGGCTTCATCTTTACCTCGGCCACCCTGGGGACCAGACCCTGGCCCCCTCGCCTCCGCAGCCCGCGCACACTTATGTGCGAGGGAAAATAGCTCGGAGGTGGTGCTGATGGTGCGGGTGGCCATCTTCTCCTTCATCTTGCGGTCGCGGACGCCTCTTCGAAAGGCGATGACGACCGATTGCTCCGAGATATGGGGGATCGTGTTGCGGCAATGGCAGAACCGCCGGATAAAATCACGCAACGACTCCCCCTTTTGCTGTTCCAGGGCATGCAGATCATCCTCCACGCCCGGCTGCGCGAAGGAGCCCTGGAAGTTAGCGACGAAGAGGCCGCACAATTCCTCCCACGAGTGCACCGACCCTCGCGGGAGGTTCAACAGCCAGGAACAGGCAGAGCCCGTCAAGGCCGTTGGGAAATAATTGGCCATGACCTTTCCAGATCCACCGGTCGCTCGCACCACCGTGGTATAAATTTGCAGGAACTCCTCCGGATTGGTGGTGCCATCGTAATTTTCTATGGACGCCGGGCGGAACCTTTCAAGTCACTCCACACGGCGTAACCGCCGGGAGAACGCCTGGCACCCAACACCATAGATGAAGCCCAGCCGCCCACTAGGAGCCCGGCCCGGAGAGCGAGGGATGGGACTCTCCGCTGAATCGGAGGAATAACCCTCCACCTTAGACCGTAGGTGAGAGCCACGAGGGGGACTCTCATCTTCGGAAGCAACCCGCTTGCCGCCCCGCCTCCCGAAGTTGGGCGACGCGCAACAAGCCTCTGAAGATCGCCGCCACGGCGGTGTCGTCAAGATGACTCCTTAGGTCCTCACGGTTCCTTTCGGAACTGGGACCGGCGTCAGACGCCTGCCTCTTCTCCCCAGCCCGCTGGCAGGGCGCTTGCCACTGTGGCGGCTAGAGCCTGCGAGCCTCACCCCGACTGGGTGGTGGAGTACCACCGGTACTCGGCCAGCCGGGGGCCCTACCCGAAGTTGGGCCGCACCCACAAGGCCGGCAAGATCCCGCAGCCACGGAGTGGCCGGGGAGTCTCCTGCAAGTTCCACCGGAGGGTGGTCCAGGAGGAGACGAGCTGCATGTAGATTCTGAGCCGGAGTGGCCGCTTCCATGGCCAGCCGGCGTCGCACCGGATGCCCCGTCGCCGCCACGGGAGCATCGCCGGCGCCCTGCGGGGGCGGAGTGAGATGGTCTTGCGATCGACGAGATTGCCGGGACACACCCTGAGCATGGCCCGACTCTTCCCCTTCCTGATGCTGCGAACCCGCCATCTCCAGTGCAGGATCGAAGAAAGCACCAAAACTCATGGGAGATGATCGGAAAAACCAACTACATACCCTACCTAGCGCCCGCTCTCGGCGTATTCCACCTAACAGCCCAAGTCTCTGAGCCGGTTTGGTTGGTAGAAACATCTTTTGGTAGTTGGCGAACCCTAGTAGAGGGAAACCCTAGTACCTCTCACACTAACGAATTCTATTATCTATGAATTTGATGAACACAACGATTTTACCTGTGTTCGCACCCCTTGCGGAAGGGTAATGACTTTACGCCCCGCTGATCTTGGATTGTGTATCGTGAACTTGGTTACAGAGCTTGCGGATGACTAGCTCTTCTGTTGGACTCTTTTTTCTATCTCTCGACCCCCTCTCCCGTATGCTCTAGAGTGCCCTTATATACGTGGGCTTACACGGGTCAGATAGAGAAGGGGTTGTCATCATGCTTATCTTACACGCATTTATTACGCCTATGTCCGTCCGTTCCTTCACCTTTTAATTAACGCCAGCGCATGCCTTCGCCCGGTTCTTCCGGGACATGACCAATCTGTGTCGGGTAGGTGTGAGGCGTCAGAGGAACGGGCTTGTAGCAGAATTCCTTGGAATCGACGTGCACAGCACAGCAGACCGCCTCGACACGCAGACGACGGGGAAGGAGGCTTCGGCGCGGCCATCGATCCACCTTTTGCATGGCGGCGGATGCGCAGGCGGTGCTCGCCCACCGCTTCGCCAAAGCCGCCACGTAGGCTGGGCGCCAGCGGCGGCGTGGTCGCCACCGCCGCTCGCGCCACGTGGACCGACACCGGAGGGTGGCGTGCTTCCCGCTGCCGCCAGCCGCCACGGGCCGGGCGCCGGCGGCAGTGTGGTCGCCACCGCCGCCCGCGCCATGTGGACCGACACCGAGGCGTGGCGTTTCGCCACTCGCCGCCAGCCGCCACGTGGCCGGGCGCCGGCGGCGGGCGTGGTCGCCACTGCCGCCGCGCGCCACGTGGACCGACACCGTGGGTAGTGCGTGCTCGCCCACCGCCGCCAGCCACCACGGCCGGGCGCCGCAGCGCAGGCGTGGTCGCCCACCGCCGCGCGCCACATGGACCAACGCCCAGTAGACGGGTGTAAACACCCACCCGCCTGCTAGATTGCCACGTAGGCCACGCATGCTTTTGTGCGGCGAAGAGGGTACCCTAGCGTAAAGTACGCCGACAGCGAGAGATTTTGCTCTTGCAGTCGGCGACTAGAAGTGCTGGAGACGTTTTGGCTAGAGGCTCATCAAGCTCCTGACGTCGAACTGTATGCATGCAAGAAGAAGCGACTAGATAATTTCTTGACTTGCAACATGACGTCTTGGAGTTTGTATGCGCAACTAAAGACTCGAGTGCTCTTGCAACGAAAGTACTCCCGATCAGATTGTTTTTCCTTATGCCGCTCAAGGTTCCTTAACTTGGATGTTTTACCTGGCATCGGCTTGCTTCTGAAATTTGGTCCGTCGTAGTTGAATAATAGAAGATTGGTCCGTCGTATTCTTTGAAATCAATTTCTGTCATCACCTGATTCAGTCATCTTGCGAAGGTAATATCATTTGATCCGTAGATCCGATCGAGTTGATTTTTATTGGGTTAGATTCATATTTGAATCTAGTTTCTACAATTAAAATTTCATGTCAATCTAATGGTTGGATCTTCGGTAATCTTGTTGTTTATGTTTGGTCCGTCACTATTAGATCGGGATTTGTTTCAGCGGTCTTGCGAAGGATATAACTCCAGATCCATAGGTCCGATTGAGTTGATTCTTTTTGTGTTAGCTTTAGAATCAAGTATAGTTTCTACAGTTAACATTTCATATCAATCCAACGGTTGGATCTTTAGGAATTATTGTTTTAGTGAATATGTGTCAGGCTATTTTCATTTGGTCCGTCATAAACTGACTTGCTTTGCTACAGTAGAAATTTGGTCCGTCATACACGTGCAACTCTATGTCTGAAGCGAAGTTTGGTCCATCATACATGTGCAAATTTGGTATGGTGCAATAAGGTTCTTGTTGAATACAAATCAAGTGATCTGAGTTTGTTTGGGGTGTTTCAAAAGTCAAAAATTTGATTTTAGCTTCCACACAATCATTCACCCCCCCTCTGATTGCTAGATTAGTATATTTCGATCCTACAAGTGGTATCAAAGCAAGGTTTTTCTAATTAATCTTAATCGGTGATTAGAAACGTAGCGATGGATAGGTATTCGACAAAACCTTGTGTTTTCGATGGTGTTGATTTTCAGTTTTGGAAAGCAAAGATGGAGGCATACATTCAAGCTCGGGGCTTTGCAATCGGGAGAAGGTGTACAAGCCATATCAAGTTCACGATAATGATCAAGTCAATGCCACCAATCAAGTACATGTTGAAGCAAACAAGAGAAACACGAAACTTGATCATCCAATGATTGGGAAGAAGTAACCCGATAGCGTGATCCATCTCAAGTCTCGCATATAAGGTATGGAAATCTCTTTGTGATTATCATGAGGATCTAACACTATCAAAGAGGTTAGGCAAGACATATATAAGAAAGAATACATGCGATTTGAGATGAAATCAGTGAGTCACTAGATGATTTCTTTGCACGCTTAAATAAGATCCTTAGCAATTTACGTCTTTGTTGAGTTTACTTTGATGAGGCTACTAATGCTAGACAATTGCTTGGTGCATTAAACATGTCTATTTGGGAGATGAAAGTGACATCCATTAGACAATCAAGCTGTCATGAGTGACCTTACTGTAGATGTTCTTTTCTCTAAGCTAAAAATCATGAATTGGATGTTCTTGCTAGGAGGACTGATTATAAATCAATTGCATTAACCTCTCAATCTAGCATATCTCAGAATAACGCTTCTTCAAGTTTTGCCTTGTCTTTCTTGTTTTCACTAACCGATGAATAGATTGAGGAATTTCGAGAAGAAGACTTGGCATCACTCTCTTCCGCTTTTAATAAAGCTTTGCGAATGTGAGAATGAGAAAGAGAGTTGGTGGTGGCCTCCAAGATGCTATGAGTGTGGTGATTTCAACCATATTCGTCCAAATTGTCCTAAACTTGTAGGTAAAGCATCAAGGGAGGAGGACAATGACAAAAGAAAAGAGAAGAAGAAGTTTTCTCCAAGAAAAAAAAGAAGAAGAGCTCCATCAACAGCAAAGTTGTCCACCAAGTTCTTTCTGCTCTTGAACAAGTGAACTTGAGCGATGTGGATTCGAAGAGCAGTGAAGATGACACAACAACTCCAAGCAAACACGAATTGACAGGGTTGTGTCTCATGGCTAGGAGTGATATATGTAAGCTTCACCAAGGACGATCATGATAGCGACTTCAATGAGGTAGAACCTTCTTACGATGAATTAACTATTGCTGTTATTCGTCTTGGAAAATTGCTTGACAAACGCGACAAGAAAATTAAGAAACATGATGTTTTTGTGGAATTTTTCAATGCTGAAAATGCTAGACTTAAATCTTTGATTCCTGATGATGATGCTTGCAAATCATGTCACTTAATTTACAGTGAGCATACTTTGCTTAGGAAAGAACATGTTTCTTTGTTAGAACAAGTTAATGCTGAAAAGAAAGAAAATGAGAAACATGTGAAAAATGCTAGCTGTTCAACTGTTGATTTGCATGATACAACTCATTGTTCTAAATGTGCTATACTGGAACTAAAGTTGCATGATGCAAATGCTAGGGTTTCTCAAATGACAGATGCTATGCTCACTCATGAGGTTATTTCATGCTCAACTTGTCGCAAACAAAAAGGAAAAGTGGGCGTTCCATGTAATAACTGTTTAACTCTTGCTCGAAAGATTGATTACTTGGAAAAAATTTTAGAACGGTTCACTACCGGAAAGAAAAACCTAAACATGATTCTGGATCAGTCAAGGATCAGTACTCATCACAAAGGTTTAGGTTTTGATTCTTATGCTCATCAAAAATCACATGCTCCTACTGTTGTCAAGCACGGCTCCTAGGTGCCTAGCGGGGTGGGTTCTGCCTAGGCGCAGCACTGCTCACGTGTAAGGGGGAGGAGGAAGTCACTCCTAGGTGGGGCCGATGGGACGATCGGGCCCAGCTGAAGAGAAAGGAGAGGGGAGAAAGCCAAATAGGGAAGGCATGATCAGTAACTTTACACTTTCTTGCTTGAGAACACGGGCTCACAAAAAGACGCTTTCCTTTTTTATTTTCTGATTTATATTTCTGATTTCATTTTATAGTTAAGGCTTCTCGAATTTATTTAAGCAGTCAATTGACTTCAAAGTTATTGAAAATTTGTTTAAAGGATCCTGAGCTAAGAACAATGTTCCTATAAAAATTTTAGAGGATGATCAAGTTTGTCGATTTTTATAAAAATCAAACAGTGCTTCTGTTGTTTTTAAGATTTGCCTTTTTTTTCCTCAAGCATGAATTCAAAAATTTTGAAAACTTTTTGATGTTTATCTGGAGGTTATTTAGGATTTATACAAATTGTTCTAGATTTCTTGATGATTCAAAACTGGAGTTTGAATTTCAAAAGTTTTACTAGTTATTCAAAAAGCAATTTTCTTATTTGCAAAAATTCTAAATAATTTCTTAAAATCCAAATTATGACCAAATTCAATTCATGTGCCTATATTTCACCTTTTATAAATTTTAGAATGTTACAGTTCTATAACTAACGATACTATACCCTTCAACAGTTTCCTGTATATTTAAAGGATACATAAATAACTCTATATAAGTGTAGAACTCTAACTTGAAGTCGGAAATGAATTCGTATCGCACTCAAACTCAAACATGTACTAGTACACAGCTGGAAAGGAAATACGTTCCGTGTAAGGGGAAACAGAGACAAATGGGACCTTAATTAAGCTCGTATCTATCCTCAAAATGATGGTATGGAAATTCGATTTTTCTAAAAAGCAAAAAAGGTACTTGGAGCTAATTAACTAAACAACAAAGAGAGCAGCGAAGTGCGTGTGCCACAAGGGATTTGCAGCTGGACATAGATGCTTTCCTAAGTATAGTAGTTACAGCTAATCAGCTAAAAAGGAAGAAAAGGAAAGGGTTGATGCAATGGAACGAAGGAAACGATACGGCAATCTCAGAGCAAAACACCACCAAATGCAGTGCATGTTTTTTGCCCCACAGTTCTGATGGAAGAAATAGATATCCATCAACACTGCCTGCAGGTGAGATTAGGAAATTCTTAGAGAAAATCAGCGACGTAATATTTCTAGCACTTAATTACGCGCCTTCCCATTGACACAATCACTGAAGAAAGACCTCAGCATCTGTTAAAGGTTGTGAATGGAACAATGTTGCTTCTCATGGTCGCGTGTTGTCGGAGGCAAAGAACATACTGCACGGGAGAAAACATGCATACAGATAAGTAGCTGCAGCGAGAAGCATGGAGAACGCCTAAGCTGGTGACTCAAAGTACCACCTAGGAAAGCACAGCAACCTGCAAAGTGATCCGACCACAATGGCAAGTGCACCACCCATCGTACGCCCCAAGCTGCTGACGGTAGCTCGAGATGGCTACGGCGAGCAACAAAATGCTCTTCTTGACGAGTCAGGCTCAGGAGTTCCTGATGTTGTTGAAATCCACCGATCAGCCCCTTCTGCGGCTTTTCTCGTGGAGGGAGTCACCATTGATTGGGACACCCCGCTCCGCGAAGTTGAGGTAGTTGTAAAACCCACCATACACCCCCAGCTGCTCATGGCTGTTAGCCTCGGCGATGACAAGTGGCTAAAGGATCTTCTGAAGGACGAAGGTGTTCCGCTGCAGCCTGACGTCGTCGTTGAAGTTGATCCGTCAACCCCTTCTGCAGCCTTGCTCCTCGAGGGAGTCACCATTGACGGAGACTCCGCGCTCAACGTGCTAGCTGCATGTGGGGACGGTGATAACTTCTTGGAGTGCGCAAAGGTGATCCACGGCAAGGCCAAACACCTCCTGCATGCACCCAACAACAATGGCGACACGCCTCTGCACTGCGCTGCCAGGGCTGGCAACGCTATGATGATCTCTCAGCTGATTGATTTGGCAAATGGTGAGGGCCACCATACCGTTGATGTGAAGGAACTATTGAGAACGAAGAACAACCTTGAAGAAACAGCCTTGCATGAGGCTGTCCGCCATGGAAATAAGTGTATGGTCAGTAGGTTGATGGTTGAAGATTCAAGCTTGGCATGTGTTCCAGATAAGGGAGTCTCACCGTTGTACCTAGCCGTCATGCTAGGAAAGGCCGACATATCAAAGAAACTCTATGACATGAGTGGAGGCGAGCTATCCTACTCTGGAGCGGATGGACAAAATGCATTACATGTTGCAGTTCTACGGGGTAAAGGTACCCATTATACTCATTCACGCTTTTCAAATTGATTTATTCCTGCTCGCATCTCTACCAATTTCCTTTTATTTATATCTGTGAGCATACAATAGACTTCTGAAAAAAATAGAATTATCGAAGAAAACAGACAAAAAATGCCTTGCGTCGTATAACATTCTACTCAGTTAACACAAGAAAAAACAAATATGTGGATATGGAAATACAACTAAATCAATCAAAAAATATCTCTGCATGATAAATTGTATGAATAGCATGCATATTTTTAGGTTCCCTTCAGATGGAAACCCCATATTTTTATGTTATATTTGAAAGATGTATAAGTATATTAATTTACAAATATTTCCATAATTCTCTCTAATTTCATATTTATCAAATTTGTTTTTATGCTTTTCACCTTTTTAATTCGTGTGTATTTGCAAGGTTATTTGTATTTTATTTATTGTTTGGATAGTTGTAAAAATTAGTATGGCACATTAATTAGACAAGGCATAGTGTAGGTGATTTAATTGACAATTTATTAAGTTAGAGAAACTAAACTCTTTTCAATCAAAATATGCTTAGTATAGGAGATTTAACTGATAATAAATATATAAAAAATACAGTCCATGAACTTTTATTGTTATGTACTTATATACACCCAAATATTATTGTTGTGTTCAACTATATTCTTTTTCTTATTCCGTAATTTTTAAATAAATATGGGTTATTATGTTCATACTACTGAAAATGGTAACTTCAGTGTATGAGTTGTTATTCAAATTTTAAGATATCATAATATTCAAACTCTGAGTTTGTATTATCATGCTTTTGTTTTACTAGCATTTTTTAGTTTTAGGATTTTTTGTATAGCACTAAAATTAAATTAATATTTTTCGAAAACAAAAATTAGTATTGTGGAGCTTTGGGAAAACCTAGCAGCTATTGTTATAGACTTTTGATAGATTTTTCCATGACGGTGTAACAATCACAATTTAAAAACCTTCATATATTTTTTAGATATAGAGGTACCTTTTATCTTATTGGCCTACTATTGTATTTACTGTTTTATTGCTTAAAATAGTTATTCAATTTCTTTGTCAGGCAGGGCAAAAATGAATCAAGTACTGGAAGGCTTGTTTCAAATAATGATTTTGTGTTGATTCTTACCTACTAATAGAACTTTTTCATATAAAGCACTGTATATATTATACTCGACATTCACACAATCGCTAGGATACAACTTTCACTACTAATTTTCAATCATAAAAAATTGTAAATTAACTATTAAAATACTTTACTGTGACAATTTTTTTGTCATGGACCTACGTACTCACATTATTTCTGCATGATAAATGTATATACTTTCATTTATATTAGATGGCGAACTTAGAAAAGTTTGCCTGCACAGTAACTCAATTAACTTTTAATTGAGAACTGAGCAATTTAGGAAGACCACTAAACCAATTCGTAAAAGCCTGATGTGGCCTAATTAGAGTACATTTCTCTTTTTATAGTTTATGTGTCTATTTATATGTGCGATTAAATGATTTAAAATAAATAACCTGCCTCCAACGTAAATGTAATTTATTTATAAATAGATATTTTGAAGGCAAGGGACTCGATGAAGAACACTAAACTTAGATTTGATTCAAATGCTGGTTAAGAAATGGCACAGCTAGCAGTGAAATTGCTCTTTTAAATTGCTATTTTATTTATTTATTATCAAGTGCTCAATTGCAGCGATGACAGAAATGGTGTTGGGATGGAAGAAGGATCTTTCTGAACAAAGGGATAAACATGGGAGTACACCTCTTCACTTTGTAGTATCAATGGAATCTTCTATATACATTCGTATTTTAGTTTCCAAAGCACTTATCTCAAAAGTGCTAGAAGCATGCCCATCTTCGGCATATCAACCGGACAAAAACGGGTCGCTACCCATACATGTCGCTGCATCTACAGGTGTGCGGAGGGCCATCGCCGTATTGCTTGAAAAGTGCCCTGGTTGTGCCTCTTTGCGCGACTTCGATGGAAGCACATTCCTTCATGTTGCTGTCAAGAAGAAGCGATATAATATAGTTAGGTTTGCTTGCCGGCAAAAAAGATTTTCATTAGTATTGAACATGCAGGACAACAAAGGAAACACTGCACTGCACCTAGCTGTCCAACATGAAAATCTGAGAGTAGTTTGCTCTTTACTGGGCAACAAGCAGGTACTCTTAAATTTAACAAATAAGGATGGACAAACTCCTCTAGATCTAGCAAGGAGCAAAATTCCAACAAGGATATACTCCTATGGATGGGTAATTACTTCCTTTCCTTTTGGTGCTTGTCCCTTTAATCTGAAGAAAAAGAAAACACTGACTGTTCGTATGCTCTTATTTGATTTTGCAGGACCTAGAAGAAACCATCCATCATGCACTCGTACGTTCTGGTGCAAACCATGGTAGTTGCCGTTGGGATCAATTTCAAGAAAAGCATAAACCCCACAAAACGCCAGAGGACAAAAGCAAAGAATCACAGATAGTGAGTGACTCGACGCAAACTTTAGCCATTGGCTCAGTGCTCATAGCAACTGTGACATTTGGTGCGACTTTCGCCCTGCCTGGAGGCTACAGAGAAGACGACCATACCAATGGTGGCACACCAACGCTTGCTAGGAGGTACACTTTCGATGCATTCATCATGGCCAACACGTTAGCTTTCATTTGCTCCTCAATAGCTACCCTTGGCTTCATGTACTCTGGAATTCCCATGGTTCACCTGCGCATCCGTCGTAATCACTTCACTGTATCTCTATTCTTCCTGACAAGTTCAGTGACAAGTTTGGTTGCAGCATTTGCGTTGTCTGTGTTCTTGGTTCTGGCTCCAGTTTCTCTCAAGACTGCGATTGCTATCTGCGTGATCAGCCCCGCTGTTGTGCTCTACAGAAATATGGGACGCTTCTTTCAAATTTATCGGCTTGCATGGCCGTTATGTATGAGAATGGGGCTCCCGGCGTTGCTCTCATTAACCAGGGACATTCTTACCGGCACGCTGATGGAATTTTGGCCCTTGATACTAATCTTCGGTTGGGCTGCATTCACAAGCTTTTATCGGCGCCGATGAATGGAACACGACGCACTCGATCACCAGGTGTTCAGGTCACGGCAGAAAATAATGAGATGGATCAGATACATTGGTGACATGCCCGTTCATCAGTACGTATTACATTTCTTCAGAGCATTGTCTCTTTTAGAATGGTCTATTCTATTGTGCTCATGAAAAACCATGTTGAGGTTACCTATATGTGTGATGAATAGTTGACTGTATTTGAGTTTGTGGTGCTTATATTTGAGTTTGAATTAAGCTTGTCTTAGTTTTGAGCAATTTGAGTTGAGTGGTCGTTGCACTAGTAAGTGGTTGTGACTTTGAGCGGTCGTGGCTATGAGTGAGCGGTTGTAGCCCTAGAGGTGTGTGTCAAAACCCATTATGTTATTTGATTTCGGGTTAGCTTATGTATGAGTAAGTTAATCCCAGCCCTTGATAATGTTCCTTATAGGTGAAGGAAGTCATCTAAGGGTGATTTCTCAGGTTATGTTATAAATAGAGAGGTAGAGGGATGTCTCTACTCAAGGGTTTTAGGGTTTGTGAGAAGGATTTTGGTTTCCTTATACTCTCTTGAATTTTGTTCACCTGGTTATAAGACTTTGTAACTATTCCTCTTATAAAAAAATAAAAATAATTTTCGTGCTCAAATTCATGTTTATTTGGTTACCCTTCTCTCATAAGTTTTGATCTCTCTATTATTTCTTTCTCTCATGTTCTACTTGTCGCGAAGGATGAATAATTGCTAGATGAACCTTCTATAAATCATATCCCAATAATCTAGGCAAGCAGCAACTCCCACTTCTACGTTCTTGCAAGAAATCGATCCTTTCACTTGAAAGAGAAATATTTTTGATAAATCAGGTTCTTGCTTGTTTGAGGGTTATTTCCTTGTTGTTCTAGCTTACTATGACATATGGGAAACCATCTAAAATAATCTTGATTATCAAATTCCTACAAGCAAGCTCAGTGTAAAGTTTTTGGTTTTTGTCCGATTTTAGTGCAATCTTCCTTTGATTAGAAAAAGGTCAGAACTTTAACGTCAATCCTGGTGATTGAAGGTTGAAATAGATTTCTAATATTCTTAGGAAGGTGCATGCAAAATTTTCATAGGTTTTAGATCAATCAATCAAAGGTTACATCGATTCTTAGTTCTGAGATCACGTCAATTCACTGTTCATCTAAACACTATTCACCGACATTGTTCATCTGAGTACTGTTCATGCCAACCACGGTTCATCCAACTAGTTTTGCTGTTACTGTTCATCCGACTAGTACTGGTTTTTTACTGGTCGCAGTATTGTTCATCTGACTAGGTGTAATACTATTCACCCGACTAACGCTATTTTTACTGTATGGCAGTACGGCTCATCCGACAAGATGCTATTTTACTATTTATCTGACCAGTTCATTTTATCTATTGTTTTAAGCTGGAGAAGTGGTTTGAATTTTGACGGGAAAATTTTATTTAGCTTCTATTTACATCCCTCTAGTCGCTTTTTCGATCCTTCACACTTTTTGAGTGGACAACATTTTACTAGACATCTTTCAAGTAGACAAACCTTTCAACTAGAAAAATTTCAACTACGCAACTTTTAAACTAAAATTCACGTGCAAAACCTAAAAAAAAAAAAAGGAAAAAACACATAAGCAGACCCGCGCTGCATCTTGCAATTCATGCAAAAAAAAAATAAGGGAGAAACTAGCGTTCGGACGTCCGATTTCTCTTCATCTCGTCGGACACCTCTTGCAACATTTTTTTTTTACGTTTGCAATATTTTTTGTCAACGCGTGAAACATTTTTTTTCAACGGTTGAAACATCCGTTTACTGTAGCGAATTTTACTGTTTGTCCAAGGAAAATGTTGCACGCGTTGTAACAAAATATTGCACGTGAAGGAAAAAAATGTTGCAGTACGTTCGAAAATTTCGGACGTCCGAGTATAAGTCATTCTGAAAAAATAATCGTGCATGGGCCCACGTGATTTTGTGTAATATCCAAAAAAAAGAAATTGTGGGCCGAGCTACGCAACGCCGAGCTAGCCTTGCTATGTGCGCCGTGACCGAGCTGGATTCGAGAATTTTTTTATTTAATATTTATTTTAAATCTTTTTTCAAAAATAATCAACGAAAAAATAATATTACAAAAATAGACCCCCGGCATCTGGATATGAGGCGATCGCCCCATATTCAGGCGATAGGGACCTGATTGTAAAAAATGCCGTAAAAACGCCCTATATTACGAATAATGTATGGTAACAATCATACGGAGGGTTTTACAATTAGGTCCCTATCGCCTAAATATGGGGCGATCGTCCTATATCCGGGTGACATAAGCCTATTTTCGTAATATTTTTTCCGTTGATTATTTTAAAAAAAAGATTTAAAATAAATATTAAATAAAAAAATCCTGGATTCGACACCCATGCTGCATCCTATTTAAGAAAGTTAGGGAGGGAGGCCACCCTAAATCCTAGCATCCCCCCCACACACACACACCACTGCCCTCCCACCACGCACCTAACATCGTAGCTATGCAGCAGTCGTCGGCTCCACCTTCGCCGCATGGGCATCATCTCCATAAAAATCAATCATTATTGGTGTTTGATACGAAAAGAAAAGATTTTTATGAAAAATTTGTTTCTGATCTGGGAGACCGGTCATACCGCCCATAAAGGACCGGTAGTACTGCTTGACCAGTACCATAAGTTTGGCTTGTAGCACCGGTGCTACCACCCCTCTAACCGGTGTAAAAAATCCAAAGGGGTGTTTATGCGGTTGGCTCGGGGCCGGTGCTACCGAGCTTATGGCCAGTGCTACCGCTCGAACAATAGCACCGCTTTCAGTTGGCCGGTGTTACCGATTTTTCTGCACAACGGCTGTTTATGGTTGCTCATCGTGGTGATAGCGAGGGGATGAAGCATCTTCTGAATAAGGAAGGTGCCGAGGCGCCTGCATAGCCTACATTGCAGCCGCATGTGGGGACGGTGAGGAGTTCCTGGAGTGCGCAGCGACGATTCACGCCAAGGGCAAGCACCTCATGGACGCGTGAAACAAGGATGATAAGCCCTTGCATTGCGCCGCCGAGCTGGGAGGCTTAAGATGGTCTCTCACCTGATAGCTCTGGCGAGAGGCGAGGATGGTAGCGATACAAGGGTGAAAGTGATGCTGAGGAAGCAGTACAACGTCCTGCTAATGGTCTAGAATCTAACTTATTCCTAACCCAAATCATAACAGCAAGCTACACTATCCTAAATCAACCTAATCCACTAATCATTCCTTAAGACCAAACCAATCCAACCTACATGACACTTCAATCCAAACCAAACCAATCCATTTTCTTAATATGGCTTCATACCACACATCTTTAACCCATTTCTCTAATATGGTTGTTTCCTAACTAAGTAATTTTATTTTTAATACTAAATATAATATAATCCAAAAATAAATTAAATAATTATGAATCAACTAAAATGGAACTATTTTTCAAAAATTCAAACAAATTAAGGAAATTTCATAAATTAAAAAATAGACAAAATAGGGAAAGGAGAAAAATTCAGATAATTAAGAAAAAACCAAAAAAACTCGGGAAAGTCGGGATGATGAGGACGATGGCGGGAAACGGATGGCAAGCCAAGGAGAAGATGGTGGTGGCGGGTAAGCGCATGCGAGCCAGAGAGGAGAAGGAAGTAGCGGGAAAGCACAGACGAGCCAGAAGGAGAGGGCCATGGTGGAAAGCGCAGGAGAGCCATGAAGACAGGGTGGTGGCGACATTTGTTTGGATAACGCGAGAGTTTAGGGCGAGGCACCAAGGCACTCCCCTCACGTCCACGGGTTGAATCACATTTACCCCCCATTTGTCGAAACCATTCAAAACTTGAAAATTTAGAATCTACACTAAATCAAACCAAACCATTTATACTATAAACCCAACCCACACCAAACCATTAAAGGCCTCAGCCCATTCCTACCTATCCAAAGCCAACAAAAACCAAAAAACAACGCACTTAACCCTGGTGGAGTTGTTAATGTCGGCGGATGCAGAATTGGCTCGTTTTCCGCGCTCCAACAGCACTTCTCCACTGTTAGGGGTGAAAACGGATCGGATACGGACGGATAATAGCTATACCATATTTGTTTTCATATTTTTTTCTCGGATTCGGATACGGATACGGATACGAATACGAATAATATCGAATACGGATACGGAGCGAATACGAATCGAATCGGATACGGTCACGGATATTTATCGGAACACGATAACCTCTTAGATTGTACATAAGAAATCAACGAAAATACAAAACTAGCTTATTTAATCAAAACATTATTGAAAATTGAACAAATATAAGTATTTTCATTCACTTAGACAACACATATATCCAACCATCTAGAGCATCACCATCCAAAAATCATAAGAACTCTACACATGACAGTATGACATTACTACCATATATGCCTCTTAACATGCTCCGCTACTTGCAGTTGTAGATTCCATCACAAACTAATGCAATATGAATTATTATAGTGATGGGGTCCAATGAGTGCTGAGTTCCAAAGATTAGTGTGCTCTCATTCCTTGAGAAGTTGTGTGACAAGAGTAATCTACAAGCAGCAGCCTGGACGTCTTACAGATGGAGAGAAGCAATAAGGTCTGAATTGGTGATGCCCAATGCAGGTTGTAATTGGTGAAATTGCTAGTTGCCGTATCAAATGAAACATCGACACCAACTGAGAGTTCTTTGCTTCCAAAGACACCAGAAAGGTTAACCATAGGGTTGGAATTCAGCCCGACACTTGCATTGACGCCAGCATATTCATGTAGGTACTGAAGCTCAAGCTATTAAGGCAGACAAAAACGAATTAAGTGTTTTACCTCAATGGTTACCATATTGGGCAATCAAGCAAATGGAGTGATGCCAAAATTATACCTTCCCTGACCTCCGGTCTGGAACAACCTAGCTGAGAATTGATTTCAGTTCTAGAGTTCTAAACTCATCCACTGTGACTATTATCAAAAGCTAAAAGATACGAAATATTCATCAGCGAATCATACGTTTAAAGGATTGTACATTCCTAGAAATTCAGTTTATCAGGCATAAAAAAGTAAACAAAAAAGGAACAATGTCAAGCAAAAATAGTTATGGGATAATCATAAATATGGTCTGTGTAAGAAAAAAAAGAGAGAAGTAGACCAAGGCGGCTTACATCTGACTCTGAGTTTGCTTTGACATCAACAGTCAAGTTCTTGTTCTTAAGCTGGGTGTGAAGGTCGCCAAAGATAGACTCATTTTTCTTTGTCTGTGCGGCTGTGATTGCCTGTAGGTGAAACAAAAATCATCAACATATAGAGCACAAATGCCATATGCAGACAAGCTAAATTGAAGCTATATACTAATCCTCTACCCATCTCCTTTAGGACGAGGGTACTCACGACGCCCTCAGGAGTGCAGGTGGTGAGGGTGAACTTCTGGTGTGTGCTATAGCTTGTACAGCAGATCTGCACGCAGCCATCATATCACATCGTAAAGATCGAGCGATTCTTGGCACGGGAGAAGAAGGGGAAAACAGGGAGAGATGGTTGTGATACCTCTGGTCTTCTTGCCGATGTCGGAGTAGAGCCCGTGGGGAGATCTGAGCCAAGGCTTGAGAACGGCGGCGTCGGAGGGAGACGGAACAAGGGCGGCGCGGCGGCGCCGGGGCCCGGGAGGAGACGAGTGGTCGTGGCATGGGGACTAGATCTGGATTTGAGGACCGGAGTACTGAGGCAATACTGAATACACTGCGATTTTGTGAAGTATGTGAAGACGAGATGACCGGATATCCGAATTCCCAGTTGATCGGATAATCCGGCTCCGTATCCGTATCCGCCCGTATCCGTATCCGCCGGATAGTGCAGTACCGAATTCGTATCCGTATCCGACAAAAAAATATCCGTATCTGTATTCGATCCGAAACTATCCGAAAAAAATCCGATCCGATCCTATCCGTATCCGAATTATCCGGATTGGTCGGAAACTATCCGATCCGTTTTCATCCCTATCCACTGTGCGTAGGTGCAGTTGCAGAGCCACCGTCCAAGCAACATGCCCGAACTCGCAAGCGAACCATCATTGATAAATCCAGTTGAGCATCGCTCTCGTCCGAGTTGGATAGCAAGCCTTTCCCAGGCCATAGCTAGGCTTGCCCAAGAACCGCCACTGCCTGGCTGTCTTCTTAAGGCATGACGATATTGCGGAGCTACTGTATGCAAAGGACAACCAGCTATCCTACTCTGGACCAGATGGACAAAACGTATTGCATGTTGCAGTTTTAGGGAGCGAAGTTGAGTGCTACTCTTTTGTACTTCTATGAATATTAATATTAGACTATTGTATTTATTTTACCATAGGTTGCCACTTGCGACACTTCATGTCTAGTATACACTAGCGGCGAATCCAGAATGAAAATAGAGGGGAGCTCTTACATCAAAATTCTAACTCAAGATAAACATACTAATAGTATATCTACCGGTCTATTGCTAACTAAATTACAAATTCATATATAAATAGAAAGGAAACAAAGTGAGGAATCAAAATATAACAAGTGTGGTACCTTGCTATTTACTGGATAGAATGAAATATGTGAGGACGGATCATCGACCATTCGACCTGTAGATGAAAATATAAAACTTAGTGATGCAATTTCAATTTATGAATACTTATAAAAATAAAAATTGAAATAAAACTTACGAACGTACTAGTATAAAAATAAAAATTGGAATAAAACTTACAAAGGTACTAGTATTAAGTACGACACAATTTCACTTTATGATTTTTAATCTCTTAAAAGCGTCGAATGATTCATTTATTATCAAGCCTTCTAAATATCTTTTTCTAAATGTAACACACTTTCAAGTCATTAAACCTGTCTTAATAATCTTCATTACTTCAGAAACCCATTACATCTAAAAGTGCTGTGATCAAATCGTAATCCATAAATCAAAAATGATAAAGGATACTACTTAATTTGCCGGTACCATACCTACTTATCCCAAAAAGTAGCTGGCCCTAGTTTCCTTCTTTTTTTTTAGGCCAGACGACTAAGCATGTTGCTAATTACAAGCCTATGAATCCTCTAGAAGCCCAAATGCACTGAATCTAACGAACAATTGAACAACAGGACTACAGGAGGAAGGAGGTGGAGGAGCAACATGAGCAAGAGTACTATGCATAGGTGCTACATCCATTACCCGGTCCTTGGGACACCATTTGGAGACGAGGCCGCTCATCGAGGGCCCAACTGTTGCCGTTGCAGCCTTGTCGAACCCCTCGCGGCGCTGCTCGCAGAGCACCACCATCTGGGGTAGGTGGGCAACCAGCGTCACCGTCTCATCATTCGCGGCCCTCCTCGACTCTGGTCCATGTGTGATTGCTTTCTTCTTCCTCCCGATTCCTAAACTCCCAGTCCCAGTTGTTGCCATGGCTCCTCTGCTCAACTTCGCGTGGGGGATACTAGGATTGGGGGGTGGTTCCGGTGACCAAAGGTGGAGCTGGAGCTCCAATAGTAGATCCGCCCCTGGTATATACCTTAGTATTTCTTGCTTAAAATCATTCATATTTGTTGGTACTCGGCAGGAGTACGTAATTCTTCATTCATATTTGTTGAATCCATACAACTACTCACACGAGTGCATTGCATTAAACAAAACCATTATGCTATCCCCAGCATAATCAAATGAACATTTGAGCACAAGTCCACCACTTGCCTCAAAAACAACTCATACAACCATTCACATGAGTGCATTGCATCAAGCAAACTCCATCATGCTATCACCAGCATAATAATCATCTCAACATAGCACATGCACAAGCACCACATATGCCATAACCAAAATCACTTTGCAATGCCAATTTCACTATTCAACCAATTTTTCATCACATGATCTCACACCAAGCCTTTCCCAGGTCATAGCTAGGCTTGCCCAAGAACCGCCACTGCCTGGCTGTCTTCTTAAGGCATGACGATATTGCGGAGCTACTGTATGCAAAGGACAACGAGCTATCCTACTCTGGACCAGATCGACAAAACGTATTGCATGTTGCAGTTTTAGGGAGCGAAATTGAGTGCTACTCTTTTGTACTTCTATGATATTAATACTTAGACAATTGTATTTATTTTACCATAGGTTGTCACTTGCGACACTTCATGTCTAGTATACACCTAAGTATTTCTTGCTTAAAATCACTCAGTTTTTACTTAGTTACAAACAATCGTCTAGTGGATCTCACGCTTTTCCTTCTTCCCTTGTATACTCCCTCGTTTCCCGTGTCGCCTCCCGGAAAACACTTCAGTGCTGAGCGTAACAACGAACTGCATCTCAATTAGGCCGTTGCAGCAGTATCATGTTTTTTGGTCGTCGCATATTCATCGTACTCTTATCTATGTATTCTTATCAAAATTGTAGGGATGAAAAAGAAGTTACGAGAATGGAAAAAGGAGCTCACCAAACAAGAAGGGGACTGCAGGGGAAGAACGCCTATGCACTTCGCAGCAGCACGGGGGTTTCATGAAAAGGTCATGCTAGGATTAGAAGCTGACAGATCTTCAGCATATCAGTCCGACAACAATGGTTCATTCCCCCCACAAGTGGTAACCATGGAAAACAGTATCGGTGTAGTTCATGAATTGCTCCCAAAATGCCCCGACTGCGCCGAACTGCGAGATGAACAGGGCAGAACCTTCCTCCATGTTGCTGTCCACAAGCAAAACCTTCTTACAGTTATTACTTGCGCTTTTCAGGTACAGAGGCTCCCGTCAATCCTAAATATGCAGGACAATGAAGGCAACACGAGCCTACACCTTGCTGTCAAGGCCGGGAACTTAAGGATTTTCTGTTGTTTAATGTGGAAGAAGGCAGTTCGGTTAGATTACCAAATAACGAGGGGCAAACTGCGCGGGATATTTCAATGAGCAAGCAGCCCACAGGGGTTTTATTTTGGTTGGTACGTAATTACATCTAGACCATGTTTGTTTAGGTTTTTTCTTTGAGAAATTTTACAATATATTATACTGGTAGTATAAAATAAGCAGCAGAAATCAGATTTAATAAATGATTTGTTGAGGAAATTCTACTACTCTACTACCCGTACCTTACGATACTTTATCTGCTAATGTTTGCTCATGCTGAACTTGGCATTCACCGGCGTGATTGCTTCCGCGGGCCTGAACCAGATGAGGAATGGAAGCAAAGAAGATCTTGGATTCGACAACCACTGTTGGCATTGTACCGATGTAAATCGTAACGATTGAATTCACAGCAGCTTTCACAATACCTGGTGGATACCAAGACGGCGTCCGCACACCGACGGTCGCCAAGAGCTAAGCTTTCCAAGCATTCATCGTCGCCAACAACCGAGCTATACGCGGTGCTTGCTCCTGTCGCTCGCACAACTGCAGTTCTTACATGGTTGACGGCTCTCATTGATTGATCTTGCTTGGTTCAAATATCTAATTCATAAAGAACTGTAGACACATACATGATCTAATTGGATACTGAAGTTACTACTACTGATACTTAAATAGAGAAGCGCATAAATATATTTGGGTAGAAAAACGATGTTAGTACTATTTGTGCAGCTCAAGAAGCCAAGGACAGAAAATAGAAGTTCTGGAGCTTGCAAGGAAAAGGAAAAGATAAAGTTACACTTGAAGTGCCCAAGAAAAAAGATAAACAGAATATGACATCTCATCCTGAACCAACATTCAATTCTTGCATGTAATCCAACATTTCTATCTAGTTTGACGGCAGATTGATTAATCACTCATCTAAATTCAAGAAACATTGACCAAAACCAAACACACTCGTATAATGATATACATCATGCTTGATCACTGAGACAGCCAACAAGAATCGAACAGCCAGAAAAGCTTAACTGATGCCAAATGAAAGCAGAATTATAGAACAATTTTATTGTTGGGGCAAGAGGCAACGCAAAGCTACCCCAAAACCTACTCACAACTAAAGTCTTTGTGTCACACTGTAACACAGGACGAAAGAACAATCACACACATCGACATATCAACTGCATGTTGTAACCTAACTAAAGCATTGTGATTGTCTGTCCACTCGACTCTAAACTTCTCCAAGAACTCAATGAACCCACACACCTTGTCACGAGAGAAGCAAACAAAAGGAAACTAATGCAATTTACATAGTTAGATGTTGTACCATGCATTCCAGAGGCAAGAAGAGCTACTTACTTCCATATGCACTAACATTGCAATGTTGTTATTAGTAGTACGCTGTTGATGTAGACTTTTGCCTACGGGGATATTGAGCTGCCATTGTGCAGGTTCCTTCTACCAAGCCTCTGATCTTCAACTGGAGCAAAGATCTCTTGACTAGCACTTTCAAGTAAAAGTAAAATCCAAACCAAGGACTTACATGGAGAGAGTTTGCAAAATAATCATCAGTAAATTTACAAAAGGGGGGTATAGGTACTGAAGTAAAAAAATCACCAAATAATCCTTACTTGAACTGACCATACACACGATAATTTCTAGTCCTGGAGTGATTTGCAATGTCCAATGCATGGTTAACCAGAAACAGGTTATAAGAACAATGATTTTTACTACTATATTGAAATATAAAAATTAGAAACATACGGCAGTTGCGCAGGAAGATATAGCAAAATGGAACTAAAAGCCAGTTGTGGGCAAGTGCTAACCATGTCACTAGCTCATTAGTACCACATGGGAACATCCTGAGCTAAACAGAATAGGTGTTGAAGATATGAATTAGGGATGAGTAGTGCAAAACTGCACTCTCTCTGAAAAAGAGGTGACCAGTAAGTTTCAGATTAGCTCTAGGTTGTTATTTCAAGTACAAACATCATTACAAGACATAAAAAAAAATAGCACTATAAATCATAGGTCCAAAGGATTAACCCTGTTTTGCTGTGAGCATTGTTTGCACGTTTTGCAATAGTGATGTAGTCGACAGAAAAAAAAATTGAGTTATCAATTCTACATTTATCCAGTATCCACTCACCCACCCGACCACCCCTAAATCATCACACCACAGAAAAACAATTTTGTGCTTGCATCATATATATTCATGAATTGATGATACCCAACATAAGGAAAGCACAAGTTACGCATCTGATTCGATCATCGGCTCTGCAATGACCTCCCATGCAATCACCGTGCAATCAACTAAGAAAAGTTTCATAAATTCTGAAAAAAATCATGGATGTACATCTCATCTTACCCCATCTACATATAAATTTTCATATCAAATTCGTCCCTCGCTAGAAGTTACAAAAGACAAATTTTCAAAAATTTGTCTTTTTGTAACTTCTAGCGAAGACTAATTTGATCATGAAAATTTAAATTTGTCTTTTTTGTAACTTCTAGCGTAGGACGAATTTGATCATGAAAATTTATATGTAGATGGGGTAAGATGAGATGTACATCCATGATTTTTTTCAGAATTTTTTGAAACTTTTCTTAGTTAGATTGCACGGTGATTACACGGGAAGGCTGATTGCACAGCAGTTGTTGCCCTGATCAATGAACAGCTGCATAACCTCGTACAGGCAATACCACAAACATCTTGAGTGCATCAACACTAAAGCCAATTTAATCAACGAGGGGAAAGGCATGAACCTGATATGTGTCAGATAAGGTAGATGTGCATGAGGCTGTGGCGCATCAGCATCTCCTCCTCCACCTCGTCAGCGTCCAAGCTGCCGCTGCCGTGGGATCCGGAGGCGGTGCAGGGGTGTCGGCGTCGCATCGTCGGAGAGCTCGATCTCGTCCTCCGCGACTCCACGTAGGCGCAACGGGGAGCCACCCATGGCATCAAATCGAAGATGGGATCAACGGCGAGTGAGGCCTCATCGTAGTAGAGGCGGGGGCCGTGGCCCGTGGAGGTGTGGATAGGTATTTAGCGTTTGAGGTTTTGAGGTGACCGAGATGGATATGGAGGAGAGGCAGGTGTGTGGATGTGAAGTGGAGCAGATGTGGCAGTGGGACTTCACGGCGGGCAGGGCGTCGGCGGCGATGGCGGGCGAGAAGGACGGCGGCCGCGGAATGCGCAATTTTTTTTTTCTATGAGGTGTGGGAGGGTTACTGAGCCATTGTTCGAGAAGTTTTAAGGGCCTGATCCAGGACTATGGCTGGATTAAAAAGATGATTTTGGTTTGTTAGACTGAAAAAGTAGTTGGAACTAGCGACTGTGGTTTTTTTTAGAATACCGTTTAGCAACTTAGTTTTTTTTGGTGATTTTGCTTTGCAGAGTGGGAAGGAGGTCGAGCGAGGCCAAGGTGAGCCCAGGCAGAGGCAAGCCGGGGAAGAGGACTCGCGAGGAGGAGGAAATGATCGGGGCCGAGCTAGGGAAGAGGCGGTGGGGCGGAGGTTAGCCGGGGAGGAGGCCAGCGGGGATGAGGGGGACGGCGGGGAGGAGTGCCACGGTCTACGAGGACAAGGCCGGCGACCGAGTGGCGGGGAGGAGGCCGAGTGGGCAAGATGGAGGTGTCGGGCGGGAGGGAGGCGACCGGGTGAAGACATCGAGGCCAGGCGCAGGCGGAGCGAGTGGGCAGAGGCGTCGAGGTGGAGTGTAGGGAGGGCAAGTGCGGAAGCAGGTGCTGGCGTGAGGGAGGCGATCGAGCGAAGGCAGAGGCCGAGAGAGCGGGCGAAGCCACCAAGCCACCTCGCAGCGATGCCTCCGTATTGCACTCTCTATATATTTAACAGGTGGCTCAATTAAGGGTGAAATCGGATCGGATACAGGTAGATATTGCTTATTCCGTATCCTAATTTATATTTTTTTCGGGAAATTTTGGAATACAGTACAAATTACGGGCGTAATTACAAATCAATACAACATGTTTATGATTTACAAAAAACCCACCATACCGAATTTGAAAATCCGTTTCGATACCCGAAACTCAAATTCGGCTAACCCTTAATCGAAAATCAAATTCGGTATGGGGCCCCACCCCATACCCGAATTTCAAATTCGCTATGCCATTACCGGATTTTCAAATTCGGGTATGGGGTGGGGCCCCATACCCGAACGCCAATTTTTCGCTTCAGACTGCACAAGACGCTCACAGATAAAAATAAAAAGGACCGTAACGACGTCAAAAATTTTGAAATTTTTATGGAGATTCCTGATAAATCAGTGATATTACCATAAAAATTTCAAATGATTTTAAGATCTGAGGAATTTTTAAAATTCAAACAATACAACTGTCCCGATAAAACGCCGGCCGACAAGTTTGAACCGAATAAAAGATGAAACAAACCACGTTAGAAAATTTTAAAATTTTGTCCATGGTTATGATGCATCACTAATGTTCCTATAAAACTTTCATATAATGATCAAGCTCTATGAATTTTTGAAACTGTCTGAATTTTTAAAAATTTGTAAATCTTGTCGAATATGGCCGAAAAATGACGAGAAAAGCACGGGCGCCCACGCAACGTGGCATAGCACTTCAGTGCGGCGAGATGGTCGGACGTTGGTCCGGCATTTTGTTACCAAAATCGAAAAGGCACTCGCGCACGCAACGCACTCGGAATCGTGGCCACTTAGGGTTTTCGTTTCCGAGACAGTGCCGGACATGGTCCAAAAATACGAAAAAAATGAAGGGCGCCTACGCAATGCGGGCTACCACTTACGTATGGGCGAGATAGCGGACGTTGCCTCGGCATTTTGTTGCTAAATCGAAAAAGCACTTGCGCCACGAAACCATGGAAACTTTTACGACGTCGAAAAATTTTGACACTCTTTATGGAGGTTCCCGATATATCGCTGATATTACCATAAAATTTCAAATTATTTTAAGATATGAGGAATTTTTAAAATTCAAACAATACATATATAAGGGCACATACAATCAAAGTTCGGATGATAAAATAAGCAATAGATTAGATGATATTACAAGGGCATTACAACAAAGGATTTAACTACCTAACTAAAGCATCTGTCATCATGGTGGAACAAATGATCGTTCGCCTATCCGGGTACAAATGTAATGATGTCATACATTTTTCGTGATATTACCCGACCTCGTTCTAGTATTGCGACCACCATCTGGACACCGCTCAATCCCTACTATGAAAGAACTCCATGGGGTTCCGCAGCTTCTCCCAATTGCCGCCGATTGGGTGGCCTATGCCGACGCCCGTGTGTATAAGACTTAAATTTTGGTTGTTGTTTATGTGGATTTCGCCTCCCATATGGGCATGTCATCCCGATTCGCAGCGTCCCCTATGTTAATACCACCCGGATTCGCGGATGGTCTGCACAACGAGTCAAGGATTTGATGCGGTTATGGACCTCGGCCGGCCGCTTCCTTGTCCCTTCTTCGAGAAGAGGAACCTCCTGCACCTCTGTGTGTTGGCTGCTGGCGGAGACATGCGAGACGCCCGCCTGCTTTTAGCTCGCACTCCACTATATGGTGCAGAGGTGTGTGTTGGGCTTATGCTTGGACAACCTAAGCGTGCTCTGCAACAATGCAAGATGCCCGCCTTTGGTGGTTGCATAACACCGTAGGCGCACTGGGTCCGGCTTTTCGGGCGGTAGTGGCATCACGGAGAGGGTTGTTCCCCAGCTTATCCCATGCAAAGGTTGCAGAGATGTGGGTGGTACGCCTCCCGTCCACCCAGCTTGAAGTACCAAAGACTGCTCATCTCGGCCAAGGGGCACCCAGAGAATCTCCGGTCCGCTAGATCACCTTGGCGGTATCAACCATCGCCTCTGTGCCATGTACGCAAACGTCGGGCTTTTGGTGGCCCCGAGGAGGTTCCTCCGCTGACTTGAATGTCCTTTTGAACTCCCTGTAATGCGATGAACTGCTTAGAACTACTAATTTGTGAGTTTAACAAGAGTATGACGATGAAACTCACCGATTGGTTGGCCCTTGCACACCGCCCCGAGCTCTAGCCGATCTAGAAAAAGGACATATCCCGCGGCCTCTCCCACCGGGTGAAGTTCTCGCGAAGCGGGTAGGCGTCGGGCGCTTGTTGAGAAATTCAGAGTCACGCTGTTCCGCCCGCCGATCCATTGGAAGAAAGCAACACCGCCCTCGTGGCCGAGAAAAGAAAGAACGATGCATGAGATGGTAGTGTTACCTCAGACAGTGGGACGCCAAGAGGGTTTACCTCAGAGGTGCGACCACGCCAAAGAGCGAGTGCGGCGGCCGTGGTTCCATGGGTAGATTGCATCATCTTCGCCAGAGGTTGCAATGATTTGGTCGGGCAACTCCGCAGAATCAAGGCGCGACGCAACTCCCATCCGGATATTCGGGCGGATGACTTCGCTGTCAAGAGGCGACAGAGAATGACATTGTGCCCTAATTTGTGTAGATTCAGTGACGCTTATTGCCGGGTTTGGCCGTGTTGATGTCTACCCCTCGGACTGCTTTTATAGTGGTGGTGAGGGGTTACTCCACACAACTACAAAGACTTGTCCATTTTGGCGGCCCGCATCCTCTCGTGAAAAGCCGCACGACGTGTCACCCATCATCAAAGCCGCACGACTGCCGCCTGCGTGAGATTCCCCGCCACCACCATCCAAATTACTTGCATGCGCTTTTGATGATGTGTGACAGTCATGCAATTTTGATGATGTGTAGTGGCACGCCCCCTCTAGACGAGGACGCCCCGTGCCCCCCGCCCGATCCACCTCGACGCGCACGTGTCCCTTTACACGGACGGGCCAGCCCCCCGCAAAGACGAACGAGGACGCCCCAGTGCCCCCGCCCGATCCACCTCGACGGCACGGTCGCCTTTACACGAGGACGGGGCGGGCCCCCGCAAAGATGAACGAGGACGCCCCTGTGGCCCCGCCCGATCCACCTCGACGGCACGCGTCGCCTTTACACGGACTTGTCACTTTCTAAGAAAAGTCGCATGACTTGTCACCCATCATCAAAGCCGCACGACCGCCACCCACCGCCGCCGAGATGGGTAGTGCTGTGTCGCTGGTGGTCTGCAGAGTTTTGTCGAATCATTTTGAGAAAGCCGAAAGTAGCTCATTGTCACATCGCATTATGAAGGTTGTGGTGTAAGGCTGCCTATTCGCCCACTCGAGAAAGTGTGCGATTTAACAAGACATGGGTGATTTGACATTATCATGCGAGCTACAATTAAAAATGTCGATGACTTTAAGAGAAGCCGCATCATCAGACATTTAAGATGACAACACATGAGTGATTTGACAAGACTAGTAGATGCAATAAATTAAGAAAGACAACTTCAGAGAAAGTCGGCATCGATTTATTTCAAATTTGGCAACACAAGAGTGATTTGACATGATAGGGCGAGAACATTTCACACATAATCAAAGCCAAATGACTACATATCAGGATTGGGGCACCTCCTACGATCGTGCCTGTGTTGTTTACATAATTTGCATTTTCGCAAACCGCCCATCCGATCACCAAGGCCCATGTCACCTTGCAACTGGTGCCCTTGGCCTCCCATGTTGTGTGCGCCTAGTCGCGGGATATGGTTTCCGTGTTGGGCCTTCCATAATCTTGTAGTTCGCCCGACAGAACGAACTCATCTTAGGACGCCATGTGTTCTTCAAAGCATGCGTGGTGTAGTAAGGCGAGATGAACTGTGATGCATCGTTCCCACCCATGTCGCGACATGCGCGGCGAGCACATGGGAGCACGGAATGTGTTGAAGCTTCGCTTGTTGCACGTGCACGCCACTTGCTCGCCTCTAGCCGACATTGTTGTACGGTGTCCCCGCGAGATACCCGGATGCATGTTCTGCTTGCACATGACCTCAAATTTATTCGTCCCGTGTCATAAATCCTTGTGCGTGGAAGTGCACCTTCTTCCTTCTCTCCGCGAGCATCTTCTCCACTCTCGGTGACGCTGACGATGCCTCTGCCGCGTTATCGCGATCTCTAAGTAATCACCACCCAGAGAATGTGAGCTCAATGATTGAACACAACGGAAGAGCGCCAGACACCCTTCAAGACGTTGTTGAACGCCTCCGCTATGTTCGTTGTCATCACGCTGTACCTATGATGGTGTCTCGCTACCAGGCGGAAATGAATACAAGAAGGTGAGATGATTTGCGCGGTTATGGTTCGCCCATACCGCTCCGCTCGGTCGTGGAGTAGCGCCCACCGCCTCGCCGGTTTCCCGCGATCCACCGGGTCAAGGTGGGCCGAGTCCGAGAAACCACGGTCCGCCTCCCACCATTTGCGAACGGAGTTGCCGCTCCCGGGATTGGTCGCCCTCCATCATCTTCGTGGTGGTCTCGTAGTGCGGCCCATATCGCTGAACTTGTGTGTTTGGTTCTGCAGCACATAGCTTTGAATCTCTTGACCGTGGCCTTGTTCTTGTACCTTGTGTATGTGTTCGCACTAAGGTGGCGATGCACCATCTTCTCGACATCGGGCCGCCTAGTCTCGGAGGATGTGTTGTCGCGCATGACATCCAACGCGGAGGATGCCTTTGTTCTCGCCCGAGACAACGATACGCGCTTCGGGTACCGACGACCCGCTTTGAGTAGAGTCAGAACCACAACCAATCGTTATTGTTCTCGCCTCGACGAGAGCTTAACGCCATCGGAGGATTTGGTTATTTGCATCGCCAGAAAGTCGCAAGCCGCCCCGTGGAACTTTCCACTAAGGAATGTCCCGCCCACGCATATGACCGGTCTACATATACCGAAAGCTTCGATGCATTGACCGAATGACCGTAATATCTCGATGAGGTACCGTCCGCCGAGATGATGGACCCATCTTCTAGTATGATGGGCTCATCGCCATCGCGAATCGAAAGTGCCCGGTTCGCTATGGCGATCTTCCGCAGCAACCTAGGGGCATAGTTGAAAGACTCTCGAATCCTCGAACAACATCTTCAATGCCTTCGCTTCTCTCCATGCCGTATGGTACGTGATGACCATCCCGCTTCTAGTCCGACCTCCTCGATAATTTTACGGAGTCATCCCTATGTCCGCTCCAACAATGGTCACGAGGAGCCGAGCTATGAACCTCAAGGCCCACAAGTCGGTTCATGTTCCTTATGGACTCTTCCGCACGATGAGGCCTATTTCTACTTATGACAAAGTAGTCCTCGTGCTTGGGTCTGTGGAACCCGCACATAGAAGGGACAATCCGGAACTTCGGCACCTCACCTCATACGAGGAGGGCTCCGACCGGAGACGAGTGTGCTCCGCCTTGTCGTGACGGCATACTTGCTAAGAAAGTGAATGGCCTCCGCCTTTGTTACGAAACGCTGGCGCTTTGGACATCGCTCGAGTACCCCAATGTGGATATGTTATCAGAATCCGTGAGGGTACAATCCAACCGACCGATGGCCCTCAAGTATTGTATAGCCGGTGTTGGGTCATCATTGTCCGCCGCTTCTTCATCCCCGCTCGCCGCCTTCATCATCCATGCATTCCCCATCCACCTCCGCCGCCTCCTTCTTTCTTCGCCTCCCGATGCCCCCTCCTCTACAATTGATGGTTCGGTGGTGCATGTGATATGTCATGTTCTCATCGCCGGAGGTAGAGGCCACCTCTCCTGCTCGTGCCGTGGCAATATCTCCACGATACTCCTACCTCAAAATTCTCTTCACCGCTTATGACATACAAAGCCCATGCGCTTTCATTCCAGAACGGAAGAGCGTACACAACCATCGAAATGTTGGGGACAAACCGTGATTTAACCCCATCGAAACGAACTCAGGCGTCTCAAGGTTCACACGCAGAGAGCGATGACATGTGATTTGAGCCGCCAGAGTTCATTCGGGTGGCTATTGTGCTATCTACGTAGACAGCTATCAACGCCACGACTCTCCCGCAAAACTACGGGCCGCTCTCCAAATAAATTTTAACAGCATGTCCATCTGTACCAAATATCGCACTATTAATGTACTAAATACCCTAATAACACAAAAATAATACACACTCATGACGATTTCTAACTAACCTTCTCAAAGCTGTATCGAAGTTCAATAAAGCTGGAGCAATGTGCCAATTAAATCTTCCTGAAGATTACCTGCAATATGAGAATCCCGAAGAAATAAATAAAAATTTTGAACTTTGTGAAAATTTCAACAAGCTATGAGTACCAACACACTAATATCTCGCTCCGGTCTCTCTGCTTGCCTTGCCTTGCCAACACGCTCGCTATTGTGAACGCTATAATGCCATCGCAAAGGATTTATAGCAAGGGAAAGGAAGGACGCAGCTCATAGGAACCGCTCGATCGGTGCTTTCGTAGCGATGATCGCCAGAGATTCCTCGCCACCACCATCCAAATTACTTGCATGCACTGTCGCCACCTTTTGCCAAACGTGAAATTTCGGTATGGGGACATAACAGTCATGCAATTTTGATGATGTGCGTGGCGTGTCGTCGTACTTTTGATGACGGGTGACCGGTCGGGCAGTTTGATGATGGGTGACAAGTCATCCAGCTTTCATGATGTGTAGTGGCGGTCGTGCGCTTTTGATGATAGGTGATCGTCGTAACCACGCGCCAGGCACTTAAGTCCATCTAAGTGATTTTGTGACATAGAATGGGGCTTGGCCACGCCCCTGTGTAAAGGGGACACGTGTCCGCCGAGGTGGATCGGCGGGGCCCGGGACGCCCTCGTCAGGCCGCCAGGGCCTTGCCACGCCCCCGTGAAGGGGACACGTGCCGCCGGAGGTGGATCGGGCGGGGCCCGGGACGCCCTCGTCAGGTTGCTAGGGGCCTTGCCACGCCCCCGTAAAGGGGGACACGTGTCGCCGGAGGTGGATCGGGCGGGGGCTTGGGGACGCCCTCGTCAGTGCTAGGGCCTTGCCACGCCCCCGTAAAGGGGACACGCGTTCGCGGAGGTGGATCGGGCGGGGCCCGGGACGGGCAAGGCACCACGCCGCTTTCGCCGAGACGACAACACGCCGCATCCCGCTTTTCGATCGAAAAGGCAGAAGGATTGATCGATTTATAAATGCCGACAAATGACCACCGATTTGATTTGGACCACCGGTAGTGGTTATCTCGAGTCCAAAAGTCAAGAATACCTAACTTTGGTACATCATCCGCCTGTGATGTGTTTCATCTGCACCTATATACTACATCGCCTACTAGCTTTGTCACACACCTATTACCTTTATCGACCGAGACGACACCACTCGCACCACGCCGCTTTGCCGAGACAACAACACGCCGCACCCCGCCAAACTGAAACGACAACACGCCGATCCCGCCAGATCAAACGACAACACGCCGCATCCCGCTTTTCAGACTCAAACCATGCTAGGGTGGAGGCCGAGTCCATGACTCATTTGGGTTTGCAAGACAATGAGGGTTATGTTAGAGAGATTGCTCTGTGGTTCCAACTCGCTAGGATGGTAGTTGAGAACCCATCTCGATCGGATCTCTTCCGAAGTTGCGGAACCAGATCGCTGAAGTTGATACTCCCCGTCCAAGAATGGCTCATGGTTTCGAACCGGATACCTATTCAGATCAATAGTCCCGTCCCGAGCAAATGATGTTATGGTGCAAAGTTGGTAGCCCCGCCATTGTGTGCCATTTGGGTTGTATAACCATATGGAGATTGATGTACCCCAACCAAAGAGATCATTCAGACACCTCCAACAAATGTTTCCACCCCAAGACTCAAGCGGATCTCGCAAGACGTGTTCAATGAATACCCGCTCTCGTAAAGAAACAAATACACCATTATGGACACTATTGCTCATATAGACAATATAATTCTTAACATCATTAAGTAAATCTTTATGTGTCTCCGGATCATAATAAACCCAAATATGTAAAATCATTTAATGTTGAACTCAATTTAACAGATTTGCTTTATGATCATTAATGAACCTTGTTATGGCTATTAACAAAATAATAGTATAATGGCTCAAAAAATGATAAATTAATTCATATTAGGTTCCTAAAACATTAAGGACCCATGTGTGTAAAAATATGCAAAGTAAGATTTAATTTGCATGTTCTTAATGAAAGGAAATATTAATTTTGGCAATGAATAAATAGGTAATCTATTGCAATTAAAGTTAAAATAATGCCAAACCAACCATAAAACACTCCATGGGTTATTCCCTGCTAATACTTGGAAAATGAATCAAAGATCATGTATGGTGTAGTTAGAAACTTAAAACGAAACTTGGCCGATTTAAGGTTTGCAAGTGTGGTCATTTAGTCTGTTTCAACGATAGATAAAATAACTCATCCAAATACTAAAATCAGTAAAATCAGTTTAGAAACGCTGTACAAAGTTTATACTACCATGATCTGTAAAAAGAATCATATTCCATTAAGGTTTGCCTATTAATCTCATTAGATCAAAACCCTTAAGTGATTAACCTTTTGATTCACTTTTGGCCGATTCCGAATAACGTTAACTTTACAATATCACTTAAGTCTTTTCAACAATGAATATAATGTATCAGCCAAAGCCTAAAATTTATAGAAATAGCTTAGGATTGTTATACAAAGTATAAATCATGGTGTTATGAAGAAATAACCAAAATTCATCATGTTTTGCATATTAATCCTAATAGCTAAATAACCCTAAGTAATCACATTGCTTTAGGCCTTAATGCAAATGATGTTATCTTTAGGTAATAATGAAGGAATCAGAAGTTAAGTTATTTTTATCACCGTAACCTTCTCAAATGTACGAATGATCTCGCCGGTTAATCATTAATCTCCATATGGTTATGCAACCCAAATGGCACACAATGGCTGTGGCTACCAACCCGCACTATAACATCATTTGCTCGGACGGACTATTGATCTCAACAGTATCCGTTTCGAAACCGCGAGCCATTGCCGGACAGAGTATCAACTTCAACGCAGCCTGGTTCCGCAACTCTAAGAGATCCGATTAGATGGGTTCTCAACCGCCATCCTAGCCGTGTTCGAACCACAGAGCAATCTCTAACATAACCCTCATTGTCTTGCAAACCCAAATGAGTCATGGACTCCCACCTCCACCCTAGCATGGTTTGAGTCCAAAAGCGGATGCGCTGTTGTCGCTTTCACCAAAAGCGGATGCGCGGTTGTCGCTTCAGCTTTGAAAAGCGTGGTGCGCTGTTGTCGCCTCACCGAAGCAGCAGGGTGCGAGTGGTGTCGCCTTACCGATAAAGGTAATAGGTGTGTGACAAAGCTAGTAGTCGATGTAGTATATAGGTACAGATGAAACACATCACAGAAAGCGTATGATGTACCAAAGTTAGGTATTATCGACTTTTGACTCAGATAACCACTACCGGTGGTCCAAATCAAATACGGTGGTCATTTGTCAAGATTTATAAATGCAAATAATCCTTCCCGCTTTTCTTTTGTGGCATGTGTTATAATCTCAGCTTTAATAGATTTGTTGATTATATGATTCACCTGCCATGTCTGATGCTTGTCTGCTTATTCATGTAGATCTAGATGTCGGTGACTCTGAAAGGCTTCGATCTCAAAAAGATAACCAAAATTCATCATGTTTTGCCAATTCACGAGACAAAGCAAGACAGAGCGGTCACTTTTGCTGTTTTTCTGTCTCGATGCGCGGCGCGAATCGAATCGATTCTTCTTCGACCGCCCCAAGGTAAAGACCTAGCGGCATCGCCAAGACGAGATGTTGCAGCCGACGTCAGCGGCTACCACGAATTCGCGCCGCAAACACCACGACGTCAGCAGACAAAGATGGCGTTTTTCCACGCGTCGATTTTTTCATCCGGACCCTACCGTCCCTTCCGGCGCGCAAAGACCCCCATCCACCTCGACGGCACGCGTCCCCTTTACACGGACGCGCCAGTGCCCCCGCAAAGACGAACGAGGACGACCCCAGGCCCCCCGCCCGATCCACCTATGACGGGCACGTGTCCCCCTTCACACGGGGACGTGGCAAGGCCCCCAAGAAGACGAACGAGGACGCCCTCGGCCGCCACGCCCCGGGCGCCGGGCGAGCAGGCGCCTCGCCACTGCCGCCGGGCGCCACGCGGCGCAAGATCGCCGCGGCGGCGTGCTCGCCTTGCCGCTAAGCCGCCACGCGGATCGTCGCCGGGCGCAGTAGGCGCCTCGCCGCTTTCTTGCCAAAGCCGCCACGCGGATCGGTCGCCGCGCAGGAGGCGCCTCGCCACCGCTTCGGCGCCACGGGTCGGCACTGCCGGTGGGCCGTGTTTCGCCGCCAGATATAGATACATCCGCATTAAGCGGCTTACGCCGCTTCCTTGCGCCTTCAACTTTCACTTCTTCATCTTCTTCGCCTAAGCCTTTTGCCTTCTTCGTCTCCATGGCGCCTCCATCCTCGCTTCCACCGCGACTCCGCCACTTGAAGAGGATGGCCATCATCGCGCCAAGGGCACCTTCCGCTTTCGCCGGGACCTCCACGCCTTGTGCTCTCCGACGAGATCGCCGCCCACACTGGGCACTAATGGCTGGCCTAGTCCCGCCTTTCTCCGACTTCTTTCTCACCGCCCTCCATTTTTATGGGGTCCACCATCTTCACCTCACCCCCAACTCCATCGTCTTCCTTTCCATCTTCGCATACTGCGGAAATGTTCATGGGGTGATGCCGAATCTTCCCTCTTCCGCTATTTCTTCATCTGCCGCGCCCACCGACAACGCAGGTAGCGGGAGTCGCTATTTCCGCTTGGACGGATGGCTCTCCGCTACATTGCCTTCCACCAGATCCAATCGAAGGCATGGCGCAGCCGATCGGCTGTCAGACATCAACGGCGATCGCTGAGTCGACGCTTTGCGGTGCTCACGGAGCAGCGAGGCCTCCGAGAACTCGAACTCACGGCCGAAGAGATGGCGAGTTTCGCCATGGCGCCCGCTACAATAGATCGCGGACGCCGGATTAATCTGGGCGTTGTGACCCGGACTTCATGTCCCGGAGAATCGCCGTCGCCGCTGCCCGCTTCGCATGGCAATATACGGGCGACGACGACGAACGCAAGACGTGGCTCGGGCGTAAGTCTTAATTTTCCTTTAGCTTTTTCGCGCGACATGCTTTTTTCGGGTTTCGTACCAACCGCAGCCACCCTTTGTCTTTTGCCAGCGCGGAAACCCGGAGGAGTCGGCCTCAGAGATGGGTCGCCGCTAATGCAAGCAGCCCTGGCAAGCTTTTTCGGCGGCGGCGCGGCCGCTCGCCGACTTGGAGCACGCGGAGCGCCTGCAGGTTGTCAGGTTGTTCCCGCCGATGGACTCCACAGGGCCTGCCGTGGTGCCACCCCGCGGCCCGCTGGTGATTAGGGATACGACCACCGCCAACGATCGGGCCACGAGCAAACGGCCAATTGCCCCGGACGCCACGGGCTCGGACCCCAAGAGGGTCCGGGTCATGGACCAAACTCCTGCCGCCGCCAGCCCTGACGCGGCGGCATCTTCACAAGGGGCGGCAGCGCAGACCGCCCCAGCCATGACTTCACCTCCGGTGCTGACGCCTCAGCAGCCAAAGACCCTGCCTTCACCGACACTTTTTCCCTGGCCCGGTCCCAACGATCATGGCGGCCAATATCTTCGACCACGGAACCCGTGCCACCGCCCATCAGGGTGGCCTCACGCTCCCGATGGCCGCTCTTAGCTTGAGGGTGCCGCCAAGGGCGGCCCCTCAAGACGCACCGAGGGCGCAGACGCCCTCAACGCCTGCCGAGGCGGCAGATGCCTCCGCCAGACGCTTCCCGCCGCGCCGCAGTGAGGGCCGAGGAGGACGCCCTCAAAGACTGGCGGCCCGGACGCTTTGCTCCTCGCCCCATTGCCCCGCCGAAGCGCTTGGTCGAGCTCTTCACCGAAGTTTGGCGATATTCATGCCGCCTGGCACCGCTATCGCTACCGCCGCCAGTATGGGGCCCAGACGGCCCAAAGAATTGGCGCCGATGAGCGGCGAGTTGGAGCGGAGCGAGAGAGAGCGGCAATGCTTTGGCGCAGAGAGGGCTAACACGACCGCCATGCAACGACGCGGCGAGAGAGTCAAGAGCGGCCCAGAGGGCCGAGGCGGCGCTGAAGACTTCGGAGCTCGAGTCCTTCCGCCAAGCGCAACCTCGCCATCATGCTCAAGAAATCCTTCCAACAAGACGAAAAGGTGCCTGGAGCCCTTGGGGGTGGCGCTGAACGCGCCGCTGGAGGATTCTGCCCTGCAGTTCGCCCACGCGACCAACCAGGCCGCGGAGGCACTTCGGGGGCTGCCTGCAGCCCTGGCCGCCCGCTCTGCCAGAGAGGGGCGGGAGGTCGCGATCATGACCGTGACCTACACGCTGGCCCGCTGCGCCAGCCGCGACGCCGCCTTCGATCCCATGGCGGTGGTGACGGCCGACATCGAGGGAGACGCGGCGCAGGCGGAGGCGCTGCGCTGGGTCACCGAACACGTGGGTCGGATCGCCGCAAGTAGAGCAACCGATCATGGACGCTCCACTCCGCTAGCCGTGGAAGGCGATGACGATGGCGAGCTCGACTTCGCAACGATGCGTGAAGGGCCCGCAACCTTGTTGTTCTTTTTAGTTTTATTTCCTTTGCTAACTCGCTCATGCGGTACGACTACTTGAGCGTAATTCAAATAAATGTGGATATTTCTTAGTTAATGTTACCCAAGCTTATCTGCTTTTGTATGCTCGAATTTGTCGTTAGATCGTCAGCGACCAAACTTTACATAAAAAGCGTTTGCATGATCTTACGCTCTTGCATGATCTTACGTTTTGCATTTTAGTTCATTAAGTGTTTGCAATTTAATAGTTATAATATCGAATTCAAGATGCAAAAATTATTTAGATTAATAGAATGAATCTAAACATCAATTTGTTGTATCATGTACATGTGAATAGTATTCATTTCTTAATTAACATTGCATAAGATTTAGTTTGAATACACTAGACCTATTATGATAGGTTACTGCTTATATCTTCGTGCTTTTTAATAAGGTTCTGGTAATACAAACATCTTAATTATAGATTTCTTCATTGTTATGGAGTCATTAACTCACATTACCAAGTTTGGCAATCATAATACTTTAGGTTATTCTCGCTAATGTGATTAATATTTAAAGCATAACTAATAAGATTATTTGTACATATTATGGTAGTCTATACTTTGGAGGACGCTTTCTAAATTGATTTTATAAATTTTAGGGCTTAGATGATTCATTATATTTATTTCTGAAAAGGCTTACGTGGTATTATTAAGTTCACGTTACACGAGATCGGCGAGAATGGAGAACCGAATGATTAACACTTAAGGGATTTTGCTCTAACGAATTTTATATGACAAGCAAATCGTAATTGAGATGTTTTTCTATGCTTTGGTTGCCCATATACCAGGTATGTTTCTCGACTATTTTCCCAAAATTTATGTTTAGTCCAAGAGTTTTACAAGCCACCTAAAAGGCTTAAGTATTTTCGAATCGCATGCTTTGTGAACGCTACAGTTCTTGCTTTAGTAGGATTCATAAAAAGGCAATTTATAATTGACATATTATTCGAATATGGTATTATACGCACTAAACAGCTATTTTTTAACATTTACCTTCAAATTTACATTTAGACGACATACATTACATATTGTCTAAAAGGTTTAAGTAATATGGTTTTCGTGCGTTTGTGCTCACCTAAGGTATTTATGGCAACAAGTTTTATATGTGAAGAAGGTTATAAATGAAATGTTTCTCCAGATTATGGTAGTACATATATCATATAATGCTAGTGAACTATCTTTCACTATTTTTCCTTTATATAAGATATTTTACGGTTGCCAAAAAATCTTATATGACCATTTTGGCTAGTTGTTGGTCATAGTGAAGTCGTGAGTTCAATTGATTCAAAAGTGGTCTTAACAATTTCGAAATTTTGTAGAAATTTTTTGTTGACAGATTTTATTACGCTTTTTAATTTTTGAGCTATGTAATAAATTGCAAAAATTTTGTAAAAATTATATTTATGCATCCTATGTGTCCTATTATTTTATAATATTATTTTCTTTAGTATGTTGTTTCATATTTGCATGTGTTTCTTTAATGTATTACTTTGGGTATTTAAAAGTCCTTAATTCAAAAATCAAACCCGCCTTTAAAAAATCAAATCACTTTATTCATATTTCTTGGATTTTGGGATGTTACGCCTTGTAAAAAATGTCATTGTCTCCTTATGCCGCCCACCCCGCCTTTCTAGTGAAGTCCTCTGGGTGTATGAGTCTGGGCATGTGTCTCCTCCGCCCCACTACTGGGTGGATGGCCTGCACTCCCCCGTGCCTCACGGCTGGTCGAAATGCTCGCCTTGTGGAAGGAGGCCCTGCTGGAATGTGTATTGTCCTCCGCCGCATGGATATGGTTGTACCATGCACTTGCATCCTCTGGCCCCTAGGGGAGCCAGATAGAGTACGCCTGGCCGCTCCATGTGAGGTCCCCGCCTCGAGGGAGGAGGTCCATGTCGCCGCACACCAAAGAAGTAGCCCAAGAAGGAAGGTAGGGGCGACATGAAGTCAAACTCAAAATCTCCCGCCGCTTCCAAAGTTGTGTGTGACTCATGTCCGTCCCGAACGAGTGTGATAAATGGGCACCTCCGTCCGTGAGGAAGGACCGGTCCTTCGTCATGGTGTGCGAAGGCCGCAATGGTACTTCAACGGGGGGAGAACGACGTCGCGATGAATGGCCTTGCATGGGACGTGGATGCACGACGCCCAGCCGGCTGCACGCCAAGACCGGAGGGACGACTTCGCAGACCGCCTGCCTCGTGAGTTACGAAAGGTGGTCCATGGGAGCATCTTCATAGTCATGCAAGGGAGGACGGAAGATCCTCCAAGACGACGGACGCCGAGAGGACTCGGACCCCTAGACGCGAGGTACCGCCTCATCTGATTTCGGTGACGAGGAGCTAGAGGTGCTCGCAGCTTTGGGCCGCAAGTTGATCCGCTTGGGAATATAGCTCCGATGCCTCCCTGGTCTGCATGGTAGTATGGGGTATTAGAACTTGGGTAGAGAAATTTATGAAAGGCATTAGTACGATATTGGGAGTACCAAAATATGGACTTGTCGAGTTCGGTCCTCTCGATAGTCCATGGCTCTTTCCTCGACCTCGACCTCCCCCGCCAAGAAGTGGGACGCGCGCGTGCACGGTACCATCTAAGGTAGTTGTCATATTCCGTGAGGGTCATATGGCCCGAGGGATGGACAACCTCCTCAAACGCCTCAAAGATCCATCGTATAATATGCGGAGCGTGACGACGGTCCGCTCCATCATGCGGCCGACTTCCCTTCGCTTCTCCTATAATCGCAAGGACGTAAGATTTTGAAATTTGCATATAGGGGCAAATATTTAAAATAATTAAATGCATACCCATGAGAGTCCCCCGCCGCCCCGCTGGCCGAACAGGACTAGTTGCCGCCACCCGAATCGCCTCGATCCGCTCGGCGAGTAGACCTCACCACGCTCATGTACAAATGAAGCACGAGTCATCCACAGCCGTGGTCGATCGCGGCAACAAGAAGAGATACGGCCGCCACCGCAAGCTCTTCGCTGCTCCATGGTCCATGGATCCTGTGACATGTTCTGCGGTCAAGAAGTCCAAGTCGGCGATAACACGCATGTAGCTCGCGGGGTCACCAAATGACAACCATCGAGCTTGGCGCATCCAACGGTGCCCCATTGTAGGCGAGTATTCCCAGATGTCATCTTGTACGACAACAGGTAGTACCTCCCACGCATCTCCGCCGAGATCGGAGGTACTCCCAACTCCACATCTCAAGGAGTTGCATCCAAAGAATAGTGCCCCCGCAAGTATGCCGCTTGCATGCATCGCACAAACCACTAGAGGTGTCCGCTAGATCACAGATCCTCACCGTAGGGTCGATGTCATTAAGGTTGCCGCTAATCGACGAGCAATCCACACGATGTGCGGAAGATGATGTCTCCCATGGTCGTCGTGAACATGACACCACCCAAAGAAGTAGTACAGTACACTTCAGAGTGGCGCCCACCAGATCTTCGCAGATCGAGGGCATAGATTGTATTCCTCAGTAATCCTCAGAGCCAAGTCATGGAGACACCATTTTCCTTCTATTCGTATGGGACACCAACCCGCATGAACTCCGGATTAAGAGAGTCCATAATATCGCACATTACGCATATGAAATAACGTTATGTCATGTAATACCTCTCCGCGATGTAATCGCAGAAAATGCCGCTTGTCGGTCGAGGAAGAACCAACTACCGTCCCTCGATGGGCAGTGCCGTTAGCATGGCCACATCCTTCAAAGTGATAGACATCTCACCGAATCTGTAAGTGAAAGGTGTGTGTCTCGCCGCCATCGGCCGACGAGACCGTGAGAAGTGCACAATCGATGGCGTGAATGGGCGTGGTCAAGCCTCCTTCGAAATGAGCCCCATCCATGAGGAGCGCAAATGGTAGTAGACCCGCACGAGCTAGTGGAATGTGGAATCGATAGTCCATTTTTTATCTTGTGCAAAGGATCGGCTTGCAAGAGGGTCCAATCAAACATTAACGACAAAGTGGTTATGTATCTTCAAAAAAGTGATGGCATCGTAATATAGTAATGCGCCGGACCATAGTTCTTGCAGAATTGGCCTCGCACGATGTCCGCATCGATCGACTCAAGGAATAGCTCGGATCGCAATGGCCGCCATCACGCGTCGCTCAAACGAAACGGCTCGTAACGCTCTTTCTCACGATATCTCTTTTTCAACGCCGCAGAATTGCCAATGATCTTGCTCACAGATGGTTGAAATGCTCATAAGCGAAGTCGTCACTTATAGAGCAAACCGCTTGCTTTCACGCTGCGGAGAAAGCAAACCACCGCAAATAATGGAGCAAATGAGCTCGCAAATCGTCATGCATATTTTCGCCACATCAATTCAAAGAAATTAGTCGCTTTAGCACGGGTCGAATTGCGCCGCTATGCTACAACGCTGCAGTACAGCCGGTCACTCCATGCTTTGTACTTCTCGTTGTCGTTTCTCAGATCGAATATTTCCATCGAACAAATGCCATGCATGCGGGCGGGATCGGGCGACATGCAACGATATGTGCACGCTGGGGACCCGGATATTGCATGCAACGAACGGCGAAACATTCAGCGACGCTGGGGCCGAGAGGTTTTAGTTTCGGAATGAGTTTCCGGTATGGGGGTTCCCACCCCATACCCGAATTTGAAAATCCTAGATGGCATAGTCGATTTGAAATTCGGTATGGGTGGGCCCCATACCCGAATTTGATTTTCCTAAGAAGGTTAGCCGAATTTGAGTTTCCGGTATGCGTAAACGGATTTTCAAATTCGGTATGACCGGGTTTTTTGTAAATACGCAAACATGTTGTATCGATTTGTAATTACGGCCCGTAATTTGTACTGTATTCCAAATTTTCCATTTTTTTCGGGATTCGGAGTTGGATACAGATGTTCCAGATACGGATACGAATTCGGATTATTCGGGATTCGGATACGGAGCGGATACCTGACGGATTCGTGTCGGGATCGGATATCATAATCGGATAGTAGTATAGTACATAATTGTGTACGTAATAGAACGAATGAAGCATTAACCTTACAACATTAGCTTCAAGTCATAATTATTTCAACGTAGGATAGTAGTATAGTTAGAGGTGCAATTTAGTGACTCAACTAATTCCAGAAATTTGAATAGAAAAGAAGTTTATCAAATAAGTTGAACAAATCAATTTAGGTAAAAGCATTATGTCATCACTCTATTTGTTTGTTAATAGATTTGTTGAAGTTCACGCTTAATAACAAAGTAGTGTTTTTTTAGTGCCAGTATCAAACAACTATTCTATCTATCCAATAATGAACCAAATTAATGGAAGAAAAACTGATTTTATCCGGATATCGGGTTGGATATTTACCGGATATCGGGTCGAATATTACTCTTCCCATATCCTAACCCATATTACATGAGATTTTCGGATACAGATCGGATATTGCTCTTTCCATATCCTAACCCATATTACATCGGATTTTTTGGATACGGATACGGATAACATCGGTACGGATTTTAAACAGATTTAGGATCGAATCGAGCAGATATTTCCTGTCATGTTTTCACCCCTAGGCTCAATCAACGGTGAGATGCCTCGGCCACTTGATAGGACTACAATCAACTCACCCACCGGTGAACTTATGCATTGAATATGGGATGCTACGAAATTTGGGAGGATAATCCCACAGCCTGGACGTAATGACTGCGTTTGGTTGGATGTACGAGAATGAATAGGATGGGATGGTATAAAATGGATGGGATAATCCTGGATGAGATGGTACAGGAAAGGTGTTTGGTTACCTGAATGGAATGATACAAGATTTTATTTGGTTGCTTAGATGAAATGATACAGGATGATACAAGATGATGTTTGGTTGAAGGGATGAGATTGGATTGAGAGATAAGGTTGGTTTGAGGGATGGTGCGAGTGAACGATCCTATCCTGGACCAATTGGTTCGGCCAAATTTTCCGTACGGGATGGTGCAACATCTTTTTGGAATATTCTAAGAATCTGTACCTTCTCATCCTGTATCAAATGGTTTCGTTCAGCCAACCAAACGCAAAAACAGAATCAAATCCTATACGGGACGATTCGGTTCACCCTCGTACACCCAACCAAACGCTCCCTTACTGAACATAGAAAATTTTCTTTCCAACATTGAAAAAATAGATGTTATTGAATTTGGGATGATAAGCCACCCGGCTGACTAATTACTTGTCAATATAGAACGGTTTCGTTCCAATATATTTGATCGAACTGTGTAGCAAGTATACTGTCAGACATGCATACAATCTCCGAATAGGAAGAACTACGTATATGGCGAAGCTTCAGATGGGCGGAAGCAAGGCGGTGATGCTTACGATGGTTATCCTTGGATGCGTCGTGATTCTTTCACAGTGTAAGTGTATCAACAACAAACAATCAGGTGGATTCTGACGAAGGTATTTGCTATTTCAATATAATTTGGCTACATACAATCCCATCTTGAAGAAACCATTACATTATGTGAAAACTTCTATTATTTTACCCTGAAACTGAGTTGAACTGAACACCCTTATTTGCATGCAGCTCAAACCATTGACCAGGTGGATAGAAACAAGATTTTGGCATGCCCATGCTGGAGGTTATCAGACTGCAACAATCTGTGCTACTGTTGTTCGGAAGCACAGGGACCGTATTGCTTCGGGACAAGGGCCCAATGCAAAGCGGTCTGCTGCCCACCCTCCAAGGAACACTCCTTAGATGCAATCTCCCGTCCTGGCCTCCAATGGCCATGAATCTCTGATTCTCTGTTGCATACCATTTATGATAAAAAATAAATAAAAATGTGACGAACATCTGGGAATAAAAACTAAGAAATGTACTTGTCATGTCTGGCTGCTTTCTTACTTTTACTTTTTACCGATTAGAAACTTTTCAGTTATCTGGTTATGTCTTTCGAAGTATAAGACGATGGAAATTAGGCAGAAACACTACATTGCACTAAAATACCTTTGGCTAAGGGTAGGCATTTTTAATTTGAAACCGAATTAACCGTTATTTTATTTTTTTTGGTTTTTGGTTTTCGATTCGGTTTTTATTTTAGTATAATTCGGTTTTCGATGTTCGGTTCGGTTTTCCACTTCCAAAAACCGAAATAACCGAATAACTGAATAGCACATGTACAATGTCACTTTATAATGTTCTTCTTAAAGCTAAACAATTCTTATATTCTAACACATTTATGCATATGTTTAGTATATTCATATGTTTTATTATACTTATACTATAATAACCTATGAATATTGTGTGGGTTTATCCTATTCTATGTTGCGATATGAGAAGGACTAAATCTAATCTAACTAATGTTTATTTATATTTCAGTTAACAAAAAACCAAATTAACCGAACCGAAATATTTCAGTTAATTCGGTTAAGTTTTTCGTTTTGGTCCAAGAAATTCGGTAGCCAGTTTTCAAAAACCAAATTATTTTAAAATTAAAAAAACCGAACTAATTAGATAAAAAAACCAAATGACCACCCCTGCCATTGACCTCCACGCGAGAGGCACGTGTGCTTTGTCCATATTGCTCAACATAGGCTAAGGGTGTATTTGGTAGAGCTCCAGCTCCACCAGATCCGTGAATCTGGTGGAGCTGGGTATTTCTAGCTCCACCAGATCCGTGAAGTTGGAGCTGTGAGTACATTAAGAGTGTTTAGATGAATCATCTTGTTTACATTTTAGACCAAAAATATAAACTTAATTCACTTTATTTTAGTCTACAAATTTTAGATCTCAGATGAAGTTAGGATCTAAAACTCTACCAAACAGACCCTAAATATATCACATGGATACTACACAACAAAGACATGGATTACATATTTAGAGGCCAATCATTATGGAGAACGGTAGAGCCGTACGTAGTACTTTATATATTTCCTAGGAAGGCAGCATTGCTTCGTTCCGCTTTGTTTTGGCAAAAGTAAATGTGTTTGTAATTATAGTTTACCAGGACTATAAGGGTGCGTTTGGTTCACAGGCAAATCTTGGATGGGATGGGGCGATCCTCGATTTTGCAATATCCCGGTGTTTGGTTGAAGGGCAAGTTGGATATGGCCATCCGTAAAAGAGGAATATTCTCTTTAGATGCCGGATGAATCGATCCGGAGAAATTGGCTCTGACGAGGCTATCCCGTCGCTAGTGACTCTTTCGCCTCAGCGGATTCCTTCGACCGATTCGCAGCTATCCTCTAGCCGCCATCTCCGTCGTCACTCTCGCGAGCGACCCATCTCCTTCCGCGCTTCATGAAGCCACCTCCGCTTCTTTCTTCCCCACCTCCCCCTCTTCAGGTTCTTCACAAGACGCAGAGAAAAGCCCGCACACCTTTTCTCCTCAATCCACCAAGGCAACTCAACCTCCAAGACCTCAGACACGCCGGCCGACTCTCGCCATTGCGACTGTGAGCAACGTCGAAACCCACTTCGAGCATCACACACCACAAGAACCAGCCACTTCTTCTCCAAGCCCGGCGAGACCCAAATTGGGGAAAATTCTTGCGCGCGCCACCATACTCCAAATTGAACCGAACCAATAGAGCTAGAGCACCCCAGTGACCCCTCTAACCCATCCCAAGTGTTAATTTTAGCTCTTTTTCCCCGCCGAGCCGCCTCATTGCAGGTTTCCTTCCGCCATGGGCACGCCGGTGGGAGCTCATTTCCAGATGCATTTTTCTTTAAATAAAGTGCCAAAATGGATCTCTAGACACTCACCGACACTCATCCGCCATCCTTTCTTGATAATCACCAATAATTTTGAGCTTCACTCACGGCCATGGTGCCCGCCGCCTTCTCCTGGGCACACCGATTCCACCACCTCCGCCTCAACCAAGATTCACCCCTAGATGCGCTTGACCTTCCGATCATCACCGTGGAACCCATTCACTGCTTCCCAAGATCTCCGCTGCTTGCGAGCCGGAAACCACGCTACTTACTTTTGTCCTCTACCACCGACGGCTCCTCCTTGCCGAGCCAAGATCTCCAGCTCATTTTGGTAAAAGACGCTCGATTGAAAACGATTCCTAATTTCCATTCATTTCAACCGGATTAAATATTCAAACTTGAATATCTTTTGCAATTTTAATCAAAACTCGGGACAAATTTTATAATCATATAAAATCAAGAATAATATAAATATGTAAAAATATTTAATTTTTGATCTCAGAATAATTATTTATATTAAACTTTGATTATAATGCTAATATGGTTTTTAATGGGAACTTGTGAATAATAAGTAATGAAATGGTGAAATAAATATTAATGTGATGCTAGGATCAAGATGTATTCAAATATCCAAAACACTTAATTTTTGAGTCACAAAGCAATTATTAAAATTAAAGTTAAGAATAAACTCGATTATGTATATTATTGCCTACATAGAAAATATAAGTCCTAAAATTGTTAAATAAATTTTATGTGCCCTCGAATCATTATAAACTCAAATATGTAAAAATATTTAATTTTGAACTAAGTTCAGATTATTTGCTTTATAACCATTAATGAACCCTATTATAACCATTAACAAAAATAATAGCATGATAGCTCATAAAATGATGAAGTAATTTGTGTTAAATTATTGAAAACAGTAAAAACCTAAATATATAAAAAATACTTGGAATAAGGTTCAGTTTTCATTCTTTTAGTATAAGGAAATGTAAATTATAACAATAATTAAATGGGTAACCTATTACAGTTAAAAGCAAAATAATGCAAAATCAACTTGTACGAACAATGTCTCTTTTTACCTTTTAGTCTATTTTTTAGTCAAATATACCTTTCATCTCATCCATCCTCATCCATCCAACCAAATAAAAAACTGGCTCATCCCATCCATCCTCATCCATCCAACCAAACAAAAAACTGGCTCATCCCATCCATCCTCATCCATCCAACCAAACAAAAAACTGACTCATCCCATCCATCCAACCAAACAACTACCTGGATGACTCCATCCCATCCAAACCTGGATGGCCATATCCCATCCAACCTCGTCCTTCAACCAAACGCACCCTAAGAAACGAGCCAAGAAAGTACTATCAGTATAGCTAAGTTCAAGTTGGAAGTTGTCGGCGTATTCCACCTGACAGGCCCTAGCCTACAGACCGGGTTTCGTTCGATAGGAGGGCATCTTCGCAGCTGGCAAACCCTGGCAAGGGGAAACCCTAGAGACTCCCGCACGAATCACTTAGGTGCTCACAAACTCAGCTGACACAGTGTTTTTACCCAGGTTCAGGCCCCCTGTTCTTCCAGAGTAACGGCCTTACTTCCTGCTGGATTTTATGTAGAGTGTTCTAAGTGAGTACAGAGCTTGGGGACCCCTTTTTCCATGCACCCAGATGCCCTTATATAGGCCAAAGCAATCTGGGTAGGTAAAAGGGAGCATCATGCCGATTTGTACACATTAATTACTCCTTCCCGTGTTGTCCTGCTCTCCAAATTCATTAAATGCCGACGATGGCTTCCCCGGCCCGCCCGGATGGGACATCTTCGACGGTAGGTGGCAGAGTCGAGGATATGGCCTGCAGAGAATTCTCGCAATCAACGAACTCGACATCAGATGCGCATCACCGCACGGCAGACGATAGGGAAGGAGGCTTCGAGGCGAAGCGAACTCGCGATCACCTTTTTTTTTGCCTTGCGGCGGGCGAAGCAGTATGCCCTTGCTCACTGCCGCTTCGCCGCCACGTGACCGCGCCGGGCGGGTGTATGCGTGTTCACTATACCGCCCGCTAAGCCGCCACGTAGGCCGGGCGCCGTGAGCGAGCGCTCGCCGCTTGTTTCGCTTCACCACATGGACGGGCGCCGGCGGGTGCGGTGCCGCCACCGCCGCCAAGCCGCCACGCGGAAGCGCCGGGCGGCAGTATGCCTCGCCGCCGCGCGCCACGCGGATCGATGCTCGGCGGGGCGGTTTGCCACCGCTCGCTAAGCCGCCACGGCTCGCTAAGCCGCCACGCGGCTCGGGCGCCGCGAGTAGGCGTCTCGCCGCCGCCTTCACGCCCCACGTGGACCGACGCTTAGCGGCAGTATGCGCCGCCCACCGCCCGCCAAGCCGCCACGGTCTGGGCGCCGCGAGTAGGGCGCTCGCCACTGCCGCTCACAAGGCCACGGGACCTACGTCAAGGTAAGGCTCGCCGCCCACCGCCACCAGATCGCTAAGTGGGCCACGATGTTTTTGTAGCGGCGAGAGGGTACTCGGCGTAGCACATTCGACAAGAGGCCCTGCCCGCCTTTGGAACGCTGCGCAAAGTCCTCGGGATCTTCATTAAATGCCAGCATTCTTGGATGGGGCCATCACTCATGAGGATGCGATCGCCTTTTCCCTGCGTGCTTCATTGCACCGCGATTTCTTGGGACCCAAACGACGACGACATCTTTTCGCTGAACTGGCTTGGTGTGAGTGGCACATATAAGATCCATCTGCACCAGGCGGTTTACGCCTTCTGCTTCCTTTGCGCACTTTAACTTTTCGCTCCTTCATCTCCTTTGTTCGAAGTCCTTCATCTTCCTCGTCTCCATGGCACGCTCCATCCCTGCCTCCACCGCGGACTCCGCCACGGTGAAGAGGATGGCCATCCTTGCGCCGGAGGGCACCTTCCACTTCCGAGCGGGGACACCCATGCCACGGTGCCTCTCCGACGAGATCCTCATCCACACCTGGGCATTGATGGCGGGCTTGCTCCCGCCCTTCTCCGACTTCTTTCTTACCGTCCTCCATTTCTACGGGGTTCACCATCTCCACCTCACCCCCAACTCTATAGTCTCCCTCGCCATCTTCGCACACCTCTGTGAAATGTTCATGGCGGTGATGCCAAATCTTCCTCTTTTTCACCATTTTTTTCTCTATCGCGCCTCCAACGACAATGAGGTAGTGGGGAGTTGCTACTTCCATCTTCGAGACGGGATGGCCTCCCGCTACATTGCCTTCCAGCCCAAATCCAATTGGAAGGCATGGCGCTGATCGGGTCAGACATCAATGATGACAAAGGTCGACGCTTTGGGAGTGTCTGACGAGCAAATGGAGGCTCAAAACTGGAGCTCACCACGAGGAGACGGCGGAGTTTCAGATGGCGCCCGCTAATGATCATGACGACGGATTAATCTGGCGCTGTGGTTCGGGACTTCATGGCTCGAGGATCGCCTCTTCGCCGACGCGCTCCGTCTCGATGGCAATATACGGCGACACGACGACATGACACGCGACGCGGGTCGGACGTAAGTCTTCGCTTCCTTAGCTTTTTTCTTGCGACATGCTTTTTTCGCGGTTCCCTACTAACCAAGAGCTATTCCTTGTCTTTGTCGCGCTGGAAATTTGAGGAGCTGCCCCTAGCAGTGGGCTCATCACAGCCATCGAATCGCTTCCAGTAGCCCGATCTTCCCGGCAGCGGCCGACCGCCACGACCGAGCATGCAGAGCGCCGCGGTCGCCAAAGTTGTTCCCACCGATGGACTCCACAGTTCCACGCCAGGTGCCGCCGGACGACCATCGGGTGATCAGGGACACGACCACCGCCAATGACGCCACGGCAAACGGCCGATTGTCCCGGACGCCACGAAGCTCGGGATTTCAAGAGGGTCCGCCACGACGATCAGACCTGCCGCCGCCAACCCCGACGCGGCGTTTCATTAAGGGCGCGACGCAGACGCCTCAGTACCACGATTATTTTTTGGTGCCGCCGCCTCATGGGCGCCAAAGACCGTTTTTCACCAACGCTTCTCCACCAAATACGACTCGATATCAGGCGCCAACATCTTCGCCACGGAGCCTGCCATCGCCACCAAGGTGGCCTCACGCTCCCGATGGCCAGCCTTAGCTTGGGGGCGCCGCCAAGGGTGACCCCTCAAGACGCGCCAAGGACGCAAACGCCCCCGGCGCCAATTGAGACGACGGAAGTCTTTGCCCAAGTGCCTCCGGCCACCGCCGTAGAGAGGGCAGAGGCGGACGATCCCAGCACCAGCGCCACCGGACACCTTGCTTCTCGCGTCGCCATTGCCCCCGCCGAGCGCTTCGTCGAACTCTTCACCGAGTTTGGCGACATCCATGCCCTCTGGGCGCCGTTATCGCTGCCGCCAGCACGGGCCCAGAGGAGCCAAGAATCGGGCGCTTGGTGAGCGGGCGCCTGGAGCGGGAGAGGGAGAGGGCAGCGGCGGAGCTGGCACAGGAGAGGGCCAATTTGACCGCCATGCAGCGGCGGGCGGAAAGGGTCAAAGAACGGGCGGAAAGAGCCGAGGCAGCGCTGAAGAGCTCGACGCTCGAATCCTTCCACCTGCGGCGCAATCTGGCCACCATGCTCAAGAAAGCCTTCCCGCGCACGAAGAGGTGCTCGAGTTTTAGGTGGCGCTGATTCGCCATCGAGGATTCCGCCGCAGCTTGCCCACGCGACCAACCAGGCCGCGGAGGCACTCCGGGGGTTGCCCGTAGCCCTGGCCACCCGCTCCGCCAGAGAGGGATGGGCGGTCGCGATCATGACCGCGACCACACGCTAGCCCGGCGCGCTACCGCGCGACGCCTTCGATCCCATGGCGTGGTGACGCCGACATCGAGGAGATGCGGCGAGCGGAGGCGCTGGTGCGCGAATCGCTGAACACGCGGCCGATCGCTACAAGTAGAGCAATGGTCATGGATGCCTCCACTCCGCTGGCCGTGGAAGGCGACGACGGCGACGAGCTGGACTTCGGCGACGATGAGTGAAGGGCCGGACAACTTTGTCGTTCTTTTTGCTTTATTTCTTTTCGTTAACCTGCTCAAGGCACAAACACTTCTGGGCGTAATTCAAGAACATGGGTATTTTTTTTGCTAATGCTACCGCATGTTTGTCTCCGCTGGTATGATCGAACTTGCTGGATTTAGGCGGCCAGTTTTTAACTGAGCTGGAACGCCTGAGGGACGCCCAAGGAATGCTTAGGCTAGGGCAAATGCTCCCGAAGCTCGCCGTAAATTATACGTGAGTTGCAAAGAAACACAAGTATAGATCATGCGAGTCATACGGGACTTAGGCATAAATGGCATTAAGTTTCATCAGGAGGTATGAGACGTAACTTAGTCTTAGCATTAGGCTTTTATGTGAGATTGTCGCTAGTTTAGATTCTTCTGGGACTTAGACCCGGATGATCGCCTGGAAACGTACTACAGCGCAACATGGCGAGGTAACAAGTTACCGAAGATGCTTTTAGGCCCGCGGTGCTCAACGGTGACAACCAATGGTGCTTCAGGGAGCCAACCCAAGGTGTGCAAGCCTTGTTTGAATACCGTGCCTAACTTACACCCCGATCACTTGGCCACGCCCGACGTTGACACTTAGCACATTTCCTTGTTATCATGAGGGGCCGTTCATTTCTAACACCCACGACAATCTTACGTAATTCGATTCGTCTTAGCGCATACGCGTAAGGAAATGATTGAAAAGTGTGGCGTGAAAACACTTATCTTGTTGATACGCCGCGCGCCACTCTCAAGCGAGTGGGCGACCACTGGCGCCAGCCACCACCCCCTGCCGCTAGGCGCGACTCACTGGCGCCGAGCGACCAGCAGGGATGCTTTAGATTTTTCAAAAGACAAAGTTAAATGATGCAAGTCCTCGCATGAGATAAGCTCCAGTTCGTCTTTTTTGATTTCTAAGTCCTTACGATCCTTTTGGAGATCGAACTACAGTGCTGTTTGTCAAAGCAGCAGGCTTCCAAGAGGGACAATAGGCTAACGATGTCATGGGTGACGACTCACCGATAGCTCAGTGAGCCAACCCGAGGCGCGGCGAGCCAAGTGAGCATCAAGGCTTATCCCGCCTCCCCGGTCGCTCTGTTTTGTCGACACAGACACCGAGTGTCACCACGGACACAAGGAATTAGCAAATATATACAGATCAGAATATTCATGCGAGGGCTCACCACTTTGGGCTTTAAAAGAGCCAAGAATAGTAAAAGAAAAAGCCTTTAGGTGAATACTTTATCGAAGCCAAATAGCCACCGACTCATGCCTTTGGGAAGAATCACCTGTGCCCAAATATGGCGAATCATTGGTACTTACAATTTTTTCACTTGATAGAACTTCCGAACAACTCAATGTTGTAGGAGTTCGCCGCTTGACCATCCTCGGCTAACCCGACCGCCTGCCGAGATATCGAGACCAACTTAAAGGGGCCTCCCACCGAGGAGACAACAGTAACCCGACATATGCCTCAACTCAGCAGAAGACTGTGTCGCTAACCGCCAGAGCTCTCAGAGACCCGTAGCGTGGTACCGCCCGAGGCTCACTGGTACTAGGCGGCGTGGCGGCCCGACACACACTTCTCCAGAGGTTGACTTCATCTTGCTGGAGATCTTCTTGGCTTTCCTCGTTGAACACCGAGACACGCGGAGAACCGAGCGATAGCTCAGAGGGGAGAACGGCCTCCGCTCCATACACCAGGAAGAACGGCTGCCGCCGGTGGTTCGACGGGTGTGGTACGGCGACCACAAGACCGCCGGAGCTCCTCCGGCCCACCGCTACTTCGCCAGGAGCCGATCAAACGCCTCGCCTTAAGGTCTTTCAAGACGCCGCTAGCAGCACGCTCCGCTGGCTATTACTCATGGATGAGCCACCGGCAAAGCATACTTTGGTGCCTATATCATCGCAGTAACTCCGTGAAAGCCGCTACCGGTGAACCGAGTTCCGTTGTCGATGATGCGTTATGACCCCAAAGCTGCAAAGATCCCGCAAGATGAACTTGATAGCAAGCAATTTGCATGGCGCTGCATCGCCTCGGCTTCAACCCACTTGGTGAATTTGTCGACGGCGACGAAGAGATGGGTGAAGCCTCCGGACCATGAACGACTCAGATATCCAAATTTCTGCATCAGAGGGCCATGAGAGAGCGGATGGTTTGCGAGCTTGGGCCTGCAGGATTTGCTCGGCTAAGAACTCGACAAGCTTTGCATTTCTCACGAGCTCGCAAGCATCCCGAGGGTAGTAGGCCAAGAAAATCTTGGCGAAACACTTTGCCGACTAGCGTTGTCTTGACATATGGCTCCGACACGCCTCTATGGATATCGAGAGCAGGTCGCCCTCTTCCCGAAAGTGATGCACTTCAAGAGAACTCCGCTTTACTCCCGGCCAGATAGGTCCCCACCTACCAGAGTATAGCACTTGGCCTTATGCGGCAATCTTTCACCGAGGCATCCTCGCCGGGATCACTTTGGTCGCAGCAGAAGGCTAGGATAGATCCATCCACCGACCTTCCTCTGTTAAGCATGGCGAACACTTGGTGTTCGCCCCGCACTCCATCGGGCCGAGCGCTTCGACGTCACATTGGTGGCACCGCCGTAATACCGCAAATCTTCTTTGCTTGGGTTTTTTCGCCAGATTTGTTTTCCACCTTTTTAATTCAAGGATCACCGTCACAGCTTATTAATTCTATCAAAGGTTTTGGGTTTTTCCGTGAAAACTTATCGAATGGTTGTTTTCTCCGAGTCAGATAGTTTTTACTTGAAGATTGTTTATCCCGCCATCCGCCATTTCGCCAAGGATTAAATTAATTGGTTCCCTTAAGGGTTCAAAGTTGATTTTGACTGCTTGGAGGGTCTTCATTTACTCTCCTAATTCTCTCCCTCTTCCCGCTTGTGGTCGAGAATGATTTTGGGGGCTCGCTTTCCCAAAGAAAGCCGATTTTTTCCCATCCCCGCCGAACTCCCTCAAGCTTCTTCTTCCTTGGCCGATCCCTCCTGCTCTTCCTCCCGGTACATACAAGGCCTCCGGCGCTGCGAGGCTCAAGGCAGCCGGGCGCTGTTCTCCCCGGCTTCCTCCACTGAAAGAAGAAGAAGAATGAAAGCAAGAATGAGTGAGCTGGCAAAGAAACAAGAAGAAGGAACGGCAGTCGGCTCCTCCTAGCGCCTCGCTGCTGCCTTCTGGCGCCGACCCGAGCCTCCCTCACTGACCCTGGCGCAGCCTCTCCTCCTCGGCTGCACCCACTGCGCCTCCCCAACGAGCTCCTCCGACGACCCCCAATACGCCGACCGACTTCCCCGACACGCCCTCCGGCATGAACCTCCTCCAAATTGCCATGCCCCCATCTCCTCTTTCTCCATGGGTGTGAGATTGAGGTATACCTTGTTCTTGGGGGATTTTGGCATGCATGTGAGGTGTTTGTGATAATGCCTAGAAGGTGTAGGGTTGTTGAATGTGTTTGTGCATATATTATCTTGATTAGTTGGTGAAATTCAAGTAGCGAGTACTTGAGGTGATAATCGTGTCGGTGTTTGTGGAATGTTATTCCAAAGATTTATGTGTGTAGGATATTCCGTAAGGAATTTTCTTGTGATATCGTGATCCTAGTTCTTATGCATTTGGTTAGATATGCTAGAAACTGCTTATTCAATGTTTATGAATTGATAGCTTCCATCATTTTGAGCTATCTCATTGTTATGTTTGTGACCTCGATTCCCATTAAATTGTGAGATTGAGGTAATTAGCATTAGATCTCTTGTATTGGCATGTTTGAAGCAGTGGTGCAAAGGCATAGATGTATAAGATGAAAGTTTTATGATGATAGATGAGAGTGAAATTAATCAAGAGTTGTTTTTCTTCAGGCTTCGATTGATGATTCATGTGTGTGCTCCGAATTTATTTATGTATCATCATCTAAGTTTATCCTCTCGGCAATGTGATCTATAGAAGTATATGCATATATTTTGAAAGAGAGGTGTAATATGCTTTATTAACTTGATTTCATGAGATGAAATTATGGGAGGCATCAAATTTGCATTTCTTCTATGGGTCCGCTTAACTTCATTGCTTTGTCCTCGCAGATGTAGCTTTTATACCTTATATATCGATTTATACTTAATGCATGAATTGAAAATTCAGGTCCTTTTTCCAAATTGTGGTGTGTTGCCCCCGGTTTGTCGAGCATGCATTTAAGTGGTTACGAGGATGTTTTGGTTTCGATTGCGATATGAATATGTAGAATTGTTTTCTTCTCTGTCGCTTGTACCGAGTGTGCATGAATTTGAGTTGATGAATATTGTTTTATTCGCAGGGAAGGTTCTGCTGGAGTGGCCTCAACCGCATGCCACTCCATTCTTTTCGCTTCTGAAGGCAAGTGCATTGTATCTTGCCAGGCTTAGGTAATACTAGATTTTACAAGAATACATTTATTCATGTGTTGCTTTAATATTGTCGTGTTTGCTTTTGCATGCGATTTGATGCATGAGAATGGTTAATTGGTTATGCTTTTATTTAAAACGAGTTTATATGCAAGTGTAACTCAGATAACCCCTATACTAAGATCTAGTTGATTGCTTGTGTTATGTATAGGTTTGCTAATGGTTGTGTTTGTGTTTATAAGCACGCCTAGTAGGGTAATTGCCTTTTGTGAGAAGGTAAAGTAATTTGATGCAAGTGCATCGTTGATTGAAAAGATTTGTGTCGAGAGTCGAATGTCATGATACCTTAAGATTATGGAGAGCTATCTGTTGAGATGTTATACTATTATCACTAGTATGATAGGATAATGTGAATAATGACGAGTGAGGTTTGATTAGTAAGAATGGATGATTTGGCGATCATGAGGATGGATTATGACTTTACGGAGTATTAATGATAATTGTGACCATGTAGATATGAGTGTCAAGACTATGAAATGAATGTGGAGAATCTGAATATGAGAGCTGAGAATATGAATATGAGTGTTAGGAATGCGGATATGGGTATTGAGAATATGGATATGAATGTGAGGAAAGGCATTTGCATATGTGCATTCATGAAAAGTGCATTGAGCCAGGGAGCGGTGAGAACGCCATACTTGACTGTATGACTAATCCGGCAGATCGGGTTCCTACTCAGAGTCCCATCCATCGGCGAGATGGGAGCGGTAAAGAAGCGAGACCCGCCATCGGGTAGCGGCAAGTCCTGTTTCTACAGTCCCTTCTATGGGATGGTTGGGTTTGAGGGTGCACACCGACGGTGGGCACTCTCAGAAGACTCTAGATGTGCATCGAAAAGAGCAATCATCCGTGCATTGCATTGACAATGATGCATCATATGCATGAAAAATTGTGAGATATGCATGAGAATGGTGGAGTGAGATGAGAATTTTGAAATGGGATGAGCATATGAACAAGCAAGCATGTTTGATCTCGCATTGCATTTACAATGTCAATCATGTTAAATGAATTTATTGTGATGTATGGATATAAGATTCTTCTTTGTATGGCCTATTTAGACTGCATTGCATTTACAATGATGTATCATGTTAAATGAATTGATTGTGATGTATGGATATAATATTCTTCTTTTGTATGGCCTATTTGCATATGCATTGCATTTACAATGATGAAGCATGTTAAATGAATTGATTTTTATGTATGGATATGATATTCTTTCTTTTGTATGTTTTGTGCATTTGAGCATGAAGGCAAATAATTGAAACTATTAATGGTTCATCGTGGAGTTAATGGCATTCATAGGTTGAGGATGGAGTCATGGACTCATCCCATAAGCTACTGCCGAGGTATGAGTAAAGTTTCAATAATTCTTGAAATGGTTGTAGTAGTTGGCATCGCTTTTGTTCACTTATTTACCAAATTCAGTCAATTATTTGAATATGTTACGCTTCAAAGTATTATTATTTCGCTTGATTCGGCTTGCGCTCTTATTGTTGCGCTTTTGTCGAGTCTTGACTCACGCTTGTTTGTTTCGCCTTAGGTACCTTGAAGTTGGCTCGTCTGGTTGGGGAGTAGTATCACGGCACGCCTTTTGGCCTCCACAATCTAGTTAACTCGATTCGTTAAGTCCTGTTGTAACTAAGGTGTTTGTAATGTATCATTTGTCGTGGAGTTATTTATTTCTATTGATGTGATATTGGTTAACTAAGGACCTCGCTAGAATGATATCATATGACTGCAGTGATGTTTCGCTCATCGCCGAGTGGATGTCCTATTTACTAGAGAGGTCATGCCAAATTTTGTAAATTTCTGTGACTTAGTTTTGAACCTGTTTTAGAATTTAGTGATTGATTGCACTAAGTTCATAGAGGTGTTAGGTTTTTTTTATTTTTTTCTATGTCCTCTCCTGAATTTCGCTTAATTGATCTTGTTGTGGAGAATTATCGGGGTGGGTAAACCTTGGACATGTGTGGGTCCGAGACGGTCGCTAGTGAAGCGGGTTTTGTAGCATCCGTGGCGATAGGCGCTCGGGTGTTACGCTTGGTATCGAGCGGCTTCAGTCCGTGGTGTTTGAAAATAGTGAGTAATTCTAGATTGAATTAAAATTTTGTCAGGTGAAGGTAGAAACCCGTTTAGGTTGAATGCTAAATGTGGCCTCTAGGGCAATAACCATAAAACTTGACGTAGAATGGTTAAATAATTTAAAATTTGACACACACTGATGCACAATAGGAAAGGGATGGGTTATCGTTGCGTTGTGTTACAATGTTTATTTTGTTTTGCTGCTATGTTGATGCTTGTGGTTATGTTATTTGTTAGTTTTGGTAAGGCTATGATAGTGTTTATTGCTATGCTTATGAAGTGTTGATTGTTTGGTGGGTCTTTTGGAATTTCTGTATCGAGGAGTTTCGAGGTCTGTTGGGGCTCTTTGTGCCGAAGGGTTCGGCCTTGTTGTGTGGTTGTGCGTGAAGAGATTTGGGGCCTAGAACAGGGTTTCTTTCTCGAGCTGTGTGGTTTGGGGGAAAGGTTATGGGATGTGTTGTTTCTTATTCGAACTTTCTTCGGGGTGAGGTGGTACACCATGGATCTTAAGGTGATGAAAACGGATTTTTGTTGATAAGGAAAATTCAGCTTTTTGGTTTTGTGGTCGCTTCAAAAGAATTGTGCGTGTTTCTCGCTTAAGTCGAAGCTTCCTTTCTTAAGAAAAGGATGGTGGTTGTGTGTAGAGATGTTGATTCAAGATCGATTTTCGCCAAATGTTGTTGGGGTTAGTACGAGATGTTTTGCTTTTGTAAAAGCGAGCTGATTTTCTTTTGATCGCTAGACCGTGTTTGTAAAAGATTTAAGTGATGTTTCTTTTTATGTTGAGTTTTTCCTCAATGTGAAATTTATTGCTTTGAGTTCAAGTTGAGGAAAGTGGGTGGCTTTGTTAAATGGAGCGAGATTCTTTTGTTCTCCAAAGGTGATATAAGAAAATGTCGATGTCGACGATCGATCGCAACCGCAAGAAAAGAAGTAGGGTCGAGAGTCTATGGGATTCGAAGCTGCGCTCGCTTTAACGAAGGAAGAAAATCGATCATGTGATGGTCTGAGCAAGGCGACAACGAGCATGAGACAAGAGTTTATACTGTTCGAGCCTCGTGGAAGGTAATAGCTTCTATCTCCGCCGCCTTTGGCGGCAAAGTTGATTCTTGCTATTTGGGTGTACAGAGCAATGTTTACAACTCAAGATAGTAGTGGTGATCCCTAGCTCGAGCCGCCGCGGTGTTGTGTTGTCTTCGTGTCCTGGAGCTCATGCGCCCTTGGTCTTTATACTTCCTTTGCACGCGAACTACGAGCGATCCTCTGAAAGGGGGCCTGGCACCTTGAGGGTCAAGCAAGAATCGCCTCGAATCTTGTTGCCAAGCACTCGAGTCATCCCCACGACCCGCCTTCGCAACCGCTACCAAATGTCTCGATCCGAAATCCTAGGGCGGACCAGGCTTCAGCGAGACCCCGCCGAGCTCGAGGTCGAGAGGTGCCGAGCTCAAGGCCAAGGCCGAGGTCGAGGCGCCCCAAGGCGCACTCCAGTCGCGCGGGTCGGGCCTTCCAGCTTGGGGATCCGCTGATCGCACTCCTACGGCCAAGGAGTACCCACCTGCCTGCCTAGCCCCGAGGCTCTAGGCCTGAGGGAACCTCAGACGACCTCGAGCCTTATTCTTGAGACTCGGAAAACCTTCAGAGGTCTTGACTCCTTGGTCGAGGCTCCAAGCGAGACCACAAGGCAAGTCTTTGGCCTCGACACCGGGCGACCTTCTGACTTCTCGATGTTGGTACGGATGTGAACGACATGGCACCGGCTGCCCTCGACCAGAGCCCAAGCCTTAATCACAGCCGCCAAGTCATAGTTGGCACGCCTTTTAAGGCACCGTGGACTGGATTTTACCGTGTTAGCGGTTCGTAATCCCAAATACCACATCTTCAAAGAAGAAAGCTCTCGCCTTGAGCCCTTCGTTTTTCAAGCCCTCTCGCCGAAAGAAGGTCCTCCTTCCTCGCATCAAACCAGCCAGAACCGCCATGGCCAAGAAGGAGCACTCTGTCGCGACTCGAGGATGAAGGAGCTCGAGTCCCGGGCTCTAGACCTGCTCAGCGTATAATACGCCGCAACGAGACCGAGTCAAGACCTCCAAGGACGATGAGATCGCTCGCACCGAGCATTATGCCCTCTTTGGTTCGGACTTCCGAGAGTGAGTTCGTCACGAAGGTCCTCTCCAAACCGTGACATCGAGCTCATCAACTGTGCCCAACTCGTTTTTCTCCTTACCATCTTTTTCCCATCTATGCGAGGGATTGGGATCCTCCCGACTCCCTCGCCTTTCTTCCCAGATTTCACTTCTTCCGCCCGGAAGGACCCCCGGGTCTGATGCCTCTACTCTCCGGCCGGTCGGGCTCAAGTGGTCCTTCCCCGTTCCAACCCCGGACCTCCTACCGTGGAACGAGCGCTGGTTCTACTCAAGAGGGCGAGGCCTAACGCCTGTGTACGGCGACCCCCATCGCCAACCGCAAGAAGGAGACCCTGAGTTTGACGACTGAGGTCGACGAGGAGGCCATCGCCTCATCCATATCTCGTGCCAACCGTGGTCTCAACAGCAAAGCGACATAATGACTTCTCTCAGGAACTGCGGTGTCCCTCTCAAAGTGAGGGAGCACCCGCTCTTCGAGATCCAGGTCCAAGATGCGACTCCGCAAGGCACGCCTAGTAAGTCTTTTGCCTCAAGGTCCGCTTATGACTCCTCCGATCTTCTCTCTGATACCGCTTGTCTTGTAGTGTCAGAAGAATCTCGGTCTCCGCCAGATGGTCGAGATGTTCGAAGCCGGCGACGAAGTACGCCATCGACAACCCCGCCCCAAGAATGTACTCCGGCCGAAAGGACGAGGTAAGTCACCCACCAAGTGCTCGAAGTCTTATACCCACGAAGCCCTTCCCCGAGCCTCGCCGCACGCAGCTCATCAGAGTTATCGACACGGCCAGAGGATGCTCCCACCGATCAAGTGGGGCGGAGCAAGAAGGAAGAAGCAACCTCCACCGCCGGACTAAGCTTAACGGAGGCTAAAAACGCCATGTCGAGGGGGGGACCGCCACGGTGAGGGCCCTTCTAGTCGAGCCCCGAGCTTATGCTTAGCGCTTTGCCACTTGACGAGTTTCCTCGCGCAAGAAGCAGATGGCCGCCGCCACTGTGTCTTCGAGTACTCCTCCGCCTCAGAGCTCGAAGCCGAACCTCCACCAAGGCGGGCGATGTGAGCCGGCTGACCCCGAGACCTCAGTCGTGAGGACACGAGCGGGCGCCCTCCAATCGGGCAACAAGACCTTCGACGACCTCGACGAGGAGGAGATCGTGACCCAGTGAGCCCCTAGCACCTTGCCCGCAGCTGCCACCCCTTTGTATTTTTTTTCGCTTAGTGTATGCTTTTGATCGCAGAATCCTGAGCGCCCGAGCTCGAAACTTGCCCGCTTTGGACGATGGTCGCTTGTCCGTAGAGTCCGAGTCCGAGGAGGAGAACGCCGAGCCGGGTACCACTGCCGCATCGTCAGGGACACGACTTCTCGGCCACTTCTTGGCGGTGAGTTCTACCAAGGCCGACGACTCGTCTGAAGAAAACGAGCCCGCCGGGCCGCACAGGATTCACGACACGGCGAGGCCCACGACACGATAGCCGACGACGGCTTCCCCGGCCCCCATGAGGGAGGATACTTAGGGCCTTGAGGCCACGATCAAGCGCCTCCAAGACCCTTCACCACGGCCGCCGCGCTGAGGTCGCGACCTCACGGCCACCTGGGTGATCGAGTCAGCAGGCTCCACGACCTCCCAACCGCGACAGCCGAAAGCCGAGGTCGCGCATCCTGTGCCACGGAGGTCGAGAATGCCGAGGTGGATCCGGCCGCCATCCCTTGGGCGCCGGAGGCGAAGTGACTCCCCGGTCTGCAGGAGATCGGGTCGCACTCACGCACGCCCTCCCCTGCTTGCTGGCCTTAACCCATCGAAGGAGGCAATGGATAACTGCTGCCTCGGCGGGACTGTAATCCTGCCTGCGCGCCATCGGTGGCCGTGGTCGATCTCTTGCACCCAAGATGGCGGCTTGACAAGGAGGAGGAGATCCTCGCGATCAGATTGACGATCGGAGGACTTCCCACCAAGACGCTCGGGAGGGCGACCACGAGGTAAGGGTCCTCCCGCCGACTTCAGAGCTCGCAGCTTGACCTCCTTGTCCCCTCTCATTTTCGGGCCACCCTTTTCGTCGTGAAGGTGATCGACCATGCCTCTCGAGGGCTACAAGGCTCCGAGAGTATGCCGTCAGGCCGAGGGGTCTCCTCGACGCAGTGGGAGGCGTGGGAGGTTGAGCGACCGCCTGTCTGCACCATTGAGGTCGAGCAGGAGAGCTCGAGTAGAAGGCCCAAGAGCTCGGCGATCTACGCCGACGATGAGGGCGCAGGAGATAGTCCACGCTGAAGAGCTCGAGCGACCAGTGGTCTCCTAACGCGATTGCTTTTTTAAGGTCAGGAGCAGAGCGCCGACGTCTCAGCCACGGGCGCCGAGGTCGAAAGCGAGCCAAGATCGGCTCGAGAAGGCTTCATGAGGCGCCGACTCGAGCTCAAGGCCAAGATACTCCAAACGAGGAGGAACTTGGGAGCGCCAACAAGACACTTGAAACCGAAAGCAAGCTAAGGTCAAGGACCTAGAGAGGGTCAAGATGAGCGCATACACTCTAGACGAGGGCGCCCCCGAGCTCGAGGCCAAAATCCTCGAGCATGAGGGGAAGCTCGAACGTGCCACCAAGGCGCTCGAGGTCGAACGCGCTAAAGTCGAGGCGCTGGAGAAGGCTCCCATGAGGTCGCCTCTTGGGCCCGGAACTAAGGTCCCCGGGCTCGAAGAAAAGCTCGAGCTCGCCGATAAAGCAATGAAGAGTGCCCCGCCCACTCAAGACTAACGACGCCGAGACGGATGCTTCCCAAATAGCTCCTCCACCTGTGGTGAGATTGCAACCCCGAAGGCAAGAGTGGCTCAACTGAAAGGTGAAAAGCTTACCCGCAGATGGCCGAATTGCAGAAGAAACATCAAAGAGCAAGGAATGTACTAACAAAAGTGGTTTGTTTTTGGTGTACAAAGAAACCTCGCCCTATTGTAAACCAGAGCTTGGGGATACTTGAAGTCTTCCTTGCTTTGCTTATTAGTCGCTCCCGTGCTTTCTAGGTCGTGGCGCCGATAGGGTTGTTTTACCCAGGTTTCCCTCAGGTCTCGAGGTCGAGCGACGCGTGCTCGCACAAGACTTAAACATGGACGAGAGGCCACGACCGCAAAGTGGAGGAACACCAAGAAAGGTAGAAGGGCACGGAGCGGACATCGCAGGTGCTCGAACGGTCCTTGCGACTATGCATATCGCCGACGGCTAAAGCGGCGAGGTTCTCACCGAGCCCGAGCACAGGAAGAGCTAGATTGCTAAGAGGTTCGCGACGCTTAGCCTGCTCACGGCGTGAACGCCAAACTCAAGGCCGCTAGACCAGAGCGAATGTGTTTATGCGATCTAAGGTCGTGGTTTGAAAAAAACAAACGAGGAACCGCCTTAAAAAGAAATAGCAAGAATATCAAGGAAGCAAACATAAAAAGTGAAAGACCACTTTTATTGAAATGTGAGGCATAGGGTTTACACATAAAACTTCCAAGTCGACCTATATTCTACGAGCTAGAGAGCTTCTTCGCTGTCGGCATCGCTAGCTTTGAAGCCCCCGCGGCGATCCGCTGAAACAACTCTATAGGGCCCTCCCACCGCGGATAACTTGTTGGTGCCGACGAGCTCAATCCGCCTCGGCTAAGTCCCCAACAAGGAGCTTCCAGGTCGTGATCGATCGAGACGACATTCTGCGAAGAGTTTGCAGTAGTGCGTTGATCAGAAAAGGCACGGCATCTTACTTCTTCCGCGAGGGTGAGGTCGAGAGACCGTTCAAGCCAAGTCGACTTGGTCGACTAAGCCGATTTCGGCAGAGCCCAGCCGCGGACTCTGGAGGCGGACGCTTTGCATCAACACGAGCCGAAGGGTGTGGACCCCTGTGGCTTCGCTTTGTTGTGGTACCGAATAGACCATAGGATCGGCGGGGAGTTCGGCCCACCTGTGCCTTGCCAGACGGCCGAGCTCATTCGCGACTCGCTGCTTTGACGCCTCGACGACGGTCCGCTGGTTCGCTCTCGCCGCCTCCGTTCGGGGTGAGCCACCGGTTAAGCATATTTTGATGCCGAAGTTCCTCGCAAACTCCCCGAACAACTCGCCGTAAACCGGGTACCGTTGTCAAGGATAATTTTGCATGGAACCCCATACCGTGACCATGAACAAGCTGAAGAAACGAATCCGCCTCGGGCAAGATGGTCGAGACCGGTTCGCCTCTATCCACTTGGTGAAGGTGTCGACAATGACGAACAGAACCTCTTCCCCTATTGCTTGAGGAAAGGGGCCGAGAATGTCTAGCCCCCATGTCAAGAAGGGCCACGCGAGCGGATGGTCTCGAGCGCCAGAGGCGGGATGATGCGACTTCCGCATGAAATTGGCATGCCGGCAAAAGGACGGCGTCACGAGCATCCCAAGCGCCAAGGCCGCAATACCCCATGCGAAGGCCTTCCCACCATTGTCTCATTTAAGAGTGCGCCCCACAGAGGATCGAGTGAATGTCATGCGCAGAGGTACTTACCTCCTCCGTGGAGATGCACCGTCAGATGCCGGAGACATTGCGCTCAGAAGCTCCTCGACGAAGCGCAGGCGCATCGCCTGCTGCTTGATCCGGCCTTCGGCAGGTCGGGTGGCAGTGTCGCCTGCAAGGAAATTGTGGATGGCCTCGCCCAGAGGGGGTACTGCCGACCACAACAGCACGACCTCCGGTCGGAGATCGACGGGCCGCCGCTCTGTGATGACATCGGTGGGATATCGTCTGCTTGAGGAGCCGAAGCTTGGAGAGGAAGTCCGCTACCGAGTTGTCCTTCCCGATGTGCTTGATCTCCGTGTTCTGAACCACCTTTCCATCTTGCGTGCTCTCGCGAGGCATTTTGCCATCGAGTCCCCCGGAGCATCGGTAGTCCTTGTTGAACCGTTGATGACGAAGCCGAGTCGCCTCTTCACGACCGTGACAACAGACGCCTAAGGCCTTGCAAGCTCAGAAGCCGGCCAAGAGGGCTTCAGATTCGCCACATTGTTGGTCGCCGAGAAGCCAAACGAATTACGCATTCACCTTGTCGCCGCTGCGGAGCGAGGATAAGGATCCCACCCGAGCGCTTGAAGGATCTCGAGCCGTCAAGAACATGACCTGTGGCTTTTTCCTCTTCGACCAAGCTCTGGCTGGCTCGCGACGCTCGCTTGACCACGGTCACGAGCACTTATGACTTTTATGGTCGTGCGCGGCCACGACCAATGTCGAACGCCGCTAGCTCCATGGCCCACTTGGCGATTCGCCCGCCGCCTCCGGATTCTCAGATGTCCCCGAAGGAAGTTGCTCGACGACCATGGAGTGTGCCTCGAAATAGTGCCGAGCTTGCGCTGGCCATGAGGAGAGCATACAATAGCTTCGTGCACCCACGGTAGCGCCTTCGGCCGCATAAGACCTCACGACATAATAAATGGGTGTCAGCTGAGACTTCGTTTTCGCCACCAGATCGCACTAACCGCCCGAGGTGGCCGCGAGATATAGCAAGAATCTCACCAAAGTTGCGGCGCTAGTAAGGAGGGGGACGACAGTGTACCTTCAGATCGTCAAGGATCGCGGAGCCTCGAGTCCACTGGCCCCCGCGTTTATGTAAGGTTTGGAAGAATGGGAGCCCGCGCGCGAGCCTCGAGATGAACTCGCTGAGGGTGGCTATGCGCCAGTGAGGCTTTGCACCGCTTGATCGAGGTTAGGGGCGCCATCTTCGATCGCCGATCTTCTCCGGTTTGGACCAACCCCGAGCCCCGATCATATAGCCGAAAGCACCTTACGGACGGACGCTACCAACACGCACTTCTGGGTTGAGCTTGATCTTGTGCCTGCTCAGGTTGGCGAAGGTCTCTCGAGGTCGCGAACGGGTCGCCCCATGAGGCTTTTGACGATGATGTCGCCCACGAGACCTCAAGGTTCCGCCCGACCGCTGCTCAAACGCCCCGGTCATCGACGCCGGTGTGGCCCTCGTGATTGCGCAGACTCAAAGGACATGGTCATGTAGCAATAGGTGCCGAATGGTGTGATGAAGGCCGCCTTTGTTTCGCTGCCGACCGCCACCTTTGATCTCGGTGGTATCCCGAGTAAGCGCCCGTAAAGCTCAACATCCCGGCATTTGCGGAGTCGACGATCCGTCGATGCGCTGAAGCGGAAGTTGTCCTTCGCAAGCCAAGTTCAACCCCAGATGGTCGACGACATTCTCCACTCTTCTCCTTTCTTCTCAGACGATGATCCGGGTTGGCCACCACTGGAGAAGTTAATCTCACGTTAATGAAGCCGCCTTCAAGAGCTTGTCAAGGTTCTCCTTGATAATCGCGATTTTTTTCGGGAGAAGCGACGCAGCTTTTTGGCGCGACGATGTCCGGGAGCCGGATCCCACTCCGCAGCTTTGTGCTCAATCACCTCTTGGGACGCCGCATATCCGCTGGTTCCTGCTTAATATACCCTTGTTGGCGCTGGCGAAGGTGACGAGCTCGAGTTCCTATTTGGAACTCACTCATCGGAGACGGACGCACTCGACGGGTCGCTTCGCCGAGCGGCACTACTTTTGTTGCCCCGGGCTTAGGTTAGATTGCCGCGGCGGGCGTTTTCATCGCCTCTCCTCGATCACTGCTGGGCAAAGATGTTCGCAAGAGCCAAGGCCTTGGTCTCACAAACATGCGCCGCTTGTAGGTCGCCTCAAGACGGTGATGACACCATTAGCTGTAACTTCATGCACCGATGGCTATAATGGTTGGCACCATGAATTTGACCAAGGCAAAGTCGCCCGAGGATGGCGCAGTAGACGGAGGTCACCCCGACCACCTCGAAGGTGATCAACTTTGGCGAAGTTGTCGAGCCACCGAGGTGACGGCAAGACAACCCCGCCTAAGGGGTGGTCGAACTCCCGGACTATCCCAAGAATGGTATGGTGATGTTTTGACCTTCGACCGGAATCAGATCCGGCCGAGCGCCCCGCTAAAGAAGTTAAGAGAGCTACCGCCATCGACCATGACGCCGACCGACTCGTGGTGTTGCCGATGGCTTCGGGTCACAACCAAGGCGGTCTTTAAGTCTCGAGCCATACTTTGGGAGAGCATCCCGGGAGAAGGTGATGGTGGCCCTACCACTTGGTGGCTCGTTCGTGGGCTTCCCAACAAGCGACTGGTAGATGGTACGCGGCGGCCTTGACTCTCAACCGATCGTAGGCCGACGAGCCACCGGCGATGACATCGATCCGGGCGCCGCTTTGCCGAACTCCGTGTCGAGGTCATCGTGGTTCGCTACCGCAAGATTCACCGGCTCTGGCCGGTCGCCATCCTTGGGAGCATGGGCATCTCACCCCGCCCATCGAGAAGGCGCCTATCTTATTCTCGCTAAGCCTCGCAGTTCGCAGATCGTGGGCTCTACCGCCTGGAAAAGATGAACTTTGTTTCACATATCCCACATGGCCCTCGACTCTGGGCTGCTGAGACGGTCTGTCTTGTGGACCGCACGCTGGGTCTCCCCGGGGCTGGTTCTTCGCTCGTGGGTCGGGTCGACCTTGGCGCAGGCTTAGAGTCCTCCCGAGCTTGGCTCGACCTCGAGGACCTCAAGGCCGCCATCCGCCAAACGACACCATGAGCCTCCGCCACCTCTCGCGATCAAGGCTGCTTTGGTGGTGGCGCTTTGGTCTGGCGCCTCGAGTTGGACCCGCCCGCTCGCTTGGTTCGCACTAAGCTTACCTTGGTCGTAGTCGCTTTCCAAATGGACGCATCGTCTGCTGGCCCGTACCGCTCCCGCCATGCGGAAAGTTTGTTGACGCCGAGCCTCGAGGTGATTTCCGTGTCTTTGTGAGATCGCCGATCACGACTCGAACTTGAAGGCCTTTGATGGCGGCCTCACCGAAATGCTCGATCGTGTTCCCAGCGGATGAATCGCCGCACAAAGTCGCCAGAAGGCTCGTTTCTTCCCCGATGACACGATCCAGTGTCTTTCCCCGCCCTACCACTCAGAATAACTCGAAGTTGAGCGGCATGCTCGATCCGGCGCCACGACCAAGCGAGCCAAAGCTTCGATTAAAAGCCAGTCCTAGCGCCCCATCCAATCAGCCGGAGGTAGTTCGCTATTACGAAGCTCGCCCTCCCGCCGCCAGATAGCAAATCCGAATAGATGGACAGAACTCGTCAGGTTCTGGTCCCATCGGCGCCGATCACGCTGGCTTAAACCAGCCGCCATCACAAGACGCCAAGGTCCGTTGAGTACGCCATGCACCGTAGGTCGACAGTGCACGGCCGTGGTCATCGCCGACAAGATCCTCGCCGCTACCGCATCGGAGTCGGTGGCTGCTACGCGCCGACCTCCCGCTGGAACGCACTATGGTGCCGAGCATGAATCACCGTTGGTAACGCAGCGGTCCCGACCAAGCGGGCCGGGCGGAACGTCCCGGAGAGGTCCGCAGACCGCCGCCGACCGGAGCGCCTGGCCAGTTCGGTCCTCGTGGGCGCTGGGTGTTGACGTGGGACGCTGACGCTCAAGGCCGGAGCCTCGCCCCGAGCCTCGCTGTTCGGGCTAGCTCCGCGCAGAGGTGTCCGACGCGATCGATGGCGCGACGCAGTTACATTACTTCTTCCGAGCGGGTCCCCGAGTGTTAACTTCGATGTCATGGAAGTGCCACCTCTGGCTGCAGCTCGACGAAGTTCTTCGCCAGGCTCGGCAAAGAGCTCCCGACTCGCCCTATCGGGTTGGCTATGACCCGGGAGAAGGCGGAGGCGCCTCGGTGAGGGGGAGCCGGTGGCTCGGAAGGTGTGCTGCCGTTTTCTCCGCCTCCTCACGGAGAGTCAGAGAAGCTTGGTAGATGGCAACCGCACTATCCGGCGAAGCGCTTTTCCGGTCCGCCCGCAACTCTTTAGCGCTTGACCGGCCCGCCGCCGTAACGTGCCGCCGAAGCGGCGGGGTGAGGGCATGAACAGGACACGGAGTCGGAGTCCGCTCGAGGAAAACTGGCTGGCGAAGGGCGCCATGCTCCTCGAGTCTTGGTGTCGCTCTCGCGAAGAGCAAACAATCGCCCCACGGGCGCCACCGTCGGCTAACGGGATCACAACCGCAAGAAAAGAAGTAGGGCCGAGAGTCTATGGGACCCGACCGCTCGCCGAACGGGCGAAGAAAATCGATCGCGGTGATGGTCGAGCAAGGCGACAACGAGCACGAGACAAGAGTTTATACGGTTCGGAGCCCCCCGTGAAGGTAATAGCTCTACTCCGCCTTTAGCGGTAGTGATTCTTGCTATTTGGGTGTACAGAGCAATGTTTACAACTCAAGATAGTAGTGGTGATCCCTAGCTCGAGTCCGCCAGCAGGCCGTGGTTGTCTTCGTGTCCTTGGAGCTCATGCGCCCTGGTCTTTATACTTCCTTTGCACGCAACGGCCGAGCGATCTCGAAAGGGGGCCTTCAGGCACCTTGAGGGTCGGGCAAAGAATCGCCTCGAACTTGCTGCCAAGACTCCGAGTCATCCCCACGACCCGCTTCCGCAACTGCTACCAAATGTCTCGATCCGAAATCCTAGGGCGGACCAGGGCTTCAGCGAGACCCCGCCGAGCTCGAGGTCGAGAGGTGCCGAGTCTGGCGCGGCCAAGGCTGAGGTCGAGCGCCTCAAAGGCACCTGTGTCAGCGGGTGGGCCTTCCGAGCTTAGATCCGCTGACCGCACTCCTGGCCGGTCAAGGAGTACCACCTCGCCACCGAGTAGTGAGTTTTGTGGAGTATAATAGAAGATTATACTCTTTAATTTATTTCCAGTAAAGGTGGATAGTAAATGGATCCGTAATGGAGTGTAATGAAGAGTGTGGTATATTTTAGATCCAAATCCTTTGTGGGAGGATCAATTGTTGTTGTTATCTCTTGGTCGTGTGTAATTATTTTGTTGGTGGACTATTTGGAATCGTCGGCTAATGCCGTGGTCTATGTGTTGGCAACCTTGGTTTCTAGGTTGGAATCAATGTTTCAGCTTATGAATTGCTCTTTGAGTGGTTGTCTCATCGCATGCAGAAAGGTGCGAAAGAAGGTAGAGTATGATTTAGGTATTGTAATGGAAATGGGATTTGTGCCGTGATGGGCTTATTCGCTTTGATAGTAAGGAATGACGTTGGCTTTTGTATTCCAAAGGCAATCGCTCGCAAAAGATAAAGAGTTGTGTTTGGTTTCGGAGGTTTCGTTGTTAAATGGTTAGAAATAGTGATATATTTGGATTTGGTTAGAAGTTTGTTGGATTGAAAAGCCCTGCGTGGCTCTGTGGTTCAAACTAAATGACCCGTGGTATAACTATGATATGGTGGGCTAACTGCTCGATGATATGGCTTGATAATGGTTATGTGGTTATGAAGGTTAATCATTGAAGGGAAATGTGAAGCAAGGTTTCTTTGTTCTGAGGGGATTCGAGTTTAGAACCCCAGCTGTTCAATCACATAGAATTCAGTGATTCGGTGAAAAATTAGTTGGATGCTTAATAGAGTGTTGTGGCTCGCATTTACGATCGATCATTTCGAGTTTGGAGATTAGTATTATGATCTTCCGAGAAGAATCGCTTGGTTGATTTGTTGATGGATGGAATGAGTTGTTACTTGCTTCTTTATTGGGAGGAGAAGTGATTCGAGTTTTGGAGTCTTGCGCGTGAGAAGTATCCAACTTTGTTCTTTTCGGTGTTTTCTTTGTCACCTATTTCGTTGTTCTTGTTGGTGTCCTTGTGGTGGTCAAAATTCGAGGTCGAATTTCATAGGGGAAGAGTGTAATATCGCAAATCTTCTTTGCCCGGTTTTTTCGCCAGATTTGTTTTCCACCTTTTAATTCAAGGATCACCGTCAAGGGTTATTAATTCTATCAAAGGTTTTGGGTTTTTCTCGTGAAAACTTATCGAATGGTTGTTTTCTCCGAGTCGATAGTTTTTACTAAGAAGATTGTTTATCCCGCCATCCGCCATTTCGTGCTAAGGATTAAATTAATTGGTTCGCTTAAGGGTTTAAAGTTGATTTTTGACCTGCTTGGAGGGTCTTCATTTATTTCCTCCTAATTTCTCTCTCTTCCCCTGCTTGTGGTCGAGAATGATTTTGGGGGCTCTTTTCCCAAAGAAAGCCGATTTTTTCCCATCCGCCGAACTCCTCGCGCCTCTTCCCTGGCCGATCCTCCGGCTTTCCTCCTGGCGCGCCTCGGGCGCCGTTTTTCCTCGGGCGTTGTTACGCTCGGGCGCTGTTTCTCCCGGCTTCTCCACCTAAGCAAAGAAGAAGAATGAAAGTGAGCGGCAAGAAAGCAAAGAGCCGATCCAGAGGGCCGGGCCTCCCCGCGCCGCCGCTTCCTTCCGCGCTGCCCGAGCCTCTCACCCGACCGGTGGCGCAGCCTCCTCCTCTCCGCTCCCACCGCGGCGCCTCCCAACCGAAGCCCCTCCCACACTCTAATCGCCACCGGCCACGGCTCTTCCCCGACACAGCCCTCCGGCAGGCATGCCTCCTCCAGTCCCATGCCCCCATCTCTCTTTCTCCATGGGTGTGAGATTGGAGGTATACCTTGTTCTTGGGGATTTTGGCATGCATGTGAGGTGTTTGTGATAATGCCTAGAAGGTGTAGGGTTGTTGAATTTGTTGTGCATATATTATCTTGATTAGTTGGTGAAATTCAAGTAGCGAGTACTTGGAGGTGATAATCGTGTCGGTGTTTGTGGGAATGTTATTCCAAAGATTTATGTGTGTAGGATATTCCGTAAGGAATTTTCTTGTGATACTGCATCCTAGTTCTTATGCATTTGGTTAGATATGCTAGAAATATGTTTATTCAATGTTTATGAATTGATAGCTTCCATCATTTTTGAGCTATCTGTTGGTTATGTTTGTGACCTCGATTCCCATTAAATTGTGAGATTGAGGTAATTAGCATTAGATCTCATGTATTGGCATGTTTGAAGCAGGTGCAAAGGTATAGATGTATAAGATGAAAGTTTTATGATGATAGATGAGAGTGAAATTAATCAAGAGTTGTTTTTCTCTCAGGTTTTACTGATGATTCATGTGTGTGCTCCGTAATTTATTTATGCATTTGGCCATCTAAGTTTATCCTCCTGCGGTAATGCGATCTATAGAAGTATATGCATATTTTTGAAAGAGAGGTGTAATATGCTTTATTAACTTGATTTCATGAGATGAAATTATGGGAGGCATCAAATTTGCATTTCTTCTATGGGTCCGCTAACTTCATTGCTTTGTCCGCAGATGTAGCTTTTATACCTTATATATCGATTTATACTACTGCATGAATTGAAAATTCAGGTCCTTTTTCCAAATTGTGGTGTGTTGCCCTCGGTTTGTCGAAAGCATGCATTTAAGTGGTTACGAGGATGTTTTGGTTTCGATTGCAGTATATGAATATGTAGAATTGTTTTCTTCTCGTCAGCTTGTACCGAGTGTGCATGAATTTGAGTTGATGAATATTGTTTTATTCGCAGGGAAGGTTCTGTTGGGAGTGGCCTCAACCGCATGCCACTCCATTCTTTTCGCTTGTAAAGGCAAGTGCATTGTATCGGTGCCAGGCTTAGGTGGCTACTAGATTTTACAAGAATACATTTATTCATGTGTTGCTTTAATATTGTCGTGTTTGCTTTTGCATGCGATTTGATGCATGAGAATGGTTAATTGGTTATGCTTTTATTTAAAACGAAGTTTATATGCAAGTGTAACTCAGATAACCCCTATACGGTATCTAGTTGATTGCTTGTGTTATGTATAGGCTTGCTAATGGTTGTGTTTGTGTTTATAAGCACGCCTAGTAGGGTAATTGCCTTTTTGTGAGAAGGTAAAGTAATTTGATGCAAGTGCATCGCTGATTGAAAAGATTTGTGTCGAGAGTCTAATGTCATGATACCTTAAGATTATGGAGAGCTATCTGTTGAGATGTTATACTATTATCACTAGTATGATAGGATAATGTGAATAATGACGAGTGAGGTTTGATTAGTAAGAATGGATGATTTGGCATCATGAGGATGGATTATGACTTTACGGGAGTATTAATGATAATTGTGACCATGTAGATATGAGTGTCAAGACTATGAAATGAATGTGGAGAATCAATATGAGAGTCGAGAATATGAATATGAGTGTTAGGAATGCGGATAAGGGTATTGAGAATATGGATATGAATGTGAGGAAAGGCATTTGCATATGTGTATTCATGAAAAGTGCATTGAGCTGGGGATGCAGAGAACGCCATACTTGACCGTATGACTAATCCGGCAGATCGGGTTCCTATTTCGTAGTCCCATCTATTGGCGAGATGGGAGCGGTGAAAGAAGAGAGACCCGCCATCGGGTAGCGGGCAAGTCCTGCTTTCGCAGGCCCTTCTATGGGATGGTTATTTGAGGGTGCACACTGACGGGCGGGCACTCTAAAAGACTGCAGATGTGCATCGAAAAGAGCAATCATCTACATTGCATTGACAATGATGCATCATATGCATGAAAATTGTGAGATATGCATGAGAATGGTGGAGTGAGATGAGAATTTTTGAAATGGGATGAGCATATGAACAAGCAAGCATGTTTAGATCTCAGATTGCATTTACAATGCCGAATCATGTTAAATGAATTTATTGTGATGTATGGATATAAGATTCTTCTTTGTATGGCCTATTTGTGATCTGATTGCATTTACAATGATGTATCATGTTAAATGAATTGATTGTGATGTATGGATATAAGATTCTTCTTTTTGTATGGCCTATTTGCATATGCATTGCATTTACAATGATGAAGCATGTTAAATGAATTGATTTTATGTATGGATATGAGATTCTTCTTTGTATGTTTTGTGCATTTCGATATGAGATTTTATGTATGGATATGAGATTCTTCTTTTGTCCAATGGAGTAACTATTCGTAAAAATGAAGCAACCTCGGGAGCGTGAGGATGATTTGAAGGCGTAATTCCCAAACCTATTCTCTAGTCAACTCAATCTCTGGGGTCGAGATTCTCATAAGGGGGAGGTTTGTAACATCCCAAAATTTCAGCTTTTTAATTAAATAATATTATTTTATTGCTATTTATGATTTCTATGATTTTTCCGATTTATTTGGATTTTCCGAATTTATTGGAATTAATTTGAATTTAATAATATTTCTTTCAATCAAAGAATAATTAAAAATACATAAAGTTAAAATAAAGTTTTTATAAAAATATTTTATTTAAATCCAGAATAGCTCAAAATAATTATGGGAATTTTTATGGAATTTTTAGAGTATTTATAAAGCCTCAAATAAATCAAAACGATTTATGGAATTAATTTAAAAGGAAAATCCAAAGTAAATTAGAATAAACAGTAACGGGTCTGCCCATGCAATGCAGGCGTCTGACGGTTTTATGGATTGATGCCGCACCGCTGATCAAGATCCAACGGCCTTCGCCGCCGCTACCAATAGGAAACCCTAAACAATCCTCCGGCCATTGATGAGCATCGACGGCTCGGTTCGCCTGCTTCAACCAGACACCGCCGCTGCCTCCGAAGTCCCGGCTGCCCCGCCGAGACTTTCTTGGATTGCGCTACCGCCGAGTATAAAAGCAAACCCCGAGCACCCCTTGATGACTACACTTTAGCGCCGCTTTTTCTCACAAGATCATCGCCGGAGAGTCACCGATAGGGCCAGACGCCGCGCCGGAGTTGCCGGTTGGCGCCACGCTCGCGCTTATCGCTGAGGACTCCATCCGCCGCACCGTACCAGATTCGATTCTCACCACGTGACGCTGGCTTTAATCACCACTTCGCTTTGGAGCCGCTACGAGCGCTGCTCGGTGGTCGCGCTGCCCCCAATACCGCCACCAGCACCACCGCGACGCTCATTGCCGCCGGAAGCTGGAGCCGCTGATCGCCATCGGACGCTCGAGATTAGGCCACATCGCCAATTGAGGTGAGTTGTTAGTTCGCTGACGCTGCGTCGCCACGTAGGTCAGATTGCCGACTTGCGATGATGCAAGGTGGCGGCAATCACACACCGTCATGCGCAAGGCGCACCCATGTGGATGCTAGGGACCCAACATCGTGAGACGAGCTCACCCGAGCCACGGTAGTACCAGAGAAAAATCGATTTTTCCGTATAAAAATAATTCGCTAAATTCGAATTTATATTTTCGGTATTTTCAGATTTTAAACTTCAACACCTCATAACTTCGTGATTCAACTCTGATTGAGGTGATTCAAATTCCTAAAATTTGTAAAATTGAGATCTTTCTAATGGTGGCTTTTATTTGAATTTTTGAATTTGTTTGCTCTATGATTTTGGTTTTTATTTGCTTTTTCTCTCGATTCGCATGAGACGTTGAATTGTGCGAGGCTTCTAAGGATTTCACAACTCAGAATTATTCTCGATCAGAATGTGAGCTTAACGAAGGCAAGTTGTGCTTTTGATCATGTTGCACCCATAGATTAGATTGCATGCTATTTTGATTTAACTTATCACTTGTTATTTTATGTTTATAAATGATTTCAACTTAACTTCGGGATTAGCTATTGTACCCTTTTGAATTACACCCTACCTTGCTAGTTGTATGCCATGATTCACTTGTCACCCTAGGTTGGTTAATTATAGTTGGTTAATAGAAAATCAACATGGATGGTTAGACCAATTAGAGATGCTTAGCCATGCCACGCCATCACATGTTCAGAGATATTGTTTAATAATCTTGACTAAAGGAATATGGAACAATGATGATAATTTGTAGGCCATGTGTGGTCGCACAAAGAGATTGAGTTGTTGTGGCAATGAGTCAACGAACGATATTGATTTGTGAAGAGCACGTGGTGCTTGGTAATCAACCGAGATAATCACTTTAGATTGAAGCAAGTGGAAGGGCAAGGGTGTTGTGGTGGGTCTGATGGGCTAGAAAGGGTATGTGTAAGTCTTGCTTTAATCAATCCTAAGGACTTAACCTTGCGAGCCTTTTGACCTGAGTCAAACTTGCAGACCACATCGCTCATATGGGCGCCTTACCGACTAATTTGCAAATGCTTAACTTAAGTGTTATCTTGGTGGTGTGAGTCCGCATTACGGAGGAAACTCACATGGCGCAAGAGGGGGCCCTGTTGTGGTGGTTTTAGCCCTTCAAAGGTTGAAACCTTAGCGGTGGCAATGGGTTAAGAGGATGCATTGTAAAGGCTTTGTTATAATCGTCACCGTGTGGTGCATGGTTATATCGCAGGGTAAAGTGCATAACCTCTCGCAGAGTGTACAATCTATTCTGATAGTCGTGGTCACTTGATTGAGCAAAGCTCGAATTACAAATTAAGGGTAGTTAATTAAAACTTATCAATCGGATGGGATGGCAGGATGCCATATGGATAATAAAACTTGATTTAGGATGGAGAACTTGGGTTTATTTGAGAATCATCGAATCTACTTACTTGTTATTATTTGTTTTATCGCTTTTTCAATCTACATATTGCTTATGTTTGAAAATGTCGCCATCGCTTATGAGCCACTTATCCATTCCTTTGGAATAAGCCCGATATAGTTATAATAGAATTGCATTCTGCACAACTTGTTGAGTACGTGTTGGTGTACTCACCCTTGCTTAACAACCAACAACAAGTGGAGGAGTTTTCACTGTGCTTGAGGAGGACTTTCGTGGATCGCCGAGTCACTAGGCCAAGCCTTGTTTGGCCGCTCGTGGTGTAATCGATGAGTCACTACGCCTTCTACGATTTTCCGCTGCATTTGTCTTATTTTATCTTAGTCTTGCCCTATGAGGTCAATAAATGTAAGTGATCATAAGATCATACACTAGTTACATTAAATAAATGAAGTCTTATTGTTATTATCGTTGTGTATGATGTGATGCTTACCGATGTTAAGCCGTGTGCACTAGCATTGATCCTGGGAATAGTGCGGCATACACGGTGGATCCGAATTGGTAAATTCGGGTCACTACAGAGGTGGTATCAGAGCATACTGACTGTAGGTCTTGGCCCTAGTTGATAGAGAGTCCAAAGCTATTTTCTAAAAGAAAAACCTAAATTGAATTAATACAACATCCTTGGCTCATCTTATTCTCTACTCCTTACCTTTGCTGGAAATTTACCCCAAATTTTTCGAGAGACCGTTTGAAGATTGAGGACTTATCTATTTCTCTTTTGAATAGATGAGGACGAGCCAGACATACGGAGAGCGTGAGGGTGGTTATGCCGCGGAGCTATGGAGAGTACTCCAAGTATTGGGAGGTTTCGCCAGACCAATGTATCGAGGCAGGAATTGGATCGTCAACAAAGCTACAAGAGGAGTAGTGTGCACACTTCTGATCTACGCCCGAGACAATGAAAAAGCAAGCCAACCTATCAACATCACCGTGAGGAGGAGCACGTTTGAGATCGGTATTCAGGAAGCCGCGCGACATGCCTTACGGAGGATCTGCCGCGACTACAGCCATGAGTTGGACGACACCGTGTTTCGACTCCACCCTACACAAAGGGCTACCTGGCGCCGACGTGTTGCTCGAGAGGAGGATGCTACTACAGTGCATCTTGCACATTTGGCCGCAGCACAGGAGGACCACGCCAAGGATACAGCTGAAGAACTCAAGATGGTATATGAAGCTCTCCGAGTCACCGAGAAGGAATTGCACGATACCCAAGTTGCTTCTACCGCGAGGATTATGGAGCTTGAGGAAGAATTATATGGATCGAGCCAGTCAAGATGGAGCTACATCACCTCGTAATTCGGAGACAGATCCTGAGTCCGACTTACTTGACAAGTAGACTTAGGATTGTTGATACTGAATGTTGGGTCGCTGGCCCATAAAATAGCATTACCAATTGTAATAGACGTTAAGGTTGAGTGTTTAGTTTGGATTTTATTGGTTGTCGAGTGTATGCGAAAGATGCGTTGCAAAGCTTTTTAGGCTTATGTAAGCAACCATACCAAGTTATGCAATAAATTAATAAAGTTGTTTATTTTGGGTTAAACCTATCCGCCTCGCTTTAGAGATTCTTATATCTCATCTCAGGCTACTTCTACCCCTTCTAACCCCAAAACAGATGGTGAATACTGTGGGAACAATGGAGCGTCCTAGCGGCCTTCGCAGGAATGATAACCCCAATGATGGAACGCCACCGCAGCCCAAAGACCACCAAGAGATATGCGTAACATGGGAGCTTTTACGGCAAAGATGCATGACTCACCGATGCATAATGATGCAAAGAAATGCGTAACATGGCGTGTCAAGTTGCCAGAACGCCAAAGAAGGCAACAATGGGCCACGAACTACTCCAAGTTGGCTGATTTCATGAGGACTCGCCCCACATTTTCGTGCAATGTCAATCCATTAGAGGCCGATGATCTGGTTGAGAACCATGGAGAAAAAGCCGCACATCACGCAATGTGAGGGTAATGAGAAGGTGTCAGATAAGCTTCACTGGCTTGGAAGGAACTGCCGCAGAATGGTGGGAGAACTATCACAATGCATGAAACCCCGCAGAGATCACATGGGAGGAATTTTCAGAGATGGGCAGAATCGGGCGCAGATCTCGTCAAGGATCTAGAGCGCCAGGAACGCCGAAGAGGACAGGAGGTTGATCGAACTCCTCCGCCCACTAGCACACGCCCCTAGCCGCTGCTCAAACAAAGGCTACACCACGACCGGGAGATGCCCTCAGCCGTGGCGCCTGTGGTGGTCGGCCCGATTGAAAGTGAGGGTCTGCTTCGACCATTTCAAAGATCCGACCCGCCGACCTTGACGCTATGGCGACACTTCTCTTCACCATTTGTAGGCGGCGTTGAGGAGAAGGTGGATAACCACCATGGATGTAAGCCATCACAGGTCCGCCTCGCTGGAAAGACTAGGCGGGTCGCCGCCTTGATCATCATCTCCATGGCGCCCTTGCCGCTTCCACCATCTTGTCCACGCACCGACACCGTTGAGGTCGTGGGTATTGGTCCTGGATTGACAAGAAGGCTCGCCCTCCTTTTGCTCGCGCGGTCGCTCCTACAACCACGGCGATCATCGCGCCGGTCTGGCGGTCGCCCCGCCGACACGACGGTCATCTCACGGCACACGGCGGCTGGCTCATGGCGCATGATCGAGCTCATTCGCCTGGCTGGCCAAGACCCAATGGGTCTCCCGCCAAGGCTTCACACCTTCTTGCTTGAGCGGGCCGAACCCTTCGAGGTCCCGCCTCATCCTTGCTCTGCCACCCTTGGGGCCGGATGTCGCCCCTTGTTTCCACGGTCCGCAAGACACTTATGTGCGAGGGAAAAGAGCTCGGAGGTGGTGTTGATGGTACGGGTGGCCATCTTCTCCTTCATCTTGCGGTCGCGCACGCCCCTTCGAAAGGTGATAATGACCGACTGCTCCGAAATGTGGGGGATCGTGTTGCGGCAGTGGCAAAACCGCCGGATAAAGTCACGCAGCGATTCCCCCTTTTCCTGCTCTAGGGCGTGGAGGTCGTCCTCCACGCCCGGCTGTGCAAAGGAGCCTTGAAAGTTGACGACGAAAATGCCGCACAACTCCTCCCACGAGTGCAGCGACCCTCGGGGGAGGTTCAGCAGCCAAGAGCGGGCAGAGCCCATCAAAGCCGTCGAAAGGTAGTTGGCCATGATCTTTTCAGACCCGCCAGCTGCCCGCACCACCGTCGTATAGATTTGGAGATACTCCTCCGGGTTGGTGGTGCCGTCATATTTTTCGAGGGACACCGGGCAAAACCTCTCGGGCCAGGCCACGCGGCGCAGCCGGCGAGAGAAGGCTTGGCACCCGACGCCATAGAGGGAGCCCATCCGCTCACCGGAGGGCCGGTCAGGAGACCGTTCCCGGGAGCGCGGGGCCTGGCTCCCGACAGAATCGGAGGAGTGAACCTCCTCCCTGGCCCGAGGGCGAGAGCCATGAGAAAGGCTCTCACCGTCAGAGGCTACCCGCTCTCCGCGCCAAGGCCTCTGGCCGATTGACGCGGGCAGCGATCAAGGAGGTCGCCATCACGCCGCCAGTGACTCTCATCTAGGTGCGATCGAGGTCCCCACTTGCTCTTGCGGACCGGGACCATCACCGCACAAGCATTCTTCTTCGCTCCGCCTACCGTCGGAACCTTTTTCGCTGGGCGGCTAGACGCTTGAGTGCGCACAGCACGCGCCCCAGGCGGCGGTGTACCGGCGGTACCCGCCTGGTTGGTGGGCCCCACCCGAAGTTGGGCCGCATCCACAAGGTTAGCGATGTCCCGCAGCCATGGAGCTGCCGGGGTGTCTCCTGCGAGTTCCACCGGAGGGTGGTCCAAGAGGAGACGAACCGCATGAGATTCTCGAAAGGGGTGTGCCTCCATGGCTGTACGTCTGTCGCATGGTGCCTCCGCTTCCACTTAGAACAACGCCGCCACCCCGCCGAGGCGGGTGGATGATCTTCACCAAACGAGATCGCGGATTTGCTTCGGGTGACGCCGACCTCGCCGCTTCCTTGATTTTGTGAATCCGCCATCTCCGGATGTATCTACTTCTGAACAAGAAAAACACCAAAGTTTGCCGGGAGTTAGCCGAAAAAACCAACCACTAGCCCCTCACTCCGCGCTACTCGCCGGGCACAGATTCCACCGACAGCCCTAGCCTGCTGCACTGTGCTCTGCTCGACAGGAGGGCATCTTCGCAGCCTAGCAAACCCCGGCAAGGAAACCCTAGAGACTTCAAGCATTTAATCACTTAGGTGCTCACGAACTCACCGACATAGTGTTTTTACCTGTGTTCAAGCCCCTTCTTCCAAGAGTAAAACACCTTACTTCCTCATTGATTTTATGTAGAGTGTTCTAAGCGAGTAGCTTGGGGACTATGTGTTCTTCCTTAGACTCTACCGCCAAATCTTGGTCTTCGGCTCGATCCTTCGACTTTTTTCCATGCAATCTTGATGCCCTTATATAGGCCGCAAGCTAATCGGGGTAGGTAAAAGGGGAGTCATCGTACGATCCGCAGACACATTAATTACTCCTTCCCGTGGTTGTCCCATTCCTCCAAACTTCATTAAATGCCGACGATGGTTTCGCTTCGTCGCCGAGATGGGACATCTCTCGACGGTAGGTGGGTGGAGTCGAGGATATGGCTGCAGCAGAATTCTCGCAATCAACGAACCCGACATCGCATGCGCACACCGGCACGCACGACGATAGGGGAAGGAGGCTTGAGGTGAAGGAACTCGCATCACCTTTTTGCCTTGCGGCGGGCGGCAGGCGTCTCGCCACTGCCGCCCAAGCTGCCATCGGACCGGCGCTGCGGTAGGGCGTGCTCGCCACCGCCTACGCCAAGCCGCCACGTGGGCTGGGCGCCGGGCGAAGGCGCCTCGCCACTGCCGCGCACAAGGCCACGTGGATCCGGCGCCTCATGGGCAGGGCGTGCTCGCCCACCCGCCACCAGACCGCCACGGGCACGCATGCTTTTGTGCGGCGAGGGTACCTGGCGTAGTACGCGCCCGGCAAGTCGCCATAAACAACATCGCTTATTGCTTTGATTTTGTGTTCTTCCGAGCTTCAATAAAAGATCTTATGGTTTTTATATCCATATTTTCTCTGCACTTTCCAGTTAGGTATTTGTTGGGACACGACCTTCACCAACATCAAGCACCTAATGAGTAAATTCATTCATTTCTTTTTTTCGTATATAGATAGGGCAGGATCTAAAAGGCGCATGTTCATTGTGAGGTGGTAGACTTCAAAGAATTTCCACAACAGAGATTTAACAAGAGAAGTAGCCGTCAGCCCGCTCGCCACCTTCGATAACAGGCAGTACTTGCCTGAAATCACTACCTAGTAAAATAGGTTTCTCGCCAAATGGTACATCTGCATTGACTGGATTATCAGGAGATTGAATTATCCTGTAGAGTACAGTCGAGAGAGCTTCGAAGCATAACCTATTGGTCATAGAAGCCTCACCCCACAATATCAACATGGCCTTCCTCATAAGTTCTCCAAGAATGGTATCTCTTCGAATGGTGCACATAGATCTGTCATGAATATCCAACAATATACGAAATCTTGAATAGGTGGTGTGCCCACCAGGCAAGAGGAGAGGCGCTACACTAGACAATGCTACGGCAACAACAATCTAGGCTTGGGACCGCAATTTTGAGATAACTGCATTCCACAAGAATGTTTTGCCTATTCCACCATGTCCAGATACAAAACACAAACATCTTTCATTATTTGTTATCTTAAACATGATCCTATTGTATACAAAGTGTTGTTTGTTGTTGAGTGATGAACACATGGAAGCAGCTTGAGTCAGTTCTTCAACAACCAATCTATTACTAAACATCATTATCAGATGAATCAGATGGCGTCGGAAGATCATATGACGATAAAGATAGTCCATTATTCAAGAACATAGTATGTAATTCCTTTAATAGTTTGCTATGTATTGTTGCATAGAGAATAAGATAAGATCTATCTCCGAGAGAACTTCGCATTGTGTAAATGATGTCATCGGACATATACCTCCAGTACCTATTGTATAAAGCGCATACATTACCAACATCACAATGGGCCATAACCATCATAAATAGATTCCTTAGTTGAAACGTCATTGCCCATACAATCCCTTCATCAATAAGGTTAACCCATTTTGTACATCACCAACCCATGTGCTTGACATGCTTCACAATAGGTGTTGTACACAACACCGCTGTAGCAACGAACATCTTCATAACTTTGTGCGCCTCGAACAACCATAAGGAGCATTCTCAGGTAGAAAGCTTCACCGATACTAGGATGTTTATAACATAGCTTACCACTCTTAGTCCCTCTCTTTCTCTTCAACCATACCTTCTTGTCAGGATCCCATGTCCATTTTATCGGGAACTCACAATACGTGGGTTCTCTAGCATGCACTGATCTTTGGTTAGCAACAAACCATTCTGTTAGCATACTCTTGCTTGAATCTGCGTCTTCAACAATATCGGTAAGATCTGAATCCTCATGATACATAATGATATGCATCCCTGGCATATGGAAAAACAAACGTTCTACAATCAGTGCTCTGGCATGTATTTGAAAACCAAACATTCTCCAACTTGATTCACACGAAGATAAATATCTTGACTTAATGTATTGAGCAATCTCATCAGTTCCTTTGTCTTTGTCCTTTAATGATCCGTCCAATGTCACAAAAGATTCTCCTTCGGCCGACTCGCGCTGTTAACTCTCAGAGGATGGTCCTCTCTAGCTACCTCAGCACGATTGCTATCGTATGCCTGTGATATCGCACCATCAAAAGTACCAACAGCTTGTAAAGCCAAAATGGCACAATCATGTCCCTTCGTAATGTACTTAAAAAGGTATTTCACAAGATATACCTTATTACACCATTCGATATTTTATGTGTGTGTGATACTTTTCAATAGAAAAAAAATATTTGGAACAATGTATCTATTGTCAAGCTTAACGCCATGCTTGACGACGAATCACCCATTCACGGCGTTGATAAATGGGAAAACCATAATGCTCAATTGATGTCTCAGTATGGAAAGACTTAGGATATCTTTTAGAGCAGTAGCCATCTTTCATATAGGGACACTTTGGATTAAACTCACCACATGGGCCATGAATCATGAATTTCTCAACAAGAGCATATCCTAATGGGTCTTCATTTACATTAGGCAATTCCACAGAGGTCATAGTAACAATAAAAAGGAGAAGGTCCCTACTCAAGATAGATAACCATGCAAGAATGTGTGCATGGGATAGTCCTCTCTTTTGGAATTCAATACTATGGACCACTGGAAAACAAAAAAGGATGAAGTAAAAAAAAAACAAAATAAATGAGAAGGCAAGAATAGATCGGAAGGAAAAACAAATAGGAAAAGAAATTCACATGCATGAATAGGTCCAAAAGTTGTCCCATCTTTGATATGAGACATTAATTCTTCTAGTTTCATATGCTATACCCATGTAACCATGTCGGGTCTATCATGAGGTCTCTGGCCTGGCTCAAAACGGATAGCCTCTGTTATCTCTGGCCATTTAGTGTCGACGTTTGTTGTCGGCAATAATGAAAATGGGGCTAGGCGTCGGATCCAAACTCAATGGTAACACAAGACGCAAGAATTATACAGGTTCGGGCTCTTACAGGGGAGATAATACCTTAGTCCTGTGCTCTGGGATTATATTTGTGTATAGCCTATGGCTTGTGACCTGGTCTAATGATCTCACGCCCCCCCTTTATATAGCAAAATGGGGTGCGGTTACATATGAGAGTCCTGGTCGGATACAAAGAGGAGTCCATATCCCAGCACTTATCTACTTGGTACCGGCCTAGATTACAATTGTATCCTACCTAATTAGAATCGGTTGCTATCTATAGGGCTTCCTTGTTCAAGACGCTTATGCAACCCCGGTATTTCCTCGATTCTCACTAGATCGGCCTACCGGCCTTATCCATTGGCTCATCGCACTGTCTTGCAGATCCCTAGGGTCTATGTTCTCCACAGTAGCCCCGAGTGCTTTGCGACCGAGTTGCCATCTTCTTGACAGGTTTTCACGACTGGTTTCGTCCTCAATCGAGTGCTCCATATTAGGCAAAGAGGTTGTGAAGGACTCGATAGAGCTCCACATGTACGCATTTCGAGTGGTATCCGGCCCAATTTTATTGAACCAGCACGCGACTCACTTTGGGGTATATCTCCACTTAAGTTGGCTTTTAGCCGAGTGGTACCTATGTGCGATGGCGCACAGCTCTTGGCCTGTCATGAGGCATACCATGAACTATCCAAATGGTATCCGTATCTACTTTCTGCAGTATACGGTTGGTGGCCTTATTATGAGGCATACCTTTGGAATCCTTGTTCTAAATCTTATGATATCTGATTCCGTTTTGAACGGTGACCAGCGTTCGACCTTTCATGAGGCATATCATAAGAAGGTTTCATGCTTTGGTTTGGAAGGTACCCAAATTCCGTCTAATGCGGTCATTGGCTTTCGGCCCATCGTGGGGCATACCATATCCCAAACTGAATTCGGCCCATCTTGAAGCACTTGTGCACAACGATTACTGTGCATGACGTTCGGCCCATTCTAAGGCGTGCCCTAGGGCAACCTCAGGACATGCGGAAGGCGAAGCGTTTTCCCGCTCAAGGCGAAAGTTGGCGTCGCTCCCTATAAGGGTGAGACTTAGTGCGACCGAAGTGGTTTTCTGCGCACTGCTCTCACCTGCCTCTTCATCTTCTTTCTTTTGGCGTGCTTTCTTGCCACACATGCAATACGAGTAAAGAAGCTAGAAAAGCTGACACACAACACATTCGCAAGCATTTTCTTCGCCATTCCCTTCAAAACTTCGAATAAAGGTTTGCATCAGGAGTGGTTTTACTGTGTCTTGGTAAGCTTCTGACTTAGTTCTTGCATGCATTGTGTCTGATTTGATATCTCGTGACCGTACATCTTCTCAGCCACTTCAAGTTCTGCGCTAGATTTTATTAGAAACTGCTCAGTTCCCGCACCTCGTGCATATAAGGGTGTCACCGCTGCATGAGCGATTGCCTTCTTTTTCTGCTTCCTTCGACGCTTTTCTTTAGCTCTTCAATGGCCTCCTCATCTCAATCTTCTTCGTTCGGTGATGAGGCCCCGCCATCTCCTCCCCCGGCGGAGGAGCCGATCTTTGGTTTTGAAGATGAGGCTCCACCGATGCCCGATGCGGAGGAGGCCTTCCTCGTCGAACTCTAGGCTGACTACGACCTTGCGCTGGCCAAGCTCGCGGAGGAAGAGGCCATAGCCCGCAACGTTGCCGTCGTCAACGCGCTGATTGCTGCCATCCCGAAGCTTGTTGAGGCGAAGGATGCACTTGTTGAGGCAGTAGGGCGCGTGCGTCGCGCTTAGGTTTCAGGTCCCTGCAAAGTTCTTATGTAATATATTGGTATATTCGGACCTAAATGTTTTTGGTAAAATCTTGATGTTGTTTAATCTTTCTTCCCTATTGATTGTTGGAGTTTGCCCGAGTGGTTTTTACCCTTTACGTTTAAGCACTCTGCCCGACTAGTCTAGCCCCCGAGCGTCGGGAGTCGGCTCATGGCCATTTTTCCAGGCACGCATTTTGAGTAACTAGAGTTCACCGTTTGTGGAGTCAGAGTTTCACGATTTGGAGTTAATGCACTCGGACTCGGCCATAATCATTAGGGAGGAGAAGTAAAAAATGACTCGTAAAAAAAGGGTTGCGCATGCGCAACACTATTAGGTGTAGCCCCCGACTTACTACTTAATTGAATATCAATTGAGTAGCAAGTCAAGAAAAGAAATTTCATTTATGAATATCACAACTTAAAGTACAAGAATTAAGAGTAAAAACGATGTAGCTGCTCTATGTTCCACGTGTTGCCGAGAACCACGCCATCTTCATGCTTGAGTCTATAAGCCCCCGAGCGTGTCACCTCATCAACGATGTAGGGGCTTTCCCAGCTTGGGGAGAGCTTATGCTCGCTTTTTTGATTCCGTCTTAAAATCAGATCTCCTTTGGAGAAAGCACGGCCCCGAACGTTCCAATCGTGGTGGCGGCGCAGGCCCTGGAGGTACTTGGCCGACTGGATTGCTGCAATCTCCCTAGCTTCCTCCAGTCGGTCGAGGTCTTCCATCCAGTTTTTTTCTGACTTTGGCTCCTTGTAATTCCGAACCCGCGAGGATCCGAACATCAACTTTCGGTTAAGGTGGACCGCCTCTGAGCCAGATACTAGGAAAAGGTCACCGTCGGTGGGTTTCACTAGGAGTGGTTCTCGATCCCGTGAGCACCAAGGCAATTTTTTTACCGGGCGCGTAAAGGTCGAGACGATAAAAAATCCTTGCTTTTAGTCCTTGCAAAACCATGCCATTGGCCCGCTCCACCTGTCCATTGCTCCTTGGGTGAGCCACGGAGGCGAAGCAAATCTTGATGCCGAGCTCGTCGCACCAGTCTTGAAATTCTTCACCCCGGAATTGAGTGCCATTATCCGTGATGATCCTGTTTGGCACGCCGAATCTGACCACTATTTCTTGGAAAAATTCCTTAGCCTTGGCCGCCGTGATTGTGGCAACGGGTTTAGCTTTGATCCACTTCATGAATTTATCAATGGCGACGAAGAGATGAGTGAAGCCACCTTGAGTCTTCTTCAAAGGTCCGACCATGTCAAGCCCCCAGACTGCGAATGGCCAGGTGATTAGAATAGTTTGTAGCTCTTGCGCTGGCACATGTATTTGTCGAGCAAAGTATTGACATCCTTCACAGGTACGGACAATTTCTTCATCGTCTGATATAGCAGTCGGCCAGAAGAAGCCTTGGCGGTAAGCTTTACCCACCAAGGTACTTGACGTCGCATGATGCTTACAGATTCCCGAGTGGATTTCTCTGAGTAGGTTTCTTCCCTCTTGCTCTGAGATACAGCGCCATAGGACTCCAGAGGCACTTTTTCGGAAGAGCTCTTCCCCGACTACCACGTAGCTTTTGCATCATCGCGTGATGCGCTCGGCCTACCCGCGGTCTTCAGGAAGCTCATCTTTTATCAGGTAATTTAAGAATGGAGTTGTCCAGTTGGGGTTGATGACCAAGATTTCTTCTTCGGTCGGTCGTTCCTCTGACTTATCTGACTCCTGCTGTCGGCTTATTGACGGTTTGAGGAGCTCTTCGACAAATACTCCGACGGGAACCTTTGCCCGACTGGAGCCTAACCTTGCGAGCTCGTCCGCTGCTTCATTGTCTCAGCGAAGTATGTGGATGAGCTCCAGCCCGTCAAACTTGTCTTCGAGCTTTCGTACCTCCTGGCAATATGCGGCAATACTGTTACCGATGCATGACCAGTCCTTCTACACTTGGTTGATCACCAACATGGAGTCTCCGCGTATTGTTAGTCGGTGGATGCCAAGGGATATGGCGATACGGAGTCCGTGGATGAGTTCCTCATACTCGGCGACGTTGTTTGATGCTGGGAAATGGTGCTGAAGGACATACTTCAAGCGTTCCCCCGTCGGAGAGATGAGCACCACACCAACCCCTGCGCCGCTGAGCATGAGGGAGACATCAAAATACATTGTCCAATATTCTAGTTCTTCAGGGTTCGTGGGAGTCTGCAGCTCTGTCCACTCGGCGGTGAAGTCGGCGAGCACTTGAGATTTTACGGTAGTTCGTGGCTTGAAAGATATTTCAAAAGCTCCAAGCTCGACTGCCCACTTTGTGATTCTCCCAGTGGCCTCCCGATTGTGGAGTATATCCCCAATCGGAAAAGATGTGACCACCGAAATTGAATGCTCTTGAAAGTAATGTTTGAGTTTGTGAGATGTAAGTAGGACAGCGTATAACAGTTTCTGTACCTGAGGATACCGTGCTTTGGATTCTCCTAACACCTCGTTGATGAAGTAGACTGGGCGCTGAACCTTCTGGAGGTGCCCTGTTTCCTCCCGCTCCACAACGATTGCTGAGCTGACTACATGAGTCGTTGCAGCAATGTAGAGCAGAAAAGGTTCTTCTGCATCTAAGAAGACCGATACCGGTGGCGAAGACAAGAATGCCTTGAGATCTTCGAAAGCTTGCTGTGCCTTGGAACTCCATTGGAAATTGCCTTGCTTCTTCGTGGTTTGAAAAAGGCATCCTCGCGATCCTGGCGGGAAATGAACTCGCGAGTGCCACCATGCATCCTGTGAGCTTCTGGACGTCTTTTTGGCAAGTTGGTGGCTTCATCTTCAGGATGGCATTGATTTTCTTCGGGTTTGCTTCGATGCCCCGTTGTGATACTATGAATCCAAGTAGCTTTCCTGAGGGGACTCCAAATACGCAATTCTCGGGGTTGAGCTTCATTTTGTATGCTCTTAGGCTTTCAAATGTCTCGGCCAAATTGGAGATGAGGTCCTCCTTTGCCCGAGATTTGACGACGACATCATCTACATATGATTCCACGTTGCGTCTGATCTGAGTGTGAAAACACCGCTGTATAGCGCGCTGATAGGTTGCGCCAGCGTTTTTCAAACCAAACGGCATTGTGACATAGCAAAATGCCCCAAACAGAGTGATGAACGAAGTCTTGATGTAGTCTTCTTCTTTCAGCCTGATTTGATAGTATCCCGAGTAAGCATCCAAGAAACTCAAGAGCTCACACCCTACGGTCGAATCTACCACCTGGTCGATGCGAGGCAATCCGAACAGATCTTTCGGGCATGCCTTGTTCAGATCGATATAATCATCACACATGCGCCAACTTTTATTCTTTTTGCGAACAAGAACTGGGTTCGCTAACCAGTCGGGATGATACACTTCTTTAATAAAGCCTGCAGCTAAAAGCTTAGTGATTTCTTCCCTAATGGCTTCTCGGCGGTCCTAAGCAAATCGTCGGAGCCGCTGCTTGATAGGCTTCGCCTTCTCGTCAACATTGAGAGAATTCTCGATCACCTCCCTAGGGACACCGGGCATGTCAGAGGGTTTCCACGCAAAAATATCCTGGTTTGTCCGAAGAAAGGTGACGAGCGTGTCTTCCTATTTGTGATCGAGCCCTGTCCCAATCAAGGCTGTCTGAGCCGAGTTGGACGGGTCAAGGATTACTTTCTTAGTCCATTCATCAGGTTTCATGCTTGTCTTGATCTGCTTCTTGGCTGGGACCTCTCCCTCGTCTTCTTGATGATGCGTGGCTACCAATCGGATCTTCTCCCTGTCGGCTGCCTCCTCTTGCATCTCGGCCATCTCGCAGCTCTCTCTATCACATGTGAAAGACTGCCTGATATCGCCGCAGGTCGAGATAATTCCCTTCGGCCCTAGCATCTTCAGCACGAGATAAGTATAATGGGGCACGGCCATGAATCTGGCCAGGCCTGGCCTTCCCAAGATGGCATGATACGCCGTCTCAAAATCAGCCACCTCAAAGTTGAGATATTCCGTCCGGTAATTTTCTTTGGTCCCGAATGTGACCGGCAAGGTGATCTACCCGAGTGGAACCGAAGAGGTCCCGGGAATCACACCATGAAACGGCGATGAACCCCACTTTAACTCCAAGCGAGGAATCTTCATATCATCGAAAATTTTGGAGAAAAGGACGTTGAGTCCGCTCCCTCCGTCAACCAGTACTCTTTTGAGCTTGACGTTACAAATCACAGGATCTAGAACAAGAGGATATCTACCTGGATATGGAACGTGATCTGGATGGTCCGAGCGATCAAAAGTGATCGGGACCTCGAACCACCTAAGGTATTGGGGAGTTGCCGGCATAACCGCATTGATGTCCCGAGCGGTAAGCTTTTGCTTCCGCTTGGACTCGTACGCAGCCGAGCCCCCGAATATGCAGTTGAGCTCGCGCTCCGTCTTCTGGTAGTCACCCTCGTCATCTTCAGGGGGATCTTGCTTTTTCTTTGCTTCACCCTTGTCCTGGCCCGGATGCTTGTTGCTTTCCTTTGCGAACCTTCTGAGAGTGAAGCAGTCCTTCGCAGCATGTTTTCCCTTTGGATGGAAAGGGCAAGTTGCATCCATTACTGCATCGTAGTCGTCTGTTCGTGGCGCACGAGGTCGGCCACGTTCGGCCATAGCAACCAGTTCTTCAGACTTTCGCTTCCTGTCTCGCTGCTTGGAGGACTCGAGGTGGTCTTTCTTGTCCTTTTGTCGAGGACGATCATCCTGACGCTCGGCCAAAGCATCTGAAGCCGTTGCATAACGATCTGCCAATTCAAACATCTCCCTTACCGTAGTCGGCGGCTTTCGGGACATCTTCTTAATCAAATCAGGATCGCTGACGCCCTTCTGAAAAGCTGCAATGACAACGGCTTCTGAGATGTCTCGAATCGTGTTCTTCTTCTACATGAAGTAATGGATGAAACCTCGAAGAGTCTCGTCCTTCCTCTGGTGGAGCTGGTATAGGTCCCATTGAGTCCCAGGCCTTTCGTAGGTGCCTTGGAAGTTAGTGATGAACTGCTTGCAAAGATCTCCCCAGGAATCTATAGAATTCGCGGAAGTCCTATGAGCCAAGCCTGAGCCGAAGGGGTGAGTGTGACTGGCAGGTAATTTGCCATTACATTATGGTCACCCCCGGCTGCCTTGATTGCAAGGGAATAGACCTGCAGCCAAGCTTCTAGGTCTCTTTCTCCATCAAATTTAGTGATGCTTTTCGAATTGAAACCTTCGGGCCAAACCACTCGGCGAAGCCGGGGAGTGAAGGCACGGATGCCATCAATAGGCCCATCACTGTGCCAACGTGGGGAGTGCTAAGGTGGAGATCTGTCTCGACGATCCTCGGCCTCGCCCCTATCGCGCCGTTGCTGATTTCTGCGGTCGTCCCGGCCATCATGATTGATGCTGAAATGCTCATAGTCATCTTTGCGCCGGTGGCACTCATCGTCTTCACGTTCCCTTCGTCTGAAGTCTAGATCCAAGTGAAGATCACGACTGATGCTCCTGCGGGCGTCCTCGCCCCGACGAATTTTGAGTCGGTCGTGCATAGTCCAACTATGGGCAGTATCGCTGCTTGCAGTCTGAGTGGTTGCGCGGGCACGGGAGTATTCTTTCTCTCTTGGCTCTTCTTGGTGTTGCTGGACTGCTGCCGCCATTACCATGGCCTTGACTTGGGCCACGATCGGGGTAGCAGGGCTATCAGGACCGAGCATCGGTCCCAGGGTATCAAGCAGCGTCTTTGAAGCGACGATATTCTACTGTGGGGTACGAAAAACAGATTGGTTCCCCATCCTTATTTTCAAGATGTCTTCATTAACATTACACCCTCTAGTCTGAAGGGACTTGGCTCGTGCCTCCTGCGCCTCTCGACGAAGGCGCTCCGCTTCTGTAGCCTCCGCGGTATCTTTTTGTTGCTGGGAATCAGTCCACGGGTCTTCAATTACGAAGATTCTACGGAAACCTTGAGAGCTCCCTGCCCTGTTTCGAATCAGGAGAACAACAAAACAGATCGGACTGACCTTTCGATCCGAGTGGTTTACCTAAGCTTTTTTCCACTCGGGGATCATTCTTGACCGAACCGAGCCCAGATCGGGGAACAATCTATTGTCTGATTGTCTGGGGACAGATGGCCTTGGACCTTTTTGATTCGAGTGGTTTCCCGGTCGGCGAAATAGCAGAATCACCTCCAGATTGGATCTTGTCCGAATTCGAAAGGATAAGCTTGCCAAGATTATCGACGATGAAGTCCAGGCTTCTGAAGCGGAACACCTGGGCGGGAGTGAAGGTGGCGACGACCTTGCTGGAGATTGCCATCGAGCTTGATGAGATTGATCTTAACACAGCCCCTACCTAGCGCGCCAACTGTCGACGTTTATTGTCGTCAATAATGAAAATGGGGCTAGGCGTCGGATCCAAACTCAATGGTAGCACAAGACGCAAGAATTATACAGGTTCAAGCTCTCACGGGGGAGATAATACCCTAGTTCTATGCTCTAGGATTATATGTGTGTATAGCCTATGGCTTGTGACCTGGTCTAATGATCTCACGCCCCCCCTTTATATAGCAGAAGGGGGTGCGGTTACATATGAGAGTCCTGGTCGGATACAAAGAGGAGTCCATATCCCGACACTTATCTACTTGGTACCGCCTAGATTACAATTGTATCCTATCTAATCAGAATCGGTTGCTATCTCCAGGGCTTCCTTGTTCCGCACGTTTGGCGCAACCACAGTATTTCTGATTCTCAGCAGTTGGCTTACCCGGCCTTATCCAGATTGGGCCTCGCATGACTCATCTTGCGAATCCACAGGGTCTATGTTCTCCACATTTAGGATTGCAAGTGAAGGTAACAAACAACTGAGGTGAGCCATATGTTCCACAAAGAGCTATTGAATCATGGTAATTCTTAATCATGTATCTCCTTCCACCAATAAAACTTGCTGGCAATATAATTTTAATACCAAAGTCTTTCCCTGAACTATTTCTTTTAGAGTAAAGTGTCTGATATACCTTGCCAACTCTCTGATCTGAGCCTATCCTGATTGAAAAATGGAAGGACAATCGGTTTGCTTCAATACATGAATAAGCATTAACCATGAGCTGGTTGGACAACCTACCACAACAAGTAAATGGATTTGGCTCGCCTCTACGGTAGTGAAAGTCATAACAGTAATATTCAAGCATGAAAACCTCTTCATGAGATCCTGAAGGCTCAGCACCAATCTCTCTAAATTTAATACGACATGATATCCTTTATCACCATAAGGGAATAGTAGCGGGTATTGCAAAGACATCAAGGCTGGGTGAATTGGAGAGATGTGCTTGGGTGGACTAGAATGTGCTTCAACGACAACATCAAATTTGGAAGTGTCAACATAAACATCATCAACCACCAATGCAGCCAATTCTAAGGCTGCATTGGTGGTAATCTTAGGAGCATGGGGCGACAACCGTCTATCACGAGCTCACCTGAATTGCTGAACAAGAGGGTTACAATGATCCAACATAGATATAATTTCTTCAACTATAGTTGGATCAGGCTATTCTCTATTAGGGCTCTTTGTTTAAAAAATATTAAGACGATTGTGAAGTTCATTTGCAGTATGTAGCATACGGTGATGCACAACACTATTAATGCAAAAACATAAGGGCCACCTCTAGTAGTAATACTATTATCAATATTGACACTGAGTGAAGCGAACGCAAAAAGAGAATTATATTGTCTTATCAGTTGCATAAAACTATTAGATCATGGCCCTCCATCAAACTATTAGATCGTGGCCCTCCAACGGATGAGTTCCTGTAGCAGAGGAGGAAAATGCCTGTGTGGAAGCAACGAGATTTTCACTCCACCGCAACAAAGGTTGTACACAACACGCCTCTGCGTATATGCACTCCTGGTGCGATTCCTTTCCTGATACCAGAATAGCGTCAAACATTTACCATAGGTATAATCAGGACCACTATAATAGGATCGGCCTTGGTAGCCAGCTATCAATGATAGTATTGTCTCAGCAGAGCTCTACATCTGTTAGAGGCACGCCTCTTAGATCTGTAATCACGAGCAACGATGGCTAGCACAATGGGGTAGAAATGACCTCCTAAACCAAAAAATGAAGTAATACAAAACTTATTGAGCAATAAGAACCGAACGAGGTAACGGAGTATCGAAAAAGGGAAGTGATGGTGCTAACTTGATGGTGTTGGTTGTGACAATGGAGGTCTGAACGAGATGGCGGCGAAATGAACTCACGAAGGAGACACCAAGGGAGCACGCAGTCGTAAGTACGAAAAACGTGAGGCACAATGTATGGAAGGTACATAAAGGCGAAACAAAGTGTGAGCTGCACAGCATGCATATAAGTGACAAAGCGAGCATACATAACGGGGAGCCACAGGAGCGAAAAGAGCGTGCAAGGCTGTGCAACAACAAGCATAAGTGAGGCGGTGGGAAAAAATGTTAGCAAGCATGAGCGAGTGAGGCAGCGGCGATGAACAAGATGCACCTATGGCGGTAGGCGCAGAGGGAATCATATGGTGGGCACAATAGAGGTAGGTTGGTATGGCCGAAAGCCGCCTCATAACACGAAGGGAAGAAGTGAATGGCATCGGAAAAGAATGGCGGGACATGATATGCGATATAAGCGAAATTGTAAAAGCAATATTGCTGTAACATGCAAAACGTGGAACCCTCCTAGGGCACCGTTCGTGTCATTCATGTTTACATACCGACATACCGTCATCATGTGACGTAGCCCAATGAGAGGACAGGAACGCACATAACAACACATAAGAAAGAATCTAATCACAGCCATATGATTAATAACAATGAAAAGAATGAGAAAATTGGTTATTTACCACTCCAAAGAAGTGGCTTCGCAGTTTTACCACTACAAAGAACGGCTTCGTAAAATTAGCACTTACATCGTATACGTCTTGTTTAGTCTGCCATTTTCTCCATTTTACTGATTTTTAACCCTTTTCTCATTTTTAGCACTTTGAAATGACTAAAATGCCCTCACGTTGATTGCACAGGCCACGTGGATTGAATCGTGGAGAGCCATTGTCTCGATCGTGGCGGCGGATGGACTCGACGCCGCCGAGGAGGAGGCGAAGCGAGAGGCCACCGCACCGCACTCCGGTTCTCTGCGTTCATCAAGCGTTCCTCCTGCTATCCCTCTTCCTCCTCGCCGTCGAGCTCGCCGCCTCGCCAACGGCGGGCGCCTCGCGATCTCATTCGACTCGCTCTCGTGTCACAGCTCGCTTCCCGCCGCTCCGGCTCCTCGCCCGGCGCTGCGTCGTGCTCTTCCTCGTCCAGAGCACCGATCGCCTCGTCCAGAGCCTCGGTTGCTTCTATATCCATTGTCTCAGTTGCAGCTCTGAAGCTCTGGTTCACACGAGGCTCTGAAGCTCTGAAGCTGATTTAGTAGACAAATGGAAGTTGGACTTGTGAAACAATTTCAATGTTGTTGTCTTCCAACATGTCAGGCGCAGTCGTGTGGCTGATTTAGTAGAGTAAATGGTTGTCGAATGACTATTCACCGTAATGTAAAGAATGAGTTTACTGGCTGTAACATTGAAACTTGGCTTATAAGCCGATCCTTGCAGAAAAATGAGAAATGAGCAGAATACCAACTTGTGTCTCAAGTAAGATAGTTGCATAGGAGTACTTTTAGTATCCTCTGTCTATCTCCTCCCCAAATTTGTGTTGTAAACAATTTCGATGTTGGAGTGAAATTGTCTGTAAACAATTTCAATGTTGGAGTGAAATTGTGTGTACATGAGCTGATTTAGTAAACAAATAGAATTGCACTAATAGAATCTGTGTTTTGTATTGCTAGATGAAATGAGAAATGTTGTTGTTCTGTATTAATAGAACATTGCTGTTACTTCTGAACCAAAGGAATGAAATGAAATGTTATTTCTGTAATCAACATGGAAGATGTCCTGTGTAAGGAATGAAATGAAGTGTTATTTCTGTAATTAGCATGGAATGTTGCTGTTATGTATTATAGAACCTTGCTGTTACTTCTGAACCAAAGGAATGAAATGAAATTGTGCACATGGAAGATGTCCAGCATATCTATTTGAAGACCATTCAAAATATCAAAAATAATTGTGAGTTCACAGCTCACATTACAATGACCTTGAGTTCACATCTCACTAAGCAATCAAAGATCTCCAAAATAAAATTGAGTTCACATCTCACAAACATCTCCAAAATAAAAGAGAGTTCACATCTCACTAAATAATTGTGAGTTCCACCCCACATAAGAAGTATGCCGATTTGAAGCTGCAGTGGGCATCCTTTCTGGAGTAGTTCTGGTGGTTTGGGAGAACTGCCTTCTCCCAACAAGAAAGCAAGACGGCTGCACATATATATGTTATCACATTTAGAAAATTCCTTTTATTTCTCATTTGTGCATTGTGGACAGAGATGCAATTCTTATTGTTGTTACCTTCTAGTGACCATGCCTGGACTGTCCTGGAGTATTTGTTCTCTAGTAGGCCTTTGTGGGGTGCTAGGTTCACCTGGCCTAGCTTTTGTACTATTCTTTCTAGGCTTCCTTTTCCTGCAATTAAACAATAAAAATTAATTGTTAGCATAAGGTGATAATTTAAGATTTGAATGAAAGAACAAAACTTGCCTTTTTTTAGTTCCATTCAGTGGACACTTGTAGCTAGCTTGTGCAGGTCCTTTTCACCACATCTTTTGCAAGTCATCGGCCTCTAATCATTTTCTTCCCTTAGCATTGGTGGGAGCAGCGTTATCATCATTGGCACCTTTCTTCTTGTGGCCACCTTCAAGACATCCTTTGATCAGTAGCTTCCTTTGTCTTCCAACATTTCTCCTAGCAAGTGGTGCACCCAAAACAAATGGAAGCCGGACTTGTGGCCACTTGTGATTTGGTCATCATTGGCTCAATCTCTCTCCCATAAGCACCTTGAATTTATCCACAGAGTAGTACTCATGCACAAATTGTTCAAGGTCTACTCTCTTTTGTGATGTTATAAAAGCTAAGACATGTTGACATGGCTTGCCTATGTGCTACCATTCAAGACAAGTACAAGTCTTGTGATTAAGCTTCACAATATGCCTTTCACTATTGTGCCAAACCTCTGCAGTCCAATCACTAGATTCCACAACTTTCAAATGCCCCAAGCCTCTAGTATTTGCCCTCAGCTGAACCATAACACTAGGTAGTATCCTTCCAGCTGGTAGTCTCTCCCCAATCCTTCTCCTCTTCCTCCACAAAACCATGATCATCTCTCTAACCTTATCGGCTAGTTCAGCTACAGGTAAGTCCTTAATGTCTCGGATCCAGTTGTTGAAAACCTCTGCTACATTATTAGTGATGTAGTCACACTTGATATCTAGATTGAAGCCACACCTGTACCACTTAAGACTATGATATTGTTTTATCCAGAGCCATACCTCATTTGATTCACTAAAAATTGCTGTCATATGATCTTTGAACACCTCTTCCGTATAAGCCCTTGCTGCAAGATAAATCCTTCCAAACCCATGGAATCTTTTAACAAAATGCTTCATCAAATGGAAAAAACATTCTCTTTGTTCAGCATTGGGAAACACATTGTTCACTGCATTTTCTAAGCCTTTGCAAGCATCTGTGCATACTGCAAGAAGCGGAGGATCTCCTATTGCTTTTTTTCAGTTGATTCATAAACCAAGTCCAGTTGTCTTCTGTCTCAGAAGCTATGAACCCATAAGCCAGTGGATACATCCAATTGTGACCATCAACTGCTGTAGCTGAGGCTAGGTGCCCATTCCACCTTCCATTCAGTGCAGTAGAATCTATACCCAAATATGGCCTACATCCTTCCAAAAAACCATCAATACATGGTTTAAGTGCACAGAAAAACCGATGAAAGTACACATTACCATCAATTTCCAGCATATCAATCTCCACAACACTTCCAGGTGACCTCTTCAGCACCTCAGCCTTCCATCTATATAACATCTCAAAACTCTCTTCCCATTTACCATAAACCTCTGCGAGGGCTTTTTCTCTTCCCCTCCATACTGTGTCATATGAAATTGTCACAGTGTTCATCCTGCAACTTTGTTTGTAATTCTTTGGCGCCCATTTTTGGTGAGTTCCTAAGGATACTCACAAACCTTGCTAGCTACCCACTTTGAGATGGTGTTATGGTCTTCACCTATTGCTAGAAATACAATCATGATGGTCAACTAAAATCACACTGCATATAAAAAATTACAAATAAAATTAATTATTTCACCTTTGAAAATGACATAGACATGGGCATAAATGATTTTTTTAACATTATGTAAATATTTCACCTTTACACTACTCTTATCATCGTGTAGAGAGGCAACTATCCTCCAAGGGTAATCTTTACTAGTCTTGCAGAACCCTCTAAATCTCTTCTTATCCGACTTCTCTGTGCCAAGATCAAACTCTTCATTGATTGCAAATTGCCTTACAGCCAACTGGAATTCATTCATTGATGGGTACATAGTGCCAATCACCATTTTTGGGTGATCTTTGTCATATGTAATCACTATCTCATCTGGTATGACATCACTAATAATAGGAATGGAGACTCCTTCGGCATCAACTCCTTGCTCAACCACTGCATGACTGTTTGGTTTAGCCACATTTCCTCTCCCATCGTTATCCCTCAAGCCCAAAATCACACATAGCTGATCCTCACTAATCAGTTCAATTCGACCTTCAGCATCTTGAGTCTCTACAATTTGCAGGTTATCCCAACCAACTTCTGGAGTATCATCATGAGATTCCATGCCGCTGGTGTCGGCGTATTCCACCAGACAGGCCCTAGTCTACAGACCGGGTTTTTGTTCGATAGGAGGGCGTCTTCGCGGCTGGCAAACCCTAACCAGGGGAAACCCTCAGGACTCCCTCACGAAAGACTTTGGCGTCTATGAACTAAGTTGACACAGTGATTTTACCCAGGTTCAGGCCCCCCGTTTGCCTAGGGTAATAGCCTTACTTCCTGCTGGATTTTATGTAGAGTGTTCTAAGCAAGTACAGAGCTTAGGGATTACAAGTTCTTCCTTAAACTCTATTTCTTGAACTCTTGGTTCTCCGTCTCTCGATCCCCTTTCCCCATGCACCCGAGTGCCCTTATATAGGCTAGGCTAACGGGGGTAGGTAAAAGGGGGGTCATCATGCTGATCTATACACATTTATTACTCCTTCCGTCTTGTCCGTTCCTCGGCCTCATTAAATGCCGACGATGGCCGCCTTGGTTTGCGGGATGGGACCCTCTGCGATGGGTAGGTGGCGCCGAGAGGATTTGGCTCTGCGAAATTCCTGCAATCAACGAACTTGACCTAAAGATGCGCACGGGCATGATGCGATAGGAAGGAGGCTTGGTGAAGAACCTCGCACCACCTTTTGCCTTGCGGCGGCGCGGCGGCGTCCTCGCCCACCGCCGCCCGCCGCCACGTGGATCGGCATTTGGCGGGTAGGCGTGCTCGCCCACTGCCCGCCAAGCCGCCATGTGGGCTTGGCGCCCGAGCGGCAGCGTCTCGCCCACTGCTTTCGCTGCGCCACATGGACCGGCTTTGGCGGGCGGGCGTGCTTCGCCCACCGCGCCAAGCCACCACGTGGCTGGGCGCCCGGCAGCGGCGTCCTCGCCCCACTCTCACCGCGCCACGTGGACCGCTTTGGCGGCGGCGTGCTTCGCCCCTGCCGCCAAGCCGCCACGTGGGCTGGCGCCGGCGAGGGCATCTCGCCCACCGCTTGCGCCGCCACGTGGACGGCACGGTGGGTAGGCGTGCTCGCCCACCGCGCGCTAAGCCGCCACGTGGGCGGGCGCCGAAACAGCGAGCGTCTAGCCCACTCGCCGCCGCGCCGCCACGTGGACGACACGGCGGCGGGGCGTGCCGCGCTTCGCTGCCGCTGGAGCCGCCACGTGGGGGCGGGCCGGCGACCGCAGCGTCTCGCCACTGCTCGCCCGCCGCCACGTGGACCGGCTTTGGCGGCGGGGCGTGCTCGCCCGCTTCGCTTGCGTGCCGCCACGTGGTTTGGCGCCGGCGGCGGCGGTGCCCTCGCCCACTGCTTCGCCCGACGCCACGTGGACCAATGCACGGCGGGCGGCGTGCTTCGCCACCTACTCGCCCGGCGCCCGTGGGCCACGACGCTTTGTCGCGGAGAAGGTACCTGGCGCCAAAATCGTCGTGAGTAGCCGGGCCCGTCCTGGAACGCGCATCAGGTCCTTTCGGGTTCTTCATTAAATGCCGGTGCGTTCTTGGATGGGGCCACTACTCATGAGGATGCGACTGCTTCGGTTCCCGCGCTTCATTGCATCCGCCGATTTTTCTTGGGACCCGAAACGGCGCACGATCTTATCTCTTCACAAACCGTCGGTGCGGGTGGTACATATACAAGATCCATCTGTATCAAGCGGCTTACGCCTTTTGCTTTCCTTGCGCACTTTAACTTTTTGCTCCTTCGTCTTCCTCGCTCAAAGCCTTTTGCCTTCTTTGCCTCCATGGCGCGTTCCATCCCTGCTTCCACCGCGGACTCCGCCACGGTGAAGAGGATGGCCATCATCGCGCTGGAGGGCACCTTTCGCTTCCGAGCGGGGACCTCCACGCCACGGTGCCTCTTCGATGAGATCCTCCTCCACACCTGGGCAATGATGGCGGGCCTACTCCCGCCCTTCTCTGACTTCTTTCTTACCGGCCTCCATTTTTATGGGATCCACCATCTTCACCTCACCCCCAACTCCATTGTCTTCCTCTCCATCTTCGCACACCTCTGTGAAATGTTCATGGGGGTGATGCCAAATCTTCCTCTTTTTCGCCACTTTTTCCTCTGCCGCGCCTCCAACAACAACGAGGTAGTGGGGAGTTGCTATTTCCGCCTTCGAGACGGGATGGCCTCCCGCTACATTGCCTTCCAGCCCAAATCCAATTGGAAGGCATGGCGCGATGGCGCTGTATGTCAACTTGATAATGGGTCGGCTTTAGGGTGCCGTTGAAATGAAGGCCTCAGAGAACTGGAACTCGCCGGTCGAGGAGACTGCGGAGCTCCTCGCGATGGCGGCCCACATCACCGGCATGGGGCGCGGATTAACTCAAGGCGTGGCGGGACTTCATGTCCCGGAGGATTAGCCCTCTTCGCCGACGCGTCTGTCCTGCATGGCAATATACAGGCGACGACGACATGATGCGCACGTAGCCAGGACGAAAGTCTTCGTTTTCCTTTAGCTTTTTCTCGTGCACATGCTTCTTTTTACGGCTCCCTACCAACCGGCAGCCATTCTTTGTCTTTTGCCAGGCGCGGGAAACTTAGAGGAGCCAGTTATTAGCAGGTGGGTTGCCGCGCTAATGCAACTGACTCCGGGCGGACCAACTTTCCCGGCGGCGGCTCGGCCGCTCGCCGACTTGGAGCACGTAGAGCGCCTGCGGGTCGTCAGGCTGCTCCCGCCGATGGACTCTGAGCCCGCCCGTGGTGCCGCCCACGCCCTTCGTGATCGAGGATACGACCACCGTCGTGATCAGACCCGGGCAAACGACCAATTGCCCGGACGCCACGGCTCGGACCCCAAGAGGTCCGACCACGGACGAACCTGCCGTCGCCCGCCACTCGATGCGGCATCATCTTCAAGGCGGCGATGCGACCGCCCAGCCATGACTTCATCTCTGTCTCAGCTGCCTCCCGGCGCCGACCGATGCTTCACCGACACTTCCTCCTTGGCGCCCCCAGCGCATGGCGCCAACATCCTCGGCCACGGGAGCCCAGGCCACCGCCCACCAGGGTGGCCTCACGCTCCCGATGGCTGCTCTTAGCTTGAGGGTGCCGCCAAGGGTGGCCCCTCAAGACGCGTCTTGTGAGCGCCCCCAGCGCTTCGCCGCGGCGGATGCTTCGCCAGTGCCTCGGCAGCCGTAGAGAGGACCGAGGAGGGCGACCCTAGCACCAGCGCTTCCGGACGCCTCGCCCCTCGCGCCGCCACGCGCCACGTGGAGCTCTTCACCGAGTTTGGCAATATCCATGTCTCACTGGGCACCGTCAATGCCGCCGCCGCCAGGCATGGGGCCCAGACGGCCCAGCAACTGGCGTCAGTGAGCGGCGAACTGGAGCGGGAGAGGGCGGCAGCGGAGTTGGCGCAGGAGAGGGCCAACATGACCGCCATGCAGCGGCGGGCGGAGAGGGCCAAAGAGTGGGCGGAGAGGGCCAAGGCGGCGCTGAAGAACTCGGAGCTGGAGTCCTTCTGCCTGCAGCGCAATCTGGCCATTATGCTCAAGAAAGCCTTCCAGCGCACGAAGAGGTGCCTGGAGCCTTTGGGGTGGCTGAGCAACGCGCCGGAGGATTCCGCCTACGGTTTGCCCACGCGACCAACCAGCAGGCGGAGAGCACTTCGGGCTGCGCAGCCTCGCCGCCGCTCCGCCAGAGAGGATGGGAGGTCGCGATCATCACCGCGACCTACACGCTGCTCTTGCGCCCAACTGCCGCGACGCCGCCGATCCCATGGCGGTGGTGACGGCGACCGACATCGGGAGACGCGGCGGAAGCGAGGCGCAGCGCGCAGCCGCCGAATACGTGGCCGGACTGCTGCAAGTAGAGCAGCCGGTCATGGACGTCTCCACCCCGCTGGCCGTGGAAGGCGACGACGGCGGTGACCTTGACTTCGGCGACGACGAGTGAAGGGCCGGGCAGCCTTGTTGCTCTTTTTGTCTTATTTCCTTTTGTCAACCTGTTCTGCGTGCACGAACACTTGGGCAAAATTCAGTGAAGATGGATTTTTCTTGGTTAATGTTACCTGCGTGCTTATCTGCTTTGTATGATCGAATTTGCTGGATTAAATCATTAGGCGGCCAGTCTTTTAACTTAGCCAGAATGCCTGAGGGACGCCCGAGGAACGCCTGGGCTAGGGCAGCGTTCCTGAGTCCTGCCAGCAATTATACGTGTCTGCTGCGAGCACAAGTATAGATCATGCAAGTCATACAAGACTTAGGCAGAAATGACATTAAGCTTAACAGGAGATGTAAGACGTAGCCTAGTCTTAGCATCAGGTTTTTATGCGAGATTGTCGCTGATTCAAATTCTTCTGGAACTCAGACCCTGATGATCGCCTGGAAACATGCTACAGCGTAGCGCGGCGAGGCAACAAGTTTCCGTAAGTGTTGCTAGGCCGGCGGTACTCGACGGAGACGACCAGCGGTGCTTTAGAGAGCCAACCTGAGGCGTGCGAGCCGTGTTTGAGTACCGTGCCCAACTTACACCCCGGTCACTTGGCCACGCCGGACGTTGACACTTAGCACATTTCCTTTTTATCATGAAAGGCCGTTGATTTCTAAGTTCCATGACAACCTCACGTAGCTTGATTCATCTTAGCACATACGCATAAGGAAATGGTTGGAAAGTGCGGCGAAAAACACTTATCTTGTCGATACGCCGCTGGGCAACCAGCCCCAAGCATCTGGGCGATCACCCTCCGAGCATCCGGGCGACCAGCCCCCAAGTATATGGGCGACCAGTCCTGATAGGCCTGGGCATTCGGTTTTTTCGGCTTATTCGGTTCGGTGTATTCGGTTTTCAAAATTTTCGGTTTTTCAAATTCAAAAACCGAACCGAAACCGAATAACCGAAAAAACCGAACCGAATTAACCGAATTAATTCGGTTCGGTTTTTTCGGTTTTTTGGTTAACCGAGTTTCAATGAAAGCATGATTCTGGTTCAAGACTTCAAGTGAATAACAAGCACATCAATACATTCCAGTGAATGAATGACTTCAAGACTTCAAGACGGGCGCACCAGGAAGCATCGCCGCTGTGGCCGCGTCTCACAGATTGCATCGCGCTCGAAGTTGCCGCAACCGTCTCGCCTCCGTGTGAAGGCCCGCGCCGTCGTGCTTGAAGGCCTGCGCGCCCACAGCGCCACGCAGGCGCCGCCATTGCCGCTTCGCCCGTCGTCGCTGCGCACTCGGAGCGCCGACCGCCGGCCTCGAAACCGACGCCCTGCGCCTTTGGTTTCTGCGCTCGCAGCGCCACCGCCCAGATTGCTTCAGCTTCCGTGCATAGCGCCGTCGCCCGGCTCTCATCCGGCCTCGCAGGCCCGCGCCGCCATGATTGAAGGTTGTCGTAGTCTTGTCTTCGCGCCGTGGCGGCTTTGAGCAGCGGCTTCGCCTCCGTGTGATTCGCTCTCACCATCGCCTAGCTCCTCCACGAGGAGCCGAGGAGCAGTGGAGGGCCGGGCGGAGCCGGAGGAGTGTGAGGCGGTGACCTGGTGGGGGCTGGGGCGTGGACCGAGAGTGGTGCCTGGGGCTAGGGTTGTGAGGAGAGGACGGGGCACGGGGGAGCGAAATGGGGAATTGGGGCCTTGGGGCGGCGGGATGGACCGATGGAGTATGGACCGAGGGAGCAGGAGTCACGGGATTGAATTAGGTATCGCCAGATCGCCTCATCGCCAGATCGCCTAATCGGTCTATTCGGCTATTCGGTTTCCTGACTTCGAAAACCGAACCGAATACCGTAAACCGAACAGCAGCAAAATAGAAACCGAACCGAACACCGAAAACCGAAAAAACCGAATTTTTCTTAATTGATTCGGTTGATTCGATTTTCGGTTTGGTTAAATTATGCCCACCCTAAGTCTGGCCAAGGCGACCAGCAGAGATGCTTTGAATTTTTCAAAAGACAGGATTACATGGTGCAAGCCCTCGCATGAGATAAGTTCCGGTCTGCCTCTTTTGATTTCTAAGTCCTTGCGATCCTTTTGGAGATCGAACTACGGTGTTGTATATCAAAACAGCAGGCTCTCAGGAGGGGTACTAGGCTAACGATGCTCGCGGTGACGACCAGCGGTGCTTTAGGGAGCCAACTCGAGGCGTGCGAGCCGCGTTTGAGCACCGCGCCTATCCCACCTCCTGGTCGTCTGTCTTTGTTAGATACAAGCACCGAGTGTCACCACGGATTACCAAGGAATTAGCAAACATATACAAGACCGGAGACATTCATGCAAGAGATTGCCACTTGGGGTGCAGAAAGAGCCAACAAAGGTAAAGAAAAAGCCTTCAAGGCAATAACTTTACTAAGCGCCAGTAGTCACCGACCAGCCTGGGGAAGAACTCACCTCGAGGCCAGCCTGGGGAGACAATCCACTTTATATGTGCTTTTAAATTCTAGATTTTAGAGAATCAGCTTCTCTGTGACCACAGTCTAAAATCAGCTTTTACAAACTGAAACATCTCGTAGTCGTAGCGGTACGAAGATTCGTCAGTTTGAGCCCCCAGTGGCACCGAGCGACGAACGGACAGGCGACCTGCATTGAAGACCAGACGACGGCGGAGCCAGCGTGAGCAATTACCGAAGGGGCAACAACGGAGCAAGAACCGAAGCAAGAACGCAATTAATTAGTGAACCAACAATCGGAATCAAAAAGGGGAAAAGCGGGGAAAAAAGAAAAAAGAAGTCACAGAGCCATACCAGAGAGAAGCTAGTGGAGTGCGCGGAAATGGCGGCCGAACGGGGACGGAGCAGGAGACAACAACAGCCGATAAGGCGGTGGCAAGCGATGACCAAAAACAACAGCGCCAGCAACTATCAGCAAAGCACCATCCGAAATGAAAAGGGGAAAAAAGGAAAGAAGAAGAATGAAGGCAGATGGCAATACCAGAAGAGGGCAAAACGCGATGAGCCGAGGACTTGTCAGGACCCTGATCACTTACGAGCCGGGTTCTGAAGGATACTCAATCTCTGCAAACATATTCAGCAGGAACAGGAAGCAAAGATCGAGAGATAAACTATGGAGATAAGAACTCTAGAGACTTAGGCTACACGAAATAACTTTTTTGCAGAAGCATGCCTTTCCCCATCGCATTTCTTCCAGTTATACTCTCCAAGTTTACAGCAAGGTAAAATGGTAACAGTCTAAAGTCTGGAATTACATTTGAAAGTAAAATGCTGTATGAAAATGACCATCTACAGTTTGTCGTTTGCTAGAGCTTCTGTCCTCCGTTGGATGACACAGTAAATCTCATTAGTAAGCCTCCACCGTTGATTGCCACTTAAAAGGAATTCAGCAAACCGATACGCCTGGCTGCCGCATTCTCTGTTCATCTTCTTCCATAGCGCTCGCCTCTGACAATTCCCCGCCCTTGAGAACATACTAGTCCTCAGGCCTGAATTCGGGAAAAGTTGACTTGATGAAGGAGACATCTTCCCAGGTTGCATCTTGCTTCGATAAGTTCATCCATTGGATAAGCCATTGAGCCACCACGTTTCCTCTTCTGGGTATGATTCGGCGGTCCAACACTGCAACTGGCGCCATTTTCACGCGACCTTCTGCGTCCACCAGAGGTAAACCCGGTAAAGGAACTGCAGTCACGTTGCATGGGATTGTTAGTTCAGCCACCTGAGGGGGATGATACCCATATAAAGCCTGAAAAGGAGTTATCTTCAAAGAAGTATGATTAGTGGTATTGTACCACCATTCAGACAAGGGTAACCATATCATCCATTTTTTTGGTTCCATAAAAACCATGCTTCTCAAGTAAGATTCCAAGCACTGGTTGACTCTCTCAATTTGCCCATCTGTTTGAGGGTGATATGAAGTGCTGAACCATAGGGATACCTTGAGTATGTCAAATATTTCTTTAAACAACCGGCTGGTAAACACCCTGTCACGATCAGTCACAATAGCAATAGGAAGCCCATGAAGCTTAAATATGTTGTCCATAAACACTTGAACTACCTGTGGCACCGTATACGGGTGTGTCAATGCCATAAAATGTGCATATTTAGTAAAGCGGTCTACCACTACCAGGATAACATCCTTTCCTCTTGACTTGGGCAAACCCTCAATGAAATCCATAGAAATATAGATCCATGCCATTTCAGGGACTTCCAATGGATTTAAGAGGCCAGGAATATGTACATGCTCAGACTTAGTGATTTGACACACTGGGCATTCCTTCACAAAAAAATGCGCTTTCCTCTTCATATGAGGCCAGTAAAAAATCTTTTTCAATCGGTGATAAGTTGCTCTAATTCCAGAATGGCCTCCAAAAGCCGATTGATGAAATGTCTACAATAGTTGAGTTTTGAGGTTCTGTTGATTTCCCACATAAATTCTACCCTTGTATTTCAGAATGCCTGATTCCATCTTGAACTTGCTATCCGAGTTGATTTGCTCTTGCAGTTCGGATAGGATATGAGAGACTTTATCATCCCCATCATAGCTTCTTTTCACATCCTCAATCCATTCTGGAAGGACACAGGTGGTTGCAGCGCAGCATGTTAACTCTTCCTCACTAGGTCCTTTCCTGGACAATGCATCAGCCACCAAATTCTCTTTCCCTTTCTTGTATTCAATTCTATAATCAAATTCTAGTAATTTTAACATCAGCTTATGTTAGATACCTTCAACAAGTCTTTGGGTGGCAATATATTGAAGACTCTTTTGATCAGTCTTGATGATGATGGTATTGCCCAATAAATAATGTCTCCATTTCTTAAGTGATTCTAGAATTGCCATGGCCTCCTTATTATATATAGATTTGCTTAATGCTTTTGGCCCTAACACCTTACTAAAGAACGCAATAAGTCTTCCAGATTGCATCAAAACAGCTCCCAAACCTGTGCCACTAGCATCAGTCTCCAACTGAAACGGTTCATTGAAATTTGGTAGGGCCAATACTGGACATGTAGTCATGATGCGCTTCAACCTTTCAAAAGCTGCTGATTGATCGGGTCCCCAATGGAACTGATTCTTTTTCAGCATTATAATGGCCGACAAATTTGACTGTAACCCTTTACAAACTTCCGATAATACCCAGTCAAACCCAAAAAGCCTCTCAACTTGCTGATGTTATCAGGCTTTGGCCAATTAATAATGTCTGAAATCTTCTTAGGATCTATTGATACCCCATCCGGGCTGATGATATGGCCTAAATAATCAATGGTATCCACAGCGACAATGCATTTACTTCTCTTGGCTGTCAGCTGATTTTCCCGCAGGACTTGTAGTACAACTCTTAAGTGTGCTAAGTGATCTGCCACAGTCTTGCTATATACCAATATATCATCAAAGAAAACCAACACAAATTTCCTCATGAATTTGACAAATACATGATTCATCAAGGCTTGAAATGTGGGAGGAGCGTTACACAACCCAAAAGGCATGACGGTATACTCATAGTGGCCTAAATGAGTCCGGAACGCCGTTTTTGGTATGTCTTCTTCTTGCATTCTAATCTGATGATACCCCGATCTCAAATCAAGTTTGGAGAAGATAGTGGCACCGTGTAATTCATCTAACAAATCATCAATCACAGGCATGGAAAATTTGTTTTTGACAGTGGCAGCATTCAATTGCCTAAAATCAACACACATTCTCCACGCTCCATCCTTTTTCCTTACCATAACTACAGGAGAGGATAAGGGCTCCTGCTTGGCCGAATCTCTCCTTTAAGCAACATGTTTCTAATGATTTCTTCTAAGGAGTCCCTTTGGTAATGTGGTATTCTATAAGGCCTCAAGTTAGGTGGAGTGGCTCCCTCCTTCAAGTTAATGTAGTGATCACAGTCCCTTTTTGGAGGTAAACCGTCCTTTTGTTCAAAGACATCTTTAAACTGTTGGAGAATCTCTTCCACTTCAAAAGATATTTGTTGTTCATTCTTGATTAGTTTAGATTCCATCAAGTTCACTTGTATGAATAACCCCAATGCTTGTTTCTGCATCATGTTCTGTAATCTCCCAGCCTGAATACTATAATCAACAGTTGGATGAGTATAATCAGGAATGTGCATCAATTGTCCTCCTTTCTTGATGGTCAACATTTTTTTCTTGAGATCTAAAGTAATGGGGCTGTGCTCAAAGATCCAATCGGCCCCAAAAATGGCGTCATAGCTTCCCAACTTGAGTAATCTGAAAGTGGTTGTGAATTCCACCTTTTGAATGGTGTATTTCAGTCCAGTAACTTGAGCTTCTGACCTAAGTTCTCCTCCCCCAGCCACAGTGACTCTCTTGTTCGATACAACACTGAGAGTGTAACCATTGCGAATAGCATGCTCATAATCCATAAAAGAGTGGGTGCTCCCACTATCCACCAAGGCAATAGACTGTTTATGACCCACCTAGATGACCAAAGAAAAAGTAGTAGGACCAGTAATTCCTTGCATTGCATGGATGGACAAATGCATCAAGTGTTCATCTGTTCCACCTGGCTCATTTCGAACAAGACTTCCAGGAGCAGTTAAATACCCAGAGTCTGCAAGACCATCAGCCCCCTCTTCTTTATCTGCATCATCCTCCCCTTGCAGCAAGATAGCATGCAGTGCTTTCTTTACTTTGCAATTAAGATTATGACCAGGCGTCCATGGCTCACTACAATGCCAACAGGTTCTGATTCGTTTCTCTGTGGCTGCTGTTTTGACCCCTTCATTCTGTTCTTTGTTGTGTTGTATCTTCACATTAACTGGCTGATTCTTGGTCTTGTAGCTATTACTTCCTTGCCCATGTTTTCTGGCTATGACTGCCTTCTCACTAGGTTTAGCATACCAATAAGCCTCAAGTAAACCCTTAGGCTGATGACTGCTTACTTCATACTTGATTTCTTCTTTCAATCCTCCAATGAAACAGCTCAGTAGATAATTTTCCTGTAAATATGGATGGTCCCTTTTAACCAACTCAACACATCTCTCAAAATAATCAATATACTTTCCCACAGTGCTCAAATGCTTAATATTCTGCAGTTTTTCCACTGCTTCATGTGCACTTCCTTCCGAGAACCGGTCACACAAAATGGCACAAAACTGAGACCAATTTAGGGACTGCCAAGGTATGCCAATTCCCTTAAACCAAGTATGGGCTCGTCCAGTTAGATGTCCCGACGCCAAATTAACCCACTGTTCAACAGGAGTTCCAGCCATTTCATAGAATTTTTCGCATTGTTCTATCCAACCAATTGGGTTCTCCCCATTAAATAAATTCAGCTCCAACTTGGGTCCCTTAATGATTGCTTCGGCATACTGATGAGTAGTACTGCTATTTCCAAAATAAGTATTTCTCTGCGCATCCACGAGATTAATTCCAGGAAAGTGATTAATGCCTGTTGGTACATCTCCCTGATATATTGTTCCCATACCAGTGTGTTGATTGAGTGCCGGATGCTGATATATGGGAGATGGTAGTTGGTAATTAATGGCCCCTGCTCTCAATTGCTGATACAGATTAGCTCCATGTGAAAAATGAGTGCTATTCTGGATCGGAGCAATTTGTGGTGGTGTTCGTGAGTAATACCCAGTAAGTCCCTGTCCCCCATCAGCACCCAAGTTGTTTTGTGATGAAATTCTTACAGCAGTCGAAAAAATGGGTGCAGGATTGCTACTACTCATCTGATTGTCTAGCTGGAACATGGGGTTTTGTTGCAAGACAGGCATAGCAAATATGAATACCTGAGGTTTCCGCAGATGTTGTCCTGCGGTCGACAGCTCTTCAAGCCCTGTTATCCTGCTGGTACTCTCTCTCAATTCTTCCATAGGAGTTGGCGACTTGATTAGAAACGCTTTGATCTCCGCTACATCCGCCTTGAACGACTCTAGGTCAGTTAATTTTTCCTTCATCTTTTCAATCTCAACACGATTACCTTGGACTGTTACCTCCTCCGGACCCCCACCAGACAAGGAAATTCTAGCAGACATTCCAATCTTCTCCATACAAGTCAGATCGAGCGATTTTACGGTTTCCCGACCTCAGACCTGCAGCCCTCCACCAGTCACAACGATGCTTTGATACCACAATGTCAGGACCCTGATCACATACGAGCCGGGTTCTAAAGGATACTCAATCTCTGCAAACAGATTCAGCAGGAACAGGAAGCAAAGATCGAGAGATAAACTATGGAGATAAGAACTCTAGAGACTTAGGCTACACGAAATAACTTTTTTGCAGAAGCATGCCTTTCCCCATCGCATTTCTTCCCGTTACACTCTCCAAGTTTACAGCAAGGTAAAATGGTAACAGTCTAAAGTCTGGAATTACATTTGAAAGTAAAATGCTGTATGAAAATGACCATCTACAGTTTGTCGTTTGCTAGAACTTCTGTCCTCCGTGGATGACACAGTAAATCTCATTAGTAAGCCTCCACCGTTGATTGCCACTTAAAAGGAATTTAGCAAACTGGTACGCCTGGCTGCCGTATTCTCTGTTCATCTTCTTCCATAGCGCTCGCCTCTGACAGGACTGGCCGTGGGCGATGCGCACGAGAGCAACCAGCGCGCTAAGGCGACGAGCAACCGTGGGCGGCGCGCGCTCTTGCAACGGACGGGGGAACCGAACAAAGCCGAAGCATCTCAGACGCCGCTAGGTCGAACCGGGGGATCTAGAAGGCAGAAGCCACGGAACAACGACAGGCCGGGCCTCTGGTGGGCCGCAACCCATGAGTGGCGACGGGTAGGCGATGATCGACACGCGGGCAAGACGTGGAGAAATCACGGGCTAGGCGCGGAGCGATCCGACCGGCGCAACGGCGGTCACGCGCGCGACTGCGACGCGAAGACGCGAGAACCATTCGCAGAAGATGTGGACAGTGGACACCTCTGGTTGGCGGAACGACGCCCGCACGTACAGCGGAGCCGCGAGGAGCCCGGAAATCTTCCCGGCATATGAGATCAGATTAGATATACAGTTGAATGCCTCAAAGTACAGAGAGATGCGACTCTTCCACAAATTTCGCCGAGAATCAGTTGGAACTTGGAACGTACAATCCGCCTGTAACAGATTAGGATTTAGGCTAACACCTCCAAAAGCTCTCTCTATCTCTCACCCAGGCGCGCAATCTTTACCATTGTACCAGTTCTTAATTTTGGTTCTTTGCCTCCGGGAACACGCAACCTTTCTCCAAATACAAGTGTTTAAGGCGGCCTTTTCGAAAGTTAGACGACTGCACACCATGGATCAAAATTTTCTGGCTCAGTTGGAGCCGAGACACCAGATCTCGGCAAGATAAAATAAAATTAAAATTTTTAAAATTGCTACAGTATTTTTCAGAAAAATCTGTGTATAGTTTCGCCGAGATTTCGGTTTTTTAACTTGATTTCATCTTTTAAAGACCGGATTTAGCACTTTTTTTTTGGAGATTGTGATGTCTTTTTTGAGGTTCTAAAATTTTCACGTGGGCATAAAATAACCGAAATTCGGTATTTTGACTGAAATTTCAGTTTTCAATCTCTATTATATTATATAAAGTAAGAGTTTCTTCCCGCGTCACTTCATCAAAATTACCCACATTTGTCACTGCTTGTTAATTGCCCACCTTTGCCACATTTAGTGCTCTTTGTAAATAAACTTTTTATCGCAAATTGAGTTTCCGTTACAACGCACGGGTATATGGCTAGTGCCTTAAAAATACTAGATTTCAAATTTAATTTTAGAATTTTGTCCAAAATACAAAGGTTTCGTTGAAATTTTAGATTTCAGCCTTCTTCAAAATTGAGTTGAAAAACGAAATTTCAAACCTTACTGCACACACCTTCCAAAACGCTGAGGAGCCCAGCACGAGGTCACTGGAGCTCAAACAATTCGAGCTCACGTCTCATCAAGTCCTGACGACGATATAACGATGTACTCAACTTCGGCGTTCGATTATTGACCCACGGGCCGACCTAGCACCAGCAAAGCCCAACCAAAAGGTACGCGTCGGCGAAAAAAGTTCTTTGAATGGAAGCTACACTTTGATTATAATAGTTAATTGATTTAAAATTAAAATAAGTCTATTTTAAAAAATATTAACGAGTCTTAGTTCGATAGTGGCTTGTTAGCTCGAATTCGAAATAATCATTTTAATAATAAATAAAATGATTTTATGTTAAATTATATCAATTTTGAGAGAAGTCTAATGATCACTCGTCGTTAAACTGGATAGCCAGACATATCCGGTTCAATGCAACCAATACTATCACACTCCAACTTAGCACTTGTCAGCAAACACAAACACGATAGTGCAAACTAGCTAGTTTGCGACGTATGCTCGATTCCATGTGCAACTTAAGCTTGCGAAGCATAATGCCATTATGTAATTAACCCGTTGATCGCGCGGTCACCCGCAGGTCGCAACGAGGATCCTCCTGGGCGGCAGCGACGGGCGCCGGCCGTGCAGCGTGGCCAGGTTATCGAGGATGAGGATGTCGCCGCTGCGCCACCGGAACTGAATGCTCTCCTCCTCGATGATCTCCTCGCATCGCCGCACGAAGCTCGTCGGGATCTCAGACCCGTCGGCCGCTGTAGCTGAGCTCAGCTCCTGCCCGTGCATCCCGACCACCGCGTTGAACCACATCCGTCGGCCCCTGCGGCCCGGGAAGACGCGGGTCAGCGCGCGCGGCCCCAGGATCGTCTTCACGCCGCCGTCCGGGAGCCACTCCACGTCCATGCCCAGTGCCTTTGCCCTGCAGTCATGCAGCTTCTTAATTTAGAACTCGTTATACTTATCTTCCGTTGTATTGTCATGAACAAGGGATCACATTATTTTGTTGAAGAAATGGAATTCGACTGCAGAGCTAGCACTAACTGTCTTGCATCTTTGCATGTTGTGTGATGAACTTGTAGATAGGGGTGAAAACGGATTGGATATAGACGGATAATATCTCTATCATATTTGTTTTCATATTTTTTTCTCGGATACGGATACGGATACGGATAATCCGGATATGAATACAGATACGGATAGTATCGAATACGGATACGGATCGAATATGAATTGAATCGGATACGGTTTCGAATATTTATTGGAACATGGTAACCTCTTAAATTGTACATAAAAATCAACAGAAACACATAACTAATTGATTTGATCAAAATATTATAGAAAATTGAACAAATGTAAACATTTTCATTTACTTAGACAATAGTTAGATATCATGTCGCAAACAAAATTATATAAGGTTTAGTTTATCATACACATACGATTAGTTCATCATATACATAGATTAAAATACAAAATAAAGGTAATCCTTGCTTGAGATACAAATAGAAGCAAACACATAATACACTAAAAGTTTGATAATACTTACATATCATATCTCTAGGAAAAGTATATAACACTTACATGTAATGATTCAAGATTTATATTCTTAGTTGAATTATGTTTAAAATAATAAATTATGTATTTATGATTTTTTATGCATTTTAGCTACTTATTTAATATATTTTCCTATCAAGAATAGGAGTTTTTGAATTTTTGAGAAAAATTAAAATCTAATAAAATCTTTAAAATATTTTTAAATGTTATATTGTTACTGGAACTTTCTCAAAAAAATTCATAATTTTTGGAATTGGTTTGCTAATTTTAATAATTGAAACTTGCTTTAGAGATTAATTAAATTAGAAAACAATTCTGAAATTAAGAAACCTTTTTGGGCTAAAAGAGTAATCTTGGTCCAGCCCATATGTCTATTTGGATTTCCAACCCACTATTATCCGGATTATCCGAATCCTTATCCGTATCCGACGGATAATAAGCTACCGAATCTGTATCCGTATCCGACAGAAAAAAATCCATATCCAATCCAATATTATCCGACAAATATCCGATCTGACAGAATCTATATTCAAAAATATCCGGATCGGTCGAAAAATATCAGAACCGTTTTCAACCCTACTTGTAGATATCTTTTGGTACACCTTTTAAAAAGGGATAATTGGATAAATGCCACTACAACCGTCCTAACTTCGAAAAATGCCACTCAAATCATCTAATACTCATAGAAACCATTATGATCGATATAAGTCCATTTTACATGAATACACCTCCCTTGTGTCGATATGTATTTTTGTATGGACGTAAGTGCCCCTTGAGCCATTCGTGTGTATTCCTTCCTATGGCCGTCCCCATTCAGCCAATGGCGGTCATCGCCAGGCCAAACCAAGTTGGGCTTCCATGTGCTAGGGCAATCGAAGGATCCAAATTGACAAGTAAGTTTTGTGAGTTGGTGATACAGTATGAGTCTTCTGAATCTTTGATACCTGCTACAATTTTGTTGGTAAATTTTGAGTTTCCCTCAAATTTCAAAAAGAAAAAAAGAAAAAAAAATTGATTAGGTCAACTGGGCCGGCCCGGCCCGTAAGGACAGGCCAACCCAGTCGGCCCAACCGGCGAGGGGAAACATAGGGGTAGCTTCGGCTGCCCTGCCATTTGACCGAGCCAGCATGGGATCGAAAATGGGGTCTTGCGCATGGAGGAGGCGGCGGCGTCGACCACGTCGCGTGGATCTGGAGGTTTACCGCCGCCACCCACGTCTCCCTGCGCTTCGGCTGCGGCGGTTGCGCGCGGCTGGTGCGGAGTCCCGTTGCTCTTCATCACCTCCTCGAGACCCTATATATTTCGATGTCTGGCTCTCTCGGTGAGATCAATCCAACTCTCCTCTTAAATCCGAAAACACACAATCTGGTAGGAGTTCATAGCTTGTCTGGCTCTCCCTGGCTCTATTCGTGCTTGATTTAACTTGTGGACGACCGCATTAGCGTGTAACCCTAGTTAAATCTTGTCTTGATTTCGGAGTTTTAGGGTTTGCCAGGTGATTGAGTGATATGTGCTTGACTTGATCATCCGGCTGGGCAGTGTGTTTGCTGCTCTTTAGACCTGATTGCTTGAGCTTTTCGGATTAATTCATTTGTTGTGGTAGCTGACCTGTGTGGTCTTCTACCTGTGTTCGGCTGGTTCATCTCTTTGGCCGAAAGGGTGATTCTATGATTCTGAGTGGTCGCATTGCATCTCTAACTCTCTGGTGAATTGCCTCACTGAGAGGGTTGTTTGGCTTTGTATCTCCGAAGACATTCGCCTACGAGGACTGCGGCATTGCAGGGGCGTTGTTGTTTTCTGGGACAGCGTCGTCGACGTGCCTAGCCATTACTTCACTGTCATTCAATTGGTAATTTGTAAGTATTTTCATACTGTTGTGATTATCTCCTTTGTGAACGCAAAGGGGCCGGTCAATTATATTGGCCCGGGGACCTTGCGTGTGGGCTTAATCTTCAGTGATGATCTTGGGGCTGAAATGGACTAGTTGTGACAACAAATCTTAGCAGTCAATTTCAATTTGATATATATTCTTGATTAGCTCAATTGCATCCTGTCTTTATATGCTTAGTTAGTGAATATTCCTGCTTACTGCTTTTATCATCTCTCTTGCGGCTGTTCTGGTAACATTTCACTATCTTGTTTACTTAGCATTGCTTCGTAGTGTTCTGTTCAAATGAATGTCAGTCAGAGCATGTTATTTACTGTCCAGAAAGCTTGTTTTGAATGATTCACTATTCTTGTGCATATAAGATAAGCAATTGAGTAGATTTATACTTAACCTGTCAAGTATTAAATCTGTGATTGAGATAAAGTTGTCACAATCTAGTCTATTACTTGTCCATTGTGGCGAGGAGGGCCTTTTAAGGCAACCCGACATCTGAGAACATTCAAACAATCAATATGAGTTTTATACTAATTGTTTTATTCGTAATACTGTACATGTTCATATGTAAAATCTTGAACTTCTTTTCTATTATTCTGTTAACCGTCAAAGTTCAATTCATATGCATGTACTGTTATGAATTCTTTGATCCATGGTTATTGACTGTACTTGGAAATATAATCATGTTAAAATTGCTAATACCGTAACTTTATTTCAGCTACAATTTTGTTAATGATCAGTATAATAGCCAAGCTAGCTTCATGACGACATGATGTTACTTGAGTTGCTATGTACAACACAGTTGAGACGTTGCCTTTTCGTAAAACTTTGTCTTCTTTGATCTGCTAGGTTTTCTAGAGCTGATCAGATCGCGAGCTCGAGCCCTTATATGGCGAATTGCGGGTGAGTTGAAGCTTTGAAATGGTGTCGTGGCGTAAAGATTTGATAGTAAGCTCTGAACTCATTGAAGGCCAAGGAAAGAATTAAGGTAGGTTAATTTAGCAAATGAAGAGAACCATTGTAGTTGGGAGATATCGCTGTAACTGAGAGACAACTACACGTGTCTGGTTCATATGACCCAGTGGGAATCCACTCCATTTTGCACTCCTTCAACACGGCCGGGGACGAGACCAGCGTGACATGGCGCAGGCTGTGGCAGAGGGATGGGGTGGTGGCGCTGCCGCATGCAGCCCGGACTCGATCACGACCGTGCAAGGAGGATGGGGGAGGAGGTGCAGTCTGAAGAGTGGAAGCGACACAGTGGTCACCGTGGTCCGGCCGACGCTCGCTGGGTCTGCTCGATCCGTGATACGCGGCCGCCTGGAGATTCTAGTTCTGGGTATGTGTTGATGGAATGGGAGGTGGGTTTGCTTGAGCTGAACCGAATACGCCACTAAATTAAATATAGATCGACCGTTTATTTTTTCCATGTAATGGATATAGGATTTATTTATATTTACTCTAGTATTAGAATAGTAGAAATATACTTAACAAATTAATGGCTAGATTTGATTTCTACTACATACTATATACTACCAATGTAATGCAGTAAAATTTTTCTCAAAAATTGGATTATATTGATCGTAATGGTATTTTCGTGAGTATTAATTAGATTATTGGAGTGGCATTTTCTAAAGGAACTGATTTTTCAAAGTTGAGATGAATGTAGTGGCATTTACCGGGATTACAGATCTCAAAATAAAGTAGTTAGTATTAGGTGAGTCAAATATATAGAGAGAAATTTTACGATGTATTATCCTGACAATATATAGTGAGTAGTAGAAATTAGATCTAGTCATTGATTTATTAAGTGTAAATAAATCAAATCGAAGATCTGCCCGCCCACTTAATATTCAAGGCTATACATATATCTTTTTTTTAGATAAAGGATAAAAATCCGGTCTCTGCAAATGCACACAACCGAGTTTTACAACGGTAACAACCGTGTAACATTATTGTAATAGAGTATGCTAATATAGTTGTATATTAAAAACCAATTCTATAATTGTGTTTCCATCCATGCTTGGCAAAGATATCCAAAGCTACCGCCTCCAAAGCCTTGCTTGCCAGACGAATGGTCTCCCTGTTGGCGGGCTATACATATATCTAATATTCAGTTATTCAAATTTTATAGATTGATATATATAGATTTGTCATCATCTAATATTTACTACTTTGCTTTAGTATTCGTAATTTTTTCAAAAGAGGCGTACCAGAAGAAAGAAACCATGTGCGATAAGTGCAATGATTCATTTTATTTTAGTTGAACTGCTTTGTCTAGTTCAACAGATTGGACTCTTCCGTTTGCTCTTTGTTCACGTGGCATCCCATGTCTACCATGTCTGCATAAACAAGCTGGGCTTCCAAGTGTGGGCTGTGCAAGATTTTCGTTAGAAAGCTAACTAAGATAAATTTAGAAGCTGCACGGTAACAGACTAGCGTCACATCTGGCATGTAACAGCATCTCTACCAGCAGTAACAGCCCGAGCGACTTGGCGTAAGACCACGAAACAAGGGTTTGAGGGCGGCGGCGGCTGGGCGGGGGCACCCGCTTCTGCGTCCGATGTCCATCTCGTCGTCGCTGCCCCTGGCGTCCTCGCTGCCCCTGGCGTCCTCGCAAGCGGTGTCTAGCACGTGTTCGTCAGAGTCAGACAAGACGGTGGATCACCTAATTTACAGGTCAGGCCACCCCCTCCCTCCCTCATGTGGATCTGAAGCGCCGCCTCCTCCTATCCTTCTCTAGCGGCTGATCTGGCCCAGATCCGGAGCTGGGGATGGTGCGGCAGCGCTCCGTGAAGATCCGGCCAATCTAGGTGACTACTCTTCACTTCAGCGTCTTCATCTCTTACTAGCGTTGTTCATACATTTCTATTGACCTATGTCATCTTAGCATCGATTCGCGGATTCGCTTTCTTAGGCGACACAACTCATTTTTTAGATGCACTCTATGGACTTGATGATCGTATGCCTATTGGCTAGCTCGCGAATCTGTCATCGTAGAGTCGAACATCTAAAAATTGTTTGTCTGGCCTTGAGAAGGTGGTCGTTGCTATTGGCTAAGCTTTAGTGGCATGGCGGCACTAGTTCGGAATGAGGGTGGTTGCAACACTGGGATCTCCGGTACTTCGACTTCAGGGAGAAATCCCTAGGTCTGACCTTAGTTGGTTGTGCCTGACAATGGCCTTGTTAAAAGCATTGTTTTGTAGTTTGAGGATTTACTCTCCGAGGTGAAAACCTTTGATCTAACCTTCACTGGTTGGATCATGGCAATGGCAGTGCGTGTGCGTATCGAGTCCTTCTTGGAGGCGTTGTCATTGGAGAGTTTTTATCGTAGTCCAAGTGTTGCTATGATGGTGGATAGCCTTGAAGACAATATTGCGTGATGTAGTTTGCCGCGACGGTTCCTTTGTCTTTTCTTGTGTGTGTGTGTGTTTGGCTGTGTACACTCTAGCTGTATAGAAGCCGGGAGTCTTCTTAGTATAATTATATCACCTTGATGTAATTTACTAAGATTAATAAAAGCTTCCTTTATTGAAAAAAAAAACATCTGGCATGTAACCTGACAATTAATAGTTCTCTAACTGAATTTTTTATGGGCATAAGTGACATAATTGTTAAATGTTCTTGAAGACAAATCACATATCTAATTTTATCTTCCTCCGTTTGCTTACCTCTCTGTTAATTTTTATAAGGCATGATCTAACATGGTGCAATCTCTAAAGTTAAAATTTGGCCATTAATTTCTTTTATACTACTTTATTCATAACTACAAAATCGTAACTATAAAAAAGTGCTTTCAAATATAAATCTAATGTACAATTTTTTATGTTATAATATCTATATTTATTATTGGATTAACTGCTGGTCAAAGTTTATAAACTTTAAATCTTGAAATGTGTGGATGTCCTATATATAAAAGTCAACAAAGGGAGTATTTTATACTAGAGCTACTTTGTTTAGATGACATCGTACGTGTATATACACTGATCATCCGACAAATGGGTCGAGAAAAGCATTATCAGGCGAAAATATTAAAAAACAAATAGTAACAAAACATTGCATAACACCATAGTCATCCCTTCCGCGTTACTTCGCCTTATATTAGGGAGAACTAAAAATAGGTAGCAAACCAAAAGGTTGACAGCGTTTACCTCCTCTCTGCTTCGGCCTTGTCTGACGTAGCGAAGGCGTCCTCCCACCCTCTCCCTCTCATGGACTTGGTGTCGTTCTTGCTCAGCGCCGTGAACGTGTACCGGAGCCCCTTCGCGTCCAGCTCCTCCACCTTCTCCGGGAACTCCTCCAGCGCCAGCTCCGTCACCCGGAAGCTCGGCACGAACGGCGTCTCCCCGCCCTCCGGCGGCGGTGTTTCGCAGAACAGTATCACCTTCTCAGGGAACTCCTTCATCTATATATATAAATCCAAAAATCCAAACCAAAACCGAACATGAACACTTCACAACATGCATATGTAGCACATGCAACGAATTTGGTGATGATGTTGTGTACGCTTGGGCTAGCTCACCAGCACCATCTCGTGGTGGTAGTAGATGAACTGCTCGAGGGGGCCCTCGTTGGCGGTCCAGACGCGGCCGTGGACGTGGGTGCGCGGCGCGGGGCTGACGTACCGGATGTCCAGCCACCCCAGCGCCTCCACGACGGCGTTGAACTCCGCCGCGTCGCGGACGCCGAAGCCCCGCAGCAGCACGGCGCTGTGGGCGACGACCTTGCCCTCCAGCCACTCCCTCTTGGCCTTCAGAGCAGTCGCCAGCGCTTCATAGCCTGTGCCACCGCCGGTTTCGTCTTGCCTTGAGGGGATCAGGACCAGTGGCATCTGCTCGCCGTCTACGGTCTTCTGGCCCTCGCACTCGCCGACGCTGAAGAAATCGTTGTGTTGCGAGGTGACTAAATTCTTGGTGATCATTGCGTTGCTGGTGACGACCTTGGATTCCAGGCGCCACTCCCTATTAGCCTTCAGTGCGGCCATGAGAGCCACGTAGTCGCTGCCGCTGCCATCTTCATCTTCTTTTAACTGCATGCGTGTCTACGGTGTTTTGGTTCTTGCATTTAGGGGTGGGCATTTTATAACCGAAACCGAAAAACCGAACCGAACCGAACCGAAATAACTGAAAAATTCGGTTTTTTCGGTTTTCGGTTTTCGGTTCGGTTTTAATTTTAACGTAATTCGGTTTACGGTTTTTGGTTCGGTGTTTGCTTTTCATAAACCGAATTAACCTAAAAACCGAAATTCTTGATGTCGGCCCAATCTTCTTATCGCGGCCCATCTCCTCGTGACCTCATCCGCTCCACTTTGCAATCCCCGTCTCCCCCAGCCCGTCTCCACGTCGTGACATTCGAGCTCCCAAGTCCCCATGACTCCCAACCCTACCGAAGCATCCAAAGCGCCGCCGGCCGCCGCAAACTACCGCATGCCCGTCTCCTTCCCTCTCCCTGGCGTCCCAGCGCCCCTCACCTCCCTCCCTCTTGTGGCTCCGCCCTCCCTCGCCTCCCTCTCGCGTCGCCGCGCGGGCGCGCCCGACGCCCCCTCGCCCCCGCCGCCTTCCTCCCACTCCAGCTCTCCCCGTGCGGCCGTGCGAAGCTTTCCTCATCTCCCTCTCGCGCGGCCATGCCCAGCTCCCCGTCACCCCCGCAGCCTTCCTCCCTCTCCGGCTCTCCCCTCGCCCTGTGGCGTTGCTGGGTGTATGTGCAGCGATGGCAGGTGTGGCGATGGTGGGCGCAGGCGACGGCGACGGTCGAGGCTGGATTCTGGAATTGATTGATCTGGATTCTGGAGCGGGAGGAAGGCTGGATTCTGGATTCTGGCGATGGTGGGCGCGAGATACCAGTAGCAGATCGATCTTGATTCTGGAGTTGATTGTTGGTGGCTTGGAATTCGGTGAACCGAAAAACCGAAAAACCGAACCAAACTTTTTTCGGTTAATTCGGTTCGGTTTTTAAATTAGTTCGGTTCGGTTCGGTTACCAGTTTTTGAAAACCGAAATTTTTGAAAACCGAATAAACCGAACCGAAATAGCCGAATAAACCGAATGCCCACCCCTACTTGCATTCGGCAAAGCGGAAGAGACCATCCTTTGAGGTGTCTTCCATGGTATTCTCTTGTTACTTTCTCTTTGTGTTGTGATTCTCGCCTCTAGTTAAGAAATGCTATATAGGTAGCTAGATTTAGCTAGATTGCTGTGCCGTCGCAACTTGAAAAATTGAACGGAGAATACTGGTATATATATTAGTCAAGGAAAGAGAAACTGTAGTTTTTGGATGAAAGACCTTGTGGAGGTCTACCTATGTGAGTGATGAGTGATTGACTGTGTTTAACCCTGTGGTGTTTAAGTTTGAGTTTGTTTTTGAATTCAGTTTGAATTTGAAGCAATTTGAGGTGTTTGTCAGGGTGGGTGGCACTACCGGCCCTGGGGGATGTACTGCCGACCCTATGGTGCTATCGGGTCTAAGAGAGGGTAGTTATTTTCCAAGAGGGCGATTTTTTGGGTCTCAGGGAGATTAGCACTATCGGCCTTTGAGGGGCGATAGTATTGGCCGAGTAGCACTACCGGCCATTACATGGCGGTAGTGCTAATCAGGAAGTACTACCAACCCCTGGTTAGCGGTAGTTATTTTTCAGAAAAAGATTCTACGAACCAGAAATTATGCTTATGTAATTATTAATTGCATATTTTGTGAATAGTACTACATGACGTGTTTGCTTGTCCGTGTTGGTTACAGGACTTCGAAGCTAGGTCATGGTGAGGCGGAGGAGATTGGGATTAGGTTAGGAGAGTTGAGGTTCAGAACGGTCAGGAGATGCTGGAAGATGATTGAGGCTGGGAGGTGGTTGCAAGCTGGGAAGAGAAGGAACCAGAGCGTGAAGCATTGGTGATGGATATAGCAGGCAACGGCATGGATCGGGACTAGGCTCAGGGAGGAGTCGAGGTCCAAAATGGTCAAGGAAGTGGGTGCTGTCATGATGAAGCGGTCAAGGACATGTGGTTCGTCAAGTGACTTGGGTTCATTTGCAAGCGAGGATGGTTTGGAGGAGTCCGAACGCATGAGAGGCTTGGCGGCAAGTCTTTGGGTCCACGTGAAAAGCGCGAAGCATGGGTGATACTTCAAGGAGAAGGAAGATCGGTCATTAGGGCAAATTAGTAATTTGTTCAAAACCAACGGTCGAGGCAGTTTGGAAAAGCACGACGCTGACCTAAGTGGTTTATGTCATGCCAAAATGCAGTTTGGCACAAATTCAAGCTCACAGAGTGGATTTGGCATCATGAAGAAGACAACTTTGAGAAGCGTGCTTATGTGAGTGTAAAATCCGGTATGGTGTTGGGTTAACGGGTTAGGTCACGTAAATATGGATAGTATCCACATGAGACTCCATGTATTAGAGTTAGAGTTGCCTCCATTGTATAAGGAGATGCAGTGGGAGGTGAGGCCTGAAGCCACTAAGCCATCTAGAGAAGGAGTAGGGTTTCCACAAGATCTTAGTTTTCGTGTGTGGGTGTGTGTGCGCTCCTTGGGAGTTTTGTTCTCAGGTAAGAGGCTTTGTAATCATCCATCTTGCTCTGAAATGAAATCAAATTCGTGCTCCAGTTTTGCTCTTATTTTGATCTTCCTTCTTATTGAGTTTTTGATCTTTCTTGGTGATTTCTTCTTCTCTTGATCTTGTGTTGCCATAGATAAATCCTCTATGGATCATATCCTAGTTATCTAGGCAAGCTCTCACTAGTTTATTAAGAGATTCTCAAGAAATCGTTTTTTTTTACTTCAAAAAGATGGATTTCCAGAAGATTGTGTTCTTGAGCTTTTTAGGGCAATTTCTTTGAAGTTCTCGTTTGTTGTGATATGTGGGATGCTTTCTAAGTTCATCTTGATCATCAAATCGCAAGCACAGGGTGAAGATTTGGATTTTAACCCAGCTTTGGTGCAACCTTGGGTAAACTTGAAAAGGTCAGAACTTTGATGTAAATTCTTACGATTGAAAGTTGAAATAGGTTTCAAACATCCATTGGAAGGTGCATACAAAGTTTCGCTGGTTTTCGATCAGCCAATCAAAAGATATATCGATTTTCATTTTTGATATCGTGCTGATTTTCTGTTTATATACATGTTTTACTGTTCACCAGCACTAACGGTCATTGTAGCATGACGGTACCGAGTTTACTATTCATTCCGGTGCTGCCAACCATTTACCTGTGGTAGTGCCACCCCAAAAGTGAAATTCTCTAGAAATTCACTTTTTCGCACTTTTTTTATCTAAAGAGGTTTTTGTTGGTTCTTTTAAGGGAGAAAAATTTATTTGTGATTATTCATCCCCCTGTGACCACCATTTCCGATCCTTCACTAGATTTTAGAAAGTGACATACTTTGAAGCGATCCCTGTCAAAGAAAGATTATTAGGGGGAAACAACAAGGGTTGTTGTAGGAAACCACGCGATTTTCTGGGCTTCGGTGGTGCAGGCGAAGCTTTGTAATGAACATTGTTATGTATACACCAAGAGGTGATCAAATCTTGACCTGCCGTCGTTTAAAGTGAACTCTCCCATTGTTTTTTATAAGGCGTGGTTTGTCTTAGAGCAGCTTTCAAAATTGAAGTTTGACTGTTAATTTATTTCACAATGTGTTGTTAAAGACTACAAAATCATGATCATAAGGATGTACCTTCAAACACAAACTCAATGGTATTATTAATAGTTGGTAAAAAGTTACAAAGTATGAATATCAAAATGCGAGGATGTCTTACAAGAATTAACGGAGGGAATAACGGACAAAGTTGGAACGAAAATAACATGGTTTGTTTTGAGAAAATTGGAGTACCGATCATTTTTTTTAAAAGACAGCATAGCCGCCAAATATATTAGTTGGAAAAGAAAAAAAAATTAGGGGATTACAAGGTGCAGGATACTACACTAGGATAGTCAAACACGGGTCACCCCGAAAACCAAAAATGAGGATTTACAGGAAGAAGATAAATTTTAAACATGTCGGTCCAGTAAGATTTTTAAGTGTTTCGTGCCCGCAATTATCCAGGTTCTAGCCTCATCTTTGATAGACTGTAAGATGTCATCGATGGTTTCCCCTTTGCTTCGAAAGATTCTGCTGTTCCGTTCCTTCCATCATTGCCAGCAAGTTAGAATGATCAATGACTTTAGCCCTTTTTGAAATCTTGGACGGTGGCTTACGAGATGAAGATTCCAGTCTGGCAAGCTTAGGGTCGCGGCCGAATCCCACTGGTCCGGCAAAAGGAACAGCAATCGAGCCCATGCAGCAATGAGGTTTCACAACCTTCGAACTTGTGGGCATTCTATGAAAAGGTGATGCACGGATTCCAGGCTTCGGTAGCACATTTGGCAGAAATACTGGTTCGGCCACCCCCTGCGTTGCAGTCGCTATGCTGTCCAAAGTCGATTTTGAAGGGCAAGCCAAAGGAAGACTTTGCATCGCGAGGGAGACCATGCTTGCCAGACCGTAGTATGGTAGGATTTTAAAGTAGCTCCTGTGAACTGCATGCGGTATGCGGAGGCGGCGGAGTAGACACCCGTGGCGGTTTGCATCCAGGTTATTTCATCGTGGACATGTGGCCGGAGCTGTACAGCTTGTAGTTTTCGCCAAAGATTGACATATTGTAGTAGGAGCGGAATCGTTAGATTCTGACGGATATCTCGAATCCAGTTGTTATTTGTGAGGGCATCTACCACTGAACGTGACTTCTGCCTAGAGTGCCTAAAGAGGTCCGACGCGTGCACGAGAGGTGCTGTACCTTGTAGCTACCTGTCTGTCCAGAAGGCCGCTTTTTGACCATTTCCAATGGTTATTTTTGTGGCCACTGAGAAAAGCTACTTATCAGTTTGATCACATGGTGTGTGCATTCCGTTCCATGGTCTCTCTGGAGCCACCCAGGTGAGCCACAACCAACGAAGACGAAGCGCTCTGGCGAACCTTTCAAGGTCAAGAATTCCTAGGCCCCCCATATGGTGCGGTCGACAGACAGTTGTCCAACGAACCTTGCAGTTCCCTCCATGCAAGTCGCCGTTACCTGCCCATAGGAACTTTCTTCTTATCCTGTCTAAATCGGAGGTGAATTTTTTTGGGGTCCTGATAGCCGTCAGAAGATAAATTGGAATCGAGGTGAGCACCGCTTTGACCAACACGAGGTGTCCCCCCATGGTGAGGTGGCATCCCTGCCAGGCCGCCAACCGTCGAGCCACTTTGTCAAGGATTGGTTGCAGGTCTGCTTGGCACAGTCGTCCAAGAGTTAGAGGCATGCCTAGGCATTTGACAGGGAAAGCAGATATCCGGCCTTGGAAAGGCTGCAGAATATTTTGGAGTTGTAGTCCATGGCCTCTGATAGGGACAACAAAACTTTTTTGCATGTTCACTCGAAGGCCGGAGGCCTCCCCAAAAAGAGTAAGGATGTTTATGAGAGCATCAAGCTCTTCTCTGATCGGATTGAGGAAGACCACCGCATCGTCCGCGTAGAGAGAGAGACGTAGGGCGGGAGCATGGCCTTTTAGGGGAGATAGAACTCCATCGTGAGGGAGTACCGATCATTACTTACGTATTTGTGTAGATCAGACCCTCAATTCCCTTTTCTTTTCTCTAATTGGGTGAAATTGAACTTACGCATTTTAAATTACGCCTTTAGAACGGTTTTAATTAAAAAAGTGAACCATACATGTTATTTACTTCTTTCCAATTTAGTGCTGTGAGTTGTAGCCTGTAAGAGAAAAATATGTGTTTGATATAAAATAACTAATGGATTACTCAAAGTATGAACAATAATGTAGTGGATTACTCAAAATATGAACAATATAGAAGTGAGAGAGAATTCTTTCTTTTTCTTTCTTGTTCTATTCTTTCATACATACAACCCTTTATTTACAGGTAACACGAGAAGTTTGAACTAAATAAAAAGTTACAAGAATTCATGTTATATAGGTTTCATAGTAATAACATGAGAGTTTCTCCTTCAATTGATACATATGAGTTTCTCCCAAGGAGATTATGGACATCCATTTAAAATAATATTTTGTAATAGTGTTGCTCTACTCATATTTTTAGCACCCCCACAAGCCTAGGCTTGAAACAGATTGCAAACTAAAATTAATAGTGCTACTTAATTGGGTTTTATGCATCGACTAGTGTTGCTTCCTATTTTAACCATGAGTGTTATCATGTGTTCATCTTATTTTCAGTGAAGGAGCCTAGGCCCTGGTGTTTGACAGCCTAAGCACGGTAAACTCGGGCACAAAGGGGTAGTAAAATTTCTACGATGGTTTCAATGAACAAACCAAGTTCTGACCGATCTATTGATCCACGATCTCATTAGCTGAGTGGCCCCTGGTTTCATGTATCTTTCTATCCAGAAGATCCATCTTAGGTACGATTCCAGAAAGGTGGTAAGAACACGGAGAGAGCTAGTGCATTCCTTGAACAGTATTCAACCCCATTTTAGCACTCTGAATTGAGGCTGAAGCATCTATTTAAAGGTGAAGCTTGAAAACGTGTGCAGATGTACCTTTAACAAAATTTGTGTAGTTTCAGAAAAAAAATTAAGAAACTAAACAGATAATTACTCTGAAATTCTTCTGATTTGCAAGCAATTTTAGATTTGCACTGTTTCTGTTATGGCTTGTTCTAACGGAAAAGGATAACAACCATCAACTAGCTTGAGAGATAAGACCTTTAGATAGTCCAAAACAAAGGTTCCCATATGAAAACTAGAGAATACTTCCTCAAGATTCCTTTATGTCCTACTTAGGTAGATGTTAGTTATTTTGTTCTGTCTTAGCAGACACAAATCAGATTGTGCATGCTACGTCAATCCTTAATTGGGACTATATTCAGATGCCGTCTGGATGACAGTACGTGTACCTTTCATATGCAATGCAAGAAGGTCGATCCATAACTAGAAGATGTAAATCATGCATACGTAATTGATAAAAAAAATTAACAAGAATTGGAGGAAGATCACTCGGATCCACGCGGAGCAGGTGACGGTCAGAGGTGGCTGGACGGCTTGACCGCGCCTCAATGTGCTACCCCACTACTTTTTTGAGAGGTGCTTCTATGTTTTTCTTTTTAGTTACTTCAGCATGCCTGTCTTTGTATTCCAAAAAAGACATAATCTAAACGGAAATGGGAAGTTAGTTTTATCATCTCTGAAGGTAACATCAGGAGCATGACCAATTCATGAATAAGTACAAATTCTTGTCACAATAGTCCATAAAGTATATGTGCTTAACTGGGAGATGATGCAAACTTCACTTGTTCTTCTTCTGGATTAGTGGATTTTCTTTTTTTCTGTGTCCATTGACGAATCACTCCAGGTTACATCAAGAATTACCATCTTTTTCTTTTGTTTCCAGGCTTTCAGCATCAAGTTCTTCTATGTTATTCTAAACAGAAAACATGGAATTGTAAGGCATCTCTGCTAAATCAATGACTGATATCACAATATGCAATTCAGGTTGGCTTTGTTTTGGTCTAATCTTCTGTCGTGATATTCATCTTTCCTGAGTCGTATATAAGCAACTAGTTATTTGATTCAGTGTTATTTAGCGCCCCGAAAACGTTAAGTTTCAGAGTTGCAATGACAGCGTAGTGCTTCAATTAATTACGGGTGCATCTGCATTGTTCTCCTCAAAACTAGAATACTTCAGTGCGATGGGACAAATTGTCTCCTGGTTGTTACTGCAAGATTAACACTGCAGTCTGTATTATTGCTGAGAAAATGACCCACTCATAATAAAGTTATTTGCAGTAGTTCTGCATGTGCTTATGGAAATTGAATAATGTGCAGTCCTAGGAAATTCAGACAAAATAAAGTGGGCTCTCACACTGTTATTTTAAACCCTTGTTTCATTTCGAGTTTCCATCAGTTGGCACTTGGCACGCTAGAGTCCAGAGACTGTCCTGATTCTTGAAGACATGGAAATTTTTGGATTGTTTCTATTGTTATCATGCTTAACCTCAGAAAGTCATCGTTTGTATCTCTCGTCCAATAATGCCACCCTTGACACAGGATTTGGCAATTTGTCAGTAGGCTAGGTACTGTGCCTCAAACATGCTTGTTTGTTTTAAATCTTTTGTCATTTTGTCTCAGCAATTTGGTGGTTTACTAAATTTGAGTAGCTTGATATATCAATCAGGGTTTCAAATTTTGTTTTTGGATCAGATCTCGGAGAGGACTGAAATCCAAAATTTTAGCGAGATTTCAGAATTTCAGACGAAATCTGGTTGAAATTCAAAAAGAAAAATTCAACTCCGGAATTTTTGGACCGAGATTTCGGCCAAAATTGCCAAAATCTTGACAAATTTGAACCGAATAAAAAATAATCCAAACCATGTTATAAAATTTTGAAAAAATTTTGTTGATGGCTTTCACACATCATTAATGTTCCTATAAAATTTTTAGATGATGATCCAGCATGAGTAATTTAAAAAAATTCAAACAGTGCTACTATCTTGAAAAACTTTACCGGCAAGTTTGAACCAAATGAAAATTGTTCCAAAACAAGTTATAAAATTTTGAAAAATTTTGTAGATAGCCTTGACGCATCACTAATATTCCCATAAAAATTTCAGATTATAATCTAACTTGAAATTTTTTAAAAAATTCTGATATTTTTTTTAAAAATTCTGATAGTTGTACTGTCTTGATAAAAGCTTTACCAACAAAATTCAACCTAATTAAAATTGGTTTAAAACTCATTAGAAAATTTTTATTTTTTTTGTGGATAGTCCTGACACATCAATAATAGTTCCAAAAAATTTTCAAATGATGAAAAAACTTAAGAAAGTTTAAAAAATTCTAACAATGCTACTATTCTGATAAAAACCATACTGAGTATGTGTATTGCATCCATAGATATGATTGAGCAACTCAAAAAGATTTAGAATTTTTAAAACTTTTATATAAGGGTTTAGAGACAATTATTAAACTATTATAAAAATTTTGGATCATGATTGCACTTAAGCAAATTTATAAAATTCTGACAAGGTTATTGTCTCATTTATGTTTCTTTAGTTTTTTATTTTTTAAAGTTAAAAATGAAGTTAAATTCTTTTGAAATTTTTTTCAGATAGTATTATACTGTAAAATATGGTACCATAATTTTTTAGAGTACGATCAAGCTTGTATAGTTTTATAAAAATCTAATAGTGTTTCTGTTTTTTCTATAAAATATCTCAAAAATTCAATTTTTTATAAATATTTTCATAGAAGATGACATTCTTAAGGGTTATTGACCCAAATCCGATCAAATCTGGCCCAAGAAAGTTGAAATCTAGTTAAAATTACCAATATTTTGGTGAAATTTCACCAAAATTTTTGAAATTATTGTAGCAAGTTGAATTTGTTTCAAATTTGTTTTATTTAGCCGAGATTTGGAATCTTGTCTCCGGCAAAAATTTCTAAAATTTTGCTAGGATTTTGAACCTTGCTATCAATAGTGTTGATGTGTGCATACAAAGGAGACCATCAAACTAAGGTTAGTTTAATACTTTAATTATTTGAGACTTTTTTACCATCCTCGAGTGGTACTAAAATTTACATTATGCTTGTACTAAGAGAAACAAAATATTTAAAGGATGGAGATACCAACTTTTGGTACCTCTTAATACTATCTCAATATAAATATTGTACCTCCTAAGGATAGTCAAAAGTATCTAATTATTTAGGTTATGATTCAGAAATTTGATCTGTAGAGTGAAAGTGAATTGAGTTCAAAATGGATAGTTGAAATACTTGAATTAATTTCTCCAAAATACTTGAATGCAAATATGAATCAAATTCACTTTTAAACCAGCCAGCCATCTAGTACTCTTCGATTCCAATCAAAGTGAAAATATGGGTACTTTGGTACTTGGGAATGTTAAATTAGGAGTAAATTGTACTTTAGGTTCCTAATCACGCGATATGGTTACAACGAGGTCCATGAACTAGGAAATTTGCTCAGCTAACATGGCATCCATTGCAGCACATTTGGGACTTTCTCTCTACCTCATGATAATAGAAATTGTAGGTTGGATTCATTCTCGAATCATGGCAAATAACTTTGTTCTTAGAAGATGAATTAGTTTTTCTATATCATTTGAGTTATGAGCTTAATAGTCTTTAAAGTTTGGGTGGTTATAATTGATACACAACGACCTTGTATGCTGATTTTTTGTTGTATGGATTCCTTTCCTGTTGTTTCGCATGACACATATGCTGTTTTCAACACGACATTAATGGCATTCACTTTAACATAGTTTATCAATCAAGCCTAGAGGTGGGCATTGGGCGATGTGGCACGATAGGCACGACCAGTCAAAGGCTCGGCCTAGCTTGCATTTGAATGGGGCGTGCGGTATGACATGGTTGGTCGAGCCGAGCTGGACACTGTCGCCAATCGAAAGCACGCAAGCTGCCAAAGATAGCACAAAGACGGAATGGCCCATGCTCAAGCCAACACGGCATGTCACGCAGTGGTTACCGTGCGCAACATAGCCCACCGTGCAAGCAGCTTGCGGCATGTGCACGACATAGCCTAGGTAGCTGGCAGCAGGGCCTGCGACAAGGCCCGTGCCTGTGGTCGCTGTGACCACACCAATCCACGCCACGATCACTGTGGTACCACACAACAGTAGGAGGAGGAGGGAGGCAGTGAGCATACCTGGCTTTGCCACGCTCGCCATGCATCCGCGCCATGTTCGCCGCACCCCCATGCCAGTGACTCTTGGCATGCTCCCATGCCATGGCTGGCACACTCACTCCGTGCCACACACACGCCCATTCCCCGCCTAGAGGGTACAATTGCTATGCTGCGCTGCACGCACGAGATGGAGGTGAGGGGGACGAGGAAGGCGAGGGGACGTGTCGGCACCAAGGGAGTTGGAGGCAGCGGAGGGCATAGGGAGGTGAAGCCGATGCCAAGTAGGGAAGAGGGAGATGGAGGTGGTCGGGGGTGGGGGCGGAGGGAGGCGGAGGGTGTTAAAAAGGCGAGAGAGGGAGGCAGCGAGGCAGGAGAGGGAGATGGTGGGCAGGAGGGAGAGGGAGCTGGCGAGAGGGAGAGGGAGGGGCATGGGAAGGAGGAGACGAGGAGCTGGGCACCCAGGCGGCCAGGCGAGGAGATTGAGAAGGGAAAGGAAGGAAAAGTAAAAAAGAAAGGAAGAAAAGAAAAAAGGAAAGAAGAAAAAAGGAAGGAAAAGAAAGAAAGAAGTGAAAGAAAAATGAAAAAGTGAAATAAAAGAAATAAAGGAAAGGAAAGGAAGGAAGAAAAGAAAAGAGAAAAGTGGGTGGAGCCGGATTTCTGTTCGCATGCGGTCAAGGAGTTGCCCATAGTGGATTTATGCGTTCTCATCGCTTATGGTTGAGAGAGCGAGAGAGATTGAGAGAGAGAGCTGAGAGAGGGAGCAACGGGTGAGAGAGAGAGAGTGACATGTGAGAGGGAGGGAGAGAGCTGAGATAAATTAAGAGAGACAGGCGAGAGAGACTGAGCAATTTCTTATAAGGTACAAATCTTTGTACTAAGGAGCATCGTATACTCACGTAATCACTACAATATCACTCTGTACCTATCCAAAAATGAATAAAATTTAGTTCTTTTCCCCAGTACTTGTATCCACTACCTCAGCTCCATGTGTCTCTGGCTCCTTTTCTCTTGTCGCAATAGTGCAAATGGGCTAGGCTAGGGTTGGCACGGCAAGAAGTCTGCACGAATTGCAAATGGGATATGCCTGACCTAGCCAAAGGTGAGCAGAACCGGCACAGCATGACACTGTGGGCTGGTCAGGCCATGGTAGTATGGCATAGTTTAGGCATGGGGCCCAACAGGTCCGAGCCACGCCGGCTTGACGTGGCACAACACACACCTCTATCAAGCCATATTCTCTTGTGGTGATGAATTGTGTTTGCCACCTAGGAGTACCACGACATATAAAGTCTACATTATTTTATTCAATTAGTCCATTAGCATCATAGGATCCCTTTAGTTCAATTGATGGGACAAACAGTACCATGCAATTACAATCTAGGAACCCTGTTTTGGCTTTTTTGAAAGAACATCATGAGATGCCATATCTAGAACGAAAGGAAGAAGGAAGTTCTAGTGAGCCCAAGAGCCATGACCACCTCCTCCTCGCTCCTCCTCAAGGCCACCACAGCCGACGATGGTGCGACATTGATGGGGCCTGCTCCCTTTGTCTCTCCAATGATGGTTGTTGCCCAGATCTTACGCTGACGTGGGATTGAGGTGTTATAGTTCCTCCCCATTAGTGCCTGCTGTTGCAGCTCTCAGATCTTGGTAGATCCGGTGCCTCCGCCCATGAGATATCTTGGCCGCTGATGGTGAATCTGTTTTGTCGTGCCAAAGCCATCGGCGCTCGAGATGAGACTAGGAGAAGGCATCGATCTTTGGTGTGGGGTGGCGCGGTCCCAGCCGGCATGCTCGGGCTATGCATGTGGTGGCCACCTTGGTGGCATAGGCCAGAGGATGCTAGTGAAGAAATCGACGGTGACTAGGGTAAGAAGATCCGACAGGAGTTGTCCCCCATGGTGTGGCTTGCAAGGCTTAGTCTCGGCCACACATGGTTCGCGTGTGTTGGGACCCAAATATGCAAATCCGGACTCTTTGTGTATACTGCACTAGTTCAGGATCACGTTAGTACACACAGGCTCAACATCGGTAATTATCACAATCATACACAACAGATACAAGATAAACGACACATTATGTATTAAATATTATTAGTTAAATGACCTTATAGTCAACTTATATGACAATGCCCCACAAGGCTAAGTAACAAATTAAATTGCAATGACATGAAGACGTATAAACCCCTCAGTATACCATAGGCAACTGACAAGGCTTACACCCTAAACATTCGTCTCTTCCTGGTACGTCTTCTCCAACACTTATGTAGACTCCTCAATTGGTGATTTGTTAGTGTCAAGGGTGAGTACTTAAAGCACTCAACAAGTTGTGCACAAAATGCAATTCTGTCTTAACTATATGCAAGGCTTATTCCAAAGGAAAAGGCTAATAGGGTTATTTTGCAATAAAGCAGCATTTGTAAACAAATACAGTAAATAGATCGAAAGACAGTAAAAAAATAATAGTAATAGATAGATTCAGCACTTCCAGGTAAACCAAGTTTACAATCCTAAGTCAACTTTCCAACCTTCTATATGACAACCTGCCATCCCAACCAAGTTTCCATTTTATTAAACTAACCATTGACTGTAATTCCTGAACTATACTCAACATCGTGAGCACGGCTATCTGAATAGATTTACACTCTGCAGAGGTTATACACTTTACTCACACGATATGATCGTCTCTTGTTGCCATGCAAGTAACACACTTCCTTTGGTGTGCCGGTGGAAAGATTACGACAAAGCCTTTACAAAGCTCTGTCTTAACCCAGTATTACCCGCTAAGGTTTCAACACTGGTGGGTTTGGTTACCACATTTAGGGCCTCCCTCTTGCGCCATATGAGTTGATCCGTGCGATGATTGGTTACCACAACATGAGACTCACACCACTATTAGTAGTACTAAAGCTAAAACATTGCTAATTAATTGGCTAGGCTGTCCCATATCAGATATATGGTTACATGATTGACTTAGGTCAAAGACTTGAAAGGTTAAGTCCTTACGATAATTGAAGTAAGACTTCCACATACCCTCTACCCTTTGGCCTATCTTGGCACACTTGCCCCTTGCCACTTGCCCTAATCTGAATGATTACCACCCCAGTTGATTACCAAGCATAACGTGCTATCAATAAATCAACATTGTTACATGACATCCTCCATCACCATAACTCAATACCATCGTGTGACAACACCCAATATATAAATTCATAATCATGTTCCATATTCCATTAGTCAAGATTAAACATTGATGATTCAAATACATGTGATGACGTGGCATGGCTAAGCATACTATCACGGTTTAACCAATCCATATTGATTTTAATATTAACCAACTATAGTGAACCAATCTAGGGTGACAATAGATCATGGCATACAAATGATAAGGTATGGTATAACTCATATGGGTAGATTAACTAGATCCTAAACTATTTTAAAACAATTGTACACATAAAATTAACATGCATAGAGTAAAACAATATAGTGATTTTGCAAATTAGATTCAACATGATTAAAGCATAACTTACCTTAGAAAAATCCTTATTCTTATCATGTACCTTTCTTATTATGTACCTTTGTCTTGAGTTGATGGTCTTCCTCGAATGTGTCACACAATTCGAAACGAGAAAGAAAGCCAAATAAAAACCAAAAATAGAGAGTAAACAAACTCAAAAAACCAAATAAAATTCACCATTAAATAGATCTCAATTTTTTAAAAAAATTAGAAATTTGAATCATCTCAATCAGAGCTCGTATGAGGGAGAACGGGCTCTCAAAAAAAATTCAAAAATCATAAAAACTTAAAAATTAGAAAAATACCGAATTAACTAGATTATTTTTATAATGAAAACTCAATTTATTGCATTGCTACGATGTCACTATGACGTTAGCCCTGACTCCAGTGTACTAGATCATGACATGTGTCCCTCGGTCCATGGACTCAGTCTATGCGCCTCATCGGTCCACACAGATCTGTTTCTCTGGCATGAGGCTGCTTATTGTCTTTGAGTCGATGCCCTTAGCACCTCGTGGCGTGCCGCATAGCGAACACGTCGATTCAGGCTGATCGGCTACCACGTCGGCACACGTGTCACCTCCGTAGCACATCCACGCAAGCCGGCGGAGCTAATGGCCCTAGGGTCGACGGTGGTCGTTGGCGAGGGCAGCAAATTGAAGTGTTGCTTCACGGATCCTCTGACGCTATTCATGAGATGACGGGATGAACAGCGATGGTTCTAGGGTGCACGGTGAACGATTGCTCCAGTGGTTGTCCGACGAGATTGATGTGCGCACAGGATGCTCCTCAAGGAGGCAAAGCGAACGGCTCTGGTCCCAAGCTTGATCACCCATGAAAGGCAACGAATCGGTGGCTTTTTCCTTACGATGGCGCCGCGATGGAAAATCTTCAATTGCGGCGAACAGAAGGTGAACTTCTACGCTCAAGTTTAGTGCTTCCAATCATTGTGAGGCGGCGTCCCTGATGCGCACCTTTTATAGCACTAGAGTCCACGAACCACATGAGTTGATCTTCGAGTTCATGGCGAACATGGCGGTGGCGCCAGAGTCTAGTTCGGTCACACTTCGGGGAAGATATTGCGGAGCCATCCATTTTCCTTAATCCACGGCTGAGATGCATCTAGCACAAAATGATCCAATCCGCACATTGAGATCCAATGGAATCCAACAAAACTCTAAACTGATTCAATCTCCACCATGCAATGAGAATCCAACAACCGTTGTTAGTTGATGACATTTCCTGTAGTGACCAATCCTGTGTGTCCATAGCGAATCCAATGACAGCTAACCCTAGGGTTTCATAATTAACACGGTATCAACTTCTAACCGTGCGATGCAAGATGGACGGCTGTACGCAAACACTCTAGAGGATGGGCCATGGGCCGATAAGCAATTGGCCACATAAGCAAACAGTAATGGCCCCAGCCTGTTACTATTTAAAGCTTTTCTGAGATTTTCTTTATTAAAATAATTTAGATAATTCATTTAAATAGTTTTAGGCAGATAAAATACCAATAAAAATCTAGGAAAAATATAAAAATACTTTGAGATATTTTGAACTCAAATAAAATATTTTGTCCAAACTTTATATTACTTTTATCTATATTTAATTAGTTTTTCACAAAAGGGCCAATATACTTAATTTAAAATAAATTCAAATAAATTCCAGAAAAATCCTATAAATTCAGTAAAATCATAAAATGCATAAATAACAATAAAGTAATATTATAAGCAAATTTTGGAATGTTACAGTGTGGCTGCCAGGCCTGGCGTCAACCGCGCTAGGGTGAGTGGCTCGGTGGACACTATGTAGGGTGCTGCGGTAGCACGGACATCATCCTCCTCGGCATGGTTGCCCGGGCTTGGCCTCAACTGCGCGTTGTGTGCAAGTGGCTGGAGGGCCTATCCTCGGCTGCATGGGGGTGACAGACGATGCATCAGCAACTGTGATGACATGAACTTCCTCCTCGATGCGGCTGGCTGGACCTGGTCTTAGGCACGAGTGCGCGCGCGTAACCGACTAGGTCTACCCTCGGCTGTATGAGAGTGAGCCGCTCTACAGGTGATGTCGCAATGGTTGTGGTATGTGCACTTCCTCAATGCAGCTGGCTGGGCCTAGCCTTGGCCATGCACGGTATGTGTAGCTGGCTGGGCTTGACCTTAGCTGCATAGGGTTGAGTAGCTTGGTCAATAATGCTTCGGCAACTGCAGTGATATATAGAGATGTCCTCCTCCTTGACGTGGCTATCCATATTTGGCCTCGGCCACACTAGGGTGAATGGCTTGGTGGACATTGTGTGAGCTGATGTTGCTTGAGCTGCTGGGCAGTATGGACATCCTCCTCCTCAGCTTGGCTAGCCGGGATTGGCCTTGGCCGCGCGTGGCTTGCATGTGGCTGGCGGGCCTATCCTCAGCCGTGCGGGGGCGATGGACAACATGTGCACCACGGCTTGTGTACGCGTGGTTAGTTGGGCCAAGCCTCAGCAATACGATAGTGAGCCACTCTACAAGTGGCGCATCGATGGTGAAACTAATTTGCACTTCCTCTGTGTAGTTGGCCAGGCTTGGCCTGGGCCGCACACGGTGCGTATAGCTAACTAGGCTTGACCTCTGCACTAAATAAAATGTTAGCACAACTAGACATGCACACCTGAGACAGATATTCTGATTTTTACTTGCCTTGTATTGAAATTTAGCGGCCATCTTCTAAAACTTTTTTTTCCTGCTAATATAATCATAGCTTATGCTGCCTTTCAAAAAAAAAAAATCCAGGATCCCTCAGAAAGTGAAATGAATTAGCCAGGTAGAACAATCAGGTTAAGTGGTGGGGTGGGGTGTTTTTTTTGTGGGATTGGTAGGGGTGGGGGGTAGCACAATATGGTTCCATCGGTTCAATCAAGGGGACAACCGCATCATATAATTCCATTATTTCAATCAAGGGGCAACCACATCGTATAATTCCATTATAATCAAGGAGGTAGTAAATGTGATAGATAGGCTTACATTATTTAAATTTTCGAAAAAGAAAAAAAAATATGGAAGTTTCCATCCGTGTCCCACACAAGCATGAAGTATCTATAATTGATATGGAATTCTAACAATGTGAATGGAAAAAAAAAGGTTAACTATCCAGCACCAACATGTACTGCAAGAGTGTGTTTGGTTGGATGTATGAGGATGAATGGGATAAGATGGTACAAGATAGATGGAATGATCCTGAATGAGATGGTACAGAGAACTTGTTTAGTTGCCTGAATGGAATGATACAAGATTTTGTTTGGTTGATTGGATGAAGTGATACAGGATGGTACGAGATGATGTTTGGTTGAAAGGATGAGATTGGATTGAGGGATAAGGTTGGTTTAAGGGATGGTGCGAGTGAATGATCCTGTCCAAGACTGATTGGTTCGACCAAATTTCTTGTACGGGATGGTGCAACATCCTTTTGGAATATTACAAGAATCTGTACCATCTTATCCTGTACCAAATGGTTCCGTTCAGCCAACCAAACGCAAAAACAGAACCAAATCCCGCATGGTTCGGTTCACCCTCGTACACCCAACCAAACGCACCCTAAGCGTATCAAATAAGAATAGACTGCGACAATTTGCATGGACAAAATACTAATTGGAAGGTGGACCCAGTGAACTGGTTCAAATTCAAAATAGGATAGAATGTCAGCGAACAATTTAGTACAGTTTCATTCTTATAAATATAATTACCATTCCTGGTAACAAATTAAGCAGCAAGCTGGGAACATCCAAAACCCTAGTAGGGTTGCTCAAATTCGCAATACAAGTCATCATGATCTTACAGAAGCATGTGCTTAGTTGTAACAGTTTTGTCTTGTCCATAAAACAAAGAGCAGAAATCGAAACCACGCATAAAAAGTCTTCAATATGGAACCAATTTAATTAAATCCTAAATAACATCCATAAGAAGTCAAAAACTTTTCAGAAATTTTTTACTATATTTAATGCTTCTAGAAAATCAAAACAGAAATTCTTTAATAGGACAGAAGCACTGTATGATTTTTTTTCAAAAAATCCATATAGGTGATCATGCTCTGAAATGTTTTTGGGAATACTAGTGACACCTCAGGATCTTCTACAAAAATTTTCATAAAATTTAGACATGTTTGATAGCTCAATCAAAATCCAAGAACCTTGGCTGCAAAATAGGATTTAAAATGAAAATGGGAAAAGCCAAAAAGGAAAGCACATTTACTCATAAAGCCGTTTTCACTTAAAGGAGACATAAAATCCAGGAATGCACTTTCCCCTTAAACGCATAGCCTCTCTCCTCCCCTCACTAATAGGGCAGGCCCACCTATCAGCGTTGACTGTCCGGGCCCGCCTGCTAGCTGCTCACTGTGCTAGACCTTGCCCAATACCGTGCCAGCGCACGCCCTCATAGAGCGCTGCCACCACGTCGCTAGACTTCCCTGCACCATCGCGCCAATGAGCCCTTCCACCTCCCTACCGCGTCAGGTACAAACACTGCCGAGCCTACTCAAGTAGCTGCCAAGGCCGCTAGTGCTCCCTTAGTCCACTGAGCCTACTGCTGTGCGCCTTGTTGTGTCTCTACTGCAGTTCTGTTGAATCCTGCTCACAGGCGCCCCTGCTAAACCCCTCTACCTCAGCTATAAAACCATGGTGTGGCCATCTCTAGCGCCCCATACCTCCCCTGCCTCTCTCCTACCCGAGCTGACACCTTTGCTCCACCATTGCCCTCCATTGTTGCCAAGAACCAGAGGACCAAGCTAAGCTCGATGGAGACCCCAGGCGAGTCAATTTCAAATTCCATTGATCTAGAGCTTCTTCAAAGCCCCCTAATCACGGTTCTTGCTTTGGTTGTAGCCCAATTTGCCTGAGACTGAGCCGCCGTGATCTTTGCCTTCCCCAACTCCGACCAAAGGTGCCGAGCTTCCTTGGCCACTCTCTGATCTTGCCAGGTGTCAAAATAAGCCTCTAGTATGTTGAAGGTCCTTCCCCTCTCCTCCCCGAGCTTAAACACCCCTAGGATTCCTTCACGGCTAGCTACCATGACCACCGCCGCTTTTCCTAGCCATCGGCCATCTCTAACTGATTTCCCCCTCACTCCCCTCTAGCTAGCTGCACACCATGCGCTGCCAAATGCTGCCATTCATTGTCGGTGCATGCGCGTATTTTTGATAAATTACTATATTGCGGGTACTAGTAGATATATCTCCGTAACTCATGGAATTTTCTTATTAAATATTATCATGTCAACCTTGATAATCATAAGGTAGGTTTGGACATTATAGAAATATCAGTTGGGTATAATCAAATAGTATACATTTACTTAGCCATGTTTTAGACTTGGGCGAATAGATGGTTGGATACACTAATTGTTCAAAAATGCAAAATTTTGGATATAATGGGAATTATAGTTTCTGATATTTTGGTATAAAAATCAAAATAAAAACTAGGGTTTGACGTGGGTGAGATATGGCAATAGCCGGAAGTGCATGGGACTTGCACGTAATGTAAGGGTGTGTTCTCGCTCGTGTCGGATTAAGGACCAAATATAGTGTTTGTTAAATCCAAGATATTCAATGCAACCACAAGTGCTATTATGGGGTAGCCTTAACCTATTAAATTACTTGGATCTAACTTTGCACATTGAAAAGCTAGAGTAGTATGGGTTTTCTCAGATGGATTGATCGCAGGGGTGTCCACATAGAGGTGTGGGTAAATATATATCAATACAACGCCGTAGGCCTTGCTACGGGGAATTGGGACACTAGGGGTGGATTGTAGTGAGTATAGAGTATACAAATATTTTTTGCCGCCATTGCAAGGGTTTGACATAACCAGGCATGTGCAAAGCTAGGTCTAGGTGATGTAACAGTTCATGTCAAGACCTCTTCGCCATTCACCCAAGGAAGCACGAAATAGCGGTAAAAAGAGTTGGTCATGTCTTGTGGGTAAAGATGTGCACCTCTGCAGAGTATAAAACTTTTCAAAAAATCATGCTCATAGTCATTAGAAACTTGATACACCAACACTAGTTAGAAGTTTTGGTATTTTTGTAAAAAGATTTGAATTGGAAATATTGTGGAAAGTTTGTTTCAAATATTATGCCAAACGATGGCAAGAGATGATTCAAAACTCATAATCATGGAGCACTATGAGTTGTTACATTATGTTGTTCTTACTTGCTATTTACATATCTACCAAATTGCTCTTATAAATTCCATTTACAATCTATTACTAGATATTCATATTTCAACTTTGCTTTACGCAAATAAACTAGTAGCCTCTTCCTTTAATATAGCATGCGTTTATTGTACATTTGCGATACACTACAATTCTTACTGAGTACAAAAGTACTCAACCTTTCTTATTGTTGATTTAGTGAGCAAAGAAAGCGAACTCTGTCACGATACATATTTTACCGTAGGTCACAGGGATTATAATAACGTTTTTTACTAGGCTTTTCCTTGTCAGTTGCTTATGGGATATTTGGGTAAGGTATATTATTAAGTTTTTGTATCTTCTACTACACTTTATTTAGCCTTCACAACCTTATTGTATGAATAATGTTATCTTAATGTAATTGTGATCTTGTGTATGGATGTGATAACAATGTTGTAAATGTCTATACTAGCCATTGATCATGGAACTAGTACAATATGCGTATAAGACCTTCTCGATATTCTACACCAGAAGGGAAAGTCTTGATACATGCATACCTTCTTTAACCCTAGATCTAGTTGAGGAGAGAGAATGGGGGACCAAAACAAGATCCGTTCGAGAGGAAAAGGTGATGTGAAAATTATAATCACCTTTGCACTCAAATCCTTCTCCAGAGCCTAATGAAGATCTTCTTGAGAGTCTTGTGGGGGCAATATTAGGTGGATAACCATTACTTTAATCTTGCAATAAAATCTAGCTACTCCCTCCAGTCGCAAATAGTTGTCGTTTAGGACATAGGTGCTGTCAAACTTTTAAAATTTTGACTATCAATATCTTTTCAAATATTTAAATTAGATACATGAAAATCATACACATAGATTTGTCTTGAAAAGTACTCTCATAAAATTACAATTTTATTGTGCTATATACATAAATATATTATAATAAAAATTTGTGGTCAAAACTGTGTTTTGAAGATCGTGTTGATGTTCAAAACAACAAGTATTTGTGACAGGAGAGAGTACACACATCACCGTTTCCAAGTACTAATTAATAATAATATGCAAAGTGCAAGAAAATCCGATCATGTGCAATATACAGAGGCTTACACAAGGCCGGTCCTGAGTTTTTGGGGGCCTGGGGCGAAATTATAAACAGAGGCCCCCTAACATAAGCATCAAAATATTTTTATACTATCATGTATCAACTTAAAATACAATATTCAGTGTATTATAGAAATTGTTACCGATAAATAAATGGAAGTACAAAAGTGAATGATTGCGTAGAAGCTAAAACCAATTTTTTAGTAATTCTCAAAACACCCCTAAACAAACTATTAAAGATTGCTTCGGTTTCGACAAAAAACGGATTGAGATATGTTTACTAAAATATTAATTCCTGAAGATCCCACCATTGGATTGATGTGCAGTTTGGACAGTAGAAACTAAATTCAATTTTGAAACTAACCCGACAAGAATTAGATCAATTGGATCTAGAGTTATGACCTTCGCAAGTTGACTGTACCAATAGATGACGAAAATTGATTAAACCCTAATTACGAGATTAATCAGAATCTACAAAAAATTAATCAATTAAACTTTTTAGATCAATCACTTGATACCCTAGAAAATTTTTTAATGGATCAAATCAAACTTATCACGGTGGAACAATGAATCAATCTAAAAATCAAAACAAATTAGTACCAGGCCTGCTCTTTTGTCTCGAACTCTCGATCAATCAATAGCAGCAATACTCTCCTCCTCACGTTAAGAATTATTCAGCAGTAGCAAACAATGCACTTGTCTTGGTATTGTTGTAGCTTCTCCACCTGAGTACGGAGTACAGTTCAAATCCACGAACAAAGAGGAGAGATCATGTTGACCAGCACGCGAACTTGAAGTTGCTCTGCATAGCGCCGAAACTTTTCTTCACTGGATGCTGGTTCGGCTGCCGCTGGAGACTCATGCGGCTTTGTGCAGCTCTGATTTCTGCCGTGCACTTCCTCGAACAAGGGAACAAGGGAAGGGGCCCAAGGCAGCTGCCCGCCCCTCCCCAGGGCTAGGCCTGGGCTTACAAGGCATTGTTTTTTGAGAGGTCATTGTGATCTTTCTCGAGCACCTAGTTGCCATCCTCCGCTATATCAAGGAAATCACGTAAACAAACAAACAAACAAACTTAATCCTTCTTTTACATCCACACAAAGAAGTACAAGAAAATAAATCCAGCCACACAATTGTGATATGCCATTTTCATCTGCTTTGGTTTGGAGAGAGAGAGAGGAGAAGGAGGAAGGGGAACTTGGTGACAAAGCCTGCAGTTAGCGCAGCAGTGGGATGCAGGGACGGCGGCAAGGCAGCAAATCTGGGGATGGGCACAGGGGGCTCGACCATGACGAGAACGGCAGGAACAGGAAAGAAAAATGGGGAAAAATCTATATGAGGGTAGCAATAGACGCAATGGCAAGGAAACGAGCAAGGACGTTAAAGTGTTTGAGAAATATCAAAGAGAATTGGGAGCAATCGCACACCCAATGTTGTGCCTATTGTATTTCTTATATACTGCTAGATTGAACTGTAGCAGATCTGAAAAACAAAAAATCCTAACAACTAAGACTTCTGTTGTTAGGTTGTTACAAAAGATACAACAAAAGTAACAAATACAATAGAAGACAGATATAACTATCTTAACACACTCCCTCAATCTTAACCCTAGTATAGATTAATATTGTATCTAAAACTCTTGAAACTCTGCAATGGAAGCAGTTTGGTAAAAATATCAGCTGTCTAATCTGCTGACACAATAAACTGAATGTCCAGCAACTTCTTCGCAACTCACTCTCTCACAAAATGAAAATCCACCTCGATGCGCTTGGTGCGAGCATGAAAAATCGGATTCGCCGGTAGATAAGTTGTCCCCAGGTTATCACACCATAGAGACGATGGTTTCTTCTGAAAAATGCCCAATTCTTTTAGCAGAGGCTGAATCCAAATGATTTCAACAATTGCATTTGCAAGCCCTTTGTATTCTAACTCTGTACTATACCTGGAAACAGTATGCTGCTTGCGTGAGTGTAACATCCCTAATTTCGGGTTTCTGCTAAAAACTAATTTAAAATAATTAAATTCAAATTTGGATCTTTCTCGGTGTTATATTTAACTTGGCATCCATATCCCTCCAATGTTCGGACTTCATTTCATCTCCGTCTGCAAAAGTTGGAATTCGGGATTTCGGTCCTTACCTGAAATTTCACCTGTATTCCAAAATTCTCCAAAAATTTCGAAACCTATTGAATTAGGTTCCAAATATTCCAAAACATTTTTAGGAATTTTCTCAAGATTTTGGGAATCTCTTTGCTATTTTATCTCTCGCGGTTTTTCATCAACATAGCCAAGCAATTGCTAGCTCCTCAGATATGGCATGAACTGGGCCTTCCAAAGCAGGTAATTAGAATTCGTCAGCTTGACACTGACGAGAGAACTGAAGGAAGGATATGCGGGGTCGGTAGCAATCCAGTCATGGAGGAGATTGTGAGACCCCGTTTCGAGGAACAGGAACCTCCATGTGATTACTGTACCAGTCCCTGGATCAGTAGCTAGCACTCACATGTTTACAACATTCATACCATAACCAAATGCCAAGCTTTAATTACAATGCTTGTCACTGCCTTAATTATACAGAGCATTAGTTACAAGTGAAGTAAAACAGTGGAAATAATAGATAACTTAAGATCCAAAAGCCCGGTAGTATGCCCAACCGAAACCCCACAGGCATCTGACTAGGCAAAAGCCCTAGGAGAAATCATCGTCGAACTCCCCGAGACCTACTTGAAAGAACGCATCTTCTGGCACATCGCAGGGATTTTCTTCTGAACAATGTAGATAGCAAGTATGAGTATATTTGTACTCAGCAAGACTTTATAGCAAATGCAAATAATAGTCATGCAGGCTATTTCAAAGGAACAGGCTCTAGTTATTTTGCATTTTGCAGAAAGAATTTAAACATATGGCATAATAGATTACAATTCGCATTTTTATGAAACAGCAAGAGATTTGTATAACCACCAGAAAATAAATATGCTCCATGACTTAGCATCCCAAATGGCGAAGATCCTCACAAGTCGATCCTTTGACTTAAACAAGTAATTGTCAAAACAGAACCAACCCATTTTATAAAAATGCAAAACTCTAACATTGGAATGACTTCACCAAGTGCCCATAACCGCGGGCGCGGCTAATCGATTAGATTTAAACTCTGCAGAGGTGTACAACTTTACCCACAAGGAATGAATCACCTTTCTGCTAGGCCATACGACACACTTCCTTTGGTGTGCCGGCAAGGCGTTCATACATAGCCGTTACATTATTCAGACATGACTTTGATCCAGCCCGGGACGTTAACCCCTGCCATAGAACTAGAAACACACACCCAAGCCGTGGATCCACTTTCACACACAACACAACGTTTCTAAACATGGCAGGGCGTACACCGTTGCATTAGCAAGTAGAAACCCCGTCAAGCAAACCTGACCGGAATGCCTGTGCTAGCTCCCGCCTACCAATGAACAAAGCCATGTCCAAACAACTTAATAGGCTAAGGCTACCCCATAAATAGCCCTCGTGGTTGCACGGAAATTCTTGGATCAATAGCGTTCCATTGCTCAGTCCTTAATCCGACATGGGCGACACTCCACCCTATACTACGTGCAAAACCCTTATTGCACAACCGGCTATTGCCAATAATCGCCCGCATCAAAGCATAGTTTTTCGGGTTTTCAGGTTTTTAATCAACATATCCACCATCTTTACTAGAGTAATAACCAGTTGTGAAATCATGTTAGAAACATCATGACGATCTAAAGCAAAACTAAGCAATTGTAATATTGTAACGATTATACCCAAACCGACATTAACTATGTCTAAGCATACTAAGGTTCACAAGGTTCACAGGATCAATCAGATTAAGGAAAACCATAAATTCCAGGGATAGTTACTAACCTTATCCAAAATAGCAGTTTTTATGGAGAATTATCCGGATGCACTATACAGTTGCAAAAACAACATACAGTAGGTGAATTAGTAGGTTCAACATGGTCAATGGAATGCTTGTCTTGCTCTTCGCCGCAAATGTCAAATCCTGGTTCGGCAACTGCCTCCTCCTCCTCGAGGGTATCTGTGTCTACACGTCGAATTTGAAAGAACCAATTGCAAATTACAAACTGGCAAAGAAAGAACGAAAGAAAATAAATAGAAAAGCGAATAAAACCTTTGCACAAGATCCAGCGTTCTCTTCTTATGAATCCTTTAATTACCTTTTTCGAATTCAAGATGCTAAAATTGTTTAGATTAATACAATTATTCATTAGTTGCAAAGTATATTGATCTTACTGCTTCCAGCATGCTTCCTGAAACTTTGCTACTTATGGATTTTGCTTTAGTAGGATTTAGAGCCAAAGCAAGACAAAGCAAGATTATTTCCTTAGATTCTTGCAGAGCATAACTTAGGGATCAATTCTAGGCTATTCTTTACTAAATGCAGGTTTAGATGAGTTGCTTTGCGAATCAATGAAAAGTCTTAAGTGATCATATAAGTTCATGAGTGATTAGTTCTTTTACTTTAAATAGATTTCACTTAGAATTTGTTTTGCACAAGCTAGATCTTCTAACTTAGGCTCTTGACTTAGTTTACATAATTTTGAGAAGGTTCGGTGATACAAATTACTTAACTATAGTTTTCTTCATTTGCAACTCTCGTTCGTTCATTCTTTTTCTTAGGATTCAGATTCAAAGCAACGCTTATTTAAACTTTTGGTTACAATTAGTGACTTCTATGACTCATATACATCAGATAGGTATATATGAGTAAAAGGGCACACATGAAGATATGTATGCAGACATATGTTCATTCATATTGTGGCTTTCAAGCACATGAACGCTTAGGGTTGTTAAACTATCAAAATTAATAGGCAATACATAATGAAATGAGATTATCTTTTCATATTTGGGTAGTCTACACTTTGGTGAGCACTACCTAATTTCATAAGTTTTACAATTTAGACGAGACTTTATATTCATCGTTGAAAAGGCTTATATGGCATTGTAAGGTTTACGTTTTCAAAATCGGCAAGAACGCGAAATGAACGGTTAACACTTAAGGGTTTTAGGTTGATAAGATTAATATGCAAACCTTAGCCAAATAAAACTCTTTTTACAGAATATGATAGTATAAACTTTGCACAATGTTTCTAGACTGGTTTTACTGATTTTAGTATTTGGACAAGCTATTTTATCTACCACTGAAACAGCCTAAATGATCATATTGTTAACATCAAAATCGGCCAGGATTCAACTTAGTTTCCAACTACACTGTGCATGATTCTTGATTCATTTTCAGCACATACTTAAACCCAGAAATTTATAGTATTTATAATTACTGAAATCCATTTATTTCTCTGGTAGCATTTTATTTTATACTCATTCTCTTTTTAGCCGAATTAAACATGGATTTATTTGACATAGCAAACAAATCTTTAAGTATAAATGTTTTCACAAATTTAAACTCATTCCAGAACAAGTATTTCAAAGATATTTGATTTTATTTATTTTGGTGGAATCCAAATTAATCTTTTTCTTAGCACCTAAATACCTATTTCGGTATTTTCATTTTAAATATTCTCACTGAAACTCTTTCAAGAATATTTTTGTATATTCTGGAACTATTGGATTTTATATGATTTTAGGAATTTTTTACTAAATTTTGAGTAGTATTTCCAAACATTATGACGGTTTGAATTTAACTTAGGCTTGAAATTCTAGTTTAAACAAAATACGCTTTCTCTGACCAGAAAACGCCTCCTCACATGCGCGCAGAGCCCAGTTTGAAAAACCCCCTGAGACTGACAGACCGGACCCAGACGTCAGCGACTCAAAACAGGGGCTACGGTTTCTACCTCGCCGCCGGCGAATCGGCACCGGAGCGGCGGAATGGGTAACACCTAGGGCTTCAACACGACGAGACGAACACAGGGGTGGTACTGATTCGACCTGGGATGGCCGGGAAGGTGGTCGCCACCAGTGAGGGGCGGCGGAATCAAGGGCGAGCGCTGGCGACTCGCCGCCGGCGAATCATTCCAGGGAAGAAAGGTTCGGCGAGCATCAGTGAAGGTAGGGGATGCTATTTCACCTGGAGTTCGGGTTGGAGATGAGCTGGAACGGGCTGTCGTCAGTGCGCCGGACCGAAGAAGAAGGGTCCTCCGGCGACGCCAATCCACGCGGAATGAGCTGAAACAAACCAAAGGGATGAACTCAGGGATGCTGGAGGACGCTCTAGACCAACCGATTCATGGTACCTCTCACCCAGTCACGGGAATTCCATCCTCTCCCCTTCTTCTGTTCTTTGGCGAGAAATGGTGAAAAGGAGGGGAAAGACCGAGCTGGCTCAGTGGGAAGTCGATAGTGGCTCGGAAGTCTCCAGGCGATGCGAATTGGGACCTTTGTAGCGAGCCAAAGGAAGTGCTCCTGAGTGGAATGCATAAGTGGTTGGCTTTGGGAGTCACGGTGAGAAGACCCAGCCGTATTTGCAAGCCTCGAGTCGTGGCGAGGACAGGGTACGTCGCTGGTGCAAGCCATGGCGCTGCTGAGTGGCTTGGGAGGTGCTCCGGTACGGTTAGCAGGCGAGTGATACAGAGACGCAAGAGAGAGAGCGAGTGGAAGCTGCTCAGCTCGCTCGGGCGAAGAAGAGAAACAGAGAGGGGCGAGAGAAGAAGAGTCTGACCGCTGGGACCGGACCCACATGGCAGTGAAGGCAAGAAAAATCAGCTTAAGGATGGACTCAGGCTAGTGCGCTGAACTTGCATTAATTTCGCCCACTAAACCTTGTCAGCAATTTTTCATACTTTTTGCATACTCTCTCCTTACAGTAGACCAGCTCATGATGAAAAATGGGGTTAAAATATTTAGTATATCATTTACTGAAATTCTGATATGGTATAGTGCACTGAATTTCTATTTCTGCATTTGAATTACCAGATGATTCAAATCTTTTGTAGAATTTTTGAAACTTTGTTTTTCAAATGGATTTGAGACAATGATTCTTAGATAAAATTTTCAGCCAAGATATTGCTCCAGTAATTTATAAAAATTCTGACATTCTATTTTTCAGCTTTTGTTGCTTTCTGTTTTCGAATTATTTGGGGCTTTATCCCATCTTATAACTCTCTGAGATTTTTACCAATGGTAAATACTGTATCAAAGGTGACTTGGTAAAATTTTCAGCTGGGGACAAGCTCTGAATATTTTTCACAAATTCTGAGGGTGCACTGTTTCTAGTCAAACTTGACCTCTCTTTTCATTTTTAATATTCAAATTGATATTTGTATCTTTTATCAGTGTGTAAATTGATTTCTCCACCTCTTTGAATTCAGAAGATAAATTATTCCAAGTTCTTCTTTGGTTTTTTTACTTTCTCCCATTTCCTTTTATTATTTTTGCAAATGCAAAATCCAAGAAATCAATTCAGGAAGAATCACAAACTCCATAAAACTCAAAAACACTCAAAATGCAAATTCACACTATAGCATTTCACTGTTTAAAATTTTCAGGATGTTACAGAGATGGTGGCCAGCGATGTGGAATTTGCGATGCCGCTGTGGGTGGACATGATTGCTTGTGGTGTATGGCTCTGATACCATAAAATGTTTGAGAAAGATCAGAGAGAATTGGGAGCAATTGCACACCCAGTGTTGCGCCTATTGTATTTCTTATATACTGCTAGATTGAACTGTAGCAGATCTGAAAAACAAAGAACTAAGACTTCTGCTGTTAGCTTGTTACAAAAGATACAACAAAAGTAACAAATACAACACAAGGCAGATACAACAGAGTATAACTATCTTAACAGAAGTAGAGATGGCAACGGGTCGGGTTGGGTGCGGGTTTTACAAAACCCGACCCGACCCGAAACCCGAATTAAAAAACCCAACCCGAACCCGAATACCATATCGGATAAAAATCTATACCCGAACCCGAACCCAGCGGATACCCGAAATCCGACGGGTACCCGACGGGTTTGTGTAATACATGTGGCAATAAGTTGAGTCGGGTGTGGGTTTTGCAAAATCCGACCCGACAAGAAACCCGAACCCAAAAACCCGAGTCAAACCCGATGGGTACCCGAAACCCGACCCCAAACCCGGTGGGTACCGAACTCGACGGTACCGATGGGTATAGAATATTTCGGTACCAATGGGTACCATGGTGAAAATTAAAACCCGAACTCGACCCGAACCCATTTCGGGTACCCGACCCGAAAAACCCGCGGGTAAAAATTAAAACCCAAACCCGACCTGATCAGGTGCAAAACCCGCGGGTACCCGAACCCGCGGGCCATGCAAAATCAACGAGTGTTTGACAAAAGGTGGTTGGTTGGGAAACAAATTCTGTGGAGGAGGTATGCAAATTTAATCATGTGCATTCTCACTCCGATGGATGCCACGTATCCATCTAGCTAAATCTTAACCTCATCTCACCAACAATGTTATTAATTGGAGGAGTGAGAAATCAAAGATGTTATTAATAGGAGGAGTGAGAAATCAAAGGTATTATTAATAGGAGGAGTGAGATTGGCAAGATGAACATGTGGTAACCATCGGAGTGGGAATGTACAAAGTTAAATTTGCATACCTTCTCCACGGATTTTTTTTTCAGTTGGGTGGGGATTCGATTTGAGGGTTTGATACAAGGAAAAGGCGGTTGATGGAGATAAGAGCAAACGTGGGAGACTGACTGCTCGATCCCATCTGTCTCGCGCGCTTTCTCTAGAGGCGGCGGAGGCGAATGAATCTATCACCCACGAACTGTAATTTTTAAAGTAGCTAGTAAAGATAAGAATTTGCCTTAAGTTATTAATAACTACATTAATTTGCTTTTAAGATCCATACATAATCTTTTCTTTTAGCAGAAATGCTAAAGCGAACCACGAGAAGCTTATACCAATACTGGCAAGGCATTGTATTCATTTTGTGTTTAAGATAGAAAGATTTTCCTTGTAATGGTAGGCAGGTCTTCTTTTAGCGTTTAAAGTTTCTTTGTTCCAAATAGGTCGTAATAATTAGACGACAGCACCAGTAAGCATAACAAACATCCAGATTTCTCATGCACCACAAACGTTTTCACTCTCTCGATCGCTTGGGTCTCTCTCATAGCAAGTGAATTATTGCTCCGTGTCCAACACACCAGCTCGTTTAGTACCAAATGTCCCAATAACCAAAAGCCACCGGCCGGTGCAACCACTGCCCACCTACTATCAAACTTCAAGCTCTCTCTCTCTCTCTCAGACGTACGCACGCGTTGATCAGCCATGTCTAGACCATTCTTGGTCGCCGTCCTCCTCGGCATGGTCACCGTGCTCACCACTACGACCGTGGCGGACACCCCGAACTGCCCGTACCCGTGCCTCCCGCCACCAACCTCGGGAGGAATGATCAACAGCTACCCTCCACCGCCGCCGGCAACAGGTGGCTTCGGCGGCAGCTACCCGCCGCCACCGCCGGGGAGCTACCAGCTGACCCCGCCGGGGTACTTCGCGCCGCCGTACAGCGCGTTCCCGGCTGGGCCTGCCCCGCCGCCTCCGAACCCGATCCTCCCGTGGTTCCCGTGGTACTACCAGCACAACAACCCGATCACGGGGTCGACGACATCGGCGTCCTCGCCGGCGGTGGACCCGAGGTCGACGTGCATGGTTGCCTGGATGCTCCTTCTGTGCTTGGTGACTCTTGTTCGTGTGTTCTAGAGTACTTGTTGGTAGAAGAGTTTGTTAATTAATTAGGGTGTTTTAAGTAGAACTCCTTTTTTGTTAATTTTCTTTTGAGTTCTTGTAGATGTGAGGGTCTAGAAATGCTTGTTTTTACGGATGCAACTATCTCGATGATGTATGCTCACGTACTTTATGCTTACAATTTGAGTCTACATGATATTATCGCATTAACTTGTTTAGAGTACTCCATCTTCCATTTTCCATTATAAATATCTGCTCCTTTTCCTAATTGAAAAAGGATGACACGAAGCAATTGTAATTGGTAAAGGCGTGTTTAGAACAGATAATATCAGTTTTGGAGACTACAGTGCGATTTGTCCTTCAGAAATCTTGTGTTTGAAAACAACGAAAAAGTTTGTTTGTGCCTTGCTTAATTCCTTCCTTGCTCAAAAAGTACAAAAGCATTCGATTGTTATGCTTCTCTCGTCACTGGGAGATGAAAAGGAAAACTTCCCTCGTCTTTCAGCTGTCTCTCATGGACAGGCCAGTTGAAGGTGTTTCTAGCTTTTGATCGATTCAGTTTGTTGGGATGTCAAAATCTAGCCATCAAGTCAATAGGAACGCATCAGCTGCTAAATTCATTTCTTGGCCCACAGTAGCTCATTTTGCGGTGCCTGTCTGCTTTGGCTGCATTTTCTGAAAACAAACTTGGCACAGATCTATCGGACAAAATCAACTTTCAATATTATATTCTACTGATGGTTGCAGATTTTACTACTCTTGTGCATGTGGTTATCTTGTCATTATCCTCATGCAAATAAGCACAGGAAAAACATTCCTGGCCTTGTTTGGATGAAGAGAAATTAGTATAAACTTAAACTAAATTATGGTACATATATACCCTCTCTATCTGAACAGGCCTTGTTATTTTTTCTATCACGCTGCATGTGAGTAGTAATTAAAAAGATGATGTAAATTACGATATGAACTAACGAGACAATATTTTGTTCACGTCATTGGTTAGAAGATGAGATGAGCCCGGGAAAAGAAGAAACAGAGTTTGAAGACGAGGAGATCGAATGCAGAACACGTTGCCCTCCCGGACGTTACTTGTTACGGCAGTGGCGGCACCGTTTAAAATGATACAGCTAATCGCGACGGCGGTTTGGCAGATATGGTGACGTGCGGCTGCCTGCAACCGGTGCCCGATTGGTATGCGTTGCCGCGCTCCCACTCGAGCTGGATCCTTTAGTTTGACGCCGGTGTTGACCAATTAAAATTGGCAACGTATCCTGTATACACACAGACTTCCCGTCTACACATCGTGCACACTAACTAACAAAAGTCATGAAAAAATCTAAAAACATTTGTATATATACTTCATAGATCACTTTACCTATGTATGAAATTGTATGTTCAGTTTAAACTTGTCAGAATTTTCTTTTTTTTTTCTAACTTTTGATATATAATGAATTTGATTTTGAAACTTCATGCATAGGTTGAGTAATCTATGAAGTACATCTACAATTTTTTCAGAATTTTTCATGACTTTTGTTAGTTGGTGTGCACGGGAAGCCCTGTGTGCACAGGATACGTTGCCATTAAAATTAGGTATATATATTTGCGCGTTAAGTGAGATGGGGTGTATGCGTGTTCCACACGATGTAGAGCCTCCAATTAATTTCTTTATATGTGTAGAAGATACGTACAAATGCATATATTGATATATGATCTAAATTAGTGGAGCCTTGTCGCCGGGAGGCTTGAGCCGGAGGCCCATCAGATTCCGGGACGGAGGGAGCCCCGTGGTTCAGATCTTGCGGATTTGTTTCCGAGTTGGACCCTAAGTCGTAACCATTCATATATACCTTCTTATAAGCCATACGGAGAAATTTGAACTCTACGTTTGTAATTCTCAAGAAAATAGTGAAGATTTGCCGATCGGCGCCTATGGTTTTTTCTCGCAAAGGTTTTCCACATTAAATCTATGTCTCTTATTTTTTTGATTTCATCTACTTCATCTGTTTTTTTTTGAAAGGCAATGACTGCAATTATATTAAATAGGGAAGGAACAAGAGTACAATCGTGCAACAATTTGCAGATTGGAGAGAGACTAGAAGGGCAAGGGGCAAACAGGGAGAAAAAGAGAAAGGAAGAAAAGTAAAGGGAGAGGAAAAGCAAGAAGAGAGGAGAGAGTCAACTACATCGCCAACTAGTTTTTGAGGTCCTTTGCACCATGTGCAGATCCAATTTGTCGCCTCATCCTTAATGGCTTGAAAGATTGCGTCGCTTGATTTACATTCATCTCTGAAGACTCTGTTATTTCGTTCTCTCCACCATATCCAGCATGTTAGAATAACTGCGGTTATGACTCCTTTACGGGACCCCGGTTGTTTGTTTAATTGGTGTAGTGTCCAATCTTCTAGGTTGTCTGTCGGTTCCCATCGTTCCGGAAGCAGGGAGGTTGTGCGCGTCCACTGGCTTACAGCTGCCCATAGGAGTTTAACCTGAGGACAGTCTATGAAGAGATGGTAGATCGTTTCAAGGTTTCGGCAACACATCTGGCAAAAATAGTGGTTAGGCCACTCCCGCCGTTGTAAGCGTTGAGCTGTCCAAAGTCGGTCTTGGAGAGCAAGCCAGAAGAAAACTTTGTAACGCGACGCCCCCATGCGACGGATGGTTGCAGGATAGGACGTGTAGGTGCATCCTGCAAACTGCATGCGGTAGGCCGAGGAGGATGAATAGTTCCCAGAGGGGCTTTGTGTCCACGTTATGACGTCCCGATGTTGAGGTCGCAGTGGGGTTGCCTGTATTCGCAGCAACAAGCTAACAAATTCGGATAGGTGGTGGACAATTTGGTTATGCCCGATGTCCCGGATCCAATTGTTGTGCAGGAGGGCGCTTTCGACCGATCTTGTCTTCCGTCTAGAGTGCTTAAAGAGGGACGGCGCTAGCTGAGATGGGGCAGAACCATTAAGCCATCTGTCAGTCCAGAAGGATGCCATTTGGCCATTTCCTATGGTGATCTTGGTGGCCGCAGAAAAAAGTTGTTGGTCAATGTGATCACATGGAGTCAATGTGCCAATCCGCAACCTGTCGCCAGCAGTCCATTTTTGCCATAACCAACGTAGACGGAGCGCTCTAGCGAACCTATGGAGGTCAAGAACACCAAGCCCCCCCCCCTTTGTAGCGGACGGCACATGCGTTGTCCAAATGAACTTTGCAATCTCCACCATGGAGGTCATTGTTTCGCCCAAAGGAACCGCTTTCGAGTTTGTCAAGATCCAAAATGAACTTCTTTGGCGCCTTGACCGCAGATCCAACAGTAGATCGGTAGGGAGGACAGACCGATTAACCAAAGTCGATTTAATTCCCCCATAGTGAGAAGGTTAGCTTGCCCCGCCTTGCCACCGGCTGCTTTGTCTAGGATGTGCTGGAGGTCAACACAGCGCAAACGTCCAAGAGCCAGTGGCATCCCCAGATATTTGAAGGGGAAGGTCGAGATGTTCCCCTGGAAGGCCTGTAAGGCGGTCTGGGTGTTCGGGTCATTTCCTCTGATTGCAGCAATGGTACTCTTTTGCATGTTAACTTTTAATCCAGACGTTTCACCAAAAGACCTGAGGATGTCAAAGGTTGCCTCTAACTCTTCCTTGACCGGGTTCAGGAATATGACCACGTCATCAGCAAAAAGGGACACTCTGAGCGATGGATGACACCCCGGGAGAGGTGAAAGGACCCCGTCAAGAGTAGCTTTGGAGAGCAAGTAATGAAGCGGTCGATGGCTAGAAGGAAAAGGTAGGGCGATAGCGGTCGCCTGTCTCAATCCACGGCGATGCTCGATTTTGGGTCCAGGATCCCATTGAGGAGGACCGAGGAGGTAGCAGAGGCAAGGGAAATTGACAGCCAATCTCGCCAACGGGAACTGAAGCCTCGAGCCTACAAAGAGTCCGAAGGTATTCTGTGAGACGGAGTCAAAAGCCTTGTGGATGTCAAGCTTGAGAAGGAGCATCGGCGTTTGGTTTCTGTGATAGGCTCGCGCGCGATTTTGCACCCATAAAAAGTTTTCTTGAATACATCTTCCTTTAATGAAGGCACTTTGGGAGTTTGAGATTAGCGCGTCAATATGCCTAGCCAGTCGCAACGCTAGAACCTTTGATAGGATTTTAGCGAATGAGTGAATGAGGCTGATTGGTCTGTAATCCGCAGCAGAAGCAGAGCCCTCACTTTTGGGGATAAGAACGATGGAAGCAGAGTTGAGAGGTTAAAAGTCACGGCTGCGACAGTTTTCGATGCTGCGGAAGACGGCCATGATGTCGTGTTTGACAATTTCCCAGCAGTGTCTGTAAAAAGTGCCTGTGAAGCCATCCGGACCAGGTGCCTTTTCAGCGGGAAGCTGGCAGATTGCATGCAGGACTTCATGCTCGGAGAAGGGAGCGTCGAGGTCCGCGACATCATGAGCTGGCATATTTAGACTTTGCCAGTTTATGACTGAGGAACGCTGGTTGTTGCTGCCCAGGAGGGAAGAGAAATAATCGAACAGGAGGCGCTCCTTGTCTTCATGCTTGGTGGCCAAGCCATTCGAGGAATTTAGGGACTGAATGAAATTTTTTCGGCGCCGACCATTAGCCTTGAGATGGAAGAAGCGAGTGTTCGCATCCCCTTCTTTGAGCCAGACGATACGAGAAGCCTGTCTTTTGCGAGCCTTTTCCACAGCAGCCAGGCCGAGAGTCCTGAGTTTCAGCAATTTTCGAAGATCGCATTCAGGCTGGGATAACTCTCTGGATTCCTGAGCAATGTCGAAGCGTAAGATCAGCACATTTGCAAGGAGGAGCTGGAGCTTTGCATCGCTTAAGATTGAGGAGCTCCAAGTGCGAAGTGCTTTTGCAGTTGTGCGGAGCTTATGCGTCAATTGTTTGACAGGGTCGGAGTGTGAACATGGCGCCAACCAAGCCTGCTGGACAACTTGCTGGAAGCCCGGGAAACGTGGCCAAAAATTTTCAAACCTGAAGGCTCGAGGTTTTCGAGGGCCATTTTCACAGGCCAGGAGGAGCGGGCAGTGGTCAGACATGGAAGAAGATAGCGCTTGAAGCACATGGTCAGAAAACATGATGTCCCATCCCTGGTTACAGAAAACCCGATCAAGCTTAACCAGAGTTGGGTCGCTTCGTTCGTTGCTCCATGTGAATCTCCGGTTTAGAAGAGGATCTCCTTGAGGTTGCAAATGTTGAGAGTACTCGAATTGGGCCATTAAACGATGATTTATATTGCTATTGTTTTTGTCTCTCGCTTCAGATATCGATTGAAGTCTCCAAGAACAAGCCAAGGGATTATGATCGGGCGCCAGAGAAATGACCTCTGGAGGAAGGACTGTTTCCATTTCTCGGTCGGGCCATATACCGTCCAATGTAAACGAAGAATCATCGTGAAGGTAAGAGACTTGAACTGTTAGGGAGTAAGCGGCAAATTTGCGGTGACGCCACTCGGACCTTGAGGTCATCCCCAAAGTACCAAGACACCACCTCGAACGCCTGGCCGGGGAGGTAGTGGGCGTTGAAAGCCGCCGCCACCAATTTCAATGCAAGATGCCGATCGATGCATCAAGCTTGGTTTCTGAAGCAGCAATATCGTATGACGGAGTCAATTGTCTGTCGGAGAGTTGCATCGCCTTGCCGCCCGTTGAGGCCACGGATGTTCCAAATGAGAATCGAACGGTCGGTCATTATAAGGGAGTAAGGCAACCGAACAGAAAATTCCAAGCATGCGAGCAAAGAAAGACGAAACTTATGAGCAAAGAAAGACAGAACAACAAAGACAGAGAGACAGAACCCTTTTAATGAGCAAGCCACCAAGAATACTCCAGGAAACAAAGACAGAACAAGTGAGTCTTGGATAGCAAATCCGAAGCGAAGATGCACCATGCAAAACAAAAGGGACACCCGTGTCCACAATCTGGCTAAAAGTGCAATTCTTGGACAGCAGAACAAAGCATGGGGAAGCAAAAGGACACCCCGTGTCCAAACGCCGCATAAAAAGAAACAGAAGACATGCAACATGAGGAAACTAGAGCTACAACATCCGGCAAGGGGAACGCGAGGCTTCAGATGCTCGGGTGAGGCTCCATCGCCGGAGGTGCGCCATTGCTGGATAGCTTGCTTGGTTGGGTCGCCGAGGCAAAGAGACTTCACGCAGGCAAAGAACAACTTGGTCGAGAGCTGCTCGAGAATAGCTGATGGAAATGGAGTACATCCTCCGGGCGAACGCGGCCAGACTTTGGCGAGCAAAAGCCTAGGCGTCGGGATAAGAGCTCCTCTGCCATTTTTGCCGTCGGGATAGCTCTTATCTTGGATGCGAGTCGGAGGCTACGTCGAGGACCAGGGGCATCGCTTCCAGGGGCCGCAGGGAGTCGCATCTGGCAGGTGCTGGCAGGCCGAGCCCCAAGAATTGAAGCAGAAGGCTTGGCAAAACTTCACTAGAAGCCCTCAACAGTTCGGAGGTGGCACACCGCCAAGACCCAGCTCGAGAAGCGACAAGACAGTGCCAAGGCGTGTCGGCGGTTGGCGGCAAAGAAAGGCGTCGGTGAGGACCTAAGCGAAGACCCTCCAGCACTTGAAGCAGCAAAACCTCGGCCTCCTCAAGCATCGGATCGGTCCAAAGATCGGAGGTCGGCAACGGTTACCGCCATGGGAGGGATCGAGAGGATCTTGGACGTGCGGTGCATGAATCAACAAAGTCCTGGGCGGGGAGATGTCCATGGGATCCGAGGCAACCGGCTGTTCCATGCCAGGCAAAGAACCCACAAGCTTGGGATGGGCATGGGGCACATCAGCCAGACCCACGGACAGCCTCCGCGGCGCGCGCTCATGAGACCTGGATCGCAGACGGCGTGGGCGAGGGCTGGCAAGAGAGACTTCATCAGCAGGGAGTGGCCTTCGGTGGTGGCGCGGGCTGCGCGTTCGCCTATCTGGCTGCCTGCCGCGAGGGTCAGCATCCCTAGCACGGCTGCGGCCAGGAACACGATCTGGCTCAGAGCGTCTCGCCTGGCGCCCCCGGCGGTCAGGCCCATTGCGATCGCCACCGTCCTGGTCGTCGTCGTCCGCGGAGGCCGTGGTGAGGCGATCACCAAAGCGGCCAAGCATACAGGGCGGAGCAGACGAGGAGAGAGCCATCAAGAACGCCAAGGCACCAATCGAAGGATCGGACCTTGGGCCAGACTTCATTGGAGTCGCTAGCTGGAGAATAATCCTCAGTGGCATCCAGATGAATGAGAATATCATAGGAGAAGCCCTCCGGAGGGTTAGAGCGCGGCGGAGAAGACTCCCGGTGATCAGCACCAGAAGGTAGGGCGCGACCGCTACGACCATCCTCGAACAGGGAGCAGGAACAAGATTTGGGGATAACGTCCGGGTTTGACACCCAGACCCACACCCAAAAAATGTTGGTGGCCTCGCGGCACCGGGAAGACAGGTCGATGCGGTCGAAGCAGCACCAGCCTTTGAGCAAATCCGCCGCAGCGCTCTGGTTCCACGCGCTCAAGGGAAGGCCCTCCAAGCCTATGCGCGCCCGGACCCAGAAGGTTGTTTGGTTAGTGTGGCGGTGGAGGAGCCAAGGCTTGACGTCGTAGCTGAAGCCGGCGTGCTCAATGTGCCTGGCATGGACCGCCGCGTTCCGCTACTCAGGGTAGTCGAACCAGGCGAGAAAGTCCTCCGGGCTATGGCGCGTGACGCGCATATCAGCCCAGGGGATGCCGAGCGCAGCCTCGATGGACTTGGCCGCCTTGTAGGTGTTGGAGGTCGCAGAAGAGGATCTGTCGCCGGTGGCGACAAGGAGCGCTGCATGCTGACTAAACTTGATCGCCTCAGCACTCATGGCATCAGAGATGATCAGCGTGCAGAGGCTCCTTGAGGGGCGATTTTCAGGGCAACCGGCAAGAGACATTGCTTGGGGATGGAGCCTTGGCCGGGAAGCACGACAGGGAGGAGCAGCCGGACGAAGACACTGTCGAGCAAGGTGACCAATACCCTTACAGTTGAGGCACCTGACAGGGTCCCTACACTTGCTGATTTTGTGGTCAAGGGCAAGACAGCGAAAGCATCTGCCTCTAAGTGCTGGAAGCAGGGAAGCTCTGGGGCGCCGAGGCTAAGGGTTCCTGAGCGGGGGTGGACCTTGAAGCGAAGGGGGGCGCTGATATAGGCGAGCAGGCTGGGGGGATGAGGGGATTTCAGGTCGACGCCTCCACCAGAATTTAGGCTTGACAAGATGCCGATCATCCCGGACGCTGCTGCCATGCAAGGCGGCCATTGTGGAGGTCTTGAATGAGCGTAGCTACTGGAGGAGGATGCGGACTTGAGTCTTGGCCGGTGGATCGAGGCGAGAAAAGCTTTAGACCGGCCGAAGGGAGGAGGCGGCAGGCAGCAGATGAATGGCTTTGGGCACAGTGAGTGGAGGAGTTGGAAGCCAATAACTCCGGTAGGTCTGCAGCTGGAAGATGCACCAAATCCTTTGAGTGACGGGAGAGGGGAGGAGCGCCACGGAATGGACTCGCAGGCACAGGAGAAGTCCCATCTCCCGGAGAGACTCGACCAGGAGTAATGGAGCCCAGAGGCGCGGCAGGAGAACCTTGGAAATCGCTGGCTTCGTCATCATCAGTGAAATCCCAATGAAGCTTCTCAGAATCGGCAGGAGATCTTGGGAGTAACTGCAGCTCAGATCTGGGGAGCGGGTGGCCGGATGGGGGAACCCCGGAGGGCACAACCTTAGGGGGGCTGGGGGTGTGGGCGCTGAGATCGGAATGAACCTCAGCGATTTGAATCTGGCGAGGGGAGGAAGGGGTCCGCCAAGAATGGGAGGGGGACCCGCGAGGGGCGCCGCTATGGAGGAGACATTCCTACTTCATCTGTTGTACGTGTCGATTTTCTAACGGTATATACGTATAGTACATAAGTATGATGGGTGTGGATTGTGTGTATCCAGTGTGTACCTAGAAAAGACTCGTGTAAGTACGATGTGTGCGGATGGTGTGTATCCGGCTTGTATCTTAAAAAAAGTAACCGGTGGCCTATCTATTTTTATCAACCGGGTGTCTATCGTATACAAGTATAGAAGCGATCGGTGGCCTATCTATTTGCTCCTATCTACCAAAAAAGGAGTGAGTATACCTTTTCTTCCATTTCTTTTTTGTTTGCGCTCCTGCACCTAGTTTAAAGCCAAGTGTGCTAGCAGAAAACATACTTATTTGGTGAACAGCTAGTCTAAACTCTTATGAATTTCGAACCGATCGACCTTTTTTTCTCTGAAGTCCCATTTATTGCGACTGTAATTACGACAATCATATTTGGCGAAACCGTTTAAAAACATTTTTATGTTTGACCACCCGTTTTCTAATCCATGTTATGAACGTAGATTATTTTGGCCACCTTACAACAAACAGCAATGTCGACCTCAAGTCAGCAATTCCCTTTTCACACGAGCGGTTACGGCATGACCGTCTCCGGTGACGAACGATTCCGTATGGAAATGGGCCAAGGTCCAATGTTGGCCAGCTCCGTCTGCTGCCTCGAATGGACCGGGCGATGGCGCAGGAGTTCTTGTCGATTGAATTCTTATTTAGTTTGATTGGTGATCGCATTTCAGTTCAATTGGTTATTTCGAAGGGTCGTATCCATCTGGTTGTTCTATATGATTTATTTTCTTGCATATTGAGCAACGAATAGTTGAGATTCGAATTTAGTATGTCACTGTTTTGCAACAACTCTAATTAGAGTTTCTCGAGCAAACAGTCAGTGGCAAACTCAATCCTTTTCATTTTGGGCACAATATTTCACTGTCAAAGTGAATTGTCAATCTTTCCTTATCAGCATAAGTTTTTAAATGAAATGTTTAGTGCATGTAACATAGTATGATATTAGGATGTTCGGGGTGTATGCAACTCAATATGATATCAAAACCAAGATGCCTTAAGTTCAAGGCCCGATCGACACAAATAAAATAATAATAATTGTAGTCCACTTCTACCCCATGTTTTAAGGCTGACGGAGCCTATACATGAGAAATGTTGAAGTGAATAATCTTTCCTCAACAACTTAAGCTTTTAGATAAACTTGCTGGTGCATGCAACTCAATATGCACTCATAGCTGTACAATTTATCTCGACACAGTGTTCTCGCAAATATATGCTATGCTAGTATTCACATATACTGTTGAAATGTCTCGCAAGCCGGGCCTCGATCAAACTCAGATCTGTCTTCCGATGGCCACTTATCTCTTTTGGAAGTTGAATAGCTTGATTGAGAGCCCGAAAAGGAAAGCAAACAGAAGGGCAAATGAGACGACCACCAGAGCGACTACCCACAGGAAGTCATGATGGTAACCGAAGTAGCTTTCGACAAAGTCAGATACGCGCACGCCATTATCAAACTCCTCGGTTACATCTCCAAACTGTGAAGTGACCAGGCCATAGAGTGTCCATGCAACGGGGCAGACCCAATAGTACCATCTCCACCATATTGGAATCCTCTGTAGAGAAGAACTAATCACTTAGCATATTTTGTACTAGGAAAAGCTGAGCAAAGTTTGGTTTTAGTTCTAGTTTTTTTCTGTAACTGGCTGTGACATAATTTAGTCAGAAACCATGTTGTAGAAGTGAAAAGTATAAGAAGTAGAGCTTCGAGAAGAGTTAGTATACTTACAGTTCTTGGTATTATAAATCCCGAGAACAGGTTCCAAAGGGAATAGAATGCCGTGGAAACAACAGTGGCGACGTTGTAGTTTGGAGTCAAGCCCACTGTCATCATCCCGTAAAATGTGTAGTACGATAGGGTGAAGTACATGAAGAACAGGTACCAAAAGAATTTGGCAGCGGTCCACTCGAACCCAATCATGGCATACACTACCACACCATATATTAAGGTCTGAACTAAGATGTATGGAAGTTCAATTGCAACCTGCAAATGGACTAGATGTTAGAGGCTTATTGTTTTACTTTTTCTTTCCACTTACTGAGGGGCTTTGTTTAACTTTCTGTACCATGTTTTTATCAAGCCTCAGATGTACATGCTTGCATCTGATTATCATGCTTTACATGAAAATGCAATGCCCTTTCTTTGTTGAACTCAATAATCTTATCTTTAAATTAGCATATAAAATGGTTGTAGAATAAAGTTAACAAGGAATTATACCTGTCCCAAGGCATATGGCAAGGGCGAGTACATGTGAGCCGCTCTTTCCCTGTAAAAGACTGTGCGCTCAACAGCCACAACTGGCTGAACTGAACTAGAATTCTGAATCCCCATGAACAAAACTGAGGCATACATTGAACCCATGGCATTGAACAAGTCCTGTTGATTGTGCCTGCAAGAGTGAAATATCTCTTCAGGGAGTTGCAACAAATGGGGACTAGAGGTAGTCTCCTTACAACTGTAGCAATGTCGTATATACATTTTTTTCTACTTGCTTTTATTTATTATATATTATTACCTTTTTCTGCCAATGCCCCAGAACATTGTTCCAAACAACAGTGCAATTAATATGGTGTAGAAGTACTTGACAGCAGTATATGGGGGATTTCTCCAATATGACAGACTTTGCTTCCACAGGCAAGCGAAACATTGTGTGAGGAAGGTCTGGGAATATTGCGTCGGAAAGGATAGGTCACTTGAATCTTCAGGAGGTGTGCTTAGCTCCTTTATCAAAATTTTGTTCCTCCTGAAATGCAACAAAGTTGAAAAAATATTACTGCACATTTTTAAACATTGCTTGGTCTATCATCTTTCCCAGAGATATTGAAACATCAATTGCAAAAGAGTAAATTGACATTCTAGTAATATGGAGCCTTTGTACTGGGACATACTGTTTGAAAATAGTCTTTTGTTTTGCAGTTTAGTGATCTACCCTTTTAAAAAATAGTTTAAACATACTGAAGAAGATATTGATTGTTGCTTCCTTGAATTCAAATATTAGATTTCAGAGCTTAGATTAGAATTAGATAGGTCTATTGTTTCTTGAGTCTTCGATCATTATACTATGGACCATAGCGCAACCACCATCTAGGGACCTACCGATATAGTTCGAATCCTTATATACTTGACTGAAGTTAACCCCAGTTGTCTGTTCTTGGACTGTGCTAGTCACTTCCAGCATCCATGTTGAAGGATTATAGCCATCTCTTATCTTACTGACACCTTCAATAGCCTTGACAAAATGAAAGCAGCACAATACCATGTTTGTTCAGTGCAAAACTGCAGATAGATGGGTACATACAATTCTTTTCTGTGCTCTTTTCTTACCTCAAAATATCTGATCAATTCACATGAGTGTCGTCCTAGTGGACCTACATAAATCTCTTCTCCTCCTCGTTTCATCAGGAAGAGCTGCAAAGATGCACATGACCATTAAGTATTAAAAGGGTGTGCAAACAGCATGGACCGCACATTGTACCATAAAAAAATGGCATTATATTTAGTATAATTTCATTCACCTCATCAAAAGATTCAAATATGTCGATGCTTGGTTGGTGAATAGTGCAAACAACCGTCCTTCCTGTGTCCACAGTATTCCTTATTGCCCTCATGACAATGGCTGCTGCTCGTGCATCAAGTCCAGATGTTGGTTCATCCATGAAAATGATAGAAGGGTTGGCAACCAGTTCCACGGCTATTGTTAGCCTTTTCCTTTGCTCAGTTGATAATCCACTCACACCAGGCAATCCAACCAATGCATCTTTTAAGGGGAAAAGCTCCACAAGCTCAATGACCTCATCAATAAACATCTGCACACCAGATTTGATATGTGAAAGTAGTCAGTAGATATGGAGAGGCTTACTAAAGACAATACTACACGACAAATGTGACCAGCATATCACCTCATATATCTGCCTGAAATTTTGCAGTGAACTATAATTCTAGTATCATAGATTTCTTAATTATATCATTACATAACATCCTAGATCAATGGAGAAATTTGCTCAGTAACACTACAGGAAATAACGTGAGTTGAAAAATAACATTAACCTGTCACTAACATGAGGCCCCGAGCCCACCTTTCTGTCATCCTTTTGTAATACATGCTTGCATACTATAATACTATTCAAATAAAAGCGAGGTCTTTGTTCTTTAGCGAACCTTTCTTGTTGAGGAATCAACATCGGTGGGTAATCGGAGCCATGCAGAGAATGCAAGGGACTCATAAACGGTCACATTTGGTGAATGAATGTCATTTTGCTCACAGTATCCTGATACACGAGCAAAAGTTTCTTGCTTCTTCGGATAGCCAGAGATTGTAAAGTTGCCTTCTATGTATCCACTGGTCTTCCTCCCAGCCAACACATCCATCAGTGTTGTCTTGCCAGCACCACTGACACCCATAAGAGCTGTAAGTACTCCCGGCCTAAATGAACCACTGATACCCTTCAGTAGTTCTAACCGCCCTCTGTCACTCCTTGTGCTTTGATTTCCTACAAATTTTGTTTTTTTAGATGGTATACATATAGGAGAATCTGCAGAGTGAGCATGCACGTGTTGGAATATTTGTATATCTAAGAATTTCCTTAAATCGAACCTCTGGCATGTCTACGCTGTATCTTGTATCTTCAAACGTGATGGAGAGAGGTACGAAAGGGAGGACCATTCCTTTCTTTCCTGGACTAGAATTCACTGTTGCATGGTTGGAAGTTGCTTCATCATTGCTCTCATCCGCAGTGTCTGGTAGACACATCACATATGCAAGGTTATTGTTAAATGGCATCTCATTATATTACATCAAGTTTAGATTGTTGAATATAAAAACGATAATTACTTCTAGATGTTGCTGTATTGCTGGTAACCCGTCCTCTCGATGATGCTTCTAAAATTTCACCGGTTAGATTAGCTTGTTTTGTCATCAATATCTCCTCAGATATTGTTGGCTGGTTGCTGTCAAATGCTGCAGAGAGAAGGATGTATAAGATTAGAATTTAGAGCCCCGTTTGCAAGATTAGCTTTTTACTGGCATTCCAAATGCAAGTCATTTCTGGCTCACGCTTGAGGAATGTGAGGCAGATGGTGTAGAGGATATTGAATAGCAGCACATATCCAAGCAAGGCACCAACACCAATCCAATACCATTTTGCCTCAGGAAAAACTCCACGAGATTCCAGAACTAGTTTTCCAAGTGATTCTTTGAAACCGGGGATTGTCTGTAGTATGGCAGTAACAATATGCTTTAGCTAGACATATTCAGATAGAGGAATTTTTATCCTTTTCTGTAGGAATCTCTTTACCTTACTCCAGCTGTGACCTAGGAATTCATTTACCGATATGGCATTTTGTGCATACATCAGGGGTGATATCCAGTACCCCCATATCCACCATTTCTTCACATTCTCTATTAAATCAAAGGAACAGTTTGATTTGTGGATTCTTATATAAATACCACATCTAATGTGGCAATACCAGCTAAACTTTGCAATTTGGTCCAAACATTCCTAGCTGGAAACTTCAAACATGGTATTTAGATTAGCTAGTTTTGCATACCTCTTGACAGGATGAATCCGCCCAAAAGCAAAAAAATTAGTATGCAGAATGAACCAATGGTACTTGCAACAACCTGATGCCTTGCAAGGGCAGCAATGAAGCGGAACTGTCCAGATGCTGTCTCATTCAGTAATAAGAGCAGCAGGAACTGTTTAAAAAGTCTGCAGCATTGCATTTTTTCTGTTAGCTTCCGTGATACATTCATAACACGCTTTAATGCAAGGTAGAAAGTTCAGTTATGAAGACCTTTCTACATTGGGATCAAATCCAATGACGTAGTATGTTATGAAGACCCAAATTGTTACATTGAGCAAGGAGATGGGGTCTTAATGATCCATGATGGCAAGGAGTATGTCCATGCTGGATAGAAGAGAAGATCCCTTTGCTTGAAGAAAACTGGGAGCTTTGCAATGGTTAGCCCCACTTCTGCCAACCCATTGAACATGATCATCATGATCCCAAAGAACAGTGCACCCATGTATATCCCTCCATTTTGTATTGAGTCATGATGCATATTGGTGCGAAGAAAGACAGTCATTGCAATGATTGCCATGAGCGTTAACTGAACAACAGACAGAAATAATACAATAAGAGGTGTTAGGTCCTTTTATGCTTTTCTGAGAAAAACCAAGCAGATCAATTAACTTTGAACTTTTGTAGGTTATGCAGTTGTGGCCACTATATATTGAAAAGAAGTTTTGGTTTTGGGAATCACCTGAGTTGCCTTGAATTTATACACAAAGGAGTTTCTTTTCATGAGCAATATCTCTCTCGATGTTAGCTTTAAGTAGTTCTTTCACACTGGCACCATATTTTGATGTTTTCAGGGCAGCAGGATGGCTCCTGCTCTTGTCAAATGGGACTGACAACTCACTTCTGATAGCCTGACCAACGTGGAAAGATTGAAATGCATCTGCAAACTCCTTAACAGGAACATATCGGTATGTCTCTTCACCGTGTATCCAGTATTGTCCCTGATCTTTCCTTGAAGTAACCTATAACATTCAATTATTGTCAGTCACACTTAAGCATTGCAGCTGAATATGATCCTAGCATTAAAAAATGCCCAACTTTACACAATTATCCTTTTTTTTTAGTTTTCTTCTTTTGCTAGCAGAATGCAAAATGTACAAAACATTGAAATATGTCCCTCCTCTATCTGTTACACTTGGCAACAAACTGCATTAAAAAACATCCCCAGATATTTCAAGATTTTGTATTTTGAAGCTATTTCAAGATATTACATTTTTTTAATAACAAAAATGCTATTTCATTAGAGAAAGCTTGATAGGGCAAGGTGACTAAACTCACTTCCTGCAAGAAGTCAGCTACGCCTTTTCGCTCAGGACATTTGAAGCCCAGTGATTCAAAGAACTCGAGTACATATTCACGAGGGCCATGATAGACAACCTGACCATCTGAGAGGAGAATTATATCATCAAACAATTCATATGTCTCTGGTGCAGGTTGTAGCAAAGCAATGACTGCTGTTCCGCAAACAATGTGAATGGTTTGCCTGATAGAGTTCACTATCTGGAAGGTTGTCGAGCTGTCAAGTCCAGTCGATATCTCATCCATGAAAAGGGCTCGTCCTGGTGTGACAAGCATCTCAGCTGCAGCACCAATTTCAGGGGATGGATAAGTTAGATATTAGAGGGATACAATGTAATTCCATAATGAGTAGGCATCTGGTTCTTTGCTCCCAATATATATTACCTGTAGTTACTCTCTTTTTTTGCCCTCCTGATACGCCTCTCATCATATTATTGCCTACAATTGTGTTGGCACAGATATCCAACCCCAAGATCTTCAATAGTTGAAAAGGAACATAAAGAATTAGTAACATAAATACCTTTGTGTCTTCTGAAACTCTTGCGAACTTAAGCAGGATATTTGATGGTATTCTAGTTTTAACTGTAGTGTTTAGTGTTTAACTTACAACATAGCTATATATATAAGTAGCTATTGTTCATGCACCTTTAGTATGTTATTTGTGACCACCTCAGCTTTCTGCTCTCCTGTTGCTGCAGCCTACATAAGCAAAATGAAGCATGCACAGATAGTAAATACAACTAGGGCTAGCTCAAGATGGAATGAAGTGACTTGTGATGTAAGAACTATGAACTGCGTTGAACCTTCAAGTAGATATCTAATTCTGGATCTGGTTTTATATTTTCTTCCTTTTCTCTCCTCGATAGCTCCATTAGCAGGTCTGAGAATTTGTAGAAAATGTAATTTATTCAATGGGATATGCCATTGTCATGAGTTTGAAGTCTGCATCTTTCTGACTCTTACCATAGCGATGACCAATTCCTTGACATTTTGCAGAGAAATTGACCGTCTCACGAACTGTCAATTCACCCATATGCAGATCATGTTGGCTAACATAAGCTGCTGATCTTCGGGGCACAAACTCGTTCATTGTATGCCCGTTGTAAGTTCTCGTCCCCGATACCTTTTGAGATTGCCGTGTTTTCTCGTATTAGTACTTCCAGGGTGCAATCACGATGTACCGAAGACTACACAAACACAAAGCAAGTACCTTAATCAAAAAGAGAAGAACAAAAAACAAAGTACCTTAAAACTTGAAGGGGGCGTTCCAGCCAAGGCCAAAAGCAGTGACGTTTTTCCCGCACCAGGAGGACCCAAAAGCAAGGTCATTCTGAAAATAGCATGGATAAGGTAATATTCAGTGGTGATGATTTGGAAATGACAATATGTTGATAAGTTACCTGTGAGGCTTGATGATCCCACTGACATTGTGAAGAATTGATATTTTCTGCTTCCTATTTGGTGTTATGTGAAGAGCATTTGCCAGGCCCTGTTTGAAGACGATTACCACCATGTCAATCATACTTATAAGAAATTTCTTTAAACCTGATATATTTGTTTATGTGCTATTTTCATTCATATGGTATACATATTGAACTAGACAAGTATATAAGGGACATGCTGATGATGACCTCTTGATTTGCAGTGGTCCTAATGTTTGAAGCTCCAATCAGGAAATTTTACTGTTTATCAAGATATCCAGGACAGTTGTCCTACGTACTCCAGGCAGAGAGTATTGCTGCTGTTCAGAATTTCCAGGTTGGTTGTCTTAACACGGCTCAGAATTTTGAGGCACTTCACAATCTCTCTGGTTAACATGGCCAAGTGTTAACCATGATTCAGGACGGGGATTGAATTGGTTTTTACAGACCAAAACTGTTATCTGCTATTGCGTTTTATGGATTCTGTACCAGCTCTTTCTAAGCTTCAAACTATGCTTGCATTTAGGCACATCGTTTCATTGATGTTCACCAGGAAAGAGGAAAAAAAAGAAAATTATGACTAGTCAAATCTAAGAAGCCTTATCTAAAACCAGTCAACACAATGAGTTTTGTCGTTTTCTAGCCATCAGTTTTGTCGTCTCCTTCACTGTCGACATTATTAGCGGAAAGCTCAGCTATGCAAGGAACAGGTCGGAACTGGTTGGTTTTGACGCAATTGCGTAAATGCAAGCAAATTTCTCACAGCCCATTTTCTGCTGCAAGTCTCCAATTAAGTTGCTGGTTTTTGTTCTTTCCCAAGCAATACTTTCTTTGTATGATGTGACATAGTTCCTACCATCTTCTACACCATTGATGCGCCTAAACATGCATAATTAGTTTCTTTCCACAAACAAGTGATCTGAATTGTCCTTTCCTTAAACAATTTGCTGCACTGGCCTACTGTATGATTCAAAAGACTTTTTCTTTTCTTTGAGAAATAATTCAAAAGGATGCATTCTACTATCCATTCAAACTGTACTAATTCTAGCGGCAGGTTTTCTTCTGATTAACAGCATACCTCCAGTACATTGGCATAGGTGTTCAGGATGGTCGGGAGGCCCCTGCTGCCAACATAGGCCTCCGCTTCCACACTCAGGTTCTCATACCTCACTTCGATCGTCGGCAGTTCAATTCCAACTCTGCATAAAGGAAGAGAAATTTTACAGTGTATTATCCTGGTAGTATATCATGAATAGTAGACATCAGAAACATCAAAGTGAATCAGTACACTGATGTCAAGGTACAGTTATTACTACTCTCATCACATCTATGTTACTAGTCTCAAATCAAGATTGGAACTCTGAAAGCTTTCATCTCTGCTGTTCTGAACAGAAGAAGATTGCCACGATGTTTCGCAGCAGGGCCTTACCGGTCGACGCGCTCCTTGAACTTGGATAGGAAGCGCTCGTGGTCGTCGCCGACCCAGGCGATGCGCTGCAGCAGCGCGTGCCTCTCCTGAACGCCGAGCCTCTGGATGTTGATCTGCCTGAGCTCGCCCTCCGGCATGGCCAGGACGGCCGTCCTGGCCCGGTCGTAGGTGGGCAGCTTCTCGAGGGCCGCCCATCGCAGCGCCTCCTCGTCGTCCTCGTCCCGCGTCGACCGCGAGAACACGTTGCTCGCCCCCGACCACACCGAGCTCTCCCGCCTCAGGCTGCCGAACGCGTGTATCTCGCCGGCGTCGTCCATCCCAGCGCCGGCCGCAGCAAGGTACCCCTCTCCGCCGCCGCCTCCTCCTCTCTATAGTGCCTCTACTGCTCTACACACAACCAAAGAATCCACCACGAAACAGTGGCGTCTTTATCTCCCCTGCTAGCTGCTGTCCCCCTCGTGCGAGCTCGTTTCTTGGTGTCAGATCAGAGATCCAACGAGGCCGGAGACGAAACAGATGACCACTTATATAGGGGCATATCAGGTCTGATCATGAGTTTGATAATCATCGTACAATCCATTAAGAGTTTTCAAAAATTCTGAAAAAATCATGGAGGTACATCTCATCTTACCCCATCTACATATAAAATTTCATGATCAAATTCGTCCTATGTTAAGAGTAATAGAAAAGACAAATTTCTGACAAACTTGAATAGTTCAAATGCACCCCAAATTTGTCTTTTTTGTAACTTCTATCATAGGACGAATTTGATCATGAAATTTTATATATAGATGGGGTAAGATGAGATGTACATCCATGATTTGTTTCAGAATTTTTTGAAACTTTTCTTAGTTGGATTGCACGGTGATTGCACCAAACTCATGATTACACTGGATATGTCCCCCTTATATAGAGCCGAGGAGTTGCTGCAACGTTAGTGTGTACCAGAGATAAGGTGGGCAATGAGATAGACCACGCCAAATGGTAGTATGAAATAGGAGTAGTCGCTAGTGGATGGGATGAAAACTCTATTATCATTGTACTGTATGATGATAAATATAGGATTAAGAGTTATCGTTATACCATATGGCAACAATTTCTTAATTGGTGTGATTTGTTGTCATATGGTATGGTGACAATAGGATAGTTAAGGAGTTGTCGTTATACCGTATGGATTAAGGAGTTGTTGTCATACGGTATATAGTTATAACTCTTTTATATGGGATTAAGGAGTTATTGCCATACAATATGACGATAATAGGGTTTTCGTCTAACCTGCTGGCGACTACTCCTATTTCATCGTACCGTTTGACGATGAGGGTATTATTTTTATAATTTTTTTTGTTTCGCATATTAATATCGTAATTTCTTTTAAAAAATGCATTATTAAAAAAACGAGTGTTTTATATGGAGATAGGCCCGTGCTGCTACGAAAGAAGCTGGCACAAAACTCTTCTAGAATCAAAGCATGATTCACTCCGAATATATTGAGAATGCAGATAGAACTCCAAATAATATAATATAATACTATATACTAAACCTTGCAAGTTTCCTAGCCAACGAGCTAGACCATGTGTCCTCCATTCGTGAAAGGTTCTTCAAAAAAACGTAATTACGTTTAGATCTTTTCAACTTTTTTTTTACGAATTGGACTTTTCAGTTCAGCGAAATCGCGAATCCTTCGTGAAATGACCCTAAATAAATGCAAAAAAATATGTAATTACGTTTAGATCCTTTCAACCGTTTTTTACAAAAAGAAAAGAACTTTTGGATCAACAAGATCGCGGATCCTTTATGAAAGGACTCTAAATAAATGCAAAAAAAACATAATTACGTTTATATTCTTTCAAACATTTTGCGTGTTTTCTCAATTTGCTTGTGTAGGGGAGTGGCGATCGCGGCGTGGCATGTCGCGGTCACTCATCTAGTCTATACACACAAATATGTATGTATGTATGTATGTATGTATAAGCACCTAATATTAGAGAGTAATGCTTCTATACATCACCCTTCTAATATAGTTATATAAATCTTAAAACAAATGAAGGGATAAGTAATCACCATCTAAAATAGGTATGAAGTATACCATAATACAAAGAAGCAGGCACATCATACCATGAATTAAAGTTCAGAGTTCCCACGGAGACAAGACTCCACGTCCCCTTTGGCGGTTTGCAAAAAACCTGCTTTCTCGAAATTACGGATAGGTCCCTGTAAGTTACTTAATAGGTCCTTCGCGATTTTTGTGAGGGAAGATTTTCTTTTCTAAATCGCGTTTGGGTCCCTCATGCACCGCTTTCTGGAAAAACCCTCCGTTAAATCCAAATCGCGAACAAGCTCTTTTCTAATTTTTCAAAGATAGCGAAACAGTCCAAAACGTAACATTTAGGTCCTTGCTCTTTACGCTTAGGTCCTTTCTCCGCTTTCCTCGAAAAAAGTTTTCGCCACCGAAAAAATGTGTTCACTCTATCTCTAGACTTTTCCCCATCATGGGTTTTTAGCTCGATCTCCAATATTTTCCAAATAATTCATCGAATGAGATATTTCTACAATTCTAGCTCTCTATTTTTCCCTCACATACGCTCATTATTTCAACGATTCAAAAATAAAACGCCAAAAAAAAAAAATCCCTACTGTAAAAAGACGCTGCATGCTGCGTATTACGCTAATTTTTTTGTTCTTCCAAAGTTGCTTACTCATCGTTTCGACGATTTAAAAAATGGAGCGCCATCGAAAAAAAGGAATTTTTTCTATAAAAAACGATCTTTGATATTTTTTAGAACATGTATTATTACTCGGTGAACGTGTAGAGTGTTAGACTCGACAGAAGAAAGTTGTCATCTTTAATAGTTTTTCACCCTTTTCCCTCTAGACTTTTTCCCCACCACGGTTTTCCAGCTTGGTCTCCAATATTTTTCAGATAATTCGTCGAATGAGATATTTCTACAACTCTATCTCTCTATTTTTTCCTCGTTTCGCTCATTATTTCCATGTTTTAAAAAATAAGGCGCCACCGAAAAAAAAGTAATTTTTCCTACGGAAAAACGGCACGCGCGGCGTGTTACGCTATGAAAAAATTTGTGTTCTTTCAACCGTTTCGCTCATTATTTTGACGATTTAAAAAATAAAACGTCACCGAAAAAAACTACTTAAAAACGCCATAAGAACGATACTATTTAATTTTTTGCTTTTTTATACACAGGCACTCAAATTTCTCGCGCCCCCTCTAGAGCTTTCAAATATTATTTTTAGCACGTCGTTTTATACAGAAAGGCACTTAATTTTTTGCATCGTGATTTCGCTACTTCCGCACTTTCTTTAAAACGCATCATCCTTAACGAAAAACTATCCAAAGCTTTCATACATTATGTATTGGTCTGTTTTTTCTTTGTTAAACTTCCAGAGCTCACAAAATTTCTGCTGCTTATCTTGTATTCGCTATCGTAGCGTGGCGCGGCGTGCGCCGTGCCCACGTGTCTAGTAGTCTTATAGAAGCAAACATGATGATACACTCTGAGTTGAGAATACAGGTAGGCTTCAAAAATCTATATAACTCATTATTCTCGGAGATGTACGGCGAACCGACTGCGCACCCCACCACTTCACGCTTAACATTGGAGTTTCTACGGTACCATTGTATGTAGCCTCATAAATTTACTCCTCAATATCACACTACACAACCCACACTTAGCTCAGGTGGCAGAAGTCTTGTGGTCTGAGCGTTAGGTCTTGGGTTCGCTTTCTGTTGAAAGCGATATTTTTCAGATTTTTTTACATTAGATTCCCTAATTTTATTGAGATAATAAATCATATTGTATTTTTTTGAAATTTTTCAAGGAGTGTCTTCAGAGCATACCTAACCTACCATCAAAATTTCAGATCATGATCAAATTTATGTTATTTTTAGAAAATCTGAAAATACTACTAATACATTTAAAGCAACTTTACTGATTTAATCATTTAATTGAACTACTAAATAATGTTGTAAATTTTTGAAACTTTTTTGAATGGTCTTTAGAGCATGCCCAGCCTATCATAAAAAATTCAAATCATGATAAAACTTGTGTGATTTTTAAAAATTATAATGATGCTACTAATACGTTTAAAACAACTTCGCTGCTTTAACTAAGCTACTACATTTGCAAATTCTTGAATTTTTTTAGAATGTCCCTAAGAGCATGCCTATACTACCATAAAAATTTTAATTTATGCTCAAACTTATGCGAATTTTTAAAAAATCGACAGTGCTACTAATGTATTTAAAGAAACTTCGCTGATTTAATTAAGTTGCTAAATTTGTATAGTATATTTTTATAAATTTGTTAGAACATTCCTAAGAGCATGCTTGAGCTACCGTTAATAAAATAGATACATGTAATTTCTATAACCTATTAAAGGGATATTTAAAAAAAATTGAAGAAATATTTTCCAAAATAAACCGGTGCTTTTTTTTCCCCTTTTTTTGAGTTATTGTCGAAAAAAATTCCGCTCTATGTTAGAATCTTGACTTGTCTCATCGATTCCTTCCGCCCGTAGCAACACATAGGTCCGCTACGCATCTAGTGTGTGTGTATATATATATGTATATATATATGTATATAGCGAGAATCTGCTCGTGCACATAGATTAGTAATACTACACGCTGGTCATAACACCGCTTCGGTTGGAAATTAACTAGCAAATGTGTTTCTGCATACGTCCATGTGTTAACTAAACCAATCAGTTATGTGGCCAAATCAACTAGTAAATGTGTTTCCTTGTTTGTTTAGAATCAATTTAGTCATAACTTTTTACTTGCAACTCTAATTCTCAAATTGTTTTTACTAGTAGCTTACTGACGATGAGAGCAATATAATGATACAAGTCTTACCAATAAATGCCGCATGAATGAGCTTTTATGTCAAATTACTAAATATGTTATTAGATTTTACTACTGCATAGACTACAAAAATTACTGAACTCTGCGTGATAGTAAAATCTATATATACAAATAATGAAATCTATCACCTACTGTATAGACTGTTGAACTCTCTATATAATAGTAAAATCTATATATATAAATAGTAAAATGACCGTTAGCCCAGAGGTTTCGGATGCAGAGTTCCATGGTCAGTTCGAGAGCATCAAAGTAAGTGCTTTGATCTGTACCGGTTGATGTAGTAATTTTTGCTGTCCTTCTGCCATTATGTGCGCGCACACTATATTGCACTGTGAAAATGAACCAATGGAATTGATATTTACTGCCATTGTCACTATTTCAGGGTGTTGGAGCAGCACAATTCTTCAGCATGGCCCTGAAATTCATCAGATTTTTCTGGCTGCAAGCAGATATGCTCTATCGATTATTTGTAAAGCTGGTAGAAAAGGTGACAGACATTTCCTGTCAATAGGTAGCATGGTGTTGATGAGTTGCAGGTTCCTGATTCTCATCAGTATGGGCGCCCCAAATAGGAACTTGGACAGTTTTGCCAGCCATGCTTGTATAGATAGCGGTGGCAGCTGACATTTAGATCGAGCAAAAATTAATCACTGTATATGTAGATTTTACTACTATGAAGAAGGTTGAAAGGAAAGAATATGCATGCATGACAATTAATCCCTCTATTATGAGTACATGTGAAATCAAATGGAGTATCATGCTGCCTATCAGTGCAAGTTAAACAAACAGATTGATTGATTAGTCTACGAACGCACTGTGTCTTTATCGATGTGCTATCACTTTCATGGGACATCTTTGTACCAACCATGTACTGCTAGCATCTACCCCTATGCAATAACTGCAAAACTTTGTGTGCTATATGTACAATGTTCTAATATGCTCAGTGATCGCCGATGAACGCGATGATGTCGTCAACAGTGAGTATGGTCTTCTTTTCCATGTAGATCTATATGCACAGCATCATGGCTTATCATCGATTGATCAAGCAAATTATTAACAGCAATGAAAATTAGAAGGCGGACATTGAGGCGGCAGTGTAGGTATATATAACTTTCAGCAAAAGCATATGACGATGGTATATGATAAAGACTATCAACACCCACCCATCAGATATATAGATTTTACTACCATACAACAGTAAATTGATGTTCATTTAACAGTAAGCACAGACTATACAAGCTGCTAAACCCTCTGCATGATAGTAAAATGGAAAAAGTGACGAATTGGTCCTCCAACTATACCCGCTGGACCACTTTGGTCCCTAAACAGCAATACCGGACTTGCGATGTCGTTCAACTCCCAAAACCGTGCACAGTTCGTCCTTTGACCATTCAAATGGCGGTTTTGGCCCACACAGCTACTGATGAGAACACTGTCAGATTTTAAAAAAAAAATTCAAGCTTGATAATGATATGAAAAATTTATAGTACCATCATTAGTAGTTTGGGATCATACAAGAAAATTTTCAAAATAATTTAACATCATTTGTTATCTTTAAAAAATCAAAAATAGAATGGACATAATTGGGACAGTAAACTTGTTAGATTTTTCTAAATTTTCTTGAGTGTGATCATGATCTAAAAATTTTATGACAGATTAATAATTTCCTTAGTACCATTCTATAAAATTTTCAAAAAATTTCAACTTTCTTTGTTTGCTCAATAAAATCTATCAATGCAGTAAGCACTGAACTTAATTTGTCATATTATATTTCAAAAATCAAACAGAGAAAGAACATAAATGGCACTGTGCCTTCTACGAATTTTATAAATTCACTGGAGTGTGATCATGATTCAAAATATTTATAAGATATTAACCATTTCCTTGTCACCCTTATGTAAAATTTTTAAAAATTTAAACCTTTTTATTACTAAAGTAAATCTATTATTGATCATCGGCCTTTTAACAGGATAGTAGCACTGTTTGAATTTTTAAAAATTCATGACACTTGATCATCATATGAAAATTTTATAAGAATATTATGGATATGTCAGGACCATCCAGAAAAATTTTCAAAATTTTATAACCTCATTTGTTCTAATTTCATTCGGATGAAACTTGCCACTCAGCGCTTTACCAAGACAGTACCAATGTTTGAATTTTTAAAAATTCCTCACATTTGATCATCATCTTAAATTTTTACAATATCACAAATATATTAGGAATCTCCACAAAAAATTTTAAAATTTTCTAACGTCGTTTGTACTATTTTTCATCTGGTTCAAACTTGCCGATCAACGTTTCATCGGGACAGTACCAATGTTTGAATTTTTTAAAAATCCATAGAACTGATAATCACCTAAAAATTTTATGAGAACATCTCTAATATGTCAGAAACCTACAAAAAACATTTCAAAATTTTTCGACATCGTTTGAACTAATTTTCAGTTAGTGCTGTGCACGGTTTTGAATGGTCAGCAACTGTGTGGGCCAAAACCGCCATTTGAATGGTCAAAGGACGAACTGTGCACGGTTTTGGGAGTTGAAGGACGTCGCAAGTCCGGTATTGCTATTTAGGGACCAAAGTGGTCCAGCGGGTATAGTTGGAGAACCAATTCAGCACTTTTTCCTAGTAAAATCTATCACCGGATAACGAAATAACTATTTATTGGCAAGACTTATATCATTATGTTCCTCTTGCCATCGGTAAGTTACCAGTGAAAACCTTTTATAAATCAGAACTACCAATAAAAAGTTATAGCTAAAATTTAAAAAATATTTATGTACAAACAAGAAAACATATTTACTAGTTGGTTTGCCATATAACCGATAGTCAACTGGGACAATTCCGTTGCATTGAGTACTGAGAGACGTGGCTCGGTCGGTATGCGTTAACTACTTGAGGAGTAGAATAGGCTATTCTGCACGCAGGTGTAGAATAGTATATATATGTGTGTGTCTACACATATAGCTGTAGAATAGTATATCTATATATGTATGTGTGTATATATATAAAGCAAAAACCTAAACTATATATACATATATAAACACAAACATGCAAGGACTGAACATAATCACAAGAGTATGGTTATCCTCATAAACCAGAGGAAATATGCCCTAACATAAAAAAAAAAGGGTGTTGCCTTCATGAAAAAGATAGCATAAAAGTGTTGATATTTTTGCTTTTTTTAATTAAAAAAAGTTGGTTGATCATTGCCCTCTTTTAAGTGGGAAAGGTTCGTTTTGTCTCCGCAAATAATAAAGGAGAACAAATTTGTAACTTAATTACCGGGGTCGCTGATTCGAGGGAAGCGCTGCGGATCTTCCACCTCGCATAAGCCCAAAATGTGCAGTGGTCGTTTTCACGCATGACGCCTCCCGCTGCGCAATGTTGGGTATATATAGACAAATAGGTAGTTTTTTAAGAGTACTGAGAGGAAACACCGCACCAACCTCACTTCATGATATTCAAGGCTTATTTGAAAGCTGTAGCTTAAAAGAATTGTTTTTTTTTTTGTGTTTTCTTGGCTAAAAAGTGTCTATAGCTTTTTATAAAATATCGTTTGATAATAGCTAATTTTCTTCAGCAATAAACTATAAAAGCAGATTCAGCTCAACTTTCAGTTTTTGACTTTTGCTAGCTATATTTGGCTTCTAGTTGATGCCAAAAATCACTTAAATACTAAGCTGTTTGAAGAAGCTTACTGGCTTTTTAGAAGTTAAGATTGACTTAAAGCCCTCCCTCAAACCAAATAGAGCTATGAATATTGCGGAGGCTCTGGAACCTCACAGAACGTAGATAGATATTTTCTAACTGAACACATATATGTATGTTACTAGAATGAATAAGAAACACCATGTCGATCTTACGATCTAACTCTAGTGGCTGTGAACAAACACCTGGCTCCTACCATCAGGCTACTAGCCCATCCTTATACAGTTATACATCGTTAGTTCATCCTTTTAGTTTAGTGAATTAATACAACTTTGTTAAAAAAAATCAACGAATTTTAGAAAATTTGTAGAAGAAAAAAAATACTAAGATCCCATTTAGAATTATTTCAATAGGAATTTCAGGGAAGTTGTACTAATTCCTGCAGAATTCCGAAGTTCTAAAAAGGTGATGATAACATGTTTAGAATGTAGGATTCTTACATGATTTTGATCAGGAGAATTTTTTATGAAGGGGAGTCTTGATAAAGGGCAGGGGGTGTGGTGCGTTAAAAAAAGGACTGGTTTCATGACCTCCATATATATTTCACAAGAGAATAAACATTACCTCTAACCTAATGGAAAATTTCTTGTCTTAGGGTATGTTTGTTTTAGCTTTTGATTCTAGATTCTGACACTAAAAGCAGAATCAGAAATAAACAACCTGATTCTAGAATTCGATTCTCACAATCTAGCACACCCATATACATTAGAATACTGTTGACACCAAAAACTTGACGGAGGGTTTTCAGCCTCAACACACCGGACGAACACCGGGTTCAAGTGTGTAGGCGTGCCGATTTGACCTTGCAATCGGCAAGAAGATAAATGGATCTAATCGACTTATGCAAGTCGATTTCGATCAAAGCGAGCAGTAAGTCTAGTCGATCCCATGGAAAGATCGGATGGGGTAAATAGGCCACTTCTTCCAAAAAAGGCGATCGCGCAACAAGATCGAAGAAAAGATGAACCAAAAGGGTGTAATGCAACAAAGATCAATACCGGCGATGCGCAACTTGATTGATCAAAGAGTATTACAGATGAAAGATTACAAGCTAAATTGGCTACTCCTAATTGACAGAAAGTAAAGGAAAAGTAGATGTGTTTGTGGGTTGGCTCTGGGCCTCTTTTCTTCTCGCCTTTGGACCTCTTATATAGCACTTGGTCCGAACGTGTCCTCCTCGATTTCCCCAATCACCAGACGGCTTCAATCTCTCCTTACCATGTAAAGCCCGATCGTATCCTTCTCAATCTCTTATCCCCCAGTATTGGACTCGATTTCCTTGGGATTGAGGCCTTCCAATCGAAATCGTATCAGCTTTCTATAACCGACATATCCCTTACCAAAACCGGTCTCTATGATACCAGTCTTGCCAAATTTGGGTGCAAACAAATACACAATCTACTTCATATGTACTTTTAAATTTCAGCTTTTGGAGAATCAACTTCTTTACAACCATAATTCAGAATCAGCTTTTAAAGAATCCCAAGCTGAAACAAACAGGCCCTTAATTTTATGGGTACTTCAACTAATTTTTATGTTTTAGTTTCTTGTTCAAAGAAGCCTAGAGTCATCGGAGGCCAAAACTACCAGTGTGATCATAGAGTTAAAAATGTGGAATTTAAGGGTCTAAAAATCCAAAAGCCCATTATTATTTTCTCTAGTACTGTCTACAAAGATCTTTCTCTTTCAGTCATGGTTGCCTGGATGAGGCTAGATGGGATATGATCATTCATATTTGGAGTCATCCAATTATTTGGATGAGTGGATGGATTGGATATAATCGAATTTTTAAATAATATTTTTTTAAAAAAATACAAAAATAATATGCCAAAAAAATAACAGAAATACCCACATAATGCTTTTGAGAATTGTAGAATATTAGAAAATTAAAGTATGAAAATTGTAGAATATTTTACGCCAGATATTTTTTACATTGATTTCGTTCGAAAATTCGCTATAACTTTTGAGCGTTAACGAATTTTTTCTTAGTACGACAAATTTTTTCAAATTATTTGAAGATGAATGTGTTTTCTGCCATTCATTTAGAACCAGTGAGGTAAATACAATCAAATCATTTGCATCTTTTAAGTCTGAGGTGATCTGTTGAAGCAGTTCTCACTGGCATTAAAATATTTTTACTTTATTATTTCAGTTTCATGGTCCGATGGTACTTTACCTAAATGGAAGGCTTGTGTCCAGTGACGAGGGCAATCCATCAAATATAATCTATGTACATAAAAAATGTTTGGAGTGGTAAGTTTCATTACACACAATGTTTAACTCTTTATATTTATTTTACATATTTGAGATTTACCATCATACAATTTTCAATGTAGATTTAAGATGCAACGATGATGGCCCATTTGTTTAGTTTTTCTTCTTAATATTAGCCTCATAAACCACAGTAAGGTTTATGTTGATACGATCTTTTTTATCTCCCTACTAATTTTTGTGAAGGATCCCAAGAGTATGGTACAAGGGTGATAGGATTATAAACTTAGAGTCAGAAGTGAGTCGTGCTTCAAAATTGCGATGCAGTAGATGCAAACTCCCAGGAGCAGCCCTTGGTTGTTATTATGAGCATTGCAGTAAAAGTTTTCATGTTCCATGTGCAGTGATGATATTTGAATGCCGCTGGGATGTTGTAATCTCTAGAACGGTCAACTAGATGTCACAAAATGGGGGTGGGATAGGGAGATTAGAGAGAGCGATTCTCAAATCAGAAGTTACTACGAAAAATAAGGTAGGCCACACTCTTTATTATAACTTCAAACTGGGAGGAGTATAACTTGACGTCTACTGAGTGCATTGAGGCCACTTCCCCTTCACCCATGCCTCTAGTGGGGCTTCTCTGGCATGACTGCCCTCTCTCGCTTCCTCTCTCTCTCTCTCTCTCGGCCTCCTTCTCCTTCGCTTCCTTTCTACGTGCCTCCTCGCGTGCGGCATCATGCTTCTCTTATAGCTACCGCCTGAGTTCCTTGTCCCGGTTAGCTTGATCAAGGAGCCTTTGATCTTTGGGGTTGATCTCCATGTCAAACCATTGCTCAAATTCACATAATGGAGGAGGCAACTGCATGAAACATATATTAGCAAAGTTTCATGTAGAAATATTATGAAACACGTATGATTATTACCATCTGGCGATTCTTCAGGCTCTTCTTCGGCGTGTCGAAGGCATAGTTGTGGCACTTCCAATACCTCCTCTTCCAAGTTGTAATTTCCCAAGAGCGAAAAGCCTGCAAGGATCTCCGCACATATACATTGATGGGACAACCCCGCGAGGTAGGAAGAGGTCCTGGTATGCGACGTTGCGTGGCCAGTCCGAAGCGTCTCCCTCTTCCTTTGCTTTCCCCTTTCCCTTTTCACTTGCACGCCTCAGCATTTTGGGTTGATCCTCTACTTCTTTTTATTCTTTCCACCCTCTCTTTTTTTCTCTTCTCCTTCCCTTCTCTCTTCTTTTCTCTCTTCTCTCGGTTCTGCCTTTCCTCTTGGTCTCGCTCGGTGAGAAGCAAGGTAGGCGAGTGGTATAAAGGGCAAGTATCGCCCTTATATAGGGTTGGGTGCGCTGCCTCTGTCGCCCACCAACAATCGATTTATTATCTCCTCGATGCTGATGTCTGCTATTGACCTTTGTACTAGATAATATGCTTGTCGACGGTGTCCCCGTGGGAGGAGCTGAACAAAACACAGCCGAAGAGCTACAAGAGGTACACCTTGAAGTGGTGACTAACAACGACTCCCTGCTCTCTACCATCCTTGGACTACAAAAGTAATGGTCAGTTTCACAACTTTAAGAGATAATGAACTAAAATTTAGATAAAGTTAATGTCACTTACATAAAACTGTATCAAGCACTTCTGCGTCGGACCGTGCGTAGAAGTGAAAGGTATGTACCCATGGTCAGCTGGTAGCACGTCCGTTAAATGGGCTAGGAGCTCCGTCCGCCACTCCGGGTGAACGTCCTCAGGCACTACCGCGTCTCCGGTGCAAGGTAGGCCAAGAAGGTAGCTCACGTCCTCCAGTGTCGGCGCCATCACCTCAAGCATACCTGGTAGATTCTGATATGAGTCTTCGAATGTACCAAATCTAGTTTCCAAAGCCTTCTGCTTCGCTCTTCATGCTTTCACATAGCTTATAGTGTACTGAAACCTCTGCTCTATTGCAAGTATGATGGCACGTGGCTCTAAATCCAGGTTGTCCACAATCTCCCCATACATTGTATTTACAACAAAACTTGAAGATATATTTCTATACGATTGGGCAGACTCCGCAAACACACATGTGTGTGGGATGACTATAGAACACTTTGTAGGGTCGAGGATGCGCCTAGAGGGGGGGTGAATAGGCGTTTATAAAAATCGATCGCTCACTAATTCAATTCGCTCTAATCAACCCCTATGTCAAAACCTAATCAATTTATATATGCGAAGCGATAAATCGGTTTTGACAATTAAGGCCTAAATCAACTAGGCTCACTAGTGCACTAACTAAATTATGTCTCTATGTATAAATTGCTAAATTGATCAAACAATTAATACTAAGCAATTTTAATTCAAGCAATCAATAATATGCAAAAGGTAAATACTTGAATGTAAAGAGACAAGGGACAACCGATGTTTTTCCGTGGTGTTCGGAGACTTGCCGGTCTCCCCTAGTCCACGTTGAGGCAAGCCCACACTTGGACCGGCTCCCGCTCGAGCACCCGCCTCTTTCCACTAGTCGTGGTTTTTCACGCTTGCGCGTAGGCTCAACCCGAACCTTCACAAACTTGCCGGGGCTTCTCACACCTTGAGAGCTCCCGCACACGACGCCTACGCCGTCTAGGAGTCGGCAACCTCCAAGAGTAACAAGCCGCTCCTTCACTTGAACTTCACCGAGCACAACGAATGCGCTCCCGGTGATCACCAAGTGCAACACATGCACAAGGACCTCACTCAAGTGCAACACATGCACAAGAGCTCACTCAAACCACTCCTAATTGCAACACATGCAATTAGTTCACTCTTTAGCTCAATAATCAAATGTGAGTGTGCAACACATGCAACACCTCACCCACAACCTCAAACACAGCAACAACAACCTGCCCAAGCCCCCCAAGGGGTCTATTTATACCCCACACAAGAAAACTAGCCGTTGGGGGCAAAAAACTGATTTTCGGGCAGGGAGGCCGGTCATACCGCACCCACTGCCGGTATGACCGCTCCTCACAAGCCAACGGTCAAAAATCAGACCGTTACACGAAAACGCGGTCATACCGCACCCACTTGCGGTCATACCGCACGTGGGGTGCGGTCATACCGCAGGAGGGGTGCGGTCATACCACACGTCCAGCCACAAAAACACTCATAACTTTTTACTCCGAACTCCGATTTGGGTGATTTTTGATTCTATGCGAAGCTTATCACGAGGGCTACAATCTCCACCCACTTTCATGATTTAAGCACCCATAGATAATTTTAAATATCACCAAAACCAACTTGCAAAAACACATTTCGCAATCAACTCAAGATCTATTTGCAAAACGTAATAAGCAAATCAAACCCGAGTCTATGAGATTAATCCCCCTAGCCATGTGAAGGTCAACACGAGACCCAGTCAACTTGCCAACACCCGTTGCAAGCCCTACTCACATGCTCTCGGGATTCCAGACTCATAAACCTCAGTTTATTCGCACAACGAACTTGCAAATAACTCAATAAACACAATTTCATGCTTGAGCACTACTCTTTGCAACACATGCAAAAGTCTAGCTCCAAGCAACATCAAATCAAAGTGCATGAACTCTCTAATTGCAACACATGCAATTTTCTAGTTCCATGCAACACCAAATCAAACTTCAACTAAAACAAGATCACATGTATGAGCTCTCTATTTGCAACACATGCAAGCTTCTAGCTCCATACAAACATGCAAACACCAAAACATGCTTGAGCTCTCTCCTTTTGCAACACATGCAAAACTTAGCTCCAAACAACCACACGGTTTTAAGAAAGATTTGTTTTACGAACAGAGCATAAAGCTTCAACATTTGCAACATATGCAAAAGTGAACTTCACGCAAAAGCCAACGCATATAACTTATCCTATTTGCAACACATGCAAATCAAAGCTTTATCACGAAAACCAAATGCAAATGCTCTTCCTCTTGCAACACATGCAAATCGGAGCATAAACCAAACAACCGAAAGCATAACTTTTAACCCATTCGCAACACATGCCAAATGGTTAAACTTTATGCAAAAACCAAATCCAAATGGTTGAGCTTGAGTGAACGCGGATTGAGATCACCAACACATGATGAAACTCAAGCTAGGAAGCAACCCCTCTTAATAGTACGGCGATAAAAACTTAGACTCAAAGACTACAAAGTCCTTAGCCTATCTAATTATACCTTTGCCGCCGCGCACAAGAAATCCCCTTTGAGGTCTTTATGATCATCACTTTGATACTCCCCTGGGATATCCACTCGACTCCTCTTCTTTATCATCTCATTCATCTTTGGACCTAACTCAATCACAACTCATAAAATAGTTAGTCCAAGATGCATGGTTGTCTCAATTATCTCTTGCACTCCATTAACACATAATGGATGCCTTTAGATCAATTGAGCACAACCTAAATCAATTGAAATGATTTAAGTGTGTCTTAAGTACAATAATGCAACACATGCTTCATTATACTTAAGAACTATTCATTTGTCCTCAATTAATCACGGAGCACCATCAACACATGATGAAGTGTTCGTTAATGATTAATAAGACAAATGAACTCAATTTAAATTATCATTTAAATTGATATGAGTATATATTAACTACACAAGTTTTCATATACTCATGTTGATGAAGAGTAATGATCCATTATATGTAACTTGTATGGAAATGATCATTACTCTAAATCATCAACTATAGAATACACCCCACATGTATATGTGCATAAATATGATTGACTTGGAGATAATATGCGCATATTCAAATTGATCGTATTGGAGTATATCCTATATTACTATGAGTATACTTATAACTAGGCAATTCAAATATATACTCAAGGATTTAGTTTCTTTGTCTTGATCCTTATATGTGTCAATAAGAATTAGATCAATACAAAGAGACTTTAAAGTTAAACTACAAACTCCCCCAAAGTATGTGCATCCATGTAATGTGTGGATTGGGAAACATGATGCACGTTTGTGGTTAATACAATGGGGACATTCATATTTTAACTTGAATCCAAAGTATGCAATTAATACTAGAAAGAATATGCATATATACCTTGGGTTTTCCATTTTTCAGTGCGATGAGACTAATCAAGAATATTCTAAATAAATCAGTTAGTCTCGATATAAGATTTGTCATTAATAACAAAAGCACATTAGTGGATAATCTCAATATTAGATTTGTCATTAACACCAAAACCATAACTAATGAAGGTTGAACTTACACACTTCCAAACGGTATCCCATTTAGGCTGGTATGCATGCACACGCCATGGGCAACCCTCCATCTGGCATCTAACATCATACGTCCGCTGGTCTGACTTCGCAACCTTAAAGGTTCTATAAAGTGACACTACCCATGCTATCACTGCTTCCTGAACCTCATACTTATTCTTATAAATAGCACCTTGCCTCACCTCATTCCTATCCAACTGCCACAAGAAGTGTTCGTCCTCGTCGACCACCAATCTATCGAACTGATGTGCATCCCACTCCGTAGGAAAATGCTCTTCATCGTCTGCGTTGTTACTCAAATTTTCATATTCCTGGCTCTCTGTCTCCATCGCTTCAACCAACGATTCAATGTTTTCTCCCTCGTCTGCCACGCCTAATAGTTCCTGAACATCTGGATTTAGAACATTAGCTTCCTCATCTCGCACACCCTCATGACTCGAGCTAACATCCTGCCTCACTAAGCATTCTTCAGATCGACTACTCTCCCCAACTTCCTCTGGTTCATGACCACCAACCTCCCCCTGCATCGTATGGTCAATATTGGTTTTCTCAAATGCTTGCACCAACAACACTAATGGCTAACCATTTTCAGTTGCCAATCTTATGTACGAGCTCCAGGACTTCGGCCCCTTTAGTTCTACTAACTCTCAGTACGTGTAATCCCATCTCCGAGACCCCACTCCGTGCAGCTTGAGATCATGCAATTTCCTATCCAACGAGAACATGTGGTACAACCATCTATTAACTGTGCCCCATGAATGCTCACCAGCATGTGATAGGCTAGCCATAACACTTGGGAAATGACTAAGTTCCACCCCTTGTGCACCTATCTGTGGAACCTCTTCTCTGTAGTGTATTTTAAATTCTACTCGTTCATCCATACCTGTCAAACATTTCATGGATTTTTTAATGATTGCACGACAAAACTCTACCACCATTCAAGTCTTAATATACTTATACAACGACATACTCTACACCTGGTATTATAACTCTATACAACTAAATAATTAAAAATCTATATCCAGCTATTATAGCTCTATACAACTAAATAATTAAAATTCTACACAATTCGATCACTAAATCGTCAATTTAAATAAACTATTGCTAACCCTAATTAATCTCGTACCTATATCATTTTCCTAAATAACTACTAAATTCAAAATCACTAAATCATTTTTCTAAAAAACTACTAAACTCAATCCCAATACAATCTTTTTGTAATTCCTAATACAATTCAACCCTAATACAACTGAAATTTTCAACCCTAATACAACCGAAATTCAACCCTGATTCTAAATCACTATATCGTTTTTCTAATTCAACCACTACAACCGAAATTAAAATAATGACAGTAAAATTTACCTCAATCCGCAATAAAATCCTCCCCCTCTTCCTCCCCTCTTCTTCCTCCTCCTCTTTCTCTCCTCTTCTTCCTCCTCCTCTTCCTCCCCTCCCCTACTCTCCTCCCTTCTTCTCTTTTTCTTCCTCTCCCCTTTCCTCTCTTTTTCTCCGGCGGAGAGGTGGTGAATGGAATGGCTCAGGCGCTCGGTGAAATGGGACCGAAGGTGGGGCGCCCGAGAATGAATCCCTCTCTATCGCAATTTGGAATTGTGACAGAGAGCTCAACGGTCGCAATTTGGAATTGCGACAGAGAGCCTTATCGCAATTCTGAATTGCGATATACTTTTTCTCACATTTTGGAAGTGCGACAGGTGGGTATTTCTGTTATTTTTTTGGCATATTATTTCAGTAATTATTTTAAAAATATCTTATTTAAAAAAATTCAGATAGAATCATCCAGTTTGTAAGAATATTCCCTCAAGATGCTTGATAGAGTCATAAAAAAAGGCCAAACGAACTCATTCAGTTTGTTGCATAAAGAGGTGTACTCAGTCAAATTCAAATTTCACTGAAGTGTACAAATTCAAATTTGGTCAAATTTTGGTTAAATTTTGTCTAAAAATTCAAATTATGGTTAAATTTTGTCCAAAAATTCAAATTTCAATCAAAATTTATCCAAAAATTCCAAACCAAAATTTGAAATCTTGATTACATGACTAACCCATTCATCCTCATCCATCCGACCAAACAAAAAATTAACTCATCCTATCTAGTCTCATCTATACAACCAAACAAAAAATTAGCTCATCCTATATCCACCTAACCAAACAGACACCTGGATAGCTCTATCTCTACCAGACTAAATGGCTATATCCTAGTCAACCTCATTCAAACAACTAAATGCACAGTTAACCTTCAGTTTCTAATATTGCCCGGCTGCTAACTATATTGTATTATATTTCTGTGGATGTACAAGGGTCAAGGAAGCTCGACAGCCGACGGTGATATTTTGGTTTCTTGTTCCCGTCTTATACACAGGTAGCTACTAGCATGCCACGTTCTGAGCCACTATTATACTAAACAAAGCGTATTATAATATGCGTCCATGTCACCGCTGTCCCTCTCTGCCAAACGCCAGACTAGTGGGACTAAACCGGGACTTCCTCCAATTGATTAGATCCAACACGTTCACGTGATACTGCTTTAGTATTATATTGGATTTGCATTATTTGTGGGTTGGCCACACAAACGATGGTCCATGAACGAAGCAAGCTTGCAACTTCTAATTGCTTTGAGCATCGCAATTCGCTTCGTTGACATGTGTGTGCTTCAAAGGTGTACACAAGCTAGGCTGGCTTTCATTTCTCAGATAGTTAGAACAGAATCCAGATTCTTCTTTTAAAACAAAAGGAGAAGAGAGAGAAAGATCTGGATCCTCTACTTTCCTGTAGCTCAGCATGGGCGGAGCTTCTCTGGTGCTATAGCGGGCCATAGTCCTTTCGTTTCTTATAGAAATCTTGGTTTTACCAAGTAAATACTAAATTTGCCCGAACTTACAAAGGTTAGTGAGTAGATTATTGGCTCCTATATTTTCCTTCAACCTCTGCTACTGCAACGACACCCTAGATGCACAACCATCGCAAGTTTTTGAAACATATTATTGAGAGACCATGTGGTAGTCTACTCAAGTTTGTGATGAATAATTAGTTGTGTTTGAACTTGTGGTGCTCAAATTTGAGTTTATTTTGAATTTAAAGCAATTTGAGATATTGTCAGGATGGGCGGTACTATCGACCATGCGGCACTATGAGCCCTTAGTTAGCAGTAATTATTTTTCAGTGAGGTGATTCTCTGGTTTGTGTAAGGGCGGCACTACTGGTCTCTAGTTGGCGGTAGTGCTGAGGTGATGTACCACTGGTTTGTAGTTGGCAGTAATTATTTTTCAAAGCGTGTATTGTTGGTTCAGCCATGGCAATACTATCAGCCTTAATGTGGCAGTAGTAATGGGGCAGTACTATCGTCCCTAGGGTGGTAGTACCGATTTTTCTAGCAAATGTTTGTTTAAACTTTGGGATTATGTAATATTTATTACATATTTTTGTGAACAGTGCTACGTAACGGTTTAGTTGTTTGTGTTGGTTGTAGGACTTTGGAGCTAGATCATGGTGAGGCAAAGAAGACTGAAACTAGGCTAGGAGAGCTGAAGTCCAGACTGTCAGGGTAACGTCGAAGATGACTGAGGCCGGTGAAGCATCTAGACCCCAAAATTTGATTTTGGTTTTGGTAATTAATGACAATCATGTTTAACGGACTAACAATTTATCTTGAGATCATGAAAACAAGTTGGTCCTATATATTGCACATAAAGAGGTGAATCATGAAGCACTAAGAAAGTTGAAGTGTCAAGCTCAATGCTAAGGCATAAAAAGTTTAAGGACCTTTTGTAGATTTTGCCGATCTTGGTGTCGAAGAGAAGATTGAGTTGCTATAATGGATTTCATACTATTAAGAGGGACCTTTGGATAGTAGATTGAAAATGATAAAAAAAATCATGGCTCAGAATCATGCTCATACTTGGTTGTGTGCATTACTTGAAAAACCGTCTAAAAAATCTGTAAAACCGGCACTACTAGCTATGTAGGAGTGGTAGTATTGGACCTCCAATGGTGGGGCCGATAATTATTTTATAGAATGATACTTTTCTAATGAAATCAGTATGGCTGGCACTACCGCCCATCTAGGAGCAGTACTACTAGGGTACTACTAGACCCCTAGTAGTACCGAGCATAACGCATGTTTTTGGGGCTTTTTGCTCCGACCGACACTACCATCCATGTAAGAGTGGTACTACCAGACTTGCGATAGTACCAGCCCCTAAGGATGGTAGTTATTTTTCAAAGAAGGTTAAAAATGCATCTTTTTGAGATAAAAGGCTGATAATACTAATCCTACATTGGTAGTATTATCAGGGTACAGTAATTTTGCATTTAATACAATGTTCTACATTTAATGCATTGTTCCGACTGTTTGAGTTGGGGGCTGGTACTACCGGTCCTACATAGGCGGTAGTACCGGGTTTGTTGAATTTTTCAAAACTTTTATCCCAACGGTTAGATTAGTAGTTAGGGGCTATAAATACCCCCTCACTTATAGCAATGGCACTCTCTTGGTTATTTATTGCATATCATCATCTCTAGTGCATTCAATTCTCATTTGTGAGTTGGCGAGAGCAAATTCAAGTGTGTGCATTAATTTTTGAGCCATTAGACACTTGATCAATCTTAAGCAAGCGCCGAAGCTCTATTCTCTTGGAGGTTACCGCCTCCTAGACGGCTTGAAGATGTGGAGCCAGTGATCTCTTCAAAGGAGATTGTAAAGAGACTCGGCATTGGTGTAAAGGTTGGAGTTCACCTACTCGGAGTGGGGAATAGCTATCACTAGTGATCGAGAGAGGCTCAATTGCGCAAGGAGCCGGCTTGATTTGTTCAAGCTTCCTCAATGTGGATTAGGGGAGACTGGTGAATCTCCGAGACTACAAAAAAAATATTTGTGTTCATCTTCTTGCGGTTTGCTCTTTTGTGATTATAATTGTGCAATTTACTTTTCTAGTGATCTTAGTACTTGATCATCTCTTTAGGGTTGTTGTTCTTTCTTAGACATAGGTTCTTGGTGTCTTTAGCAAAAACATAGCACAATTAGGCTATAACTATTGTAGAGTTTAATTTTGTGCCATAGTTTCTTAAAAATTGAATTAGAACTAAAAGAATTTAAAAACCTCCAATTCACCCCCTCTAGTTGGTTATCCTTGATCCTATTGCCGTGGAGTTGCTGCAAACCAGGAAGACAAGGAGCCAAAGGGTGAGCTACTGATAATGGATATGGCAGGCAATGGCATGGATCAGAACTGCACTCAGGGAGAAGCCAAGGTCCATAATGGTTAAGGAAGCCAGAAGCATCATGATCAAGTGAAGAAGATGTGGCGACCGGCATAATTAGCCCAAAGTAATGACAGTAACACCATCATTACTCTAAGATAATTATACTGATTTCAGTATATTAACTAACAAAATATCAAGTGCACCTAACACTTTATTAGTTATTACATTATGTTCAGAGTGTTGCAGTAGAACAAAAATTAGAGACTAAAATGAAAACATATTGCAGTCCATTACCACGCAAGATTACAAATCCAATACTTCAAATTATACATAAGATCCAAGCATAACAAAAATTTAACATATAAATACTAATTACCCTGAAGATTGACAAGAGACTGGAGTATGGTCTAACCAACACCCTAGCCCTCCTAGTAGTTCACCTCCTTGTAGTCCTGGACCTGTGGGAGCTCCTCAACCCATGCCTTGCAGGCGAATCCATGATGCTCAACTTCTAAACAAAGGGAGAGTTAGCAAGAGTGAGTACAAAAGTATTCAACAAGTATTAGTAACAAAATGCATTATATAGAGTTTTCCACCATCCATCTCATATACCGATCTTCACTCAAATCTATCTTTTAGGAAAAATAGGGATTTATTAGGAAAACATGGATTTTCAATTTTCATTATTGAAATTACTAATAGCATTCATATATGAGGTAGACTTAACTTCCATAACCTCTAATCTAGGAAACAGGCATGAATTCATGATTTTACCCTGCACAAGTTTGTATCACTTTACACATAGTGAACCCAACCTAAGTTTAGAATCCAGAACGTTTATCACTACTTAGATATTAGACCTTTAATCTAGACAACATGCCAGTTGTACTTCGACTAAACAGTAGGACTCATCCCAGATGTTTAAATATAGTGCCATGGAACAGATCAATAGCAACTATCTTTCCAAAACAGTGTCTCTCACTGGGCCTTCTGGTATACCCAGTTTCACACATGTAGTTATCTACAATTACTCAATGTGGAGATCATAACATCCTCGTAGGACTCATTTTTTTTAAAGATGCCACCGATCACCAAAGGAACTCTACTTTGTATCGACCATTGTTTTCATGCATGTAGCACTTTGTTGCATGTCGGTATAGACAAATAGGTAGTTTTTAAAGAGTACTAAGAGGAAACACCACACTAATCTCACTTCATGGTATTCAAGGTCTACTTGGGGAGTTTTAGCTTTTTTTAAAAAGTTATTTTTTATTTTTTGGGTTGAAAAGTGTTTGTAGCCAGCTTTCAGCTTTTGCTATTTATATATGGCTTCTAGCTTATGCCAAAAGCAGCTTAAAAGCTAAGTTATTTGGAGGGGCTTATTGGCTTTTCAGAAGCTGAGACTCGCTTAAAGCCTCCTCTCCCAAATAGGGCCTCACGGCACATGCTATGAATATTGCGGAGGCTATAGGACCTCACAAAATGTAAAAACATATATTTTTTGACTGAACACATATATATGTGTGTTACTCAGAATTAATAAGGCACACCATGTTGATCTTAAGATCTAACTCTAGTGGGTGTGAACAAACACCTCGCTTGTACCATCAGACTAATAGCCCCCAATCCTTGATACATCGTTAGTTCTTCCTTTTTGTTTAGTGAATTATTACAACTTTGTTGAAAAAATCAACGAATTTTAGAAAATTTGTAGAAGAAAAAATACTAAGATCCCATTTAGAATTATTTCAATAGGAATTTCAGGGAAGTTGAAGTTGTACTAACTCCTACAGATCAATTCGAAAGTTCCAAAAAGGTGATGATAACATGTTTAGAACGTATGATTCTTACATGAATTTGATCAGGAGAATTTTTTATGAAGGTCGTCTTGATAAAGGGTAGGAGGTGTGGTGCGTTTAAAAAGGACTGGTTTCATGCCCTCCATATTTTACAAGAGAATAAACATTACCTCTAACCTAATGGAAAATTTCTTCTTTGTAATTCTATGGGTACTTCAACCAATTTCTATGTTTTAGGCCCTGTTTGGGAGAGCTCCAGCTCTCAACTCCAGTTCAGAGCTGAAACTTATAGGCTAAAATAAAGTGAATTAAGTTTATATTTTTAGTCTAAAATGTAAACAAGATGATCGACCTAAACACTCTTAATATACCTACAGCTCCAGCTCCATAAATTTCTGGAGCTAGAAATACCCTGCTCCACCAACTCCATAGATTTTGGTGGAGCTAGAGTTGTCCCAAACAGGCCCTTAGTTTCTTGTTCAAAGAAGCCTTGGGTCAAGCGAGGCCAAAGCTACCAGTGAGATCGTAGAGTTAAAAATGTGGAATTTAAGGGCCTAAAACTCCAAAAGCCCATTATTATTTTTCTAGTACTGTCCACAATTATATTTCTCTTTCAATCATTTAGCCTTCAATTTCTAGCGAATATAATTAATTGTAATCTTGCCCGGTTGCTAACAATATTGTATTATATTTCTGTGGATCTACAAGGGTCAAGGAAGCTCGACAGTGATATTTTGGTTTGTTGTTCCATTCTTATACACATGTAGCTGTCATAGTGATATGCATGATAGCATGCCAGTATGCCACGTTCTAATCCTCAAAGACCATATGGAGGTCTATTTATATTTGTGATGAGTTATTGACTATGTTTGAGTATGTGGCGCTTGAGGTTGAGTTTGATTTAAATTCTATTTTAAATTTGGAAAAATTTGAGCTGTTATCAGTGTTGGGTAGCACTATTGATCGGGATGGCGGTAGTCTTGCTTTTGCGATACTACCGATTGTAAGTCGGTATACTTTTTAGAGATGTGTTTTCTCTGGGTGTGCAAGGTGTAGCACTCTCGGCTATAAAGGACTGGTAGTACCGAGGATGCGGTACTATAAGTCTCCAGCTAGCGATAGTTTTCCACAGAAAGCTCTCTTAGGGTTTCTCAGGGTGAGCAATACTACTAGCTAACTAGGAGCGGTAGTACCAGACTTGCAGTACTACTAGCTCTGGGTGGCAGTAGTGCCGACTTTCCAACGAATAGTTGACTAAGGTTTGCATTTTGTTGGTTCAATTGCATACCATTGTGTAGAGTGCTACGTGATGGTTTGCTTATTTGTGTTTGCTGCAGGACTCTAGGGTTAGATTATGGTAAGGAGAAGGCGAAACCAGGACTAGGTAGAACAGTCAAGAGACGCTAGAAAATGATTGAGTCTAGGAAGTGGTTGTGAGCCAAGAAGACAAGGAGCTGGAGCGTGAAGCACTAGTGATGAGCATGGTGGGCAATGCCATGGATCTGGACTGAGCTTGGGGAGGAGTTGAGGTCTAAAACGATTAAGGAAGCCGATGCTGTCATGGTGAACCGATCGAGGACAAGTGGCACCCCAAGTGACTTGGGCTTGTTTGCAAGCAAGGATGGTTCAGAGGAGTCTACATGTGTGAGAGACTTGACGGCAAGTCTCTTGGGCCACATGAAAAGCGACGAAGTATGGACGATGCTTCGAGGGGAAGAAAGACTGGTCATTGGGGCAAATTGGTAATTTGTCCAATACCGGTGTCTGAGTGGTTTGGAAAATCGTGACAGTAGCCTAAGTGGTTTAGGTTACGCCAAAATGGTGTTGGATGTAAATTTGGGCTCACGGAGCGGATTTTGGCGTCAATGTAATGGTCGCTTTGAGAAGCATAATTGTGTAAGTGAAAACCCCGTTAAAGGTGTTGGGTTTTGGGTTAGCCCATGTAAATGTGGATGGCATCCACATGTGTGTCCAGGTTTTAGAGTTAGGGTTGCCTCCACTATATAAGAAGATGTAGTGGGAGGTGAGACTCTAAGCCTTGAAAACCTAGGAAAGGATTAGGGCTTCTACAATATTTTAGTTGTCTTGTGTGGGTGTGTATATGCTTCTTGGGAGTTTTGCCCTCAGTGAGAGGTTTTGTAATCATCCATCTTACTCTACAATGAAATCAAAATTTATGCTCAAGATTTGTTTCTTGTTTTGACCTTCTTCTTTCTTGGTTCTTGATTCCTCTATTTGATTTTTTTCTTGCTTGATCTTGTGTTGCTAAGAATGAATGATTGATGGATATATCCTCTGTATATCATTTTCCAATCATCTACATAAGTCTCTTCTTGATCATCCAAGTTTCTTTAAGAAATTGATTTTTGGGTTGAGAAGGTAGATCTTGATCTTACATTTTTGAGAGAAATTTTTTTGGTGTTCTTGCTTGTTAAGACATATGGCAGGTCATTTAGAATCATCTTGATCATTAAATCCCTACAAGCAAGCTCAAAGTGAAGTTTTGAATTTTGATCTGGTTTTAGTGCAACCTTAGATAAATTTGAAAAATATCAGAACTTTAACATCAAACCTTACGATTGAAGGTTAGAATAGGTTCCTGCCATCTTTAGAAAGGTGCATAGAAAATTTCACAAGTTTGGATCATCCAATCAAAAGTTACATCAATTTTATATTTGAACTCGAACTGAAATTATTGTTTATATACTGATTTTCTTGTTCATGATGAGTCTGACCTCTCGTGGCGGTAGTGCCCTCCTAGACTAAAAACTCTAAAATTGATTTCTCCACTTATATTTGATCTCTTAGGGTTTTGACATGATTTCTTTTAAGAAAAATTTAAATTGTGATCATTCAACCCTTTTGATCATCATTTTCGATGTTAGGTATCCACTATTGTACTAAACAAAGCTTATTGTTATAGGTGTCCATGTCACCGTGTCCTGCTACAAAATGCCGGCAGTGAGCCGGTAAGAGCAGTGCAAAGCAACGTTGGTTGCTTAACTTTTGTGATGATCTTGATTTAGTATAGGATTTGCATTTGTGGATTGGCTACAAACGGTGGTGCATGAGCGAAGCAAACTTGCAACTTCTAATTGTTTTAAGCATCGCAATTCGCTTTGTTGATATATGTGTGCATCAAAGGTCAACACAAGCTAGACTGGCTTTCAATTTTAAAAGTCGAACATAATCCAGATTATTCTTTTAAAACAAAGAGAAAAGACGTAAACGATCTGCATCCTCCACTTTTGTGTAGCTCGGCATAAGCGAGCTTCTTTAGGCCTAAAGTGGGCCATAGTCCTTTCGATTCCTTGGTTTTGCCACTAAATACTAAGTAAATACTAATGGCCTGTTTGGCATCGTTGGGAAATGGGAATGGGTAAGGGAATTAAGCGAGACTTCAATTCCCAGGGAGGAGGCAGGGAATTGAATTCCCTACGTTTAAGTTGTAAACTCCCATTCCCTTCTCCAATTCCCACCAACCAATCAAAGAATTTTATAACCCATCTCTCTCAATTCCCATTCCCTTCCATCAATTCTCTCCAACCAAACAGGCCATAAGTGAGATTAGCCCTTTCTTTCAAAGGTTAGTGAGCAGATAGGCCCCAATATTTTCCTTTCAACGTCTGCCCCTGCAACAACACCCTCGATGCACAACCATCGAAAGTTTTTGAAAAATAATATCTGTGTTAAAAACCCATAGAACTCTTATGATTTTAAAAGAAATAATTTTTTAAGACCATTGGGACGACACACCGCACTAATCTCACTTCACGATATTTAGGGCCTGTTTAGAGAGCTATAGCTTTTCTAAGAAAGCTGACTTTTGGTTTTCTAGGCTGAAAAGCGACGGTAGTTTCTTTATAAAAAAACATTTGACAAACAGCTCTTTTCCCTTAGCAATAAGTTGTAAAAGCAGGTTCAGCCTACCTTTAAGCTTTTAGCTTTTGCTAGTTATATATGGCTTATAGTTTATGCTAAAAGCCACTTAAAAGTTGAGCTATCTCGAAGGGCTTATCAACTTTTTAGAAGCTTGTGGAGGTTCTAGGACCTCACAGAATGTAAATAATTGTTTTCCGACTAAACACATATGTATGTGTGTTACTCTGAATGAATAAGGCACACCATCTCGATCTTAACATCTAACCCTAGTGGGTGTGAACAAACGCCTTGCTCCTACCACCATGCTACTAGCCCATCCTTGATACATCGTTAATTCTTCTTTTTTGTTTAGTGAATTAATACAACTTTCTTGAAAAAAATCAATGAATGAATTTTAGAAAATTTGTAGAAGAAAAAAAAACTAAGATCCCATTTAGAATTATTTCAATAGGAATTTCAAGGAAGTTGTACTAACTCCTTCAGAATTCCGAAGTTCCAAAAAGGTGATGATTACAAGTTTAGAATGTAGGATTCTTACATGATTTTGATCAGGAGAATTTTTTATGAAGGGTGGGAGATGTGGTGCGATAAAAAAAGGACTAGTTTTGTCGAATATCTAAACATAGGTATGAGTACATACCGAAAACGCGAAGATTATACTATATGTGCTCAAGTAAGCATCTAGAAACTCCGGATATCATGGACCCAGTTCATTGGGATAAGATATGTGCGGAGGGGATATTTCCATACTAGGAATGACTCGATCTCTTTCCTGTTACGAGGAAACCGACTCGAATACTCCTGGTATTCAGAGAAGTTTGGATATGCTATGAAGATCGACACGACGATAGACTCCTCATCAGCTACGATATGGTATCCTAAGCCAACTACAATTTAACTTGAGGCAGGGTTACCTCGACTATATAAGATCGGGGTAGGCATCCTGAAAGTGGGAGTTCCACGAGAAGAGAGAAGACTCTTTAGAGATTTTACAGGGCACAGAGCAACCAGGAGCCAACAAGCCATGCTTCGTCAACCTCCAGCCATAGTTTAGTCATTGCCTAGATCCAAATTTTATTGTAACTAGGGCTAGACATCCTGCTCTGTACTTGATACATTAATTCCATACATCATCCGCATAGGACGTAGGGTGTTACTCCATCTAGAGGCCCGAATTTGTATACATCATGCACTATTGTCTTCGTGCTTGACTTTACTAAACCGAAGGTATCCGTACTCATAAGTTTATTGTCGAGATCTAACCTTTGACAGTTGGCGCGCTAGGTAGGAGTTTTCAACTGTTTTTGTAGATCAAGCATGTCTTCGAAGCACGCTCACATCGGACTCTTTGACGTCAACTCCTGTGATGACTTTCATCCGATCAACATCATCGACCAAGCTCTTGCGTTTGGATTTGAGATCGTCTTCAGAACCATACTCTATCGATGGGGACCGAGCAGAGATCTAACACACATTGGTTTCACCGAGTCCCGCTCTTAGGATCCACGCTGAGAAGTGTGCTTCATAGACTTCGACCCTATGGAGCCCAGCATTCTCATGTACGTCGAGACAGAAAGCGATAGCGAAAGTGATGGCCACAATGTCTGATGGCGAGCGACAGAACCGAATAGATCGATGCGTGTTTATGGCTGGAGCCAGCAACGATGCTACTGCCAACAATTACCAAGAAAGGAATTCAGGGGCAGACACCGCAGAGGGTCAGGGACACCAGGTCCCCTCATGCACGCCTCAAGATGTTGCAGCGGTGATGGTTGTAGCCTAGGCAGCCACCGACGTTGTTGCTCCTGACACTACAAATCATCGGCGAGATCTAGTCTCTACGCCCATAACTGGGATCGTAGCCAACCTGTAGAAGCAACTCAATCTCGATAATCCAATGATGCCCCGCTCGCGGGCACTAGATCTCCAAGGACCATAGATCCTTCGACAATAAAACCACAATGGCAGGCTCGGCCGCGCCCTGGGAGCAGCATCCCACTAGAGCCAAAATAGTGACATTTTCAACATACCTGAGGCAAATGTCCAGTGCACTCACATATTGCTGAAATTCCTTCTGCCACTGAATCTGGGCAACCCGATGACTCCAGTGTTTGACTAAATGAAAATGCTACTCAATGCAGCACAAGCTCAGAACACTCGAGCAGCCAACTCTAGGTCTAGATGTCCCAGCTAGCAAAGCGCTAGGAGCCGATTATCAAGGCCATCCTACGATTGTCATCAAATAGCAAGATCAGCGGTGGCTAGCTCTAGCCATCGCGCCTCCAAGACAGTTCGTTCCGACTCTCATCAAAGACATCCCAAGGATCTTCGAGATCATATTCCTCATGATCAACGGGATTTGCGTGATGTTCTTCATGATCGAATGGAGGAACGCGACCGGGAAGACTGCAAGCGACGGAAAAACAAGTCCCTATCTTCGAGGAACCAATCTCTGGCATCTTGGGCCGGCGGTGAATCTTAGCCGAGGGTAAACTGTCTGTTGAAGGGAAAGCTCGCCACTCGAAAGATCAAAACCACCAAGGAGCTCTTCGAGTTAGAGGATAAATATGCCATACGGTTACACAGATTCAAGTTTTCTTGGGATGGTGGTTATTACCGCCGGTTTATAGAAGGGTTTTCGACAATTGCCGGGCCAATTACGCAATTGCTAAAGAAAGAAAGAAATTTGTGTGGACACGGTGTGAGAAGAGTTTTGAGAATTGAAGAAAAGTGACTTGACACCGTGTTAGTTCAACGGATGTGCACGAGTTTTGATATTTCTTTGCGATGCATCACGCCAAGGGCTTGGATGCGTATTGATGCAAAAGCGGAAGGTAGTAGCCTATGCCTCAAGGCAATTAAGGCCACATGAAGGTAATTACCCGACGCATGATCTAGAAATAGCAGCTGTAGTGCATGCCTTAAAAATATGGCGCCACTATCTCATTGGAAATAGATGTGAGGTATATACAAATCATAAGAGCCTCAAATACATCTTCACCCAATCTGACCTGAACATGAGGCAAAGGAGGTGGTTAGAACTGATCAAGGATTACAACATGGGTATCCATTATCATCCCGGCAAGGCCAATGTAGTGGCTGATGCCTTGAGTCGGAAAAGTCATAGTCTAAATATGATAGTGGGGGAAAGCCAGAGGGAATTGTGCAAGGACCTTCAGAGGTTAAAATTGGAAGTTGTTCTGGATGGATTTGTAGCCACTTTAGAGGTGAAGCCTATCTTGGAAGACCAGATTAGAGAAGGTCAGAAGAATGATGAGAAGATCGAGCAAATCAAATCCAAAATGGAGGAAGGCCAAACAAAAGAATTTAAGCTGGACGAACAAGGCACGTTATGGATGAAAGAGCGCATTTGTGTACCTAACAAAAAGGAGTTAAAGCAGTTAATACTGGAGGAAGCTCACGACTCCAAGTATTCGATTCACCCAGGAAGTGCAAAGATGTATTAAGACTTGAAACAAAGGTTCTGGTGGCCGAATATAAAGAGAGAAATAGCCGAACACGTAGCACTATGTGATGTATGCCAGCGAGTCAAAGCTATGCATCAGAGACCAGCAGGGTTACTACAGCCATTAAAGGTACCGGAGTGGAAATGGGAGGAAATCGGAATGGATTTTATCACCGGATTGCCAAGAACGCAAGGAGGTTATGACTCCATATGGGTCATCGTGGATCGATTGACAAAGGTCGCGCACTTCATACCGGTAAAGACAACCTACTCGGGAGATAAGTTGGCAGAGCTATACATGGCAAGAATCGTCTGCTTGCATGGAGTGCCAAAGAAGATAGTATCGAGACGGTACCCAATTTACCTCAAGATTACGGGATAAATTGCATGCAGCAATGGGCACCGCTTGAACTTGATCTGAGTGTATCACCCATAAGCAGACGGGCGATGAAAAGAGTCAATCGATATTAGAAGATATGTTGAGGGCACGTGCCTTGGCATATCTGACGTCTTGGGATAAATGTTTACCATATGCTGAATTTAATTACAACAATAGCTATCAGGCTAGTCTTAAGATGTCACCTTCAAGTATTGTATGAGTCGACCTTGTAGGGCGTCGATAAATTGGAATGAGGCGGTGGCGTCGTGTCTTGGACGGACATACTCCAAGAAGCGAACGACAAATAGCACCGATAAGGGAAAGGTTGAAAATCGCGCGATCTAGGCAAAAGAGCTATCTGAGATAATCGCCGCAGGATTTGAGTTTGAACTGAAGATTATGTGTATCTCGAGTTACGCCTCTTAAGAATCTGAGGTTTCACAAAAGGGAAACTTGCACGCGATATGTGGGGCCGTTCAAGATCCTAAGCCGCAGGGAGAGGTCGCATATCAACTGGAGTTACCGCCGTCATTAGCAGGAGTACACAATGTCTTTCATGTATCGCAACTCAAGAAGTGTCTCCGAGTGCCTGAAGAGCAAACATCACTGGAAGAAGTTGAACTACAAGAAGACCTGACCTACAAAGAGCAACCGATAAAAATACTGGATACAGTGGATAAGAAAACAAGGAGCAAGACAACCCATTTTTGCAGAGTTCAGTGGAGCAATCACACAGAAAGCGAGCCACCTGGGAACGAGAGGAAGATCTGAAAAAGGAATTCCCGAACCTATTCTTTAGTTAAGTTTCGAATCTCGGGGTTGAGATTCTGTTAAGGGGGGTAGGTTTGTAACGTCCCAAAATTTGGCCTAACTTTAATTTTTGGAGTTAACTGAATTTTTGTGGATTTTTGGGATTTATTTGGATTTAATTGAAATTTATTTAAATTTATCCTTCTCTTGAATAATTAAATTTCAGAAAGGTAATTATCAAAAATAAAGAAAAATATTTTATTTAGGCTTTAAATGCTCTGAAATATTTTTTGGAATTTTTCTACAATTTTTTGGGTATTTTTAGTGCCCTAAATAATTACTTTAATTTTATAGAATTATTTTAATTGTTAAAAGTCGGAAAATGCCGTAGCTACAATATTGGGCCGAGCCCAACACTGTGCTCGCGCCAGCCAAACCCTAGCGCCGCTAATCCCGGGCCGAGCGATCTTCATCGGACGGTCGGGGATGAGCCGCGTCGCTTAATCGCGTGGATCGTTGGATTTCAGCATCTGAGCCGCTAGGACATCGCCACGTGGCACCGTATCGCCGAACCGTTACTCGCCCTGACCGTTGGATTTCAATCGAATGGTGAGGGTTGATCGCGCCGCATCGGGAGGGAGCACTGCCGTACCGCCGTCGCCCGTTGGCCATCGAAGATATGTCAGAGATTTGCGCGTGTATCGAGGCTTGTCCGAGCAGGAGATATAGCCCTCCGTGCGTAGCACCTCGTTCCGCTCATTTTGCACCCTCTCCCACGCACTGTCGCACACCGTAGCCTTCGCTTGAGCTCGCCGGAGTGGAATCCTTCCTATTCTCGGTTCTTCTTCATTTTCCGCCAACATCCCTTACTCCCCGCCGCAGCTAGGCCCTTCGCCAAGTTTGCCGTGCCTCACCGCGTTGTTGGAGCCACTTCTTCCGGCCGGAGACACCCGAAAACGCCGTAGACCACTTCACCTTCTCCAAGTCCGGCGACAAGCATCGCCGCCCCTTCTTCGGGGCATCGCAACTCACCTCAGCCGTCGGATCTTCATCCCACGACCAAGGTAACGCCACGTATTTCTTTCTGTAGCGCTAGACCTGGATGACTTCACTTGAAAATGGCCGTTCGATCTGTGATGACCGGCTTGGATTTGGCCACGTAGGCTTGAGAATAGGGTACCACTCGGGTAACCATCGCCGTTGGATCTTCATCCAGCCGCGCCGTTGAGTCCACGTAGCTACGAGGTTAGCGTTTTGAATATGGCCGTTAGATCTTGGATGTGCGGCTCGGTTTAAACCCTGTGAGCTCGAATGGCGGCTTATTCGGGATAACGCGGTAGTAGATCCTCAATCCTACTTCTAGTAGTGCCAAGTAGCGCCGAGGAGGCCCGGCCGTTGCCATATACCGGCCGTTGGATTTAAATCCAGCGGCCGGAAAATATGTGTCCACGTGGACCAGGATTAGCGTCTTGTAAGGCGTGTCGAAATCTTGTCTGATCGAGAAACCTTTGTTCGGCGGGCCTACTTGTCGAGGTGATGACCATGCGGGTGTCTTGTGTCGGCATAGCGTCACCGAAGGCCTGGTCGATGACCGAGGCGATGTGGCTCACTCGGTGCTGACACGTGTCAAGCGAGGATTTAATCGATTTCGATGAAAAATAAATGGATTAATTCGGTTTTTCTTTTATTAGATTTTCCAAAACTTATAAATGCTATAACTTTTGCGTCTTAGCTCCGATTTGAGCGATTCAGTTCCTAAAATTTGTAAAATGTAAACTATTTATTAGTGAATTTTAATTTATTTTAGAGTTGATCTTGTTGTCTGTATTGAGTATTCATTGTATGATCGCTGAATGCGCATAGACTCAATTAGGAAGCGTCAGGGAGGATTTCGGAGAACCGTCGCAAGAGCCAGACCAGAATCAACTACTTTTTGAAGGCAAGTCATGCTTTGACCATATTGCCCCTAGATTTTTCAATTGTATGTCCATTTAAACTATGCATACTATGTTAATTAAGAAAATGACATTGATTAAACTTGGGTAGTTTAGATAACACACCTACCTTGATTATACCACCTTGTTATACTACTTGTATGCCCTGAAACCTTGTCACCCTAAGATATTAAATTGAGTTGGTTGCTACTATAAAGCCAACTCGAGAGGCTAGATCGTGATTAGTTGCTTAGCCTGCTTGTATACGCTGAATGACTTTCAAATCGCAAAGGAATATTGACTAACAAATATGGAATGCATTTTGGAATAATGCGATGATGTCATGAGATGGAATTGGGAGTAGCGACCTGTGTGGTTCTACTCGTGCAATGAAGTGGGCATTGGCATGTGTTGGATAAATGCAAACCGGGGTGGGAAATGATTTGGACCGGGGCAAGTGGCGAGAAGGCTTCGTGCCAAGTGGGCCTGTGTGGCAACGAGATGTACCAAAGATTATAAAGGCTGTGTCTTTGAGAAATATAAAAGCAGGTGTCTTGCAGGACAGTTAAGACTTCACCTTGCGAGCCTTTGGTGAGTTACTCAAATGCGACCACTTATGCGGAATGGGGCAGACCTAGTTTAGTAGGGTTACGATATCTTTCCTTTGACACCTCGGGGTGTGATTACACAAGAGTGTAGCAGTGTGGGGGCGTGCACGTGCTTTCTGACTTGGTACCCATCCAAGCTGTGTGCTTTGTTCTAAACTTTGGCTCGAGTGAGGAAGTATTAGAAAGGCAATCTTGGAGAGGTTCCTGAGTTAAGTGTTAGTCTCGAAGACTTTGTTGCAATCAATCGCTTTGTGTGGTGGCGACCACATCTGTGGATAAAGCTGTCTGACCTCTGCGAGTGTGTGTTAAATCTATTGAATAGCCGGTGTCATGGTATTGGACATTGCTCGGGATTCTGATCAAGGGTTAGATTTTTAAAATAAAATGTGGAATGGGTGGCTGTGTGCCAAAGACTGATGAATCAAGCTTAGGGCTGTGTGCCAAACTCTTGTAAAAAGGAATTGAGGAATTAATTATTATAATAATGGTTTTATCGCTTTTGACCTAATTAAGACTATCTGTCAAAAGAAATGCTGCTTTATGCAAAATAACCATTTAAGCCTTTCCCTTGGAATAAGCCATGCATGTAGTAATAGAACTGCATTGTGCATGACTTGTTGAGTATGTTGTATACTCACCCTTGCTTCAACAACAACCTCAGAAGAAGAAGCGACACCAGCTTGGGAGGAGGAGTTTAACGAAGGTCTGGAGATTTAGGGTTGAGCCTCGTCAGTTGCCTGTGGCTATGAGGGGTTTCATTATCGTTCTTTTGCTTCCGCTACTGAACTTGTGTTACTTTGTTATTTATCGCCCTGCGTGGCGAATTAATGTAAGGTGACCATAAGGTCGTGTAACTCGGTTATATTTATGCTTGAAGTACTTTATTATTAATTCATTTGTGTATGATTGTGGTACTTCAACTTTGTTTATCTGTGTGTACTAGCGTGATCTGGACTAGTCTGAGAATACACGAGGGTCGGTTTGCATATTCGGGTCCCGACAAGCGCCAGATGGTCAGGTGCAATAAGAAGAGCTTGAACATGGTCGAGCACCTTTGTAGATCGGTAGCCAGTGTCAATGGCGAAGATGCCAAGAACCAAAAATCTAAGAGCATTGATGAGACTCCTATATCCAATAGTGCCGCCAAGGACCCAGTCGACGACGGCAAGAAGAATAAGAAGACCGATGGGGGCATCAAGACACTGCCCTTGGACCCATTGGAACCTTCCAAGATAGTCAAGGTAGGCATCGACCTTGTCCCCAAATAGGAACTCGAGCTCATCACTTTTCTTCGGGCAAACCGTGACTTGTTTGCGTGGCAACCATCCGACTTGCCTGGGGTCTCCAAGGAGGTGATCAAGCATCGACTAATTTGTAGAAGCGGCGCCCGGACACGTGGTCTGAAGCAATGTAGATTTGCAAAAGACAGGAAGCAAGTCATACAAGAGGAGGTCGGTAAACTCCCAAAGGCTGGCTTCATTCAAGAAGTCCGTCACCCAACCTGGCTGGCGAATCCTGTCATCGTTAAGAAACCCAATGGCAAGTGGAGGATGTGCGTCGACTACACCGACCTCAACAAGGTTTGCCCCAACGAACCTTTTCCTCTCCCTCACATCGACCAGATAGTGGACTCTACTGCGGGCTGTGAGTTACTAAGTTTTCTAGATGCCTACTTGGGGTATCACCAAATTAGCATGTCCGCAAAGGATGAGGAGAAAACTGCTTTTACTACTCCCTTCAGTATATTCTGTTATATTAAGATGCCTTTCAATTTGAAGTGTGCTAGTGCTACGTATCAATGCTGTATTCAAAATTGCTTAAAAACCCAAATCAGGTGCAATGTAGAAGCGTACATCGATGATATCGTAGTCAAGTTGAAAACCAAAAACTCCTTAATTAGTGACCTTGAGGAGATATTCGATAACCTTAGGAAGTATCGAATGATGCTTAACCTCGAGAAGTGCATGTTCGGCGTCTCATCCGATAACCTTCTTGGTTTCTTGGTATCCAGTCAAGGCATTGAGGCCAACCCACAAAAAATTGAGGCCATCAGCTAGATGTGTTCTCCATGTACGCTGAGGGAAGTACAAAAGCTCACGAGTTGCATCACAGCCCTTAGTCAATTCATCTCTTGGATGGGCGAACGAGGGTTGCCCTTCTTCAAATTACTCAAAAAGTATGACACTTTCGAGTGGACCAAGGATACAGAAGAAGCTTTTCAGGATTTGAAAAGATACTTATCATCTCTATCAGTTTTGACTTCACCTGACGAAAAAGAAGAGCTCTTTTTGTATATCGTAGCTACCCCTCAAGTAGTAAGCACAGTCCTGGTGATCGAGCAGGATTACCTTAAGAAAAAGGCCAAAGTCTAGAAGCTGGTGTACTACGTGAGTAAGGTTTTGCATGATACTAAGCTACGATACCCTAAGTGTAGAAGATGTTGTACGCTGTCTGATGATTTCTCGAAAGCTGCAGCACTACTTATAAGTGCATAAGATTACGATTATGATGACATATCCGCTCAAGGAAGTAATACGCAACCGAGAGGCGACAGGGTGAATTGCACAATGGGCGGTTGAACTCAACGAGTTCAAGGTTGATTTCGTGCCGTGAACCAGCATCAAGTCAGGAGTCTTGGTGGACTTTATCATAGAATGGACGCATGTCAAGGAAAAAGATCCCAAGATGGTCAAGGACCACTGGACTATGTTCTTTGATGGGTCACTCATGCTTCAGGGCTTAGGGTTAGCATCGTGCTAAAATCCCCAACAGGTGAAGAGCTTAAATATGTTATTATCAACAATTCGGGAACCGGTCCCCCGCCGAACTTACTTGTTGAATGAGGGATCAACCAGGGCCCCTTTTCCACGGAGGTTATAGCATTCAAGGGCCGGCCGAGCTAGGAGGGATGGTCAGATGGTTCGAAATGAGACAACAGACAAGAGTTTTTTTATCCTGGTTCGGGCCTCTCGCAAGGGAGATAACAACCCTACGTCCAGTGGCTTCAAAACTATCAAAGGATGGATTACAGGGTGCTTGCTCGGGAGCAACAAGCTCCTCTTCTTCCTCTACTTCTTATAGATGTGTCTAAGTGTTTGCTTTCTTCTTTATAGTGTCTTCCCTCGAGGGTTATCAGGTGGCCAGATGCTAGTTCGGTCGATCTCCCCTGAACGTTGCATACAACAGGGTATTTATAGATGATTACAGTCTTACATCATTTATTACGGAATGACATGCCACTACTGTGCCCAGACGTGGGTGTAATCGCTCCTTTGTTTTTCGCCATACCACGACGTGAGCGTAGTGGGCTTAGGACGTGTCCGTATGGTCCTTCGAGCCGCCGAGTGATTAATGCCATGTCGTCTTCGTGGACCATGCTCAACCTGCCGGTCATGCCCGAGGTCCTCCCTCAGACTTAGTCGTCAGTTGCACTCTTCCGACCAAGCATGCTAGGGAAACAGGGGCACATGCTCGGGGACGAGCTTGGTCGAGGTCGGGGTAGGCCCGTAGGTCGATCTATCCGAAGGTCTTCCTTGGGGACACCATCCAAGGGTAAGTATGGTCGGCCGAAGATTGACTACCGAGGTACGATGGTCCTTATGGGAATTACCCAATCCCCGACAGCTAGCCCCCGAGGCTCAAGCGGAAGGTTGCTCAACGGGGCCTTCCCCTTGAGCCTTCAGACTCACAGGAGGGATTGGGGGCCTCGCAGCGAAAAACTACTGCGACATCTGAGCAATCCTTGCTTGGGGATTGAATAAGAATCTTGCAGCGAAACACTACTGCAGCGTCTGAGCAACCCTTGCTCGGGGATAGAATAAGAATCTTGCAGCGAAACACTACTGCAGCATCCGAGCAACCCTTGCTCGGGGATGGAATAAGAATCTTGTATCGAAACACTACTGCAGCATCCGATCAACCCTTGCTCGCAAGCGAGCATGTTCCGGCGGAAACCGAGCATCTAGCTCTAGGCCCGACCAAAACGGGGCTTGGGAATGGAAGCAAGAGGTCACGACGATTCCTTCTCTGCGAAGCCTCGCGGGTACGGTTCTGATAGTTTTTTGAAAACCACACCTTTATTGGATAGTTTTGAAACGCGCGCCCATGCGCTTTGTTCCTGAAGCAGGCGGGCGATTCTGTCGTTCGGCTTCTCCACCTATATATATACCTGGCGGGGACAGTTCAGAAACTTTCTTCTTTCGCATCTCGTAATCAAGCTCCAAAGTTTTCCAACTTTCAAGCCTTCTCTCGCTCTTGCGCCCTTTCCTTCAAACTTTTCTCATGGCGATGTTCGGCCTGACCAAGATCACTTAGGAGAGGCTACAGGCGCTCGAGGGCTTTGGATATCTTGACGCGAGCACCTGGCAAATCCCCCACGGCGAAGGAGCTCCCGTGCCGAAGGACGACAAAATTTTCACGTGTGAGCTCTACACCATCAACAGGCTTCGAATGCCCGAGAGTGAGTTCCTCGAGTCCGTACTCGCCCACTGCGAGTGCGAGATCACAAACCTGAACCCCAACTCCATCCTCGTCTTAGCCATCTTCTCGCACCTTTGCGAGGGATTCGTGGGCATCCTGCCCACGGCGAGCCTCTTTTTCCATTTCTATTCTTTGTTTCGCACCGGTGCGGCTTCTCCCACCGGCTCTGCATATTTTTGTTTACGGCCCAACCGACCATACGAGTATCCTTTCTTCACGCTCAAAGACTCGGTGTCGGGGTGGGCCAATTTCTGGTTTTATCTGAGGAGGGCGGAGGGAATCACTCTCTGTTATTCCGGAACGGCGGCGCCCAGCGTCGTGACTCCGCACCCGCCCGTGCAAGCCGAGGAGGAGCGGGCCTTGATGACGATCAGCGAGCTCACGAACATGGGGCTCACTAGTCGGGACATCGTCCGGGACTTCCTCAGAAACAGGGTATCCCTTCTGAGGAGGAGGGAGCACCCTTTCTTCAAGGTCTCTGGGTGGCAAGACCTCACCCGAGAGGCCAACTCCGGTAAGTCTCGTGGTCTTGATCAATCTCTGATTTTCATGTACAATCTATGCTCGTGCTGACTCTTTCTGTTGATCGGTTGCAGCCCCAAGCTTCGACTGGGTGGACAAGCGGGTCACCGAGATGTTCGGCACCCCAAAGACAAAAACTTCGAACGCAGGCGGGTCGAAGAATGTGCTCAAGTGGAGCGAAGTGGTAAGTTTTCTTACAATCCATGCTTGAGGAAATGCATCCCGAGCATCTTCTGATATATATTTTTTGCTTTTGGCAGGAGAAGATCACCCTCGAAGTGGCAGTGGCTGAGTTTAAGCCACTGTTGGGTGGCCAGGGGGTGCTCGTCCCTGCCGCCAAGATCAAGAAGACGAGGGCAAGAGACAAGCTCAAGTCACGCCGCCCTACTCGTCGGCTGAAGAAGCGAACAACCTCGACCAAGAGTCCTCCGGCAACACTTGGGTTGCCAGCAGGAAGGAATGTAGCGACACGGAGGCTTGGATGAAAGATTACTCATGAAGAAACCGTGATAGCTACTGCCTGCAGATTGTAGAGAGGGCGAAGTTGGTCGAGGAGGCGAGGCAAGCCGAGCGTAAGGCGATGGAAGGGGAGCTCGCCGAGCTCAAGGCCAAGCTTCATTGAGGCTACTCGATCTCCACATTTGGGGAGCCCAAGGAGGAAGAGCGAGGATCTGGCGCCCTCGTGACAAAGCCTTGCTTGAAGAAGACACTGGAGGCGATCGACATGGAGAAGGTCGACTCCCTCTTGGCGAGGATAAGCCATGCCACGAAAAAGAGAGCCGAGCTCGTTGTCGCGGCGGCAGCCAACCTTGCCGAAGATGATAGCGAGGGGCTCGCCAAGGTAGTCTTCGAACTCCGTCTTCTTCTTCTTATTGTTCGTTGCTGTTGTGTTTTTTTTGCTTGCCCTTGTCCGAGCTAACCCCACTCTGTTGACGTGGGCGTGATAGCTCCTAGGGTCTTTCCAGATTGCCAAAAAATAGTTGACGAGATCCTTGATCATGTCTTAGAGAGGGAGCTCGCCCTCCTAGCCGACCGCGTGATGGGCGAGGCCGTCGACCTCGCGACGGCGGACGAGCTCATCGACGACATCGACGAAGGAGCCGAGGAACTCCTTGCCCTAGAGGGGCCAGCAACCCAGGGCACGTACCTGGCCCTCCCGAGCATAGCGGACGCTCGGGATGGTGAAGAAGAAGACCTCGCGATCTTGGGCGCGCCAAGAGATCACGAGGTCCCAGGCGGCTCCACCTACGGGACAAGAAGCGAGGCAGTGTATAGCATGCTTGAGAGGACATCGCGCCATCCTCGAGCGAACCACATGCTCGGGAGGACAGCGAGAAGACCCTAAGCGAACCATCCGCTCGAGGAGGGCACGACATCCAGGCGAACTATGTGCGGGAGGGCAACGAGGATCGAGGCGAACCTCAGCCGGGGAGGAAGGCCAAATCTCCCTGCCGAAATCCCCTGAGGGAAGTCTCGCGGATCTTCGGGGGGCAGACATTGCCAAAGCCTTCTGAGATAACCTCTGAGCGCGTCTTGGTCGGGTAAGTATACTTTCTTTTTTCCTTGTGGTAGTTTCTTCTTTGGGGTCCAGGGGGGTGTCTAAGATCTTTCTGCCTGCAGATTCTTAAAGAGACCATGAAGGTCTTTGACTCGGCGACGGTTCCACCCGAGGTCCTGGTCAAGTTGCACACCGATCATGACGCCCAAGTGGCCGAGCTCAAGCAGCGGATAGACGACCTTAAGGCTAGGGATCTGCTGATCTTGGAGAAGTGCCGCCAGGCCGAGGAAAACACTACCAAGAATAGGGAGAGGATTTTCAAGCTCGAGCTAGAGCTCGAGCAAGAAAAACAACACTCCCAAGTTCTTGAGTCGAAGGTGGCGGAGCTGGGCTGGGCTGTGCGGGAGGCTGCCAAGCTTGCTGACCATGGCAAGGAGGAGACAGAGTAGCTCCACGAAGAAGCCCGCGAAGGACGGGAAGCTCGGCGGAGGATGCTCGACCTTGAGGCCAAGCTCGACGAAATGAGATCGAAGCTTTCTACGGCGCTCAGAGGAGCAAGGCCCGGGGTGTAGAAAATTTTCTTTCTTCTTTTCTTTTGTACTTCCTGACGATGTGAATAAAGAATAATTCTTTCCCCCCAAGACTTTCCTTTTGTTTTGTTCCTTTGGTGTTTCAGTATCTTTCTAGTGACCGCCTGCAAACAACAAATGCAAGACGAATATACGGAAGGTAGACAAATAAAAGTGTGAGTTAGAACGAAACATGGGCGACACATGCCTGAAAGATAGACAGAATAGAAGTACGACATGGGCGACACAAGCCCGAAAGATAGACAAATAAGAGCGTGAGTTACAACGGAACAAGCACGTTTTTTGGAAAAAAAATGTTAGTGCGGTAGCTCGTTCCTACTAAGTCCCCACTGCGAATGAAGGTCGTGCACCTAAGTTGCGAGCACGAGCTCGTTCGCAGGAGAGTTAGAAAAATGCGCGTTGCTCCCCCAACTAAATCACCAACTTCTCCGAGTTGCGAGCATGGGCTAGATCGGGAGGGGGGAATGTGCGAGGCCTTAACTTCCTTAGCGTTTTGGACACATGCCCCTAGATTAAGAGCATGGCCATTGGCGAGGAAGAACGCGTAGTTGCCCGGCAGAATGTATGACGACCAAACACGCGTGAATCGAACTAAGACTCTAGATCGGCCGAGAGGGTGTCTGTATGCGACCGTGAACATGCAACGAAAAACTACTGTGAACAAAAGTCGGCTTATGGAGACTGAAGCATCTGGTGGCGAGTTTAGTGATTGGGCGTTTGGTCGTGGCGCTCTGTGCGTTCATGCGCACGCTAGCCAAACCTTAGGATAAGGATGTTTGAAGCGAATGTTCCTGCTCGACGCGCTCATCCCATCACAAAGATCGTGAGGAAAAAGTATACCCTCGTGCGAGACTGGGTCGGCTTACCAACGGGCAATGGCCTTGAAAGCATTCACAAAATCTTGGGGGTAACGGACTTCGCGTGGGTGAACGAACCGAATTTTTACAGGAAAAACCGTTGAGCAAGCGTGAAACATAAAAGCAAACGCGAGCCTAGACAAAGAACTTGCGCAGCTGGTCGATATTCTAGGAGCTCGTGAGCACCCGACCATCTTCCATCGCCAAGCAGACAGCCCCTAGGCGTGTCATCGAGATGACCGTGAACATACCTTCCCATCTAGGGAAGAGCTTATTGGCCTTCGACGTAGGACAAGGTCGCCAACTTGCAAGGTTCTTGGCCGAATCGACTTAGCCGCGTGACTACGAAGAGCTTGTAGGTAGATGGCCGATCGCAGCAGTGCCCTTTCACGTGTTTCTTGACAAGGTCGAGGTCGAGGAGACGCTTGAGCTCTTGGTCGACGCCATCGACCGGTGCACTCTTTAGGAACCCAGCACAATTTGATTGGGTAGAATGGCCTCTGCCTGTGTAGGCAGTGGAAAGGCGTCTGCCCGTGTCAGCGCTCACCGTAGTCTTGAATCCGACGGAGGAGACGAAGGAGCTCGTCTGCCCATGATTTGCCATGCTGGGTGAGGTCTTTGAAGACCCTCTTCTTGATCCCCTAAAGGATTTGACCATTTGCTCGTTCGGCCACTCTGTTGCTCTGCGGATGAGCTACAAAGGCAAAGCAAACCTTTGTCGATGTCCTGTGATGAGGCTTGGAGCAGTTCACTAGTGAGCGGAGTGCGTTATCGTGATGAGGCGATTAGAGACCCCAAAGCCGTCCTGCGTTCTTTGCGAAAAATCTTCTAGGCTGCTTGAGCGAAATGGTTGATCTGGGTTGACCTCGATCCACTTAGTGAAAGTGTAAATGACCACGAGCAAAATTTGCGACCTCTTCGACCATGGGGAAAGATGCGAGTATATCGACCCCAGTCAGCGGCCATGAGTGGGATAGTTTGAAGTCGCCGCCCGGTGGTGTGCCTTGCGGGCATGGGCGGCATGCTCGACAAAGTCGCCACGATCGCCCGGCGTCGGCTAAGGCGTTGGCTAATAATATCCCAATTGGAAGGCTTTGCTCACGGCGTCTGAAGGGCGAGTGAGCTCCACACACTCCTCATGGATATCTCTAAGAAGAAATTGCCCTCTTCGAGATATGCGCGGAAGAGACTCCAAGTGCCTTTTTGATATAAGGCACCCTCGATCAACTTGTATGGAAGGACACGCCTTATAAGCAGAATCTCGGCTTCTTCCTCGGCGGTGTCCATGGGCAAAGTCTTGAGCGAATGGCATCATCGATCGCACCATACTCGAGGAGGAGGCGTTACAAATGCGTCTCGGTGCCTCCTCTGAGAGGAATGGAGGAGCTTGAACAAATGCTTTCGTGGCGCCCACAATAAATGGGCATCTGAGAGAACCGACCTTGGAGATGGTCGACCCGGGAATTGTCCTTTCTAGGGATGTAGAGTACTTCGAAATTTCTAAAGTACTACTCCATCTTCCTCACTTCAACCAAGAAAAGCGCCATTGAGCCATCAGAACACTGATACTCCTTATTAACTTGGTTGACGACCAACTGCGAATCGCCTCTTACAGTCAGCCGCTGGACTCCGAGCACCTTGCACTCTTGTAGTCCGGCCAGAAGGCCTTCATACTCCGCCGCGTCGTTGGTCGCGGCGAAGTGTAATGGATAGCGTCTTGAATTGATCCCTTGAGGATACCAAGCACGACGCCACCCGGCGTTAAATGGCTTCGGGACCGTCGAAATACATGGTCGACAACCATCTTGATTAAATCGGGCTCGGTGGCGGAGTGGCACGGATTCGTCCATTCCGCTACAAAGTCCGCCAGAATCTGGGACTTGATCGCCATGCGAGCCGAGAAGTGGATATCGAACTCGGCGAGCTCCATAGCCCACTTCACTATCCGGTCGCCGGCATCCCGATTTCTTAGGATCTCCTAAGTGGAAAGTTGGTCGAACGGCGACCTTGTGAGCTTGAAAGTAGTGGTGCGGCTTCCTCGAAGCCACGGCGGCCAGTACAAAAGCTTACGGACCTCGGTGCCGCTCCTTCGGTCCGTGCAAGACCTACGTGGCGTAGTATATCGGTCATTCGCCTCATCTCGTTCGACCGTCAATACCGCGCTTACGGCCTGGGGAGTCGCTGCAAGGTATAGCAGAAGCGCCTCCTCCGACCTTGGTGTGGTTAAGACAAGTTAGCTGGACAGGTACTGCTTTAGCTCCTCGAAGGAGCGGTTAGCTTCTTCCATCCATGCAAAGCCCTCGTGCCTGCAAAGCGCCTTGAAGAAAGGCAGCCCACGCTCGCCCGACTGGGAAATAAAGCGACTCAGAGCCGCCATGCGTCCGGTCAAGGCTTGGACCTCCTTCACATAGCTGTGAGGCCACATTCTTTCAATGGCTTCGATTTTCTCCTGGTTTGCCCCGATGCCTTGTGGCCCGATCATGTAGCCGAGCACTTTGCCCACTTTCACCCCAAAGACACACTTTTTAGGATTAAGTTTTATTCGATGTCTATTGAGGTTACAAAATGTTTCCTCAAGGTCGGCTACATGACACGAGGCGAGCCTACTTTTCACCACAATGTCATCTACATACACCTCCAGATTTTGAACTATCTGATCTGGGAAAGTCTTACTGCATCGGTATTTGGAAGGTTGCTCCGGCGTTCCTCGGTTTCAAAAGACATGGTGCATTATAGTAGAGCGTGCGAGCAGCGTAATGAAGGAAGTCTTCCCTTCATCTTGAGGATAAGCTGATCTAGTGATAGCTTTGAGTAGGCATCGAGCTCATCACAGGACTCCGCCATCGCGTCGACCGGTGGTCTATGCCGGCAATGAAATTATCTTTAGGGCAGCGGCATTGGTCGATTAATTGGACACACATCGCCACTTCTGCCTTTCTCCTTGGCGATAAGCGGGTTCGCCACCATTACGAATGCCCGACTTCCGGATGAAACGGCTTTGAGAAGTTTGTCAAACTCATCCCGGATAATTACTTGTTTCTTCGGGGAAAATTGCCCGAGCTTCTGGCGAACATGCTTTTTATCAGGCCGAACAGCTAGCCTGTGCTCAATTACTTCCCTTGGGACTCCGGACATGTCGGACGGCTCCCAGGCAAACACATCCGTGCTTTTCCGGAGGAAAGTAATGAGCTCGAGTTCCTATTTGGGATCTAAGGAAGACCCCAAATGTAAGACCTTGGTCGGATCCGCGCTGCTCAACGGGACTGCCTTGGTTTCTCTTCCAGGCTGGAGGGCAACTTTTGGCCAGGAGTGCATCGGCCCTTGGACGGGGCCGCATTAAGGCAGCTGCCCAACCATGTCGAGTGACTTCTCATCACAGTTCAAGGCCGCCTTTTGGTCCCCCTAATGGCGATGATGCCTTTCGGACCGAGAACCATCAGACACTGATAAGCGTGATGCATGGCGGCCATGAACTTAGAAAGAGCCGGCCTGCCGAGGGTGGCATTGTAGGCCGACTCAAAGTCGACAACTCGAATGTGATCATCTCAGTACGAAAGTTGCTCAGGCTCCCAAATGTGACGAGCAAAACGATCTGGCCAAGGGGCTTGATCGAAGTGCCCGGAACGATCCCAAAGAACGGGACCACTATGCTTTTGATCTTAGATCGAGGAACTTGCATCTCGTTCAGGACCTTAGCGGATATGAGATCCAGGGAGCTCCCACCGTCGATGAGAACCCGCCCCACTTTAGCATTGCTGATGGTCGGGCTCACGACCAATAGGAGCTTCTGAGGCTTGGTCATTCCAAGGGGACAATCATCCTTGGAGAAAGTGATGGGCATTTCGGACCACTGTTGCTTTGCGACGGAGGGCTTGCCACGGGCGATGTGGTATACCTCCGTCTTGCCTCCTTGGTCCTGCGGGACTTATACGCCGAGGAGCCCCCGAATATAACTGCTATGTGGTTATGGGGCTCCTGGTATTCCATATCATCGTCCTCGTCTGTGGGACCCTTGCCCTTGCTGCTCTCCCCTTTCCCTGGGAGTGTAGGCATGGGGCCCTTACCGTTATAGAACTTCTCCAAGCGGAATGCCCAGGTTCGACAATTGCAAAGGCGTGCCGTCACGCTGATAAGCGGGCCGCGGCCGTCGAAGCACACTCACTCGCCGCAGCCTTGGTCGTTCACGACCTTGGTCGCGCGCCCTTCAAGCGGTCGGCTCCTCCCCTGAAATTTCTTGGCCGCCGAGAGCCCGCGGTGGGCGATGCTCGATGGCCACCACCACGCCCGGCGCAGACGACCTCTTCTTCTTCTTGATCTTCTTCTCCACGGAGCCCGGGCACTTCTTGCTCGTGGAGCTCTCCAAGCCTGGCTGAGGTGGCAACTTGCCTTCATCCAGCATCTTCTTCCATTGGACCGCCACATCGGCGTTCACATATCGGTCGGCCATACGGAATAGCTCGTTGGCCGAAAGATCTGGGTGAATCTCCAAATCCTGCATGAAGCGGACATCCCGAACACCGAACTTGAAAGCCCGGACGACTGCCTCATCCGAAATGCTCGGAATAGAATTCCTCATTTTGATGAACCTTTGGACGAAGTGTCTTAAGGACTCTTTTTCAGTCTAGATCAAATGCTTGAGGTCGCGCTCCTTGCCCGGGCGAGTGTAGCAGCTCTTGAAATTCGCCCGGAGCGCCTCACTAAGTTGCCTCCATGGCGAATCGACCCTCCTTACGGTTGAAGAGCCATGTCTGGCGAACAAGTGAGAGGACCGTGGGGAGGAAGTTAGCCATAACTCCCTCATCCTCCACTTGCGAGAATGGCGGTGGAGTAGATCGAAGGAACTCATCTGGATTTTGAGTTCCGTTGAACCTCTCGATGTGGTCGGGCTTGAACTTGCTCGGCCACGAGGCGTCGGAGGGGCGCCGAGAAGGCTCGGCACCCAAGCGCCGGACTATCATGGTGACCCCTCGAGGCGTGGTGACCATGGCGATCGCCGTCGCGATGGTCCTCTATCGCGGACCAAAGGCGAGAGAATACTACTCCATATCGGCCGGCGAAACCATCCGAGTAGAACACTCGGTATGCCCATCGCCGGACGGCGTGCCCTCGATCCTTGAGGCCGTCACAGGAAGCGCTCACGAACATCCTCACGGCACCGATCTTGCTTCGCGGCCCTCCGGCGGGACTTGAGGCGCGCGGCGGGGAGTGAACAGGGAATGATGCTTATGGTCCTGGGAAACACTCCAGACCTCTTCACCGCCAAGGGACTCTGAAAGCCTCATGTCGATGGTGAGCTTTTCCAGATTCTCAGCCTCGACCGCGCCCATGGCTTCCAAGTCCGCCTGATCGGGGAAGTTTTGGAAATTGCGCACGACCGTCGCCATAGTCCGCATCCGCTCGACACTTTGGGGAGCGGGAGGGGGTGATCTTGGCCGGTGATCACGCACATGCTCCGGAGAGTGGTGCACGGGAGGATTTTCGTGAGCTGAGTCTTCAGCCCTGGCGTCCGCCTTTCCGCGAGTTTGGCGGCAGATGCTCGTCAGGGTCCTGTCTAGGGACAGCTCCGGACGATTCTTGGCCACTTCACATTGATGACGATGAGCAGCTCCCAAAGATTCGACCTCGGTATCTTCTTCTCTTCTCACCATATTGACACTGCGGGAGCACAGGGACTGCGAGGGCGACATCATGGTGTCCCCACGAGACGCGGTCTCATGGCCCAGGCTTCAGGGGCGGTCGGGGATGCCCGAACCGTCATGGAAATCGCCATGTTCCTCCTCGGCGATGAGGAGATTCTGCTGCGGCGGAGAAAACTCTCGCCTTCTGACTATCGGGAAAGACTCCCGAACTTCGGTGTGGCATACGGTCGACCACACCGGCTATGCCTTCGCCCGGCGTAGTACACGTCGTCGAAGACGCGAGAGTCTTGACCATCACGAGAATTCGGCATTCTCGGAGATTCTCCGTGAAAAGGACTCGATCGATCCCACGAGACGGCGCCCGGTATTAAAGATCGGGAACCGGTCCCCCGCGAGCTTACTTGTTGAATGAGGGATCAACCAGGGCCTCTTTTCCGCGGAGGGTATAGCGTCCGAGGGCCTGCCGAGTTAGGAGGGATGGTCAGATGGTTTGAAATGAGACAACAGACAAGAGCTTTTTTATCCTGGTTCGGGCCTCTCGCAAGGGATATAACAACCCTACGTCCAGTGGCTTCACTATTGTCAAAGGATGGATTACAGGGTGCTTGCTCGGGAGCGCCAAGCTCCTCTTCTTCCTCTACTTCTTACAGATGTGTCTAAGTGTTTGCTTTCTTCTTTATAGTGTCTTCCTCGAGGGTTATCAGGTGGCCAGATGCTAGATTGGTCAATCTCCCTTGAACGTTACATACAACGGGGTATTTATAGACGATTACACTTACATCATTTATTACGGAATGACATGCCACTACTATGCCCGGACGTGGGTGTAACTGCTCCTTTGCTTTTCGCCATACCGCGATGTGAGCGTAGTGGGCTTAGGATGTGGCCGTACAGTCCTTTGAGCTGCCGAGTGATTAAAGCCACATCGTCTTCGTGGACCGTGCCCGACCTGCCAATCATGCCCGAGGTCCTCCCTCAGACTTGGTTGTCAGTCGTACTCTTCCGAGTAAGCATGCTCGGGAAACAGGGGCACATGCTCGGGGACGAGCTTGGTCGAGGTCGGGGTAGACCCATAGGTCGATCTACCCGAAGGTCTTTCTTGGGGACACCGTCCAAGGGTAAGCATGGTCGGCTCAAGATTGACTGCCGAGATACGATGGTCCTTATGGGAATTACCCAATCCCCGACAGTTATCCAACTTGATTTTCAAGCTTCAAACTATGTTGCATAATATGAAGGGCTGGTTAACAGGCTTCGCATAGCTGCATCACTTGGGTTCAAATGACTACTTGTGAAAGAGAATTCATATCTAGTCGTAAACCAAGTACGAAAGGAGTACTAGTGCTTGGATGACAACATGGGCAGCATATCTGAACGAGGTTTGCAAGGTAGAGCACAAGTTCAACGGTTTTGAGGTAAGGCATATTAGGCGAAGTGATAACTCCGCCCGGCCAAGCGAGCTGCCGAGCTCGCTTCATCTCGTTCATCCACACCCACAGGAGTCTTCGTCGAGAAACTCCTTAAACCATCTGTCCCCCCCCCCCCACACGGGAGGCAGATGTTGCACAATTCGGCCCGGCTGACTGAAGTCAACAGTCGTGACGAAACCTCTGAGACCACGAAGCACCACTACTCAAACGTGAGCCGACTTGGATGACTCTATTCTGATCCTATCTCAAAGGTCGAGAGCTCCCTAATGATAATGCAACAGCCGAGAAAATTGCACGTTAAGTCCAAGTTATACGCATTGGTAGACGGCAAGCTCTCTTGAGAAGAGACAACGGAATCTTGATGAAGTGCATCATTCAGGAAGAGGGCAATAAGATATTGCTCGATGTCCATGGAGGCACCTACGGCAACCATGTGCCCTATCGCACCCTAGTCAAAAAGATTTTTTGGTAGGGGTTTTATTGGCCGATTGCCCTCCAAGATGCTTGCGAGTTAGTGAAAAGTGCGAGAGCTACCAATTTTACTGGAAGCAAACCACTCAACCAACCTAAGCCTTGCAAACTATTCATCTATTTTGGCCTTTCTCTGTCTGAGATTTGGATATCTTGCGACCATTCCCAAGAGCCCGAGGAGGTTATAAGTTTCTATTCGTGGCCATCGACATGTTCACCAAGTAGATCGAAGCCGAACCCATCAGGAACATCACCTTAGAAGTAGCTAAGAAGTTCATGACGAGCATCGTTACTCGATTTGGTATCTCTAATTGGGTAATCATAGACAACGATAGCCAGTTTAAAAGCAATGCTTTCATAGCCTTTTGCGAAGAATTGGGTATCAAACTTTACTTCGCTTCCGTAGCTCATCCTTAGAGTAACGATTAGGTCAAACATGCCAATGGTATAATCTTGCAGGGGATCAAGACCCGTGTGTTCGATAGGCTCAAGGCTTACTCGACTTGGTGGGTGAACGAACTATGCTCAATGTTGTGGGCTGCTCGTACATCAACTAGTCAAGCCACTGGTGAAATGCCATTTTTCTTGGTCTGTGGAGCAGAAGAGGTGCTTCCGACCAAGTTAATATTCAGGTCACCTCGTGTGGGCAACTACTCGGAAGACAAACAGGAGCAAATGCGAATAAATGATATAAATCTACTCAAGGAATATAGGGATCGAGCATCTATTCGAGCAACCAAGTATCAACAAGCCTTGCATCGATACCATAGCTAGAAAATCTAGGAAAGAGAACTCATACTGGGGACTTAGTACTACGAAAGGTGCAGAAGCAAGATAATAGTAATAAGCTATTACCTAAATAGGAAGGTCCTTTTGTGGTGGTCGAAGTGACTCGACTAGGATCAGTACGGTTATCGACGATAGAAGAAGTGGTGTTTGGCAACTCGTGGAACATCAATCAAATGAAGAAATTTTATGCGTGAACAGTTGAAATAGTGCATCACAACTAAGATCTAGGTAAGTACAAGTTCATTAAAATTTATTAACAAAAGCTATCCTATTGCATTTGAGACAAGTACCGTAGTGCTACATGTCCTCAGAGGAATCATGCTGCCTCCCCTGGATCCACGGGGATTGGAAGAGGATGGTCACCGGGATGGGTCTTCGCCCTTTGTAAGGGCCGGAAGATGAAGCGAAGATCCAGCTGCTTGTTGATGGAGAAGGCGATTTCCCTGCTAGTGAGGGTGGCGGTACACTGGAAGGGCGTGGAGCACAAGCGGAGGCCTGGTCGATGAAGTTGTTTTGAGCTTCACCTTCTTCTTCGAAGGCGTCAGCTTCACCTTCTTCTCCTCTAGCAGTGGCGACAGCATCTGCTACCCCAGCGACGGTGGAGGTGACCTCATCTTCTTTGATGATGACATTTAGTTTACTAGTGACCTCATCTTCCTCCTCCGGCCAGACCTCCTTCTCAATGGCCTCCTAGTGGATCTCCTCCTCATCATTGGAGGAGATGATGATTTGTCCTGGAAAGACTACAACCAATGGTGTAGGGGGAGGGGACTCTCCAAGGATCTCCACAGATGGGGATGATGGTAGAGTGGAGGCCATGGGTACGGTTGAAGGACTAAAGCACTACGAGCGGAAGGCAAGGAAGAAAATGGATTGTGGCAGACGACTACAAGTCTTGTCCATTTATAGCTCTGAGAACGCATCGTTCCCAATCCACGAGGTGTCTGTTGTACTTCCAAATAAGTATGGAAGCCAAAGAGACGCTATGTTATGACGTTGACTAGATGACGCGCCGCGTAGAAGCCGAAGGGTCGCGAAGGCTGCAACAGTACTCAACCATCGGAATGGAGTTATATTGCTCGCCTACTTCGACCGTATGAATTTCTTAAAAAATGCTAGGCCTCATAAATATGCTCGGGGGCTCATGCGCTTGGGTGTATGGTTGAAGGCTACCACTTTTGATTCTCACGCTATACTCCTTTCTCGATATAGTCATCGAGTAGGGGGTCGGGGGCTACATCATGCATTGTCGACGCATACGCTCTACCCTCTACTCGATGTACTCATCGAGTAGGAGGCTGGGGGCTATATCACTCAACTTTCTCTTTACCTAGCTTCACTCTCGAGTTGATACATCTGTCGAATAAGAGGTTGGGAGTCGTAAAAGGTATCTTTGATGCTAATGCTTCGCTTTTTGCTCAATCCAGCTATTAGACAGGAAGTTAGGGGCTACATCACGACCATGTGCTTATATCACTCTACTCCCTACACGATGATATCATCGTGTAAGGAGTCGGGGGCTACAGGTAACTCTATACTTTGCTCTAATTCGGTCAAATCTTGTTATCGGCGAGGCACTATAAACCTTGTCTCTTAGTTTCAATCTCTTTATTTATTTTACATGTGATTTTTTTGCATGCATTTACTCGATCACATATTTAGCATATTAGTGAACAAAACCAAAGGGTGGCCATGCTTGAACCTGAAGACGAGTAATTCTATCCTGCGTGCATACGAGCACTAGATTGTTAGACATCAAAGCTTAGCGAATGGCGGGAGACGAGGCCTCTAGCTGATTTCACATGTGCAACTCAGCAAGTTCATGTTCACTACAAAGTCTAAGCTGGGTGGTCGATGAAGGCTTGCAAAAACCGTATAGCTTCACTCCAACTTATATAGCGTTTATGTTATATATGGCCTCTCCGAGTTTACACTCGGGGGCTAAGTCGTTTAATGGAAGTGTTTTCTAGCCCTCTGTGCAGATACAACTAGGCACATGCGTGGCAACGAAGCAGCTTACTAAGGGTCTATAAGTGCTGAATCAGATTTGGCAAGAAAGATTCAGCTATTATAGAGATATGTTCGAGCCAAAGGACCCTAGCTGGTGTCATCACCATCGCCGGTGAGAGACAGCTCCAACTGGGCCATGAACCTCTCGGCAAGGTCTTTGAAGGACTTGATGTAATCGGTATCTTCTCTTGCCTCACACGCGAATTCCTCGTCCAATACCGAGAAGTCCAGGTCCAGATGATGGCTCTTCACCATGCCGAGCATGTAGTAAGTTGCAAGATGAGCCGATGAGGTCATGCGCTCGAGTGTCTCCAATTGCAAAGTGGCAAGTGCTACATCTACTGCAGCCTTTTCGATCTTGACCACCTTCCTTCTAGCCTCCACCTTGTCTCGACTGGCCTTGGCCTTGAGCAGCACAGCATTGGCAATAGCTTTCTCCGTCCTAAGCTTCTTCACCTCTTCTTTCTGCTTCTCAGCCTTGGCTTGGGCAGCCTTTAAGTTGGCCCTGAGTGCCTCCAGTTCAGTGTTTTTCATCTTAAGCACTTGTTGGTTGGCGGCCAAGAGCCGCTCCATTTGTTGATGAGATTGCTCGCAGAAGGCTTCAACCTCGAGCAAAGTGTTTGCAACACGCTATGAAAAGAAACCCAGAAGTGTCAAAAACAGAACAAGAAATAGGGAAGACGCAAGGCAAGATTGATCGGGAAAAGTAGAATGATGGCACTACACCAATCTTGGCATTGCGGACAGGAGCAATAAATGCTCAACTACCCAGCGTTTAGATTTTCTAACTCTGCTCAGAGTTGAGTCGATGAGTCGACATTGAGTAACTTGCAGCTAACCTAAGGACTCGAGTTGGGCTGATAGTAGGGCGCTCGACCCGGCAACATTCCTACTCGATACTTAGCGATTCCCAATCTACTCAAATCGTTCGACCACAAGTCGACGAAGCATTACTCGACCAAGCTAGAACTTAGCAGTAATCGACCATGCTCTTGGACGGACCCTCCACTGAACAAAGTTCAGGGACTAGTGTCGAATATCTAAACATGAGGTATGAGTACGTGCTGAAAACATGAAAATTATATTGTATGTGCTCAAGCAAACATCTAGAAACTCCGGATATCACGAGCCTAGTTCATTGGGATAAGATATGCACGGATGGGATATTTCCATACTAGGAAGGACTCGATCTCTTTTCCGTTACGAGGAAACCGACTCGAGTACGCCTGGTATTCAGGGAAGTTTGGATATTCTCTGAAGATCGACACGACGATGGACAGAAGAGAGAAGACTCTTTAGAGATTTTACAAGGCACAGAGCAACCAGGAGCCGACGAGCCACGCTTCGTCAACCTCTAGCCATAATTTAGTCATTGCATGCCTAGATCCAATTTTCATTGTAAATAGGGCTAGACATCCTGCTCTGTATTTGATACATCAATTCTATACATCATCCGCATAGAACGTAGAGTGTTACTCTATCCGAAGGCCTTAACCTGTATACATCCTGCGCCATTGTTTTCGTGTTTGACTTTACTAAACTGAAGGTACCCATACTCATAAGTTTATTGTCGAGATCTAATCTTCGACAGGTTTCATGCCCTACATATTTTATAAGAGAATAAGCATTAGCTCGAACCTAATGGAAAATTTCTTGCTGTAATTCTATGGGTACTTCAACCAATTTTTATGTTTTAGTTTCTTGTTCAAAGAAGCCTTGAGTCATTCGAGGCCAAAGCTACCAGTGTGATCATAGAGTTAAAAATGTGGAATTTAAGGGCCTAAAACTCCAAAAGCCCATTATTATTTTCACTAGTACCGTTTACAATTTTCTTTCTCTTTCCATCATTTAGCCCAATTTCGAGGCGAACATAATTAATTGTAATCTTGCCCGGCTGCCAACAATATTGTATCATATTTCTGACGTACAAGGGTCAAGGAAGCTCGACAGTGATATTTTGTTTTCTTGTTCCCTTATACATAGGTAGCTATCACAGTGATATGCATGATACCATGCCAGTATGCCACGTTCTGATCCACTATTCTATTAATCAAAGGGTTTGTTTAGGGTGTTGTAACTTTTCTACAAAGTGTTTTTTTTTTGGTTGGCTGTAGCTTTTTATAAATGGTCATTTGATAAATAGCTAATTTTCATCGACAAAAAGCTATAAAAGAAGATCTAGCTCGGCTTTTAGCTTTTGGTTTTTGCTAGTTATATATGGTCTCTAGCTTATGCCAAAAGCTGCTTAGAAGCTAGGTCTAGGACATCCAATTGATACAATCCAAAAGATTCTCATGCCACTGATGAGCCAGTAAGAGTAGGTGCAAACACTACTATAGAAATCGTTATCTCAGACGGTTCAAAATCATCATCTTAGACAGTTTTGTGAACCATCAGTAACAATATATCAGTGATGTAAGGACACATCACAGATGTTTTTTGAACCATCTTTAAAAAGAGATATGACAAACGATTTTTGTTTAGAACTGTATTCTTGTTATGTGTAGTCATCACAGACTAACCGTTTTCTAATCCAGGTTATGAACGTAGATTATTTTAGCTACCTTACAACAAACAGCAAAGTCAACCTCAAATTAGCAATTCCCTTTTGACACGAGCGGTTACGGCATGACCGTCTCCGATGATGAACGATTCCAACAAAGGCCAGCGGCGCCAGCCCGTCTGCTGCCTCGAATGGGCCGGGCGATGCAGGTGTTCTTGTCGATTGAATTCTTATTTAGTTTGATTGGTGATCGCATTTCAGTTCAATTGGTTATTTCGAAGGGTCGTATCCATCTGGTTAATTGTTATATAGGATTTATTTTCTTCCATCTTGAGCAACGAATAGTTGAGATTCGAATAGTATGTCACTGTTTTGCAACAACTCTAATTAAAGTTTCCGGAGCAAACAATCAGTGGCAAACTCAATTATCATTATTTTTTGGCACAATGTGCATTAGTAGCTGTACAGTATATCTCGACATGGTGTTCTCACAAATATATGCTATACTAGTATTCACATGTACTGTTGAAATGTCTCTGCTAGCTGGACCTCGATCAAACTCAGCTTCAGCTTTTGAAAAGCCAGTAACCAACCTCAAACGGGCCAGCTTTTAAGTGGCTTTAATCATAAGCTAGAAACCACATATAACTAACCAAAAACAAAAGCAGAACAGGACATGCTTTTACAGCTTATTGCTGAAAGGAATTAGTTGTTTACCAAATGGCCTCTCATAAAAAGCTACAGCAATTTTCTAGTTTAGAAAATCAAAAAATAGCTTTTTAGAAAAGCTAGGGCTCCTCATAAACGACCTCAGAGATGTCTTTCAACGGCTACTTATCTCTTTTGGAATGTTGAAGTGAATAATCTTGAAGTGAATAATCTTTCCTCAACAACTTAATCTTTCCTCAACAACTTAAGCTTATACATCTGACGGAGCCTATACATGAGAAATGTTGAAGTGAATAATCTTTCCTCAACAACTTAAGCTTTTAGGTAAACTTGTTGGTGCATGCAACTCAATATGCACTGATAGCTGTACAATTTATCCCGACACAGTGTTCTCACAAATATATGCTATGCTAGTATTCACATATACTGTTGAAATGTCTCGCAAGCCGGGCCTCGATCAAACTCAGATATGTCTTCCGATGGCCACTTATCTCTTTTGGAAGTTGAATAGCTTGATTGAGAGCCCGAAAAGGAAAGCAAACAGAACGGCAAATGAGACGACCACCAGAACGACTACCCACAGGAAGTCATGATGGTAACCGAAGTAGCTTTCGACAAAGTCAGATACGCGCACGCCATTATCAAACTCCTCGGTTACATCTCCAAACTGTGAAGTGACCAGGCCATAGAGTGTCCATGCAACGGGGCAGACCCAATAGTACCATCTCCACCATATTGGAATCCTCTGTAGAGAAGAACTAGTCACTTAGCATATTTTGTATTAGGAAAAGCTGAGCAAAGTTTGGTTTTAGTTCTAGTTTTTTTCTGTAACTGGCTGTGACATAATTTAGTCAGAAACCATGTTGTAGAAGTGAAAAGTATAAGAAGTAGAGCTTCGAGAAGAGTTAGTATACTTACAGTTCTCGGTATTATAAATCCCGAGAAAAGGTTCCAAATGGAATAGAATGCCGTGGAAACAACAGAGGCGACGTTGTAGTTTGGAGTCAGGCCCACTGTCATCATCCCGTAGAATGTGTAGTACAATAGGGTGAAGTACATGAAGAACAGGTACCAAAAGAACTTGGCAGCGGTCCACTCGAACCCAATCATGGCATACACCAGCACACCATATATTAAGGACTGAACTAAGATGTATGGAAGTTCAATTGCAACCTGCAAATGGAACTAGATGTTAGTGGGCTTATTGTTTTACTTTTTCTTTCCACTTACTGAGGGGCTTTGTTTAACTTTCTGTACCATCCTTTTGTCAAGCCTCATATGTACATGCTTGCATCTGATTATGATGCTTTACATGAAAATGCAACGCCCTTTCTTTGTTGAACTCATTAATCTTATCTTAGCATATAAAATAGTTGTAGAATAAAGTTAACAAGAAGGAATTATACCTGTCCCAAGGCATATGGCAAAGGCGAGTACATGTGAGCCGCTCTTTCCCTGTAAAAGACTGTGCGCTCAACAGCCACAACAGGCTGAACTGAACTCGAATTCTGCACCCCCATGAACAAAACTGAGGCATACATGGAACCCATGGCATTGAACAAGTCCTGTTGATTGTGCCTGCAAGAGTTAAATATCTCTTCAGTGAGTTGCAACAAATGGGGACTAGAGGTAGTCTCTTCTAAACTGTAGCAAATATCGTATATACATTTTTTCTACTTGCTTTTATTTATTATACATTATTACCTTTTTTTGCCAATGCCCCAGAACATTGTTCCAAACAACAGCGCAATTATTATGGTGTAGAAGTACTTGACAGCAGTATATGGGGGATTTCTCCAATATGACAGACTTTGCTTCCACAGGCAAGCGAAACATTGTGTGAGGAAGGTCTGGGAGTATTGCGTCGGAAAGGATAGGTCACTTGAACCTTCAGGAGGTGTGCTTAGCTCCTTTATCAAAATTTTGTTCCTCCTGAAACGCAACAAAGTTGAAAAAAATATTACTGCACATTTTTAAACATTGTTTGGTCTATCATCTTTCTCAGAGATGTTGAAACATCAATTGCAAAAAAGTAAACTGACATTCTAGTAATATGAAGCTTTGTAGTGGGACATATTGTTCGAAAATAGTCTTTTGTTTTGCAGTTTAGTGATCTACCCTTTTAAAATAGTTTAACATACTGAAGAAGATATCGATTGTTGCTTCCCTGAAGTCAAATATTAGATTTTAGAGCTTAGATCAAAATTAGATAGGTCTATAGTTTCTTGAGTTTTCGATCATTATACCATGAACCATAGCGCAACCACCAACTCCAACTAGGGACCTACCAATGTAGTTCGGAATCCTTGTATACTTGACTGAAGTTAACCCCAGTTATCTGTTCTTGCACTGTGCTAGTCACTTCCAGCATCCATGTTGAAGGATTATAGCCATCTCTTATCTTGCTGACACCTTCAATTGCCTTGACAAAAATGAAAGCAGCTCAATACCATGTTTGTTCCGTGCAAAACTGAAGATAGATGGGTACATACAATTCTTTTCTGTGCTCTTTTTCTTACCTCAAAATATCTGATCAATTCAGATGAGTGTCGTCCTAGTGGACCTACATAAATCTCTTCGCCTCCTCGTTTCATGAGGAAGAGCTGCAAAGATGCACATGACCATTAAGTATTAAAAGGTGTGCAAACAATATGGACCGCTCATTGTACTGTAAAAAACTGGCATTATATTTAGTATAATTTCATTCACCTCATCAAAAGATTCAAAAATGTCGATGCTTGGTTGGTGAATAGTGCAAACAACCGTCCTTCCTGTGTCCACGGTATTCCTTATTGCCCTCATGACAATGGCTGCTGCTCGTGCATCAAGTCCGGATGTTGGTTCATCCATGAAAATGATAGAAGGGTTAGCAACCAGCTCCACTGCTATTGTAAGCCTTTTCCTTTGCTCAGTTGATAATCCACTCACACCAGGCAATCCAACCAATGCATCTTTTAAGTGGAAAAGCTCCACTAGCTCAATAACTTCATCAATAAACATCTGCACACCAGATTTGATGTGCGAAAGTAGTCAGTAGATATGGAGAGGCTTACAAAAGACAATACTACTAGACAAATGTGACCAGCATATCACCTCATATATCTGTCTGAAATTTTGCAGTGAACTATAATTCTATCATTACATAACATCCTAGATCAATGGAGAAATTTGCATGGTAACACTACAAAATATAACATGAGTTGGAAAATAACATCAACCTGTCGATGAGATGTGGCCCAAAGCCCACCTGTCTATCATCCTCATTTTATCATGTTGAATATATTTTTATATACATGCTTGTATACCATAAAACTACTCAAAATAAGTGGAGTCTTTGTTCTTTAGCAGACCTTTCTTGTTGAGGAATCAACATCGGTGGGTAATCGGAGCCATGCAGAGAATGCAAGGGACTCATAAACGGTCACATTTGGTGAATGAATGTCATTTTGCTCACAGTATCCTGATACACGAGCAAAAGTTTCTTGCTTCTTCGGATAGCCAGAGATTGTAATGTTGCCTTCTATGTATCCACTGGTCTTCCTCCCAGCCAACACATCCATCAGTGTTGTCTTGCCAGCACCACTGACACCCATAAGAGCTGTAAGTACTCCTGGCCTAAATGAACCACTGATACCCTTCAGTAGTTCTAACCGGCCCTCTGTGACTCCTTGTGCTTTGATTTCCTACAAATTTTGTTGGATAAAGCCATTATATATGGAGCTTTCGCTCTAACATGGTAGACTGCATATAGGAGAATCTACATAGTGAGCATGCACATGGTGGAATATTTGTATTTCTAAGAATTTCCTTAAATCGAATACCTCTGGCATGTCTACGCTGTATCTTATATCTTCAAACGTGAGGGAGAGAGGTACGAAAGGGAGGACCATTCCTTTCTTTCCGGGACTAGAATTCACTGTTGCATGGTTGGAAGTTGCTTCATCATTGCTCTCATCCGCAGTGTCTGGTAGACAATCACACAGCAAGGCTATTGTTAAGTGGCATCTCAGTATATTATATCAAGTTTAGACTGGTGAATATAAAAACGATAATTACTTCTAGATGTTGCTGTATTGCGGGTAACCCGTCCTCTCGATGATGCTTCTAAAATTTCACCGGTTAGATTAGCTTGTTTTATCTTCAATGTCTCCTCGGATATTGTTGGCTGGTTGCTGTCAAATGCTGCAGAGAGAGAGGAATGTATAAGATTAGAATTTAGAGTTATTTCTGGCTTTTTACTGGCATTCGAAATGCAAGTTATTTCTGGCTCACGCTCGAGGAATGTGAGGCAGATGGTGTAGAGGGTATTGAATAGCAGCACATATCCAAGCAAGGCTCCAACACCAATCCAATACCATTTTGCCTCAGGAAAAACTCCACGAGATTCCAGAACTAGTCTTCCAAGTGGTTCTTTGAAACCGGGGATTGTCTGTAGTATGGCAGTAGCAATATGCTTTAGCCAGACATATTCAGATAGAGGAATTTTTATCCTTTTCTGCAGGAATCTCTTTACCTTATTCCAGCTGTGACCTAGGAATTCATTTACTGATATGGCATTTTGTGCATACATCAGGGGTGATATCCAGTACCCCCATATCCACCATTTCTTCACATTCTCTATTATATCAAAGGAACAGTTAATTTTGTGAATTGTTATATAAATACCACAACTAATTAATGTGGCAATAGAAGCTAAACTTTGCAATTTGATCCATACATTCTTAGCTGGAAACTTCAAACATGGTGTTTAGATTAGCTAGTTTTGCATACCTCTTGACAGGATGAATCCGCCCAAAAGCAAAAAAATTAGGATGCAGAATGAACCAATGGTACTTGCAACAACCTGATGCCTTGCAAGCCCAGCAATGAAGCGGAACAGTCCAGACGCTGCCTCATTCATTAATACGAGCAGCAGGAACTGTCTAAAAAGTCTGCAGCATTGCATTTTTTTCTGTTAGCTTCCGCGATACATTCATAACAAGCTTTAATGCATGGTAGAATTAAAGTTCAGTTTCCTTACCTTTCTACATTGGGATCAAATCCAATGACATAGTATGTTATGAAGACCCAAATTGTTACATTGAGCAAGGAGAGGGGGGTTTTAATGATCCATGACGGCAAGGAGTATGTCCATGCTGGATAGAAGAGAAGATCCCTTTGCTTGAAGAAAACAGGGAGCTTTGCAATAGTTAGGCCCACTTCTGACAACCCATTGAACATGATCATCATGATCCCGTAGAACAGTGCACCCATGTATATCCCTCCATTTGTTATTGAGTCATGATGCATATTGGTGCGAAGAAAGACAGTCATTGCAATGATTGTCATGATCGTTAACTGAACAACAGAGAAATAAAAAAAATAAGATGTATTATGCCCTTTTATGCTTTTCCAAGAAAAAAAACAAGCAGATCTATTAACTTTGAACTTTTGTAGATTATGCAGTTGAGGCCTCTATATATTGAAAAGAAGTTTTGGTTTTTGAAAATCACCTGAGTTGCCTTGAATATATACACAAAGGAGTTTCTTTTCATGAGCAATATCTCTCTGTCGATGTTAGCTTTAAGTAGTTCTTTCACACTGGCACCATATTTTGATGTTTTCAGGGCAGCAGGATGGCTTCTGCTCTTGTCAAATGGGACTGACAACTCACTTCTGATAGCCTGACCAACGTGGAAAGATTGAAATGCATCTGCAAACTCCTTAACAGGAACATATCGGTATGTGTCTTCACCGTGTATCCAGTATTGTCCCTGATCTTTCCTTGAAGTAACCTATCACATTTCAATTATTGTCAGTCGCACATAAGCATTTCAACTGAATATGATCCTAGCATTCAAAAATGCCCAACTTTACACAACTATCCTTTTTTTAGTTTTCTTCTTTTGCCAGCAGAATGCAAAATGTACAAAACATTGAAATATGTTGCTCCTCTATCTGTTTCACTTTCCAACACACTGCATTATAAAACTCCCCCAGATATTTCAAGTTTTGTATTTTGATGGTATTTCAAGATATTACCTTTTTTAATAACAAAAATGCATTATCATTAGAGAAAGCTTGATAGAGCAAGGTGACTAAACTCACTTCCTGCAAGAAGTCAGCTACGCCTTTTCGCTCAGGACATTTGAAACCCACCGATTCGAAGAACTCAAGCACATGTTCACGAGGGCCATGATAGACAACCTGACCATCTGAGAGGAGAATTATATCATCAAACAATTCGTATGTCTCTGGTGCAGGTTGTAGCAAAGCAATAACTGCTGTTCCGCCAACAATGTGAATGGTTTGCCTGATAGAGTTCACTATCTGGAAGGTTGTCGAGCTATCAAGTCCAGTCGATATCTCGTCCATGAAAAGGGCTCGTCCTGGTGTGACAAGCATCTCAGCTGCAGCACCAATTTCAGGGGATGGATGAGTTAGATATTAGAGGAATACAATGTAATTTCATAATATGTAAGCATCTGGTGCTTTTCTCCCATGATACATTACCTGTAGTTACTCTCTTTTTTTGCCCTCCTGATATGCCTCTCATCATATTATTGCCAACTATCGTGTCGGCACAGATATCCAACCCCAAAATCTTCAATAATTGAAAAGGAAATAAAAAATTAGTACCATAAATACCTTTTTGTCTTCTGAAACTCTTGCGAACTTAGGCAGGATATTTGATGGCATTTCTAGTTCTAACTATGGTGTTTAGTGTTTAAATTACAACAGAGCTATATATAAGTGGCTATTGCTCATGCACCTTTAGTATGTTATTTGTGACCACCTCAGCTTTCTGCTCTCCTGTTGCTGCAGCCTACAAAAGCAAAATGAGATTGGTATGACATCAAACTTTTTATTGAAACATGCACAGATAGTAAATACAACTAGGGCTAGCTCAACACGGAATGAAGTGACTAGTGACGTAAGAACTAAGGTCTGCGTTGAACCTTCAAGTAGATATCTATTTCTGGATCTGGTTTTATATTTCCTTCCTTTTCTCTCCTCGATAGCTCCATTAGCAGGTCTGAGAATTTGTAGAAAATGTAGTTTATTCAATGGAATATGCCATTATCATCAGTTTGAAGTCTGCATCTTTCTTATTCTTACCATAGCGAAAACCAATTCCTTGACATTTTGCAGAGAAATTGACAGTCTCACGAACTGTCAGTTCACCCATATGCAGATCATGTTGGCTAACATAAGCTGCTGATCTTCGGGGCACAAACTCGTCCATTGTATGCCCGTTGTAAGTTGTCGTCCCTGATACCTTTTGAGATTGCCGTGTTTTCTCATATTAGTACTTCCAGAGTGTAATCACGATGTACTGAAGACTATACAAACACAAAGCAAGTACCTTAATCAAAAAGAGTATAACAAAAAAACAAAGTACCTTAAGACTTGAAGGGAGCGTTCCAGCCAAGGCCAAAAGCAGCGACGTTTTTCCCGCACCAGGAGGACCCAAAAGCAAGGTCATTCTGAAAATAACAGGGATAAGGTAATATTCAATGGTGATGATTTGGAAATGACAATATATATGTTGTGGAGTTACCTGTGAGGCTTGATGATCCCACTGACATTGTGAAGAACTGATATTTTCTGCTTCCTATTTGGTGTTATGTGAAGAGCATTTGCCAGGCCCTGTTTGGAGACGATTACCACCATGTCAATCAAACTCATAAGTAATTTCTTTAAACCTGATATATTTGTTTGTGCTATTTTCATTCATATGTTATACATATTTATCTAGACAACAAGTACATAGGGGATATGCTGGTGATGACCCCTTGATTTGCAACGGTCCTAAACTCCTAATGTTTGAAGCACCAATCAGGAAATCTATAGATAATAATATTCTTGGAGAGATATGGAGGGATGGCGCCGGCCGGTACCACGTATCGCTGAAATACTGTATTTCTACAGTGTAAGGTACAGTGATTTATTTTTTGTTTATATTTTTTAAAATTTATTTTTAAAGGAAATTAGTATTTTTTGTTTTTGAAAAAGATTTTCTCTCTGTTAAAATCCTGTATATCTCAATGCTTCCTTCTGTAGGGCCAGCCAAGCAACTAGTTTTACTGTTTAACAAGATATCCAGGACAGTTGTCCTACTCCTACCTACTCCAGGGCTCAAGGCAGACAGTATTGCTGCCCTTAAACAATTCCAGGTTGGTTGTCTTAACACGGCTCAGAATTTTGAGGCACATCACAATCTCTCTAGTAAACATGGCCAAGTGTTTTCACAGAACAAAAATGTTATCTGCTATTGCGGTTTATGGATTTTGTACCAGCTCTTTCTAAATGCTTTGCATTTAGGCACATCGTTTCATTGATGTTCACTAGGAAATAGAGAAAAAAAAAAGAAAATTATGACTAGCGAAATCTAACAAGCTTTATCTAAAACCAGTCAACATCAATCAGTTTTGTCGTCTCAGCTATTAACAGACTGCATAGTGCGTGCAACAGGTCAGAGCTGGTTGGTTTTGCGCAATTTGCAAATGCAAGCAAATTTCTCACAGCCTATTTCCGGCTGCAAGTCTCCAATTAAGTTGCTTGTTTTTTTTCTTTCCCAAGCAATAGTTTCGCTGTATGATGTGACATATTTTCTACCATCTTCTACACATTGATGCGCACAAACACGCATAATTAGGTTCTTTCCACAAACAATTGATCTGAACTGTCCTTTCCTTAAACAATTTGCTGCACTGGCCTACCGTATGATTCAAAAGACTTTTTCTTTTCTTTGTGAAATAATTCAAAAGGATGCATTCTACTCTGCATTCAAACTGTACTAGTTCTAGCAGCAGGTTTCCTTCTGATTAACGGCATACCTCCAGTACATTGGCATAGGTGTTCAGGATGGTCGGCAAGCCCCTGCTGCCAACATAGGCCTCTGCTTCCACATTCAGGTTTTCATACCTCACTTCGATCGTTGGCAGTTCAATTCCAACTCTGCACGAAGGAAGATAAATTTTACAGTGTCAAAGTGAATCATTACACTGATGTCAAGGTACAGTTATTACTAGGCTCATCACATTTATGTTACTAGTTTCAAATCGAGATTGGAACTCTGAAAGCTTTCATCTCTGCTGTTCTGAACAGAAGAAGATCGCCACGATGTTTCACAGCAGGGTCTTACCGGTCGACGCGCTCCTTGAACTTGGACAGGAATCGCCCGTGGTCGTCGCCGACCCAGGCGATGCGCTGCAGCAGCGCGTGCCTCTCCTGAACGCCGAGCCTCTGGATGTTGATCTCCCTGAGCTCGCCCTCCGGCATGGCCAGGACGGCCGTCCTGGCGCGGTCGTATGTGGGCAGCTTCTCGAGGGCCGCCCATCGCAGCGCCTCCTCGTCGTCCTCGTCCCGCGACGACCGCGAGAACACGTTGCTCGCCCCCGACCACACCGAGCTCTCTCGTCTCAGGCTGCCGAGCGCGTGTAACTCGCCGGCGTCGTCCATCCCGCCGCCGGCCGCAACAAGGTACCTCTCTCCTCCTCCTCCTCCTCCTCCTCCTCTCTGCTGCCTCTACACACGGCCAAAGAATCCACCACGAAACAGTGGTGTCGTTATCTCCCCTGCTAATTATTATCCTCCTCGTGCGCTCTCGTTTCTTGGTGTCAGATCAGAGATGCCATGCGGCCGGAAGCAAAAGAGATGGCCACTTATATAGAGCAGAGGAGTTGATGGTTGATGCAACGTTAGTGTTTACGATAGATACGCTGGCGATGAGATGACGTACACCGTGACGACGGCATATGCAGATAGGCCCGTGCGCTACGAAAGCAGCTGGCACAAAACTCTTCTAGAATCAAAACATGATTCACTCCGAATACAGATAAACTCCAAATATATGTATATAAAAGTAAGCACCCAACATTAAAGAGTAGTTCTTCTGTGCATCCTTTTTCAATATAAATTGTATAAATTCTGAAGCAAACAAAAGGATAAGTAATCATAATCTACACTTCATTCATATTTTAATATTTATATAATTTTTAAATAGTGACATTGAAAATAATCACAAGTGTAGTAGTAATCCTAATAAAACAGGTACGAAGTATACCATAATACAAAGAAGCTGGCACATACCCTTCTAGAAACGAACATGATGATACACTCCGATCGAGTTGAGAATACAGTTAGGCTTTAAAAATAAATAAATAAATAAATAAATACACGTAGCACCAACCTATGCTGTACATAGATTAATTATTCTACGTGTTGGCCAAAGCCCCACTTTGGTTGGAAACTGATGAGTAAATGTGTTTTCACATTCGCCCGTGTGTTGATTAAGGCAATTAGTTCTGTGGCTAAAATAATTAGTAAATGTGTTTCCTTGTTTGTATATATTAAAATTAGTTTTCCTTTTTATTTAGTCATAACTTTTTATTAATAACTCTGATTCATAAATGGTTTTCACCAATAACTTGTTGACGATTTAAAGCAACATAATGATATAAATCTTTCAATAAACGCCGTATGAATAAGATTTTACTACCAAATTACTTAATATGCTATTAAATTTTACTATTGCATAGACTACACATGCTGCGAACTCTATATATTATATATATATATATATATATATATATATATATATATATATATATATATATATATATATATATATATATATATATATATATATATATATATCATACTGTATACTATCTAACACTGCATGATAATAAAATCTATATGTATAAATAGAGAATATATATATAATAAAATCTATCATCAAATAGTAAAATGATTGTAAACTACAACTAGCTCAGTGAAAACTAGATTTTACTGTCATCGCTTCGCTAGCCTAGAGGTTTGGATGCAGAGTTCCATGGGAAGCACTGTGGATCTGGTCTCCAAACGATCGCTCAGACGCATCGCCTTGGATGCTCTCCGCGTGAAATCCGCTTCCTCCTGCGTCCTCATATTGCCCGCTGGCTCGCTTCCCCAAACGTTGGCTCGCTCGTCTAGGAGTCGCGCCGTGCGGAAGCTGATCGCAGGAGTCGCGCCACACGGAGAGAATCAGGAGCCGGTATGCAGGGTGGGGTTTTGGAGACCGGATCCACGTAATTTTTTTCCGTTCCATGGTCAGTTCGAGGGCATCAAAGTAAGTGCTTTGATCTGTACCAGTTGATCTAGTACTTTTTTGCTGTCCTTCTGCTATTATCATATTATATGTGCGCGCACACTATATTGCACTCTGAAAATCAACCAATGGAATTATGTTTACTGCCATTGTCACCATTTCAAGGGAGATTGGCGCCAACCCAACGACACTCTTTAAAACTCACATTATGACATTTTGGTCTACTGTTATACACTCAGATGGATCCATATGTTATAGACATATTACTAAAAACCAACAAATTAAGTGTCACTGGACTATTTTTTCCCATTTCAGGGGGTCACAGCAGCACGCTTCTTCAGCATGGCCCTGAAATTCATCAAATTTTTTTGGGTGCAAGGTAAAAAAGGTGACAGACATTTCCTGTCAATAGGTAGCTTGGTGTTGATGATTTGCTGGTTCCTGATTCTCTTCAGTATGGCGCCACAAATAGGAACTTGGGCAGTTTTGCGAGCCATATTTGTAGATATATAGCGGTGGTATATATATATATATATATATGTATATATATATATATGTATATATATATATGTATATATATATATATATGTGTGTGTATATACACTGAAATGAGGCACCATGATGCCTGGGCACTATGATTTCAAATGTGCGAATTCAAGTCATACTTGAGTATATTTTTCAAAAATTTCAGTTATAAGGTATATATCCATCTATAACAATTCAAATGAAACATATATCTTTGAAAAAATATGCTCGAATTCAAAGATTTTGAACGAGTTCGGATCATATGCTTTTAGTTCAAACTATCATCAAAAAGGGAAACTTTAGTTTAAATTTTAGTTCAAACTTATTTGAACTAGTTAGTAAACCGGTTAAACTTAATATTCTAAAAATTTCACATGAAAACACATAGAGAAAATATCCTTTTTATATCTAGTGCCTAGGCACACCTTCTTTGTAACCAGTTTTTGGAAATATTGTGTACCTCAAGAGCATCAAAAGTATTTTAGCTTCAGCTGAGAGATAGTTAACTCTATTTGGACAGAAATTTGCTTCTGTAATGTCCCTGTAGATATGGGCTGACAATTGCAGATCAAGCATGTCCCCCACTTGTCTCCATCTCTGCACTGGGAAAATTTTGTCATGAATCCTAGTTCTATTATATAGAGGACTTGAGGCACCAATTGCTGCTTCAAAGTGTGGTGCCCTAACTTTTCTGATTTTGCCATTTATGGTGAACAGTATATAGTGCCTTTGCTTGTTCACCAAGACAGAGGCATAGAATTATAGGGTCTTATTCACACTCCAGGGAATGGTATTATTGGACATCAAATTTGCTAATCCTGGAGTTGAGTTGATGCAATTAAATAGCCTGTTTGAGCCTACAACTAAATTTACTTGACTCCAATCAATATATTGGTGATTTGATAAAACAGACAGGGGCTTTCTATTCTTGTGCCTCCTGCTCTTGTATCCAATGAAGATATTTTTTTGTAAACTAGTGATGAAATTTTCATCAAGAGGTGGTCTAGAGAAAGGGAACTAGGTACTTTCTCCAACAAGTCTTACTGCCCTCAATTTCTTCCCTCTCAGGACAACAAGCTTTTCTCCATTAAGCATATCCACCTCCTCAAACATTTCTTCTTCTTCTGAAGGAGGCTTGCCGCGGCTCATAATCACTAGTCTCCAGAGGATGGTGATTCTGGTTGAGCTATTTTCTAGTCCTTCCTTTGAGAGACTGTTGCCCTCCTTGTAAATCTTCCTGGGGAATGCTGATCTTGCAAAAACACTGGCCCTTGAGGCTGCCTAGACAAAGAGACACCTTAAGAGAAAGGAGTACTAGAAGTTTTTTGTTTCTTGCCCTTGACTTTGTCCACAACTTTATCAAGAAATCCCCTCTTTTTAGGATTCTTTGATCTGCCCATGTTGCTAAAGCTGTCCACTACCCACAAAGCTACTCAAATCAGACCAAGGTCCCCTTTTCAAGCACAAAAACTAACCCAACCTATGAAGAGATAAGGTTTTAGAATCCTTACGTATGAATTTGAAGGTCTAGGGTTTGATTTCAAGTATGGAATTTGCAAGAAAGAGAATAGTCCGGGGTGGACTTACCAAACCCTTGGAGACGCACATGCACAAGTAGGTCGAGAGAGAGAGAGAGCGCACTGTTGATTCTAACTAATTAGGGTTTGCTTCGGTGAGAGAAAGCTTCGGCCTTAAGAAATTGCATAAGAGGATCTGAGGATTTTGGAGATTTTGGGCAGTGGAGGCTGTAGGAAGAGAGAGAGAGGGCACAAGAGTTGTCTTGAGAAGAGGCGCCTTAATGACATGGTTGTTAGTAGGAGATAGGCACCCCTTTATTTGTGTGGTGGGACCCACAAGAAGAAACTGATTTGGATGGTTTAATTTGGGTCCTGAAGCCAAAAGCAAGTTAGCAAGGATAAACCCTAAATTTAGATAAGATTTTGAAAATTTTCAACTGAGATGAGCAATTTTCAAATTTAAGTTCAAAACTTTTGAATTTGATACGAAATTGGAACAGACAATTACATACGTACACCGGACTATTTTTAGCGATTATAGAGAGTCCTCTATTCGCGTAGGACTTCAATCTGCACAGAAGCATTTTGCGGCAGACTGAGTATTAGTCAGTCCGGTGCTTAATGGTTTTCACGCCGAAACTGGGTCCGTGATGAAACACCTTCTACGTCGGACCGAATCTTCCTTAGTCCATCGTAAATGCATATTCTGAGCATAGAGGGTCCGTGGCAAACATAGTGAAGACACCATCTACCCCAGACTTAACCAGGCAGCAGAGTGCTTTTGACGCCGGACTGACTCAAATTTAGTCCGTTGTAAATGCACTTTGCTACTGAATTGGTCCGTTGCAGATGAGCAACTCACTATTTTTATTTTCATTTTTCATTTTTGGGACTAAGTACATCGTACATGTGTAGCTCTCTGTTTAAAAAATTAAGAAGTATAGCTAGACTCTTAAAGATTTTTAATGATCCACTTAAAAATCCGAATTCAGACTTAAGATGGATCATGAATAATCTTAAATAGAGAAATTTAAATTCAAGCACCAGACACCAAACAAAGATGGATTTTGAATCCTTTGGAATTGTATGAACACTATTTACCCAAATGAGCATGAATATGGGCAATTCAAGCTCAATGGCTAGGACTCATGTGTTGAGTGGTAGCACATAGTAGTTTTGCAGCCAAATTTTCATTTGAAATCAAATTCTGGCCTATTTGCTATGATTTAGCTAGGATAAGATAGAAGCATAGAAAGGAAAGACCTTTAGCAACATTTTAGCAATTTTAGTTCTAGAGTCTCCTTCTTATTTATAAAAATAATCCTATCCCACTCTAGCACTTGGAACTGATTTGTTCACACAGTGGATAGCAAGAAATGCATAGCAAGCAAGGTTGGCTCCCCCTTAATGTGATATTTCTTACAAAAGCCAAATTAAGCAACATTTGTAAAAGCAATGATATTCAATTCATTTCTTAATTTAGAAAATCTAGCCTCATCAAGAGGTTCAGTGAAAATATCAACCAATTGATCCTCTGTTCTCACATGACTAAGCATAATCTCACCCTTAGCAACATGATTACGAATGAAATGATGTCGGATTTCAATATGCTTGGTCTGGGAATGTTGGACTGGATTGTTTGTTATTTTCACTACACTTTCATTATCACACAAGAGAGGCACATTTTCAAACTTAATGCCGTAGTCTAAAAAGGTTTGCTTTATAAAGAGAATTTGAGCACAACAACTGCCTGTAGCCACATATTCGGCCTCGGCAGTGCAAAGTGCTACTGAATTTTACTTTTCAGAACACCAAGACATTAAAAACCTTCCAAGCCAATGGCAATCCCCCAAGGTGCTCTTATGATCAATCTTGCAACCGGCATAATCAAGTCCGAATAGCCAAGAAGCTCAAATGGAGCACATTTTGGGTACCACAAACCAATGCAAGGAGTGTTCTTTAGATATCTAAAAAAAAATTTTACGGCACTAAGATGCACTTCTTTAGGGCCAACTTGAAATCTAGCACACATACAAACATTAAACATGATATCAAGCCTAGATACTGTCAAATACAAAAGAGACCCTATCATGGATCTATAGAGTTTTTGGTCAATAGGCTTACCTCCCACATCTTGATTAGGATGTGTATTTGTTGCCATGGGTGTTTTGATTGGTTTTCATTCTTCTATATTAAATCTCTTGAGGAGGTCCTTGGTGTACTTTTCTTATGAGATAAATGTACCCTCCTTCAATTGTCTGACTTAAAATTCAAGGAAGAATGTGAGCTCCCCTATCATGGACATCTCAAACTCCCTTGCTATCATGTCACCAAATTCCTTGCAAAGGGAGAGATTAGTGCAACCAAAGATAATATCATGTACATAAATTTGGCAAATCATTAATGCACCATTGATTTCTTTTAAGAATAGAGTTGGATCAACCTTTCCAATCTTAAAATCCTTTTCTAAAAAAAATCTCTAAGGCGCTCATACCATGTCCTTGGGGCTTGTTTCAACCCATAGAGTGCCTTAGATAATTTGTAAACATAATTTGAAAATTTTAAATCTTCAAAACCAGGAGGTTGTTCAACAAAAATAGTTTCTTCAATGATACCATTTAGAAAGGCACTTTTTACATCCATTTGAAAGAGAGTGATGTTAAAGTGAGATGCAAAGGCTAGAAGGAACTGAATTACTTCAAGACGAGCTACAGGGGCATACGTCTCCCCATAGTCCAATCCCTCCACTTGAGTGAAGTCTTGCGCTACTAGCCTTGCCTTGTTGCGCATCACCATTCCATTCTCATCTTGTTTGTTCCAGAACACACACTTTGTCCCTACGACATTGTGGTCCTTTGGGCGTTTCATCAAGTTCCATACTTTGTTCCTCTTGAAATTGTTGAGCTCCTCTTCCATGGCCATGATCCAATCTGTATCTTCTAATGCTTCTTTCACTGTTTTTGGCTCAACACAGGAAACAAACGAGTAATGTTTACAAAAGGAAGCTTGTCTAGAGCGAGTTTGGACACCCTTATTAAATTCACCAATGATTTGGCCCACAAGGTGATCCACGGCAATGGTGTGATGACTCTTTATGAGTTTGGATACTTTTTATCCTTTTCCTCCTCTTCTTCTTGTGTTCCATCATGCGGCTCCATGGAAGGTATAGGTGACTCATTTTTGTCCTCTTTAGGCTTGATGTCTTCAACTTCCATCTTCCTCATAGCTTGCACCAAGGCATCATCACCTACATCAGCTAGATTCTCATGTTCACCTTGTGAGCCATTAGATTCATCGAATTTTATATCATAGGTTTCTTCTACTAATCTAGTTGAATTGTTAAATACTCTATAAGCCTTAGACTTAGAAGAATAGTGTAACATAAAACCAATATTACACCTCCTTTGGAATTTACCCAGGTGTGTCCTCTTTTTGTAGATGTACACCTTGCATCCAAATACACGAAAGTAGGAGATGTTGGGCCGCCTCCCCACCAATAGCTCATATGGAGTCTTCTTGAGAAGTTGATGGAGATAGAGACGGTTGATGGCATGGCACGCTGTGTTAATGGCCTCGGCCCAAAAAGCATCGGGAGTACCGTACTCATCTAGCATAGTCCTTGACATTTTAATGAGAGTTCTATTCTTTCTTTCAACCATACCATTTTGTTGAGGAGTATAAGTGGCCGAAAGTTCATGCTTTATGCCTAACTCATCACAATACTCAACAATGTTAGTATTAACAAACTCGATTCTATTGTCACTCCTTATTCTCTTGATGGGGCAATCAAATTCATTTTGGACCTTTTTTGCAAATGTTTTAAAAAAATTTCTAACTTCACTTTTGTTTGGCAAAAGAACACCCAAGTAAAATGAGAGAAATCATCCACTATTACTAGATAATAAGAGTTGCCACCTATGCTAGCATATGTAGTGGGACCAAACACATCCATATACAAGAGTTCTAGGGGCCTAGTGGTGGACATGATGTTTTTGATGGGATAAGAGTTAACTACTTGCTTGCTGGATTGATAAGCACTACAAAGTTTATCTTTTTCAAATTTAACATTTTTTAAGCCCACCACTAACTCATTTTTGAAAAGTATTTTGAGGTTAGACATACTTACCTACCCAAGACGCCGATGCCAAAGCTAACCAAGTGAGACTTTAACTAAAAGACAAGTTGAGATACGAGACTCTAACTAAAAGACAAGTCGAGATACATGGGGAGTTAAAGTTAAAATCAACAAGATAGAGATTTTGAAATATAAAACCTTTGAAAATAAGCTTTTCATTTTTATTAAAATGGTTACTCCATCATTAGAGAAGAAACAATGGAATCCAAGATTACATAATTGAGCATCTAAAAGAAGATTGAAATTTAAAGAATCTACAAGGAGCACATTTTCAATTGAATGATCATTGGAGATGACAATCTTACCAATACTCTTTACCTTTCTCTTACTATTGTCTCCAAATGTGATTTTGTGGCTAGGATTACTTTCTCCTTTAATTGAGGTGAACATCCTTGAGGTTTCAGGTCATATGTTGAGTACACCCAATATCAATCACCCAATGCCGGTGACCACTTTTGTAGTTCACCTAGACAACGAAGTTTATTTCTTGGTTTTAGGTATCCAAATACTTTTGGGTCCTTTGGTGTTAGTCTCAACAATTTTAGGGCCAAAAGGATTAGTAAGTAAAGATCTAGGCACCCAAATAGCTTTAAACTTCGATCAGCTAACATATTTCACATTCATTTTACCCCTTAAAGAGCATGTAATGAGCATCAACCATGCAACCTCTTTTTACTCTAGCACGCGGGCCCTTGCAAAAGTACAATCTTTTGAAGTTTAATCAGATTTATGACAATAATAGCATTGAGTACCCTTCTTGACAAAGTTCAATTTGGGTCCAGTCCATCCACTTTTCTTGGGAAAATCCCTATGCTTATAGCTTAATCCCTTCTTGCCCAAGATGCCCTTTGCTACACAAGAATCTTGTCAAGAGTGGCACTAACAAGGAAGCATTTTTCTAAACCTTTATCAAATTTGGCACACGAAAAAACAACCTTGGATTTGCTAGCAAGCATCTCATTATCTATTTCTAGCTCACAATGTATATTAAGTAAATCATCATAATCTTTAACAAATAAAGCATGTTTAGCATTCAAGGAGTCATGAGAATCAACAAGCAATGCATGATTAACAACCAAAGCATCATGAGCATGTGTAAGTTTGTCATATTTAGCAACAAGCTCATTATGGCTAGCCTCTAAGCTATCAAACTTGTCTTGCAACACATCATAATTGGATTCAAAAGTTTTAAGCTTAGAAACAAGCAAGTCATTCTTATCATTTAAGCTAGTAATATTTTTCTTTAGAGCTTTGTCCGTAGTGGCTTTAGCATGCAAGGCATTATTAAACTCTTCAATTATATCTACTAACTCATTATAGGAGGGAGAGTTATTTACCCTATCCTCATCATGTTTTGCCATAAGGCAAATTAGAAAGGAAGGTGGAGGTGGTGTAGACTCATCAAGAGCAAGCTCGACCAAGCCCTTGGATCTTGTACCATCATCATCATTGGAGGAGGACTCATCATTTGAGGTCTCTTCATCAATGATCCATTCACCAATGTGAGCCTCACCCTTCCCTTTCTTCAAGTGCTTCTTGGAGTGGCCTTTCTTGAAATAATTCTTCTTGTACTTGTCATGGGCCTTCTCCTCATCATCATACCCTTTGCTCTTGCTCTTGCCCTTCTTCTTACTCTTGTTGGGGCACCAAGAAGCTATATGCCCCTTCTCATTACACTCAAAACAAGTGATGTTTGAGAAGGGATTCTTCTTGGAGTAGTGAGATATTGACTTCCCTTTGTCTTTGGTGTTGACCCTCCTCATAATTTTATTAGCCTTTCTCATGAGTAGGACCAACTTCTTAACATCTTCATCCTCCTCAAAGCTAGACTCTTCATCATCTTCATCATCCGAGGAGTCTTGCACCTTCTCCTTAGCCTTAAGAGCAATGAATTTCTTCTTGGGAGCATCCTCATCGGCCAAGGTCAGCTCATGGGTTGAAATTTTGCCCAATAACTCAGTGGGTTTGAGTTTCTTGAGATCACCACTATTGGACAAGTAGATGATCAAGCTATGGTATGCTCAGGGTAGCACCCTGATCATTTTCTTGCACACATCAACATCAGGGATTTTAGTTCCTAGACCATTTAGTTCATTAACAATGGGGTTAAGCCTAGAAAACATATCATTTGCATTCTCATGAGGGTGCATCTTAAATTGATCAAACTTTTCTCTAACAACATAGTATTTTTCCTCCTTCACATTGGAGGTACCCTCATGAATTTCTTACAGAGTGGTCCAAATATCATAAGCAGTGGCTAGATTGCTTACTCTATCAAAAACTTCTATACTAAGATAAGAAAAAAATAGCATTCCTAGCTTGAGCATCATATTGCATGTTTTGGATCTCACCGGGTGTAGGATCCTCGAAGGCTATTTGCCCTTCGGGTATGATCCGTGGAGGCAAGGGTTTCTCTGTAACCCTCCACACGTCATACCCTACAGCCTTTAGATAGCATCTCATACGAATTTTTAAATAAAAATAATTTGTACAATCAAAAACAGGTACCCTACCTACAGTAACAATAGAAGAGCTAGTCCTTTGGCCATTACCCAAGCTGATTAAGCTAAACAAGGTAAACCTACATTCTGATACTACTTGAAAGGATCTAGTTGGCCTAGAGGGGAGTGAATCGGCAACTTTTAAAAGTTTTAGGTTCAAGTACAAGCCTTTTGCATTAGTTAAAATGAATTCTAAGAGCTTAAATACTAGTGAGCCAAGATAATCTACAAACAAGTACAACTAGCACAAAGATAGCAATAACTAACACAACTAAGAGCAAAGTTCAACAATAAAAAATAAATGCTGAAATGTGAATACTGAAAGTAAAAGGAGACAGAGAATTTTTCCCATGGTTCAGAGCCAAGCTTCTACTTTCACGTTAGAGCATTTCCTTGGAAGTATTGCTCCTCCAAAGCTAGTCGCAGTAACCCTGGTCTTCACTATGGTGACTCTTTCACCACTCCGGTGAGGTGAGTCCTAACCTCTCAAAACTATGGTGGCCTTCCACAAGCTCCTTTGGACAGATCTCACTAAAAACCTCTTCCAAGCCGTCTGGGAACGCCTAGTTCCAAGAGTAATAGACCATCCACAGATCTTGTCTCTTGGTTCACTAGCACAACACTTGCTAGACTAAGATTGGAGCAAGAACACTTAGGAAATTTTTGGATTTTGAGTTTAGAAGTGAAGAATAGTCACTTTGATGGCTGACAGCTCTAAGGTGCTAAAATATCAAGGAGATCAAAATCTTACTCAAGGAATACCCTGAATGAGCTTTTATAGCCATTGGAGCAAAAGCTAGCCGTTGGAACTAGCACAGTAGCCATTGAATGTGTCAGAGTGTCAAAATAGGCTAATGCTCAATTGCCCCGGACTAAATTTGATTAAACTTCACATACTGCCCTTTGTACGCCGGATCGAGATTACAGATGAGCACATTTGTGCTGGACTAATCCAGTTAGGTCCGTCGTATATAGGCTCTGGCATGAAAGTTAGATTTGCATGTTTGTGCTAGACCAAATTGGGTTGGGCCGCCATTGAAGGGATTTCTGGAAAGGCTTGGTCTGGCGGACTTTAAGAATATGAGAGGAAAAGATCCGAGTGTTTCGCATTTGCACCGGACTGAAAAAGGGTCAGTTCGGCGTAAATAGGAGTTAGCGTTGGACTGAGTTTGTGTCAGCGGAAGTCGGTCTGGCGTAAATGACACGCACTCTGTTTGATTTTTGTACGAGTTTCTTTAGCGCTGAATTGACAAGAAAGGATGGTCCGGCGTAGACTTAGTTTGCACTGAATTGATTATTAGAGTAGACCAGGTTGGTCCGGCATGAATAAGTGGCTCTATGTTAAGATCTAGCTCATTTGGATAAGTAGCGCCAGACTAAATGAAAGTTAGTCCGGCGGGAATGGGGAACTGTCTGTTTGGCTGTAGTATTGATTTTGGTGGGGAAAGATTTTTTGATATGACCTTGACTCCAAACAATCTAACTAACTTAGCCCATAAACCAAGGTTTTAACTTATGAATGATCGCCTTTATAATACATCAAATCTAAAGCAACCCTAGCTACTTGGCTTGAACCATCTCCCAAGCCAAAACTAGTAATAAGGATCTTTTATCTTGACCTTTTTGCTTGATGCCGACTTAGATACCCAATCATGACTCCTCATCACCAATGGGTCATTGACTTGATCATCAACACCAAAACCCTATAGTAATAATTAATAAGGAATTATGGGGCCTCGATGCTTTCAGTTGTATAATCTCACCTCTCCTATCTATAGTAATTTTTTGAGAGTTTTTGAAAATATGTACATTTAGTTTTCATGAATAAGAATTTAGTTATGTTTGTTAGACCAGCAGTAAAATATTTGAAAAATTCTCAAAAAATACCACACGTATGAGAGTTGAGTTTCTACAATCCTGTAAAATTTGAAAATCAAACTCAATTGGATTTGAAAGATATGAAAATAACAAAGTGCCAAACAGGAGCATATAATATCTTTTATTATAAAAAAATTAACATTTTACTATGAAAAATTCTCAGAAAATTACTACACATAGTGGTGGTGATATTCTACAACCCTGTAAAATTTAAAAACCAAACTCAATCTAATTTGAGAGATATAAAAATAACAAGTGCCAAACAGCCATATATACTAATTTTTATTGTCAAGAAAACTGCATTTTACTCAGTGTGTTACTATATGCTGGACACCGCAGCTATATAGTGCAAAGTCTATAAAAATCATATGTATAATTTTAAAAAAATATTAAAATTATCATATCTAGGATAGGTGAGTTTCTACAACTTTACAAAATTTGAAGACCAAACTCAATCACATTTAAAAGATATGAAATTGGCAAAACACTAGAGAGTGAAAAATCACTAGTCAATCAAATTTGTCTTTTTCATACCTTTTAGCTGGTATTGATTTTGGTTTAAAATTTTATAGGGTTGTATAATCTCAACTCCCCTATCTATAGTAATTTTCAGACTTTTTGAAAATATGTACAGTTGGTTTTCATGAATAAAAATTTAGTTCTGTTTGTCGAACCAACAGTACAATATTTGAAAAATTTTCAAAAAATTACCACACGTAGGGGAGTCAAACTTCTATAATCCTGTAAAATTGAAGACCAAACCCAATTGGACTTGAGAGATATGAAAATAACAAAATGTCAAACAACAACATACACTATCTTTTACTGTGAAAAATTCTCAAAAAATTACCACACGTAGGGGAGGTGATATTCTACAACCCTGTAAAATTTAAAGACCAAACTCAATTAAATTTAAAGACCAAACTCAATTAAATTTAAAGAGATATAAAAATAACAAAGTGCCAAATAATAGCATATACTACCTTTTACTGTCAAGAAAACTGCGTTTTACTGCCTCTTACTGTGTTACTACATACTGTACACAAAAGCTATGTGGTATAATATATATAAAAATTATCACAAATTGGATAATTTTCATAAGGACTGTTATACCCTAGCAGCCAATTTTGACCGACCATGCATGCCCTTGGATGATGTCCCTAAGGAGGACCTTCGAATAGTCTAGCTAGTGGGTCCGCCCGACTAGGCCCTGTGCTCGCCCATGAGCATATAAGCTCGTCCCCGAGCATGCAAGCTTGAGAATGCGCGAGGATCGATCAGAGCAGGGGAAATCCCTGCGCATGATCGAGAGGATCATGTTCACCCCACGACGTTTACATGGTGATAATTCCGCCACGACCTAGAGCCGTTATGCCCACAATGGGAACGTGGCGAGAATCAAGGCTGCAGTTATGACCACGGTTAATGCAATAATTTGCGCATTATTCTGTTGCCGTTATAATATCTTGTAAGCTATAAGAACCCCTGGTAGATCGATAAAGTGGAGGAGGACATAGACAGATAGACACAGAAGAAAGAAAGCTAGACACAAATGCACAGATATACTTGGGCCTTCCTGTAAGAGTTCGTCAGCAGCAGGGAAAATCACTGGAGTAGGGTTATTATCTCCGCTGTGAGAGGCCCAAACCAGTATAAACCCCTCTGTCTATTTTTCGAGTATCTGATCCTAAAAGCATTTTTTAGATGCAAACCCTTCACCAAAAGGGGGCCGTGTTGATCCCTCATTCAACAAGTAAGCTCGACGGGAATCTGTTTCCTAAACATCAACAAAAATAATATGTATAAGTTTTCAAAATACCTAAAAAAATTACCATATGTTGGATAGGTGAGCTTCTACAACTTTACAAAATTTGAAGACCAAACTCAAACGCATTTGAAACATAAGAAATTGACAAAGCACTAGACAGTGAAAAATCGCTAGTCAACTGAATTTGTCTTTTTCATATATTTCAGTTGGTATTGATTTTGAACTTCAAACTTTTTAGGGTTGTATAATCTCACCTTCCATATCTATAGTAATTTTTTTTAGAATTTTTGAAAATATGTGCAGTTGGTTTTCATGAATAAAAATTTTGTTCTGTTTGTCAGACCTGCAGTAAAATATTTGAAAAATTCTCAAACAATTACCACACATATGGGAGTTATGTTTCTATAATATTGTTAAAATTTGAAGACCAAACTCAATCAGATTTGAGAGATATGAAAATAACAAAGTGCTAAACAACAGCATATAATATCTTTTACTATAAAAAATAACATTTACTGTAAAAAATTCTCAAAAATTACAACATGTAGGGGAGGTAATATTCTACAATCCTGTAAAATTTAAAGACCAAACTCAATCGAATGTGAGAGATATGAAAATAACAAGATGGTGAACAACAGCATATACTACCTTTTACTGTCAAGAAAACTACATTTTACTGCTTATTACTCAATGTGTTACTACACATATGTAAAGCTGTTGTCTAACACTTTATTTCTATATAGTAACATCCGGTGTAATAGCTCGTAACATGTCATTTGTTTGAATAGTAAAAGGCAACATATCCAGTGTTTTCTAAAGTTCATGAAAAACACATGTGCAAATTTTGAAAAATTCTCAAAAAATTATCATATGTAGAGGATGTGAGATTCTACAATCCTAAAAAATTTGAAGATCAAAATCATTCTCATTTGAAAATTATGGCTAAATAAAAAAAGAGATAGATCCATGTACAAGCACCAACTAGCATTTACTAGTATTTTTGCCATGTAATGGGTTTAGTCAACTAGACAGTCCATTGCACTAATAAAAACCATGCACGGGCTTGGTCGGTGAGTAAAAATAGCTAGCACGTAGAATACACTATTCTACACGCAGCTATATATAGGAAAAAATATTTTTTTTACTCCTGGGAGTTTTACTCCTACCCCTGAAATACCACATAAACGAACTTGAAATACTCCTTTATCACTTTGGGTACACTCATGCACTAATTATAATTTACTCTAATGTGAGCCACATGAAAAAAGTGCAACGGAGTCCATGATTTTTAGTGTATTTTGTAAATACATTCATATACGTATATAAAAAGAAGTGTGTCCAGAAAAATATGCATACCACCTTTGAAAAAATGTACATACCACCTAGATGATCTTATATACTCATATACTACGCGTACATATCCTCCATCGCACGAGACACCCCATACATTGTGAGAAACAGTGTAGGGAGTAATTACTCCTGGGAGTAGAAGAAAAAGCTTCATATATATATAGTAGTTTATAGTCATTTTACTATCTGGTGATAGATTTTATCATCATAAAGAGGGTTCAAAGGAAAGAATATATATGCATGACAACTAATCGTTGTATTATGAGTACATGTGAGATCAAGTAGTATCATGCTGCCTATCAGTACTAGTTAAACCAAATAGGTTGGTTGATTAGTCTATGAACGCACTGTATCTTTATCTTAATGTGCCATCACATTCATATGACATCTTTGTACCAACTATGTAGAGGTAGCATCTACCCCTATGTATGCAATAACCTTTGTACCAACCATGTAGAGCTGGCATCTACCCCTATATATGCAATACTTAACGTGCCATCACATTCACATGACATCTTTGTACCAGTCATGTAGAGCTGGCATCTACCCCTATATATGCAATAACCTTTGGCTGCAAAATTTAACTTATGTGCTATATATGTACATAGATCTAATATGCTCAGTGATCGTCGATGAGCGCGATGATGTCGTCAACAGAGAGTATGGTCTTCTCCGTGTAGATCTACATGCACAGCATCACGACTATCATCGATTGATCAAGCAAGCCAGCAAATTGTTAACAGCAAGGAAAATGAGATAAGAAGCCAGACCTTGAGGCGGTAGCATATGACGATGGTATATGATAAACACTATCAACACCTACTTATCGTATATATAGATTTTACTATCATGTAATAGTAAATTGATGTTTATTTGACAGTAAGCACAGATTACATAGGTTACTGAACGCTTTGCATAATAGTAAAATATATATATACAGATAGTAAAATCTGTTATGGGACAATAAAATGACTGTTTATTGTGAGACTTATATTATTCTGTTGCTCCCATCTTTAGTAAGCTAATAGTAAAAACCTTTTGTGAATCGGAGCATTGCCAATTAAAGATTATGACTAAAACAAAGAAAAAAGATTTATATATATACAAATAAGGAAAAGCATTTACCAGTTGGTTTGCCATGTAACTGATAATCAACTAGGGCAATTCCGTCACGTTGAGCACTGGAATGCGTGGCTCGGTGGGCATACGTTAACTGGCTAGTAAGTAGAATAGGTTATTCTACACGCAGTTGTGTGTGTATATATAAGCACAAACATAGAAGGATTGAACATAATCACAAGAGTATGGTTATCCTCATAAACCGGAGAAATTATGCCCTAACATGAAAAAAAAAGGTGTTTCCATTTATGAAAAAATAGCTTAGAAGTGAAGTACTGTTGATTATTTTTGCTTTTCTATGAAAAAAATAAGGTGGCTGATCATTTGGTGAGCTACTGCTATGGTAACGGTGCCATCTTTTAAGTGGGAAAGGTTCTTTTTGTCTCCGCAAATAATAAAGGAGAACATTAATTTTGTAACTTAATTACCGGGGTCGCTGATTCGAGGGATGGCTAGCTGCTGTTTAGGCAGTGTCCAATTAATATGGCAGTTTGTCTGTCTTCGCATCCGAGCCGTGTGATTAATCGCGGCCATGGACGCCAGGTAACATCATTTAATTTCGTTAGAGCATCTCCAGCAAGGGCCTCTAAAACAGGGTTCCTATTTTGGATTTAGGGACTCCTCCTATTTTTTGGGGCTCTGTTTTCAGAGCATAAGTCCAGCAACATCCCCTAAATCTCAGCCCCTATTTTACTTTTTCTCCTATTTTGACATATCCGCTATGTATAATCTTCATTTGACACCACTAAAATTCAATCAAAAATATTTGTAATACATAAAACATAAGCATATTAACATTTACAATTTAAAAACATGATATTTAAAATTTAAATTTAAAATTTTCAAAACATGATATTTAAAATTTAAATTTAAAATTTTCAAAATTTTCAGCAGCAGAGATGCAGATGCAACAATTGCAACTCATCCGTAAAGACACGCTTAGTCAATAGCGAACTAATGCAAGCCATCCTTCACTTAACTCCTATTTTAAGGTTTAGGGCCATTTGGTTTAGGGGCTCCTTGGGAATTGGGGTGAGGAGGCAAATTTAGGGGCCTCTAATTTTAGGGCTGGATTAGAGGCCTCTTGGATCTGTATTTTTTACTAAAATCCTATTTTAAGGTTTAGGGCTGGTTTAGGGCTCACCGGAGATGCTCTAAGTGGTTTCTTTTTCTTTTTTTCTTTTAAGATGCCACCGCACCGACACGCCAGTGGAACTCTACTTTTGTGTACGGCCGTCGTTTTCACGCATGCCGCCTCCTTCCGCAGCGTCGGTATAGACAAATAGGTAGGGTTTTTAAGAATATCGAGAGAAAACACCGCACCAATCTCACTTTATGATTTTACTACTGTTTGAGGAGTTCTAGCTTTTCGAAAAAGTGTTTTTAGTTTTGCCACGTAATGGGTTTGGTCAATCGGACAGTCCATTGCACTAATTAAAATTATCGTGGGCTCGGTAGGTAAGCAAAACTAGTGGCTCAGAGAATACACTATTCTACACGCAGCTATAGAACCATTTTCCTACACACACACACACACACACACACACACACACACACACACACACATATATATATATATATATATATATATATATATATGAATTTTGTTTACTCTTGGGAGTAGTTACTCCTACCTCTGAAATACCTCCTAAATGAACTTGAAATACTCCTCATCAGAATAGTAGTTTACAGTTATTTTACTATCTGGTGATAGATTTTATCATCATAAAGAGGGTTCAAAGGAAAGAATATATATGCATGACAACTAATCCCTATATTATGAGCACATGTGTGATCAACTGGAGTATCATGCCTATCAGTACTAGTTAAACCAAATAGGTTGATTGATTAGTCTATGAACACACTGTATCTTTATCTTAACGTGCCATCACATTCACATAACATCTTTGTACCAACCATGTAGAGCTGCCATCTACCCCTATATAGAGGTGGGCACTGGGCCGGACTATTTTGGGCTGGCACGAGGCACGTCCGACCCAAGACGCAGGCACGGCCCGACGCAGATTATTTCAACGCGGGCCGCACGGCACGACGGTTGTCCGGTTGTCTTAGCCCGCCAACCGGCACGATGGGCGTACCTACCGAACGGTACCGGGCCATGCTTAGGCAAGACGTTCAAACAGCACGCACTGTTTGTGCGTGTGGATGAGCAAATCAAGGAGTAAATGCATAGCTGCATGCATGTGACTAGAAGGAGCAACTGAATCAAGGAAATTGAGAAGAATAAACACAATAGGATTTTGTTTCGATCGGAGAAAAAGAAAGTCCTAAATAGATAAAAAAGAAATCAATCCGTGATCATTTTCTCTTATAGTAATAGTATAAATGGGCCGGATCTGGGCCGGCACGGCACGAAACAGGCACGAAGCGCAAATGGGCCGTGCCTGGGCTCGCTGAAGGCGAGCTGGGCCAGCCCGGCCCGGCACGGCGAGCACGATGAACCGTCATAGCCCGGCACGGTTTAAGCCTGAAGCACGATGGGCCCGTGCCAGGCCGGCCGGCTCGACGCCCACCTCTACCCCTATATATGCAATAACCTTTGGCTGCAAAATTTAACTTATGTGCTATGTGTACATAGATCTAGTATGCTCAGTGATCGTCGATGAGCGCGATGATGTCGTCAACGGAGAGTATGGTCTTCTCCGTGTAGATCTACATGCACAGCATCACGACTATCATCGATTGATCAAGCAAGCAAGCAAATTGTTAACAGCAAGGAAAATGAGATAAGAAGCCAGACCTTGAGGCGGTATAGCATGTGACGATGGTATATGATAAGCACTATCAACACCTACTCATCGTATTTATAGATTTTTACCATCATGTAATAGTAAATTGATGTTTATTTGTCAGTAAGCACATATTACATAGGTTACTGAACCCTTTGCATAGTAGTAATATATATATATACACGGATAGTAAGATCTGTCGTGGGACAATAAAATGATTGTTTATTGTGAGACTTATATTATTCTGTTGCTCTTGTCTTTAGTAAGCTACCAGTGAAAGCCTTTTGTGAATCGGAGCATTGCCAATAAAAGATTATGGTTAAAACAAAGAAAAAAGATTTATATACAAATAAGGAAAAGCATTTACTAGTTGGCTTGCCATGTAACTGATAGTCAATTAAAACAATTCCATCACGCTGAGCACTGGAATGCGTGGCTCGGTGGGTATGTGTTAACTGGTTAAGGAGTAGAATAGACTATTCTACACGCAGTTGTGTGTATATAACCACAAACATAGAAGAAATGAATGTAATCACGAGAGTAGGGTTATCCTCATAAACCGGAGGAATTATGCCCTAACATGAAAAAAAAAGTGTTTCCATTTATGAAAATGGTAGCATAGAAGTGAAGTGTTGATTATTTTTTGCTTTTCTATGAAAAAATATAAGGTGGTTGGTCATTTGATGAGCTACTGCTATGGTAACGGTGCCATCTTTTAAGTGGGAAAGGTTCCTTTTGTCCCCGCATCTTTTAAGGTCGCTGACTCGAGTCGAGGGGAGCGCTGCGCGATGGCGCATGCATCTTCCATCTTGCATAAACCCAAAGCGTGCAGATTTTTTATGGCTGCTGTCTAGGCAGTGTCCAATCAGCTGGCAGTTTGTCTGTCTTCGCATACGAGCCCAGTGATCGATGGATAACATCATTTAATTTCGTTAGTGGTTTTAGCTTTCGCCTTTTTTAAAAAAAGAAAAGAAGATGCCACCGGTGTACGCTGCGCCGCTGCCCAGTGGAACTCTACTTTTGTATACGACTGTCGTTTTCACGCATGCCGCCTCCTGCTGCGCAGTACCGGGTATTGACAAATAGGTAGGGTTTTTATAAGAATACTGAGAGAGAACACCGCACTAATCTCACTTTATGATATTCCGGTCTGTTTGAGGACTTCTACCTTTTCAGAAAAAGTTGTTTTTTGGTTTTTTTAGGTTGAAAAATGGTTGTAGTTTTTTTTAATAAGAGACCGTTTGATAAATAACTAATTTTTCTTAACAATAATATGCAAAAACAGATCCAACGCAACTTTTAGCTTTTGTTAGTTATATATGACTTCTAGCTTATACCAAAAGCCGCTTAAAAGTTAAACTGTTTGAAGGGACTTACTGGCTTTTAAGAAACTAAGGCTGGCACATGCTATGAGTATTGTGGAGGCTCTAAGACCTCACAGAATGTAGACACGTGTTTTCTGACTAAACACAGTGTATATGTGTTACTCTGAGTGAATAAGGCACACTATGTCGATCTTAAGATCTAACCCTAGAGGGTGTCAACAAACGCCTCGTTCCTAGGCTACTAACCCATCCTTGATACATCTACTTTGTTGAAAAAAATCAACGAATTTTAGAAAATTTGTAGAAGAAAAAAAAACCAAGATCCCATTTAGAATTATTTCAATAGGAATTTCAGGGAAGTTGTACTAATTCCTGCATAATTCCAAAGTTCCAAAAAGGTGATAATAACATGTTTAGAATGTAGGATTATGAGAATTATCTGGGTACCCGAATCCGACCCGTACATGCCGGGTATTGCCGATCCCGTACCCGCTGGGTATTGCCGATCCCGACTGACCGAACCCGAACCTAACCTACCCGCACACTCAGACAAGTAGCCAGTAGTGTAAAATAGTTTTCCATTAGGATAATTTTGCATCCAGATACGGGTACGGGTCGGGTAATACCCGACCCATTTACACCCCTAAACTCTAGTGGGTGTGAACATACACCTGGCTCCTACCATCAGGCTACTAGCCCATCCTCGATACGCCCTCCATTCCAAAATATAAGGCACGCACGTATTTCAAGATTCAAACTTTGAAATCTTTGACCAATGATTTGTCTAACTATATAAAAATTTTGTGATATAAAAGTGATACCATTGAATTCATATTTAAAAGTACTTTGTAATGATAGTGATTTTGTTTGTATGAATGATATTGGATAAGAGAAATCAAAGGTCAAAATATAATTTAGGAGACCGTGCCAAATCAAACTACGCCTTATATTTTGGAATGGAGGGAGTACATCGTTAGTTCATCCTTTTAGTTTAGTGAATTAATACAACTTTGTTGAAAAAAAATCAACAAATTTTAGAAAATTTGTAGAAGAAAAAAAATATTAAGATCCCATTTAGAATTATTTCAATAGGAATTTCAGGGAAGTTGTACTAACTCCTGCAGAATTCCGAAGTTCCAAAAAGGTGATGATAACATGTTTAGAATGTCGGTTTCTTACATGATTTTGATCAGGGGAATTTTTTACGAAGGGGAGTCTTGATAAAGGGTAGGAGGTGTGGCGCGTTAAAAAAAGGACTGGTTTCATGCCCTACATATTTTACAAGAGAATGAGCATTAGCTCGAACCTAATGGAAAATTTCTTGCTGTAATTCTATGGGTACTTCAACCAATTTTATGTTTTAGTTTCTTGTTCAAAGAAGCCTAGAGTCATGCGAGGCCAAAGCTACCCGTGTGATCATGGAGTTAAAATTAATGTGGAATTTCTAGGCGAATATAATTAATTGTAATCTTGCCCGGCTGCTAACAATATTGTTGTATTATATTTCTGTGGAATGTACAAAGGTCAAGGAAGCTCGAGAGTGATATTTTGGTTTCTAATTCCCTTCTTATACACAGGTAGCAACTAGCATGTTATAACATCGGTGATGCCACTCCAGAGCCCACCACACGTCCATTTTTCACTGTGGTTTATATGGTGAAATTCTACGTAGGCTCATACATTTATTATCCATCACATTGCACATGCATCTCTTAGCTTAGTTGGCAGAAGCTTTGCCGCGCATGCTTAAGGTCTTAGGTTCAATTCTCATGGAAAGTGATTTTTCCTGGATTTTTTTTGCATCACCTTCGCAGATTTAATTAGGTCATTAAATAACATTGTAAATTTTTCAAACTTTTTCAGAAGGGTCCTCAAAACATGCCTAACTCGCCATAAAAAAATCGGATCATGATCAAACTTGTGTGGTTTTTAAAAATACTAGCAATATTTCTAATGCATTTAAAGTCATTTTGTTTATTTAATTGAGCTATTAAATTTGCAAATTCTTGAAGATTTTTTAGAAGGGTCCTAAGGGTATGCCCATACTATCATAAAAATTTCAGATCATAATTAAACTTTTGCAATTTTTAAAAGTTCTAACAATACTACTAACGTGCTTAAAGCAACTTTATTGATTTAATTGAGCTCCTAAATTTGTAAATTTTTTGAAATTTGTGAGAAGGGCCCTGAGAGCATGACTAAGGAACCATAAAAAATCATATTATGATCAAACTTTTACAATTTTTAAAAATTATGATGATGGTACTAATACGTTTAAAGTAATTTCACTGATTTAATTAAGCTACGAAATCATGTTGGAAATTTTTAAAACTTTTTGAAAAGGGTTCTCAAAGTATGCATGAGCTACCATAATAATTTCAGATCATGATCAAAATTTTGCAATTTTGAGAAATTCTAACAAAGCTACTAATATGTTTAACAAAGCTACTAACATTTTTTACAAAAATAATTCTTCGAAGACTTTTTAAATGGATATTTTATAAGACTTTTTAAATAAATTTTTTAAATATACATATTATAATATTTTGTATTTCTTAAAAATATTTTCTTTTTAATATGTGACCATGTCACCGCTGTCCTTGTCTGCCAAATGCCAGACTAGTGGGATTAATCCGGGACATCCAATTGACACAGTCCCACACGTTCACGTCATGCTGCTTTAGTATTGGATTTGCATTTGTGGGTTGGTGGGCCATGGCGGCCACACAAACGATGGTGCATGTGAACGAAGCAACCTTGAAATTTCTAATTGCTTTGAGCATCGCAGTTCGCTTCGTTGATATGTGTGTGCATCAAAGGTCAACACAAGCTAGATTGGCTTTCAATTCTCAAATAGTCAGAACATAATCCAGATTATTCTTTCAAAACAAAGTTCAAAGAGAGAAACGATCCGCATCCTCTACTTTCCTGTAGCTCAAGCGTGGGCGGTGTTTCTTTAGGTCTAAAGTGGGCCATAATCCTTTCGATTCCTTGGTTTTACCAACTAAATACTAATTAAATACTAAATTAGCCCTTTCTTTCGAAAGTTGGCGAGCAGACTGGCCCCTAATGTGTTATGGATAATTCTATTTAGTTATATCTCCTCCATTCACAAAAAATATCATTCTAAATATTGCCACTTTCTCCAAAAAGTAACTTTGACCACCAAAATTTATTTTAATGAATTTATTATAAGGGTAGTTTTAGATTTTAGAATTATGAAAGAATAGTTCGAGACAAAATATTCCCAAATTATTTTCATACAGCTGATCTAATATCACAAAGATGCAGCAAGATTCAAATGCTTCCACCGCGAGTTTCTTATGCGATACTTTTTTGTTGATACGTGGGAGAGTAAGTAATTGATCTTTGTACGATTAGAGAATGCTCATTCCCTACAGAGGTCCTACAAAATTCACGGATTATCTGAATTACCAAGGGGCAGATACAAGTTTAGGGCCGTATTACATTTTGTTTCTCACTTTTCTTAAGAGAAGGTGAAGGACTACGAATGTGCATGCATCCTTGCAACACGCTGAAGACTAATTGACAATCAACATTATCTCCAGCCTGGTGTTTTGGAATTCCTATTCCAATTGTGTTTTTGTATGGTGACAGCAGCGATTACGTGGTTGCTGATTACGTCAGAAGGAGGAAGCCATGTTGACGTACGTGGTTATTGCAAGTCAAATAATAATATAATGTGCCAATTAGAGAGGAAACATTCAATTTTAGTTCTCATAACTTGGCTTTTGTTTCTTGAAAAAAAAAAAAGGTTCCATGGTGCACGTTTCTCTATACACTTTTATTTATTTATTTCTTAGCTTGAACTCATAATTCTGGAAGGTTTTGGGATGCTTGCTATTATCTGTGGCAAGTGTTGGATTTTATTTGAGATGACAATTCAACCTATAAATACTAAAGCTGAAACAAGAAATCATCATTTGCTCTTACATAGTTACATTGTAATGTATTAATTGATAATATTTGGGAAAAAAATGAAATGTACTCCGAAGATCAAACTAGCCGGATGATTGTTTTTCTTTTTGTAAAACACCGAATGGAATTAATGAAAATTACATAATTCTCAGTAAAAAAATGTGGTGGGCTCCGAAGTTTATACGACCATGTAGAAAGAGAAGGCAAAGTTTTCCAGAAAAAAATTGTGTATGCAGGGAATCTGTGCGGCGCCAACCAACACGCTATCATCCCAAGGATAAGGTACGTGCATGATCCAATAAAAAGGAACCGTTGCAGCAAATCGTGAACGAGAAGATAGTTAGAATTCACCTGCTATGCTGTTGGAGGCCCGTGCTTGCCGGGCGAGAATAGCTTCTCTTACATGCAGGGTTTGAAATACTGATATTAGGTTGAAAATGGAAGTTGAGTCGGCACTGATTTTCGTCGATAATCGGTCAAATATCACTAGAAATCGAACGGTTTGAAAAGTTTGAAAAGTCAAACACATTTGAAATTACCAGTCAAACCAAGGGCAAAAAATTCGATATTGGTCGATATCATCGAAAATCGACCGGTATAGGCCGATTATCGATCGGTTTTGATGGAAAATCAGGAACTACATGAAAAATGGAAAAAATCCAGGAAAATTGAGAAAAATTGTGTAAAATTTGTAAAAAGCCGAAAAATCCCCAAAAAAGTAGGGAAAATGTTAGAAATGTATAAAAATATGAAAAATATGACAAAATTTCAGCATGATCTTTGCTATAATTTAGACAATCTCAAGTTGTAAACTACACATTTAGCAATAAAATCTCAACAAATAATATTTCAATTCAATACTATTGACAAATCAATCCAACAAGTCCATATTTCAATTACATTCATTTAAATACCATAGCATATGACATTTAAAAGCAACATTTCTAATAAAAAATGAACGCTCGCATTTGGCATAGTTTCGTTGTTCTTCCACTGTCACACATATGCTATGTTGGGCCTACATGAACGCTATATTAGTAAAAAATCGAGTTGCAATGAAATAAAGCATACAAATGAACTATTACCTTTGGAACTATGTGTAGTATTAGTGGTTATCTACTTGGTTGGCCATGTTGTACCCTGATCTGTGGACATCATCACTAATCCTCATGTAGCTACCAATTTCGCCTTGTATTCGTGCCAACTTTGCCCCATCCATGAGCTAGTCATTTGCTTCTATTAGTACAACATGACATAAAAGTCGAGGTCTTGCTACTCATAGACCTATTGGGTCGGAGTTGTGCACGAGCATCCGGGATGGTGTATTTGTATTACCCATATGAGCCATAATTCTCTTACGTCTCGGTGACACTGAACAAGCTAGAGCTATCATGTGGTGCATCATGGCTGTGTCGATGATCTCTTCCCATGCCTGCAGTAGTTGTCCTCTATGACTGTGGAGTGCCATGGTCTTTGTCCTGTGTGGCATGACTATACTAGGACTCTCCTGTAAATTCTATGGGATGCTATCTTTTTGAGTGGGAAGTGAGAGGGATGGAGACACCGTCACAGAAGTCACCACCATCGCTGTCCATCTTGGAGCTACTGTCATTAGACTCTTGGTACGGTGGGCTTCGATGATCCACGGGAGTGCTATCAGTTGAGTCACTACTTCTTACGTAATGTTTGTCTTCTGTGGGAAGCTTCCTCTTTCCTTTCAAGGGAGCTCTTCTTTTTTTCTTGTTCCTACTCCACCACTATTTGCTATTTCCTCTTTCCCGTGTGACTGTCACTTGCTATCTTGTTTGCCCACTCAAGGATGCTTGTAGCCCCAGTATTTTTTCGCAATGCAAAAGGGTCAATCGGGTCTATCACAAGATGTGAGGAGGGGTGTCACTCTTGGTGTCCTACTTATCAAGGGGTCAGCATTGGAGCTCCCTTTCTGTATCTACTGTTAGATTGGATTTTTAGCATCACACAATATAAGCTCTATAAGATGCTTGAATGGATCGTCTTCATCTGTGGACCTTTGATTTTCTTCAACTTGAATTCTGAGCCACAGATTATAGTTAACTTACACTAACTTATGGAACTTTTTGTAGGATAAGTGGTTGTGAACTTTAGTGTGGATGAAGGTGAACGTGCTCCAATTGCGCTTGCATCCACTAGAAGAAGCGCAATGCGAAACAATTCATTGAACAAACTTTTGGAGCATGGATGTGCTTGAACCGAACACACCCCACCAATGTGCTATAAGTTAACAAAGAGAACAATAAGTACAAGGTGAAAATACGAGAGTAGCATTACATTTAAGATGACATAAGGAAAATACCAGGGGAAGTTTAGTATCATATGCCATCCTCTCAGGTACTGTACTCGCAAACGTACCAACCCTCCTTCTATAAATATCGGTCTCATGAAGTGCTTGAATAGCGCTATCAGTATCATCAGCAAGTGTTTTAAAAGTATCCCGGAGATCTACCAAAAAGGTGTTGGTTGTGCTGTACAAGTAGCGGGTCTAGGGGTGTAAGGCGACAACTGCATGAAGTTCAAGGAAACATATCAGTGCAAGTATATAATGTATGTGCAAGTACAAGATATTTTGTTCAAGAGAAAACTGTATTACCAGCGTTCATGTAAGTATCTTGCGTTAGATCATCCATTCTTGGGTCCATGACATTCATGTATTGCTCAAATGTAGCTTTAGAGTCATGGAACAAGCTATCATATTCCTGTCGCATTATGCTATACTGTGGTAGTACCTTGCTCAATGTAGGCCCCCTGTCTTGATTGGTGAAATGCAAGCAGGAATACAATAGGTCCACAGAGTTAACAACTGATAGAAGGTTATCACACCAATCCAAGATCAAGAGGCAGGAGTACATGAACCTCTCCTCCGCAGTACCAACAAAGTGCAATGATAGAAATTCTTCTAACGCCATCAATTGCAAGAACTTATCCTTACGACGAAGGAAACTGTCCAAAAATATGCAGCTTATTCCGAAGTGAGTAGCATTCCACTTGACCAACTTACCTCCAATATGCTTTTTTATCATAGCGTGAAGCTTCGAATAATTGTACATCTATCAAGATATTTTTCTCACACTCTCAATGACGGAGGTGTGGGCAAGGAACTCTCTAATCTGTTTCAACATCAAATTAATCGTGTGGGCTACATAAGATTACCACACGATGTTGCGGTGCTCCCATGAGATGAGCCTGCATGCCTTTTTGTAGTTGGCACCATTCTCTATGATAATTTGCATGATATTTGTCGGACCCACCTCGTCGACCACTAAAGCATTTTCCTGTGTCAACAAACAAAATTGAAACCTTCATTACATGATGCGTACATCAAATATAATTCATAAGAGGAGCAATAGAAGCAAGCACCTTGTGCAAGTACAAGGCATCTTGAGTTAGGCCCATCATATCCATGAACTTATGGAAGAATATGGTGTCATGGCGAAGATATCATGAAGTTCATGATGCTAATGCATATCAGCCTAGTCTAAGAATCACACATTATTGTTACACCATACGTAGGCCATTTTAGCTTGAATTTGGCCATCTTATCTCATATGTCTAATTCGTTGGCATATAAATATTTGTCGTATATGTCTCTCCCAATCAGAGACAGGACACCCTCGCCTGCAAATAAAGCATTGTAACATCCTCAAAATACGAAGAGATGAAAATGAAAATACTAAATTTCTAATGTGATTTATTTCTTAGTTTTCTCGCATTTTCTAGAATTCTTGGATTTTGGCAAAAAAAACAATTTCAACCTATGATTCTTGAGTTATAAACTATGGAATTAAAAATCACATGAGAGAAAAAATCTGGGAAAATTATATTTAAAATTTAGGAAATCTCCAAAACCTCCTAGTTAAGTCTCAAAGCTATATGAACAAATTTAATATGGAAAAGGATTTAAAATAATAACCTTGGACTAGCAATAGCAATATGATCAGAATTTATTAAAAATGTTTGTACTTTATGTTCATCTAGAAATTTTATCACTTCAACTAAAGGATTACAGATTCTACATAAAAATTATTAAAATAATAAACATAATTTGGTGCCTTTAAAAATTAAAAATAGAAACCTCGTAAATTCCCTAAATGCAATTTAAGAATTTTTATAAAATAAATATAAAGGTACATAATCTCCAAATTTTATAGTTGCATCCTTAAACCATTATTAATGCCTAGAAATTTTTTAAAGAATTGAGCAATATTTTGATCCTCGGAAAAATAAAAAAAAATGTAAGGAAAATTCTAGACAGTAGGTTTGGTAGAATTTTTATAAATTCTACACACAATATTTTGAGCTGCCTAGCCACATCACGTCCACTAGCCGTGCCGGGATGCTCCTGTCATCCACGCGCCACGCTACGACGGGCTGCTGAGTTACTGCCAAGGCAGCTGCGGTGGCCACGGGCCGAGCCGGTGCTAAGAACTGCCACACCACTGTTGTGGAAGCATTTGGCCACGTCATGCTGCTGCCGTGGCATCATTTCCTGCCATCGCCTCGCTTGGGTGCTGCCATGGTCGTGATCGTCTTTGCGGATCATTGCCACTCATTGTGTGCTTACCGCTGGCTGCCATTAGGCCCGGCAAATTCTAAGAGACCTTCCCTTTTTCTAATCTGAGAGACCCTCTTTCTTTGTTTGACACGTGGAACCGTACCAATCTCAAAGTAACTGGTGGGTCCTTTCTTCTCCCATCTAAATCTCTCGTAACGGCCCGTTAGGCATCGATGTTTCCGCGGCGGCGCGACGGTTCGTCTGTTCTTCTTCTATCGCTTGCCGCGGGCTTGAGATGAGCAGCTCTGCTGGCGGCGAAAGCGAGGCCACGGGGATCCTTCGGGAGACCATCTCGTCCGACTCTAAAAGCGATGATGGAGTTTTCAACTCCGGTGATGAGAAATTAGAAGAGATTGTTGCAGCAGATTTGGAGGTGAGTGAGGTATTTACATCGTACAGGTTGCTAGGTTGCTATGAAGGATGTTCTCAGTAGCAATACTTGATGTTGCGTGCATGCCTTTTTGTGTAGGTTAATGACCAAACTCGATCAGGTGAACTTGTGCCAAAGATTGGCATGACCTTTACTTCAGAGGATGATGCATACAATTTTTATAATGCATATGCTGGAAAGGTCGGGTTTAGCATTAAGAAGTGCCACACTAAACATAGACTAGATGGCACATTATCTTGTAAGTATTTTGCTTGCAGTAATGAAGGTCACAAGAACAGTGATCCGAAAAATCAACCAAAGAAAGAACGTGCTTCAACCAGGTCAGGCTGCAATGCTCGTGTTCAGTTCTATGTTTCACAAGATGGAATCTGGAGGATGCAGAAAGTGGTACTTGCTCATAATCACAGCTTTGTAAGCCCAGACAAGGGACACATGCTTAGATCGCAGCGACGTATGTCAAAAGCGGATGAGCATATCATTAGCAAAATGCGACAGGCGGGAGTTAAGCCAACTGAAATATATGATTTTTTCCAACGGTGGTCAGGTGGAGCTGAGAATGTGCAATTCTTGAAAATGGATTGTAGTAACTTCATTGGTCGTGAGCGCAAAAGGTACTTGGAAGCCCAAGATGCACAGACCCTATTGGAATACTTGGAGAACAAACAAGGTGAAGATCCTTCTTTCTATTATGCTGTGCAATTAGACAAAGAAGATGGTCGAATATGTAACTTCTTTTGGGCAGATGGTCAAGCCGTTGCAGATTATGCTTGCTTTGGAGATGTCATATGCGTTGACACTACATTTCAGACAAATAAACCTGAAATGCCATTTGCTCCCATTCTTGGAACAAATCATCATAGGCAAACTATTATTTTTGGAGCTGCACTATTATTCAATGAAAGCGCCGAGTCATTTGTTTGGCTATTTAGAAATGTATTGAAAGCAATGTCTGAGAAGCAACCTGTTACAATTTTCACAGATCAATGTGCTGCAATGGAAAAGGCAATCAAGCTTGTATTACCGAACTCATGTCACCGTCTTTGCATATGGCACATATACCAGAATGCTGCAAAACATCTCAGCCAAGTGATCTCTGATAATGAAGAGTTTCTCAAGGACTTCAAGCATTGTGTATATGAAGAAAGATCAGTAGAACATTTTAACATGATGTGGCAAGAGTTATTGGCTACTTACGACCTTGGACAGAATTCATGGCTGCAAAATTTATATACATTACGTGAGAAGTGGGCCACTGTCTACCGCCATGATTCATTTTGTGCAGACATGATGTCCACTCAAAGATGTGAAGGTATGAATAATGTGTTCAAGAAAACTTTCCGTAGGAAACTATCTATTTCAGAACTCTTGGTAGAATTTGACAAGTGTGCTTCACGCCTTCGTGGAAATGAGTTATATGAAGATTACAGATCACGAAATTCAAATCCAATTCTTTGTGTTAGTAACTTACCTTTGTTGAAGGTAGCAGCGGAATCATATACAAGAAATATGTATACTATTTTTGAAGAAGAATTCAAAAAGCAATTTGTTCTTTCATGCACATTGTTAACTCAGAAGGGACAGTAAGCACGCATAAGATAGTGTCTATGGATCGGAGTTGGGATGAAGCCACGATTACTTTTGATTCAGATGGTATCTGGTAGCGTGTGTTCATGCAAGAAGTACTATTGTTCTGGTAAGTGCATATGATGGAGAAGTTTTACAATCTATTTGTATTTATCTGTCATCTATAATAGTTCTTGAATCATGCAGGTATCTTATGCAGGCATATACTACGAGTCTTCAACCAAAACAATATTATCAATTTGCCTCCTAGGTATATATTGAGCAGATGGACACAATATGCAAAAAGAGGCACCTTTACTAATAACAAACAAGGCCAATGTGATAACTTAGCAACTAACAGTGCACTTCTCTCTCGGAAAATGATATCAGTTGCATTGAAATGTGCGATTTCAGAAAAGGTTCTTCAAACTTGGATGATGGTTTTGATAAGTTGACCCTAGAAGTCGAAAATTTATTGAGCCGATTAATTTGAATGAAAAGAAGCTCCACAATGTTTTCTCAAGTGTACTAAAGATGTTGCGAAAGAGTGCATATCGCTTAGAGTACCTTCGCATAAAAAAGGGCCAACGATTAGAAGGTCAAAAGTGTACTTGAAGGAGGAAAGAAAAATGGTTCTTCGAAAAAAAATGGAGGAAAGAAAAATGCTCCTAGAAATATAAGAAAGAAAGGTATGTATAGTTGTATACTGGCTTGTTTGGCATTTGCCATTGTCAATATGTACCGATTATCTTCACATGTCTACAGATGAGCCAAGGCAATCATCCAACGTAAATCTAGCAGATGAACCAGGGCAATTATCCAACACAAATCTAGCTGGAACTTCACAGCAGACTGTAAGATTAATCAAACATCGTATCTCCTTCGTTGATAGTGTATTTCAGTTCATAATGTTTTTTGTTTTGCAATATGAATTGGTTTAGGGACCATTCGACTCAAGTGCTACTGCTATGGCTACTCCATTGGTGACAAGCAATATAATGATGCCATTTGGAGATAATTCCATGATGTTCTTTCCGCCAATTCGAGGAGAATTTACATATCTCTTCAAGCTGAACATGAAGTGCCTACTTCTCGTCGCTTAGAATTTGATAAATGAATTGATACATGTGGTGACATTCACGCATTTTCCAACTTGATGTAAACCAGGAGGAAGCGATGTGTCTTCCTCTTTTGTTTCTTGGTTTAATTGGATGTTTGCCACCCTTCAACGTGAAAATTCGACGCCATGTACAAAAAATGCCACTTCAGCTTTTGGTCTCAGAACCTCCGTGTTTGAATTTTTGATACTTTGAAGCTAAGTTCAAATACTAATGCATACGCATTAGTTTGCCACTTGATTCTCCAGATTCCAAATCATTTTGCACTCGCCCAGACCAATTCAACCAACTGCTCTCGAACGAGGCAGCACGGCAGCAGCTACCTTTGTTGCCTTCCTTGCGAGCGTTGGAGCTCGCTGCGTGGGTCCGCAACCGCCATGGAGGTGCTCCTCTCAAAGGACCCAGACAAGGTGGACGAGATGGTCTCCCAACGGATCCCCATGGCCTCGCCTGCTGCTGCCGCCACCGACGTAGTGCCGGCCGCCGCCACCGCCGTAGAGCTGGTCATCTCAAGGCCAGCGTGCGAGCGATAGAAGAAGAACAGACGAACCGTCGCGCCGCCGCGGAAACGTCGATGCCTAACGGGCCGTTAAGAGAGATTTAGATAGGAGAAGATAGGACCCACTAGTTACTTTGAGATTGGTACGATTCCACGTGTCAAATAAAGAAAGAAGGTCTCTCAGATTAGAAAAAGGGAAGGTCTCTCAGAATTTGCTTCCGCCGAGCCCTCCCCTCTGCACCACAGTGATCGATAGAGCTACAGCTCCTCCCTCCCCTTCTCTCCAAAACAATTCAAACCAACATGCATGCGAGAACTTTTTGCAAAAATGGAATGCTTGAGGGGTCAGAATCATGATGGTATGACATGCATAGCTTGATTTCTATTTCCTGGGTGAGGTTGGGAGGAGAGAAGGTTGGAGAAGAAGAGGTGTTTTTGTCTGCCATGGAGGAAGAACAGAGAGAATAGAGGGAAAAGAAGAACGGGGAGGGTGTTCGGCTGAATGGAGGCAGGGAGATTTATTCTTGCTGCATGCTAGGAAAGAGGAGGAAATGGGGGCAGAAGAAAGGCATAGGTTGGCTTGGGGTGAATTGAGGAGTAGCAGTGAAGGACAGGAGGCAGGGAATGGGGCTTCATGCTGCTTCCCTCTCATAGCTTCTCTCTTTTTGGCATTTTTTGTTCATTCGATTGCTGCTGTTTTGGTACCATTGGCAGGAAACAAGGAATGCTGCAGTAGGATGACAGACATCGGTGGGGAAAGGTGAGATCGCAATCCATTTTTTTGGTCTACTGAGTTTCTGAAGCGACATTTTATATCTAAAACTAAATACAACGCGTGTCATTGATTTACCAATGCTGGATAAATACCAGATCGGCTCTAGAAAATTGGAGCTGAAATATCGGGGTGTTACAGCTAATAGCTTATACAAAGAGTTGATCATATCTTATAAGTAAAGCCGTACTCCTATATAGAGTTAAATTTTTTTGAAAAGCCACGCCCGCTGTTAAGCGTACTTGGTAAAGTCATCATATAGTTAAAAATTCCGATACTTTCATAAGATGGATTGGAATTGGAAATGATTATTGGAAAGTCTGGATGTGAACAGTTTGTTAGCTCAATTATGGAGGACTGAGTTGTTATATTATGATTACATACTTGTTATTTACTATCCGTCAATTGCTCTTTGACAAATACCGTTTGCAATCTACTAGTCAGTATTTACGATTCAAGTTTGCTTAATACAAAATAACTTAGTAGCCGTCCCTTTGATATAACCTGTGTCTATTGATTATTTGCATACACTATAAGTCTTATTGAGTACATAATGTACTTAACCTTACTATTGTTATTGTTTATTAGGTGATGAAGCAGCTTACCCGATGAATCCTATGATAACGCATGTTATTGAGATTTCAACGAAGAATTTTTCTAGGGTTTACATTGTCAGTTGCTTGTGGGAATACTGAGCTAAGGCAAACTATAAGATAATAATGTTTTTGCTACATCTTTATTTTGGTTTGTAAAAATAACATGTATAACTGCTTCGTTGTCGTATGCAGTATATATTGTGTATAGATGTGATTTCAATTTGTGAAAGTGCATACCAGCCACTGATCATAGGACTAGTACTGGATACACACTATGCCTTCTTAGCCAAAATGGATGGTCTTATAAGTTGGTATCAGAGCCACACTGATTGTAGGAAATCCTAGTTAGCACGGCCATTAGCTAAGAACTTAAAAATTGAACTAAATAAGTCTATAACTAAAATGCAAACATTTGTGTGTTTGTTATTATCCTTTCCTTGACTTCATATATTTGTTATTATTCCTCATCTATTCTGAATTAGAAATTTTAATTCTTTCCTTTTTAATCTATAGATGGACATGATCATACCTTGCCATGAATCCAACACTTGAAAAAATGCCGGTGTGATGGGAGTTTTGGCCAAAATGATGGATTATGCCAGCTATGAAGATAACAGTCGAATATGTAAATATGGGATATGAGTATCACCAGAAACGTGAAGACTACCGTATATGCTCGAGTAAGCATCTGGAAACTCTGGATATCACAGGTTCGATTCTACGAGATAAGATATGCATGGAGAGGATATCTCCATACTAGGAAGGGCTCGATCATGTTCCCGTTACAAGGAAACCAACTCAAGTACGCCTGGTATCCAGGGAAGTTTGGATATACTGCAAAAATCAATACCACGATGGGCTCCTCATCGGCTACGATCTGATATTCCAAACCGACTACAACTCAACTTGAGGCAGGGCTATCTTTGTAATGAAACAAAATTGAAGTAACAAAAGCCTAAACTAGTTTGCTAAACTAGAAGCCTACGGGTCTTTGGAGGTTGGAGACACGTGATGTGAGACAAGAGTATGGATGACTGGATCGTTGTTGTCTTCGTCATAAAACTCGCCTTTTTTGTTGATTATTTCCTTCATGATGAAGTAGGCGAGCTGGCCCTGAATGGCTTGGATTTGAGAAGGAAGCAATCCTACCGTAGACAACTTGAGGCACTATAAGTATGAAAAACAAAATTAAGAGAGTATATAGAAATTGAGTGGAGCGAATCAATGTGTCATGTCAGCATGACTGACCTCCACATCATTGTGCAACCTAAGATTTCGCGCATGTATCGGCACACAAGTACCCACATAAATTTGTTCCTTGGCCGCCAGACATCGCAAAAATCGAATGAACTAAAATGTCGCAAAGGAGCTATTTACTATGAAATACGATAGAAGAATATTCCTTGCGTACGTACTGGAAAGTTAGTACGGATTGTAAGGGATTTGTGGTATGGGCGGTGTCTCGAGCTCTTCTGATAATATCTTTTGAACGCCTCATTCATTAAACATGTCATCACTTCAAAGTCTTTTTTAGGTTTATCCAGTGGATCCATGATCAGCATCTTGCTCTTTTCTGGATGAATTATTACGAGAATCCAGTGGAAGCTACATACACATGCATGATGCCATAGTCATTAGTGCTTACATCAGAGTAAATAACAAAATCAATGAGTAATTTAACTAGCTAGTGAGGAATTTACTTAAAATGGTATGGTACAAGTATAAACTCCTTGTCTTGTAGTTTAATCAAAGCTTTATATACGTACTCCTCGACCTCCTTTGGTGCTCTTATGATTTCGGCTTGGCAAACAGTTCCCAGGTCAAGGGACTTGTGCCAGTCAATTGGACTGCTTCTAATTCATGCCTCTCCTATTGAGCAATTTTACCCACGTACCCACTCGTGCCAAGTCTGTGGGGGTGAGTATTCCTTCTTGCGATGCTAATGTGGTGCTCACTAGACTTCCTTGCTGCTTCAGATTGCTTCATCGCCACAAACTCATCCCAATATGGCTGTAATCTTGGGTACTCTCCGATGGGTGACCGGTTTTGCTTCACATAATTTATATTCAGCCTCGCCTTGAAGTTTCTCCACGCCGCATCCATGGTCATCAATGCATCACGACGCACGAGTTCTTCGGCTCCTTCAGGGAATTCGAAGGTTTCTTTGAGCTCTATCCACAGATCCTCTTTGGTGGCTCGGGGCACTTTATGCCAATCCGAATAGGTGATTGGCATTTTATCCCTTACGATGTACCTGCATGTTGACCTATATTTTGCTGCTGATTTTCTCGGTGCAACAGGGGCCCCAGTATCTGAGACCTCCGAGATGGTGTACCGGCCTTCAGGCTTCTTAGTTTTCCCTCGTCCTCAATGTCTTGCAACAGGAGCATCATCTGCAACAGCGGTGGAGGCCTTGGCACCTTCGGTGGTTGGGTGGAGGGTAAGGTACCTGCTCGGGCTCTCCTCCATTATAGGCTCGGATTCGAGCTCCATTAGAACTACAGTTCGACCTGAAACAAAATTTTCGTCAATTCTATGTTTGATGAAAGTCATTAAGCATAACCCACTAGTTCCCTTCACATTTCCTAAAATGATCATTATTGGATCAATGATTATATTGACAACCTATGGACTTATCAACTTCCTCAAGTTCTTTGTGCAATTGAGAAGTACATTGAATGTTTGTGACTTCTACTATAACAAGTAAGGTTTCGGCTTAATGTGTGTTATTTTTTAACTCAAGAATAATCGATGACTTGATTTATATTCCATTTCTCTTTGTGTAGCCTTAAGGTTACAGATCTCGAGATTCAAACCATATCATGGCCCAGAATAATTGAGAAGGTTGTCCTACATCTTCCAAAGTATGTTTGATAGGTAAGGAAGTTTGTACCTTGGTATTTGTAACTACTTGCTATGGGTTTACTTGGCCAAGTATTTTACTATTTTGATGCTATTTATTTGGCAAAACTAATTTCACTTACATGCTACTGCTTTTGAGAGAAGCTCTAGCTAGACCAGAGGCTGTGGAGTGGCGGCGGCATGGCTTGGAGTCCTCCCCACTGGACGACGCTTCTGGCGGCCTGCACTTGGAGTGGCGGTGGCCGTCTGCGGCGTGGCCACATGGGCCAGCGGCGGGAGGCAGGAGGCGAAGAATTTTCAAAGTGCGATATGGCTTAGGTTTAGGTATAAGTAGAGGAGTATGCGTGGCGGTTAATAATAATAACCGCCACGGATAATAGTTATCTGTGGCGTTAATAATAACCGCCACGATAATAGTTATCTGTGATTGTTATTATTATTAATCACACAGATATATTATCTGTGACAGTTATTATTATTAACCGCCACAGATAACTATTATCTGTGACAATTATTATTATTAACCGCCACAGATACAGATCACTACCATGGCATAGTATAACATAGGAAGATCCCTTATCCATACTAAGACCAAAGTATGTATTATATGACCGATGTTGATGAAATCCAGATGTTGATGAAATTCCATTTTTTGTGGTACTTTAGTAGATTTTACTCTGTTTGTCCTTTAGTTTAATTCAAATTTAATTTCGATGTATTTTGTGATGTAAGTACAATGAAATTAATTGTGTAAAATGAAATTTCAATAAAATAAAAAACGAGTCTTCATGTTCCGTTATCGAGGACCTCGTTTTAAAAAAATACGCCGTCGGGAGCTTTACCAGAGTCACTAGAAAAACACCTAAATCCGAAGTAATCTGAAAAAGAAATTCCATTCGGGAAAAAGAGCAATATCGTATTCGTTTTCAAGAAAACAGAAATTGCGTTTTCATTATGGTCTCGATAGAACGGCAATTACTTAGATATGTACATATTGTCGGAAAAGCAAAAAGGTCAATGTGTCGTTTTACTACAATTACTTGAAATGCGTCTTAGCCATTTAAAGAGCTATCAAATCTCAAGAAAATAGTTTTTATTTGTTAACCACCACAAATACAGATGACTACGCATCGTCACCGAGCAACCATTGTTGATGCGATGCCGAAGATGAAGAATAGAAGTGCAACGGCGTTTTTCATCGAACTTGATGCATTAGAGTGTATGATTTTATATTTTCACAATAATTTCATACTATTTTTGGAAATATATGGTAAAATTTTAGCTGGACAAACATATTACATTCGCAGTCAAAAGGAGTCATATCACATTTCACTTCGTTACCTTATTTTTCACATATACAACGACAAATATTGCCATTACTCGTAACTACTTATTTTCTTTTACAATTTGGCCTTCGTTATGATCATCACGATGATAGGTAGCTTCTTGAGTGGCTTCTTCCTTGAGGCTGATGATGCCATCTACGAAAGGAGGCAACTCATCAAACTGATTGTACTCTTCCTCATCCACGACATTCTCAACTCTGACGATCCTTCTTTTTCCTTGCAGAACTACATGGCGCTTCTTATGTGCCGGTCGATTATGTAGAATACTACGCTACTTGATTCAAGTACGAATGGTTCGCCTCAGATCCGACATGTTCGATGTCCATGAGTAAAGCCGTGCTTGTCCACCTTGACACCCTTCGAGTTGTACCCAATGACATCAAACACCGGATCTTGAAAATGCAGAGTCGAGCTCCAAAATCTCCTCTATGAACCCATAGTAGTTGCTCTTCATACTGCCTGTGTTGTCGTAGGCATCTATACGGACACCACTGTTTTGGTAAGCGCTCTTGCTATTCTAAGCTCTCTTGTAAAATGTATATCCATTGATGTCATATCCTTGCCATATCATGATTGTACCTGGAGGCCCTTTTGCCAACCACCTCAATGTAACACTCATTTCTTCACCAGACATATGCACCCTGAACCAATGACTGAACAAACGATTGTGCTCTTTTGTTATCCAAAGCTCTAACTGTCCTCGGTTTTCCCTCTTTAGCTTACCCTTGTGTATATCCATATACAGATACACATCAACTGACTATTGTAATACTGTGAAATGGGCTTGTTCGAACAAAATATTATCGTAAAAATTTGTAGATTTCTTTCCTATTACATCTTTCCCACCTAGCCTACCCTCATGGCGAGATACAGGCACTCCTACCGGTTCGACCTCCTCCATGTAATCGACACAGAACTCAATAACCTCCTCAGTTGCATAACCTTCTACAATGGAGCCTTCCGGCCGAGATCGATTACGTACATATTTCTTCAGAACACCCATATACTTTTCAAATGGGTACATCTGATGCAGGAATAAGGGGCCGCAAATATTTATCTCATTGATAAGGTGAACAATGAGATGAACCATGATATCAAAAAATGATGGGGGAAAATACATCTCTAGTCGGCACGTAGTCTTTACCACATCACCGAAGTTCATAAAATCCAACGGGATCGATGACCTTTTGTGAAATCGCGTTGAAGAAGGAACACAACCTCGTGATTGCCTCTCGGACCTTGTCAGGCAAAATACCTCTAATTGCAATAGGGAGCATTTGTGTCATTATCACATGACAATCATGAGACTTTATGCCGCTTAACTTCAAATCTTTCATCGATACGGTTTTTGATGTTTGCGAGTAACCTGGACGAACTTTCACGCCATACAAGCACTTGCAGAGTTCTGTTTTCTCTTTCTTGCTCAAAGTGTAGCAAGCTGGGGGAAGGTAAAGCCGACCTTTCCTAGTGTCTTGAGGATGTAGCTCGGCTTTGATTTTCATGTCTTCCAGATCCCTTCGTGCCTTCAGTCCATCCTTTGTTTTGCTAGGAATATTCAGTAAAATACCAAGCACGCTGTCACATACAGTGTCGAACTTCCAAGTCCTTCCAGTAGGGCAAGTCCCAAAAGATGGATCTCTTCTTCCACGTGGTCTTCTCAGTATGGGACCGCGATGTATTACCAAGACTCCTTTCCAAGTACAACATTAAGATCCTTACCATATCATACACCTCTTCCCCATGAAGACGCTTGGACCTAAACCATCCTCCTTTGTCCCGTCAATTGTTTCTTCATATTGCGTACAGATGATTCTGCGAAGGAACCTCCCAGGACGATATACACTATTTTCCTCGAGTTGTTGAGCCACACACTAGCGGTTTCATCCATGCATCGAGCATGCTTTGGCTCCTTTTATAGTACAAATGACCAGACGTTACCAAGCGCAGAAAATCATTGATGGTGCAGACAACAATGAGTGTAGAGTGAAGTACTCTCATTTGTACTGCCTCATACCTATACACCTTCGCTCCACAAGATCACAAGATCTTCCCCAATGGTTGTAGGTATACATCAATATCGTTGCGAGTTGTTTCGCCCTTGGATAAGCAAATGACATCATAATGTACTTTCGCTTCATACACAACCAGGGTGGAAGGTTGTATATACACAACGTCATGGGCCAAGTGCTATGAATGCTGCTCATGTTACCAAAAGGATTCATTCCATCCGTACTCAAGCCAAACCTTACATTCCTCAGTTCATTTCCGAAGTTCTCCCTGAAGAGTCTATCGATGGTTCTCCATTGGGTAGAATCAGCCGGGTGTCTTAGTTTTCCATCCCTCTTACGGTCTTCCGAGTGTCATCGCATCAATTTGGCATGCTTTTTGTTTCCAAATAAACGCTTCAAACGAATTATTACTGGCAAATACCACACCACTTTAGCAGGAGCTCCTTTCTTCACCTCGATAACTTCGTTGTCATCGCCTTTACGCTTGTATCACGATGCTTTGTACACTGGACATACATTAATGTCTGCATAGTCTTTGTGATAGAGTATACAGTCATTTGGACAAGCATGTATTATTTCTACTTCCAATCCCAAAGGACATACAACCTTCTTAGCTAGATATGTGGTTTTAGGCAACACGTTTCCCTCAGGCAGTATATTCGCTAAGAGATGTAACAACGCCGTGAAACTCTTGTCGGACCAACCATTGCCTGCCTTCAATTTCAGCAGCGAGAGCACCATGTGCAACTTTGTGTATTCCTCCTTACAACCCGGGAATAAAGGTTTCTCCGAATCCTCCATCAAACCCTTAAATTGATTAAACTCTCTCTGATTAGTGTAGTTCTCTTCTGCATCGCGCAACATTTGAGCCAGATTATTGTCGTCATCGACGACCAACCTATCCTCATCAGATCCATAACTGATGTCAGCTGCCACATTGTCGGCTCCGTCGTCGTCGACTTTATCACGTTGAAGTATAATCTCCTCTTCACCGTGCCTTGTCCAACTTGTATAGTTAGGTACAAAACCCCTCCGGATCAAGTGCAAATGGATATGGTTTTTGTTTGAAAACATCTTCTCATTCTTGTAATCAATGCATGGACAGTGTATGTACTCTGTCTTCTTTTGCAAGCTGTTCTCCTCGGCGGCCCTTAGAAAAACAGATACACCGTCGATATATTTTTGGCTGCAACGGTTCGCATCGTACATCCATCTCCGGTCCATCTACAGTTCATTAATTTAAGCAATTATTAATATCCAAAAATATTAATTAAATAAATTGTTATTCCAATATTCAACAATATCCACTAACGGGACAACATTAATGCTAAGTAAATGTTGCAAACTTAATTAATTAATTTTAATATATACTCATACGTAACCAAAAATTATATATATCCTCCAGAAGATCAACATAATAAATTCCTCATCTCAAAATGCAAGGCAATTTCATGATCACCCATCTACCATATTAACTAAAATTTATTTAACATTCATATCCAACAATCTTAATTACATAAATTTGACATAAGCTTCATACAAATTCACTAAAAATAGCCACTAATGGAGCAATATGTATATGCATGCACTAACAAAAAAAATAAATGGTAACTAACAAAAGAAATTTTATGTGTTGTAATTTCTATATATACTCATACCTAGCCAAACTTAAATATATCCTCCTAAGAGCAACATAACAAATTCTCATCACAAAATGCAAGACAACTTCATGATCACCCATCTATCATATTAACTAAAATGTATTTTTCATTCATATCCAATAATCTTAAATAAATAAATAAATTTCATATATGTTTGACCAAAAGTTCATCATCTAAGTAAGGTAGACAACTTAATCTAATAGAGTAAGGTAATAAATTCATCATCTACAAATTGCTAAGTAAATAAAAACAAACTAAATATGAACCTTGCATCTAAACCTTAATTGTTAGGAATAAACCTTACATTGCAATTTCACATTACAAATGAAGGAGGAGACACAATTTACACACCTTGGAACAATTCTAGGAAGCGTAGCACAATATTTTGGCCAAACGAAATCTGAAATCAAAAGGCTATCTTTTCTTCTCGGGGAGGAAGATGACCAACGACTGGTGACAGGGTGTATTTATAGGAATAATTATTTGTGGCGGTTTTAAATTAAAACCGCCACAGATAATTATATCAGTGGCGGTTCTAAATACAAACCGCCATAGATAATTTATTATCTGTGATGGTTCCAATGAAAAACCGCCACAAATAGAGCCAACCTTATCAGTGGCGGTTCCAAAAACAAACCGCCACAGATAATACATTTTCTGTGGCGGTTTTTGGCTGGAACCGCCACAAATAGTCCCAGCGTTATCAGTGACGGTTTCAAATAAAAACCACCACAGATAATGTATTATATGTGGCGGTTTTTGGATGAAACCGCCACAAATGGAATACAATCAAGACTAGATACTTAAAACTGATATGCTTATTATTGTTTGCTTCTTAATTTTACTGTAAATAGCTAATGACAACTGTCGACGATCGGGAACGTCAACCGCAACAAAGAGGTAGGGGTCAGAGAGTTTATGGGACCCGAGCTGCGTTTTACTCGAACGAAGGAAGAAAATCGATCGGGCGATGGTGAGCAAGGCGACAACGAGCACGAGACAAGAGTTTATACCGTTCGAGCCCCGTGAAGGTAATAGCTCTACTCCGATCGCCTCGCGGTGGTGATTCTTGTTATATGGGTGTACAGAGGCGGTGTTTACAACTTAAGATAGTAATGGTGATTCCTAACTCGAGTCAGCTGCGGTGTGTTGTGTCGCCTTCGTCTCCCCGAGCTCATGCATCCTTGGTCTTTATACTTCCTTTATGCATAGCAACAGGGAGCAAACCTCGGAAGGGGGCCTCCGTGCACCTTGAGGGTTGGCAAGAATCGCCTCGAACTTGCGGCGCACTCTGAGTCACCCCCACGACCCGCTCTCTGGCAACCGTCAGTCAAATGCCTGATCCGAAATCCTAGGGCGGACCAGGGGCTTCAGGCGAGACCCCGCTCGAGCTCGAGGTCGAGAGGTGCCGAGCTCGGGTGCGCCGCGCTCGTGGTCGAGCGCCCCAGTGCGTACCCAGGTCGCGGTCGGGGCCTTCCGAGCATGGGAATCTGCTGACCACACTCCGGCTGGTCAAGGGGTACCCAGCCCTCGTCAGCTAGCCCCCGAGGCTCTAGGTCGGAGGGAACCCTCAGGACGACCTCGAGCCTTATTCTTGAGACGAAAAAACCTTCATAGGTCTTGACTCCTTGGTCGAGGTCGGGCGGAGACCACAAGGCAAGTCTCTTGGCCACGACACCTGGCGACCTTCGGATTTCTCGATGTTGGTACGGATGTGAACGGTTGGTGGGCACCTGGCGGCGTCTCGACTCCGTAGCCCAAGCCTTAATCACAGTCGTCAAGTCATAGTTGGCACACCTTTTAAGGCACCGTGGACTGGATTTTACCGTGTTGCGGTTCATAATCCCAAATACCACATCTTGACAAGAAAAGCTCTCGCCTTGAGCCCTTCGCTTTCCAAGTCCTCTCGCCGAGCAAGGTCCTCCTCTCCCCCTCGAGACAAAACCGCATTTATCGCCATGACCAAGTTAGGAAGGAGCACTGTCGGATTCGAGGATGAGAGAGCTCGAGTCCACAGGCTGCTGGACCCGTTTGTATGGCGGTCTGGGGCAACGAGACCGAAGCCGCGCCCTAAGGACGATGAGATCGCTCTGCACCGAGCACTACGCCCTCTTTGGCTTGCGGACCCGGAGAGTGAGTTCGTCATGAAGGTCCTCTCCAACTGCGACATCGAGCTCATCAACTGTGCCAAACTCCGTTCTTCTCCTCACCATCTTTTCCCATCTATGCGAGGGGTTCCGGGATTCTCCCGACCCTCGCTCTTCTTCGTGATTTCGCCTCTTCCGCTCGGGAAGGACCCGTGGTCGGTGCCTTACTTCCGCAGGTCGGGCTCCTGTGGGCCTTCCTGTTCCAGCCGGATTCCCTCGGCCCGTGGAACGAAGCACCGGTTCTACCCAAGAGGGTGAGGCCGGACGCTGGTGTCTGAAGGACCCCCATCGCCAACCGCAAGAAGGAGACTCGAGCCGGACTACCTCGAGGTCGACGAGGAGGCCATCGCCTCATCCATATCTCGCGCCACGCACGGTCTTAACGGCAAAGCGATCGCTAACGATTTCTGCGGAACTGCGTGTCCCCTCTCAAAGGAGGGAGCACCCCTTCTTCGAGATCCAGGTCCGATGATGCTACCCACGAGGGCACGCCTAGTAAGTCTTTTGTCTCAAGGTGCGCTTGCGACACCCTTCGATCCTCTCTTGACAAACCGATTGTCTGCGGAAGGTTGAAAGAATCTCGGGTCTCCGCCAGATGGTCGAGATGTTTGGGAAGCCGGCGCGCGCCGAGTACGCCATCGGCAACCCCGTCCCAAGAATGTACTCCGTCGAAGGACGAGGTAGGTCACCCGACCAAGCGCCGAGTCTTATACCCACGAGCCCCTTCCTGAGCCCCGCCTGCACGCAGGCCCATCAGGAGTTACTGGACACGCCAGGAGAATGCTCCCGCTGCCCGGCGGGGGCAGGGGCAAGAAGGGGAAGAAGCGACCTCCACCGGTCGGACCAAGCCGAACGGAGGCGAAGCGCCATGTCGAGTGGGGAGACGTGCCATGGTAAGGGCCCTTCTGGTCGAGCCCCCGAGCTTGTGTTTTCCCGCGCCTTGCCGTTTTGACGAGTTTCCCTTCGTGTAGCAGCAGAGCGTGGCTGCCGCCGCTAGGTCTTCGAGTACACCCCCAAAGCCTCGAGCCCGAGCCCTCGCCGCGGCGGGTGATGCGGAGCCGGCTCGGACCCCGAGACCTCAGGTCGCAAGGACGCGCAAACGTGACATCCCCTCAACATCGGGGCAGCAAGACCTTCGACGACCTTCGACGAGGAGGAGATCGGTGACCTGTAAGCCCTCGCATCTTGGTCTACCGCCCTTTCGTACCTTTCTGGCTTAGTGTATGCTTTTGATCGCAGACCTCGAGCACCCGAGCTCGAAACTTGCCCGCTTTGGACGATGGTCGTTGTCCAGTATGCAGTCCGAGTCCGAGGAGGAGAACGCCGGCCGGGTACCACGCCGCGATCGTCGTGGGACACGACTTCTTCGGCCAGCCCTTGGTCTGGTGAGTTCTACCAAGGGCTCGACGACTCGTCTGAAGAAAACGAGCCCATGGTCGGCCTGAGACTACGACATCGGCGAGGCCCACTGCGCAGATCTTGCGACGGCTTCCCGACGCCCGTGAGGAGGATACTCAGGCCTTGAGGCCACGATTGAAGTGGCCTCCAAGACCCCACCACCATGATCGCTCCGGCGCCGAGGTCATGACTCCGCGGCCACCGGGGCGATCGGACCACAGAGCTCCACAGACCTCCCGGCCGTGGATCGTGCGAAGGCCGAGGTCGCGGCACCCCTGGCCACGGAGGTCGGGAATACCGAGGCGGATCCGGCCGCCATCCCCTTGGCGCCGGAGACGAGCGGGACCCCGACCGTGGAGATCGGGGCTGGCTCTGCCGCTATGTCCTCCCCCGTCGGCGGCCTCAACCCACCGGAGGAGGCAGCGGATAACCAAGCCGCCCCCGGGGTGGGGACTCAGAGTCCCGGCCCAAGTGCGCCATCGGTGGCCGTGGTCGATCCCGGCACCGGCGTGGCAGTCGACGAGGAGGAGGAGATCCCTCGCGATCGTATTGACGACCGTGAGGACTTCACCGCAGATGCCCGGAGGGGCGACTTCGAGAGGTGAGGTCTTCCCACGACTTCAGTAGCTCACAGCTTGACTTCCTTGTCCCTCTCACTTTTGGGCCATCCTTTTCGTCGTGAAGGTGATCGATGTGCCTCTCGAGGGTTACAAGGCCTCCGAGAGTATGTCGTCTTTGGGGGTTCTCCTCGACGCAGGGGGAGGCGGGAGGTTGAGCGCGTCCGGCCTGTGCAGCACCATTGAGGTCGAAAGGGGGAGCTCGGCGAAGGCCCAAGAGCTCGATGATCTACGGACGATGAGGGCGCAGGAGATAGTCCATGCGGAAGAGCTCGAGCGGACCAGGGTCTCCGAACGCGACTTCTGTGTTAGGGCCGTGGAGCAGGAGCGCGCACGTTCAGCCACGGCGCTCGAGGCTGAGCGGGCAAGATCAAGGCTCGAGAAGGCTTCATGCGGGCGCCAACTCCCCGAGCTCAAGGCCAAAATACTCCAACTCGAAGAGGAACTTGGGAGCGCTAACAAGACACTTGAAACCGAAAGGTGCCAAGGTCAAGGACACAGAGAGGGTCATGCCGGAGCGTGCACATTCTAGGACGAGGGCGCCCCGAGCTCGAGGCCAAAATCCTTGAGCTTGAGGGAAGCTCGAACGCAGCCACCAAGGCGCCGAGGTCGAACGCGCTTAAAGTCGAAGTCAGCTGGAGAAGGTTCCCGCGAGGTCGCCCTTGGGCCCGGACTAAGGTCCCTGGCTCAAGAAAAGCTCGAGCGCTCGGTGGCAAACAAGAATGCCTGCCCACTTTGAAGATTTAACGATGCCGAGCCGTGGATGCTTCCCAAAGCCCTCCACCTCGTGGTGAGATCGCAACCTCAAGGCAAGAGTGGCCCACTCGAGCAGAAAAGCTTACCATGAGATGGCCGAATTGTAAGGAAACATCAAAAAGCGGAATGTACTAACAAAAGTGGTTTGTTTTTTGTGTACAAAGAAACCTCGTCCTGTTGTAAATCCGTGAGCTTGGGGATACTGAAGTCTTCCTTACTTTGCTTATTGGTCGCTCCGTGCTTTCTAGGTCATGCGCCGATAGGTAGCCTTACCCGGCCCGCTGGGTCCGAGGTCGAGCGACGCGTGCCTCGGGCACAAGACTTAAACATGGACGAGAGGCCACGACCTGCAAAGTGGAGGAACAATTCGCAATGGTAGAAGGGCACGAAGCGGTCATCGTTAGTGCTCGAACGGTCCTTGCGACCATGCATATCGCTCGACGGCTAAAGCGGCGAGGTTCTCAGCTCGAGCCCGAGCACAGGGAAGAGCTAGATTGCGAAGAGGTTCGGCTTACGTTTAGCTCATTCGCTGGCGGTGAACGTCAAACCTGCGTTGCTTAGACCAAGAGCGAATGTGTTCGCGCACGAGGGTCGTGTTCGAGAAAAAACAAACGAGGAACCGTTCGAAAAAGAAATAGCAGTAACATCAGCGGAAGCAGACATAGAAAATGAAAGATCAGCTTTATTGAAATGTGAGGCATAGGGTTTACACATAAAACTTCCGGTTGATCTATATTCCACGAGCTAGAGAGCTCTTCGCCGTCGGGCATCGCTATCGGTAAGCCCGTCGATCTCGCTGAAACAACTCTATAGGGCCCTCCCACCATGGGATAACTTGTTGGTGCCGGACGAGCTCAATCCGCCTCGCTAAGTCCCCAACAAAGAGCTTCCTAGGTCGTGACCGACCGAGATGCATGTCTGCGAAGAGTTTGCGTGTAGTGCGTTGATCGTGGCGAGGCACACGCATCTTACTTCTTCTGCGAGGGTGAGGTCGAGAGACCGTTTCGCGCCAAGTCGACTTGGTCGACCAAAGCCGACCACGCAGAGCCCAACAGACCTCGGGAGGCGGGGCGGCCGGTGCGAACACGAGCTGAAGGTGTGGACCCCGTGGCTCGGCTTGTTGTGGTACGAATAGACCATAGGACGGGAAGTTCGGCCCACCCGAGCCTTGCCAGATCGGCCGAGCTCATCTGCGACTCGTTTCTTGACGCTCAATGATTTGCCGGTGCTGCGCGCTCATTTGCTCCGTTGCTCTGGGGGTGAGCCACCGAAGCGAAGCAAATTTTAATGCCGAGTTCCTCGCAAAACTCCTGGAACAACTCGCTGGTAAACTGAGTACCGTTGTCAGTGATAATCTTGCATGGAACCCCGTACCTGGTGACCACGAACAAGCGGAAAAAATGAACTGCCGCCCGAGCAGTTATGGTCGAGACCGGCTCAGCCTCTATCCACTTGGTGAAGGTGTCGACAGCGACGAACAGAAACTTCTTCCCTCCGGCTGCTTGAGGAAAAGGACCGAGGATGTCCAAATTCCAGTCGAGAAGGGTCATGCGGCGGGATGGTCTGGAGCGCGAGGCGGTTGATGCGACTTCCGGCATGGAATTGGCGAGTTCGGCGGTGCGGACGATATCACGAGCATCCTGAAGCGCCGAGGGCCATAGTACCCCATGCGGAAGGCCTTCCCGACCATTGTCCTTTGACCATGGCGAGCGCGACCTCTTGGTCGGAGATTGACGGGGCCGCTAGTGTCTCCGTGATGACGCCGGGTGGGACTTCGCCGCTTGAGGAGCCAAGCTTGGAGAGGAGTCCACGCTGGAGTTGTCCTTCCCGGGATGTGTTTGAGCTCCAAGTTCGGAACCACTTCTCCATCTTGCGCGCCTCGGCGAGGTACTTTGTCATCGAAGTCTCCCGAGCATCGGTAGTCCTTGTTGAACCGATTGATGACGAGCCGAGTCGCCCTTCACGACCAAAGCGGCGACTCCCAAGGCCTTGCAAGCTCACAAGCCGCCAAAAGAGCTTCAGATTCCGCCACATTGTTGGTCGCCGAGAAGCCAAAACGAATTACGACCTCGCCTTGTCGCCGCTGGTGAGGATAAGGATCCCACCCGAGCGCTGAAGGATCTCGAGCCGTCAAGAACATGACCAGTGGCTTTTCGCTTTCCACTGCTCGGGAGCTGGTCATGACGCGTCCGCCGACCACGGTCGGCGAGCACTTGCGACTTTTATGGTCGTGGCGCCACGACCGGACGCCGAACGCCGCCAGCCCATGGCCCACTTGGTGATTCGCCCCGCCCTCCGGTTCTCAGATGTCCCCGAGCGGAAGTTGCTCGACGACCACTGAGTGTGCTTGGAAATAGTGCCGAGCTTGCGCTGGCCATGAGGAGAGCATACAACAACTTCAGACTGCGGGTAGCGCTCCTTGGGCCGTGCAAGACCTCACCGCATAATAAATGGGTGTCTTCTTGAGGCCCCTGCTCCGCTCTGAGACGCACTAACAAAGATGGGGGTGGCCGCGAGGTATAGCAAAGAACTTCTCACCAGTTGTGGCGTTATGGGAGGGGTGGGGCAGCAGGTATGCCTTCGTGTCGTCGAAGGATCATTGGGCCTCTGGAGTCCACTCGGCCCGTGCTTGCGCAAGGTTTGGAAGAATGGGAGCCCGCGCACGAGCCTCGAGATGAATCTGCCGAGGGCGCCATGCGGCGATGAGGCTTTGCACCCGCTTGATCGAGGCCGGGTGCCATCTTTTCGATCGCCTCGATCTTCTCCGGTTTGGTCCAACCCCGAGCCCCGATCATGTAGCCGAAAGCACCTTCTGGACGCTGCGCCAAACACGCACTTCTCGGGGTTGAGCTTGATCTTGTGCTGCTCAGTTGGCGAAGGTCTCCTCGAGGTCGCGAACGTGGTCGCCCTCGGCGGGCTTTTGACGATGATGTTGTCCACGAGACCTCAAGGTTCCGCCCGATCCGGAGCTCGAAAGTCTTGGTCATCGACGTTGAAAAGTGGCCCCGCATTCGCAGCACTAAATGACATGGTCGATAGCAATAGGTGCCAAACGGCGTGATGAAGGAGGTCTTGCTTTAAGCTGTCGATCGCCCGCCTTGATCTGGTGGTACCCGAGTAAGCATCCAAGAAGCTCAAGATCTTAGCATTCGCGGTGGAGTCCACGATCCGTCGATGCGCTAAGCGGAAATTGTCCTTCTGCAAGCCGAGTTCAACCCGTATGGTTGACGACATTCTCCACTTTCCTCCTTTTCTGCAAGACGATGACGGGTTGGCGGCCACTCGAGAAGTTGATCTCACGAATGAAGCGGCCTTCAAGAGCTTGTCGAGGTTCTCCTTGATGATCGCGATTTTCTCCGAGAGAAGCGACGCAGCTTTTTGGCGCCTGGTCGGAGCCGGATCCCACCGCAGCTTTGTGCTCAATCACCTCCCTCGGGGCGCCGCATATCCGCGGGCTCCTGCTTAATATACCCTTGTTGGCGCGAAGGAAGGTGACGAGCTCGAGTTCCTATTTGGGACTCAAACTCATCGGAGACGGGACACACAGGGGTCGGGTCGCTCTCGCCGAGCGGCAGACGGCCTTCGTTCTCGCTTAGGCTGTAGACGCCGCCTTCGGGGGCGTTTTCGTCGTCTCCTCGATCACATGGGCAAAGATGCTGCAAGGGCCAAGGCCTTGGTCTCACACCATCGCGCCGCTTGTAGGTCGCCCGACGATGATGACACCTTGTTGGGCTGTAACTTCATGCATCGATGGCCATAATGGTTGGCAGCCATGAATTTGACCAAGGCAGGTCGCCCGAGGATGGCATTGTAAGGGAGGTCATCCTCGACCACTTCGAAGGTGATCAACTCGGTGCGAAAGTTGTCAGAGCCACCGAAGGTGATCGGCAAGACAACCGCCCCAAGGGGTGGTCGAACTCCCGGGGACTATCCCGAAGAACGGTATGGTGATGCTCTTGACTTTCGATCGGGAATCGCATCCGGCCGAGCGCTCGTCACTGCAGATAGTTAAGAGAGCTGCCGCCATCGACCATGACGCGACCGACCGTGGTGTTGCTGATGGTCGGGGTCACGACCAAGGCGGTCTTTAGGTCTCGAGCCATACCTGGGAGAGCATCCTCCGGGGAGAAGGTGATGTTGGCACCGGCCCACTTACAGGGCTGCTCGGTGGGCTTCCCAGTGGCGACCTGGTAGATGGTACGCGCGGTGGCCTTGACCTCGCGCCTGGACTGGTAGGCCGACGAGCCACCGAAGATGACGTCGATTCGGCGCTCCTTTGGCTGGAACTCCAGGTCGAGGTCGTCGTCCGCTCACGGCATTCACCCGTCGGTGGTCGTCATCCTTCGGGAGCATGGGCATCTCACCGCCCATCGAGAAGGCGTATAGCTTATTCTCGCCAAGCCTGCAGTTCGTAGATTGTGGCGGCCGCCTGTGGAAAAGACAGAACTTTGTTTCGTCAAACCCAGCGCCCTCGACCCCGGTTGCCGAGCATCGTCGTCGGGACCGCACGTTAGGCCTCTCTCTGGGCCGGTTCTTCGCTTTATGCGGTCGGGTCGGCCTTGGCGAGGCTTAGAGTCCTCCCGAGCTTGGCCTCGGACCTCGAGGACCTCGCGCTGGCCATCCGCCGAGATGATCACTCGCTGTAGCCCTCCGCCACCTCTGCGATCGCGCTTTCGCTTCTTGGTGGTGGCGCCTTGGTCGGCGCCCCTGGAGTTGGACGGGCCGGCCTCTATTTGGTTTAGACCAAGTTTACCTTGGTCGTAGTCGCGTTTCCAGCGGACGGCATCGTCCGCGTCCGCGTACCGCTCCGCCATGCGGAAAAGTTTGTTGACGCTGAGCCTCGAGGTGATCTCCAGGTCTTCGGTGAGACGTCGATCACGGACCCCGAACTTGAAGGCCTTGATGACGGCCTCATCAGAAATGCTCGGGATCAGGTTCCTTGTGCGGATGAATCACCGCACAAAGTCGCGCAGTGGCTCGTTCTTCCCCTGGATGACACGATCCAGGTCTTTCTCCCTGCCCGGCCGCTCGTAACAACTCTGGAAGTTGGAGCGAAGGGCGCTCTGGATCTGGCGCCACGACCTGAAGGAGCCAGGCTTCTGATTAAAGAGCCAGGTCCTAGCGGCCCCGTCCAGAACAGTCGGGAGGTAGTTTGCCATTACGAGCTCGTCCCCTCCAGCCGCCAGGATAGCGGTCGAATAGATGGACAGGAACTCGTCAGGGTTCTTGGTCCCGTCGAAGCGCTCGATCAGCGCGGGCTTGAACCGAGTAGCCACGCGACGCGACGAAGGCCGCCGAGTACGCCATGCTGCCGTAGGTCGGACAAAGACGCCGGTCATGGTCATTGCCGACAAGATCCTCGCCTGCCGGACTGAGTCGAGGCTCCCGGCGGCCCGACTTCCGTCGGAACGACCATGGTGCCGACCACGGAATCACCGGTTAACGCAGCGGTCTGTACCTGCGGCGCTGGGCGGAACGTCCCAGAGAGGTCCGCAGACCGCCGCGGCCGACTTCGGGCGGCCCGCTCGGGCTGGTCTGGTTGGCGCGGTGCCCGTGGGGCGCCGGACAGCGTCGCGTCGGAGCCTCGTCCCGAGCTTTGTTGTTCGAGGCTAACTCTGTCGCGAAGGTGTCCGACGCGACTGATGGCGCGACGTGTTGTCATTACTTCTCTGGGAGCGGGTCCCCGAGTGTTGACTTTGATGCTGCGGAGGTGCCACCTCGGTCGCAGCCCGATCGAGTTCCTCGGCCAGGGCTCGGCCAAAGAGCTCCGACCTCGCCCTATCAGGGTTGGCCATGACCCGGGCGATAGCGCGGAGGCGCTCCCCGGAAGGGGGGAGCCTGGGTGGCCCAGAAGATGTGCTGGCCTTCTCCTGGGCCTCCCGCCGGAGAGCTGTTATGGCTTGGTTGATGGCAACCTGCACCATCCGGCGAGCGTCTTCCGGGGTCTGCGGATCAAGGTCATCCGCATCTCCCTCAATGCCTTGCCCGTCCGCCACCAGAACATGCTGCTCGAGCGGCGGCGGCGTGAACAGGGACACGGAGTCGGAGTCCGTTCCCGAAGAAAATTCGTCGATGAAGGGCGCCATGCTCCTGGAGTCTTGGTGTCGTTCCTGCGAAAGAGCAAAACAATCGGGCCCCACGGTGGGCGCCAGCTGTCGACGATCGGGATCGTCAACCGCAAAAAAGAGGTAGGGGTCAGAGAGTTTATGGGACCCGAGCTGCGTTTTACTCGAACGAAGGAAGAAAATCGATCGGGGCGATGGTCGGAGCAAGGCGACAACGAGCACGAGACAAGAGTTTATACTGGTTCGAGCCCCCGTGAAGGTAATAGCTCTACTCCAGTCGCCTCGCGGCGGTGATTCTTGTTATATGGGTGTACAGAGCGGTGTTTATAACTTAAGACAAGAATGGTGATTCCTAACTCGAGTCCTTGTGTGTGTTGTGTCGCCTTCGTCTCCTGGAGCTCATGCATCCTTGGTCTTTATACTTCCTTTATGCATACGGCCGGGAAAACCTCGAAAGGGGGCCTCCGTGCACCTTGAGGGCTGGCAGAATCGCCCCGAACTTGCGGCGACTCGAGTCACCCCACGACCCGCTCTCCGCAACCGTCACCAAATGCGATCCGAAATCCTAGGGCGGACCAGGGGCTTCAGCGAGACCCGCTCGAGCTCGAGGTCGAGAGCTGCCGAGCTCGGGTGCGCCGCGCTCGTGGTCGAGCGCCCCAGTGCGTACCCAGGTCGCGGTCGGGGCCTTCCGAGCATGAGAATCTACTGACCACACTCCGGCTGGTCAAGGGGTACCCAGCCCTCGTCAACAACTTAGTGGTAGAGTTACCCGTCTCATTATTTCTCTTGACTTGTTGCGGATTAACCACCAGGTCCACCACCTTCGGCAATGAAAGGCTTAGGTTCAAATGAAAAAATTAAATTGGTTCGTCCATAAAGAGGTACCGCTTTCTGTGCCATTCTTTCATTGGCTTGAATGCTTGATAAATTTTATGTTTCAGCTTTATTTCATTTTTGTCCTCCAATTAGGGAGGGGAGGGTTTGTCTTTTTTGTTAATTACCATGATAACAGAATGACATTGTTAACAAAGGAAATCATTCTTGGTGTTGAACCTAGGCTAATAAAAAATATAGTACCTGCCAGATACCTATGTAAGCAGGATTTTTTAGCGTTAGTACTAGAGTCAGCACGTAACCATGGATGCATCTCCCTTGAATAGGCTATTTAGTTTGGTCAGGTAGTTGTATTTGTTGTTCCTGAATTTCATGGCGTGCTTGAGGTGGAAAGCTAGTTCCAGCAGGGCATTGTGCTTTATAGCACAGCTCTTATCTTTATTTTTTTTAGTGGTTAGCAATGAGCCACATTAGTTATGAGATATATGTATTGTGAAATTATGTGCTGAAAAATTGGCTTAGTAGTGAAATTGGCATTGCAAAGTGGTTGTGATCATGGCATGTGTTGTGCATGTGCATGTGTTGTTTAAGATGATTAATTGATATGCTGGTGATAGCGTGATAATGCTTTTGCTTGATGCAATGCGCTTGTGTGAGTGGTTGCATGGATTGACTTTGAGTCACGTCGTGGACTTGTGCTCGAAATTATTTCTTGTTTATTCATGTGCAGGTGTTGCTCGAGAGCGAACATGGTCGATGACGGGATCGGAACTAGGTTTATGGAGGAACTGAGGTTCGGGACTAGATTCAGGGAGGAATCAAGGTCTTGGTGGTCAAGGAGATCATACGGGACGTTCGGGCTAGAGAACGATGCACATGGAGGCTGGTTAGTCACGTAATTACAGCTTGTGGGCTGTACATGTATGCAATAGTTGTTTTTGGACATGTTGGGCCAAGTTGAGATGTATACGAACTCTTTCCATGTTGGAAGTGGAGTTGTATTCAATCTCTTTATGTTTGCTCAGTATAAATAAGGGGAGGTGTCTCCTGTTTATTTGGAGCTAGGTATCTCTGATACTGATTTTGGAGATTGTAGAATTGATAGGAAAAGTACATCTGGTTCATATCACTTTTTGGGTAATTCTCTTATTGCATGGTCATCTAGAAAACAATCTTCTGTTGCATAATCAACTGCTGAATCTGAATATGTGGCTGCTGCTAGTTGTTGTTCTCAAATTCTTTGGATAGTAGCTACACTTAAAAATTATGGGGTTATTTTGGATAGTGTTCCTCTTTTGTGTGATAACACTAGTGCAATATGCATTGCTGAGAACCCTGTGCAACATTCTAGAACAAAATACATTGAGATCAGATTTCACTTTCTTAGATATCATGTAGAAAAGGGAAATATTGTGTTTCATCATGTGGATACTGAACATCAATTGGCAGACATCTTCACAAAACCTTTGTCTTCTTCTCGTTTTGCTTTTATTCAGGGAGAACTTGGATTGGTTCATCTGATAGGTTATTTTTGAGGGGGAGTTTTTGAAGTTTTTTTGTAATATTTTGTAACATGCTTTTTATTTTGTGTGTTTCTTAAATAAAAACAAAAAAATAAAAAATAATGAAAAAGTACTGAGCATTGTATTTCATACACCTATGTCATTTGAAGCCATGTTTATGTTTCAAGATCTTTGCAACTTCATGTTCATGCATATATGGTGTAGTTTATGACATGACTATTTAAATGGAATGACAACTTGAATTAAATTCTGTCATAGTTGAACTTTCTTGGCTATCTTGATCCTGCTCAAAAAGTGCTAAATATGAAAGTTAAGTGCTAAAGCTCAAAGAGTGATTGTTGATAAATGCAAGAACAAGGTTATATACTATCACACTTCTTCTTTATGAGACTGCTTATCATTGCACTTTAATATGAACTTGGAAGAGGTTGTGTATGACCGAAACCATGAAACCTTAAGCTTATATCAACTTGGCATGGTTGAAAAGTAACCATGAAACCTTAAACTTGTGACTGCTTGGCATGGTTGAAAAGTAAGGCTGATGGTGCATTAATTCCTTGCAATTGTTATTGTTGCAATCAATTAATGAATCAATTTTTTCAAGTACAAATAAAGTGCACAAAAATTCAATGTTTTCAAGTTTTAAGATTGTTGAGAAAGGGAGATCATGCCATGCAAAAAATCGTTAATAGTATTTGATTTCTAGTTATGCTTACTCTACATTGTCTTTGTGTAGATTTGAGGGTGCAAATACTTTTAATAGCATGACTTGGTGATGAATTTGTTACATTTGTGCATGACTCATAATGCTCAGTATATAAAAAGACAAACTAAAAATAAACAAAAAGATTTTGTTCTCTCCTTTATATTCTTAATGAATCCATTGTCAAAGGGGAGAATTTTGGACACATATTGCACATTCACACATACATTTTTTCTTCTTTTTAGGGGGATTTCTTCTTTTTAGGGAGAGATTTTTTACTTTGTTTTTTGGTTTAAAAATAAAATTTCTTTAAAATTTTCTTGTGAGGTGAATGCAAAGTGGTGAAATTGGCATTGCAAAGTAGTTGTGATCATGGCATGTATTGTGCATGTGTATGTGTTGTTTAAGATGATTAATTGATATGCTGGTGATAGCGTGATAATATTTTTGCTTGATGCAATGCGCTTGTGTGAGTGGTTGCATGGATTGTCTTTGAGTCAAGTCGTGGACTTGTACTCGGAATTGTTTCTTGTTTATTCATGTGCAAGTGTTGCTCGAGGGCGAACGTGGTCGATGACGGGATCGAAACTCAGTTCATGGAGGAACTGAGGTTCGGGACTAGATTCAGGGAGGAATCGAGGTCTTGGTGGTCAAGAAGGTCATGCGGGACGTTTAGGCTAGAGAACGATGTACATGGAGGCTGGTTAGTCACGTAATTACAGCATGTGGGCTGTACATGTGTGCAAGAGTTGTTTTTGGCCATATTGGGCCAAGTTGAGATGTATACGAACTCTTTCCATATTGGAAGTGAAGTTGTATTCAATCTCTTTATATTTTCTCAGTATAAATAGGGGGATGTGTCTCCTGTTTATTTAGAGCCAGGTATTAGAGTTTGTATTCTTTTGTTTGGAGTACTGTTAGACAAAGAGAAATAAAAATCTTTCTTATGGTCATTACTATTTGTCCGACAGCTGGAACGTCTCGTAAAAAGGAAGTCCGAGCAGCTTTGTGTCTTGCGGCAAGAAAGTTCAGGGCCCGATCGTTGCATGCATCCAGGAGATTTTCTTGATTGGTGTTTGATTATCTCTTGGTGAATCTTCACGGCTAGAAAATTCTGTGCATACATGTATTGGTGATGAAGAAGGCAACTAGAAGAATTTGAAGAGCTCTTAGCTCCTTGAGTTGTTTTTAGTCCGGCGTAGATTGGAGCATCAACTGAAGTTTTATTCGTCACAGCAGTCACGAAGTTCATCATGGAGTTCGATCTCTTGGAAAGGTATCGTCTTACAAAGGTAATATCTCGAGATCCATTAGTCCGATCGAGCTGATTCTTTTTGAGTTAGCTTTGGAATTGAATCTAGTTTCTACAGTTAAAATTTCACATCAATCCAACAGTTAGATCTTTGGAAATTACTATTTTTGTGAACTAGTCGCCAGACTGCTCGCCGATTGCGGAAACTGGTCACCCGACTGCTCTCCAACTGCGAAAGTGGTCGCCCGACTGGTCTCCAATTGCGTGAACTGGTCTCCGATCGCTTGCCAATCTAGTGAACTGGTCTCCGATCGTCACGATCAAAACTAGTCTCTAATCAATTTGTGTTTAAATTGGGGTGTGTTAGAAAAAATCATCAAAAATTTGATATTAACTTCCGTGTAATCATTCACCCCCCTCTGATTGCTACGTTAGTATATTTCGATCCTACATGTATTAATGCTAACTCAATTATAGATTTGTTGTTGGTTAGTTATTTGTGTTGTGTTTGATTCCTAAACCATTTTATGCTCTACCTTCACCAAACATATCATCTCATGATCAGCGCAATGTAGGACGTATATCTACCTGGTTAATCCTACGTCTAAAGGAAGTAGAAAATTTTCAACTCCACACATTTTATTAGAAAACTTTCAGCTAAACTCGGACCGAGTTTTTTTGGACCAGCCTGAAACATAGCGGCATGTTTCCAGGTCCAAAGCTCGGTCCAAAGATAAAATGGATCGTCACAAGCCTAAGAATCAGCACGATGGGTGCATGCGGTCTAGTACGGTAGTGTAGCACGGGTCGACAGGCCCGATAGCCTAGGACATGAGGAAGAAGCTCAATATAAAAGTCATCGACTTGCAGAGCATGAGCGCTATGGATACACCTAGCAGCATGAATGTCACCCCGTCGTCGACACCTGAAAGAGACAGGAGGAGAGACAGTGTACCCGTCTCTCAATCTCTCTCAGCTCTCTCTCTTTCTCTTTCTCGCCTATTGCCCCCTCTTTCGCCCATGCTCAGCACATCATCTTCGCCCTATGTAACTGTTCAAGAATAAATAAATTTTAGTTTTTTTCATAATATTTGTGTCTACTGCCTCAACTCTATATATCTTTGGCTATTTCCTCTCGTTGCAATAGTAAAATGGGCTGAACCTGAACTGGCCCGGCATGAAGCACAAATGGATCATGCCTGGGCTCGCCAAAGGCGAGCGGGTCATCGCTGCCTGAGACGGTTCAGACATGAATTACGATGGACCAGTACCGGGTGGGTCCGACACGACACAACGCCCACCTTTGTAACTTTTGACGAAACACTTTTAGTGTAGACAATTTTTTACTAGACATCTTTCAAGTAAATACTTTTCAACTAGACAATTTTCAACTCGGCAACTTTGAAACTAGTATTCACGTACAAAACCTAACAAAAAAATGAAATGAAAAAACACATAAACAAAAACATGCGGGGATCTAGGGGCTGTTTGGTTTGATTTCAATTGTTGCTAATGTTTGCTTTACCAAATTTTAGTAGTGTTGACCAAATTTAGCAAGCATTTGGTTTGCAACCAAATTTTGGTTAGATTCTCTTCTCCATTGGCACCTCTAGTTCATTTTCTTGCCAATTGTTGGCCAAATGTTGGCAACTAATTTGGTAACCAAATTTTTAGCATATCAATTTTTAGTAAGGCTTGATTTGGTAAATTTGATCTCAAACCAAGCAGTCCCCTGCAGCCCTGTGCTCGTGCGTCCTGACATCCATGAAAAAAAGAATCGTGCATGGGCCCACCGCCCACGTGCTTTTGTGTAATATACAGAAAGAAAAAAAGTAACTGTGGGCTAGGCCCGGTGGCACTGAGCCAGCCTTGTCATGTGCGCCATGGCCGAGCCGGGAATGATCAGCATCCGCACTGCGTCCTATTTAAGCACGGCGAAGAGGGAGGCCATACCCAGAGGCTCCATATATATATTAAATAAACTTTTTTAAAAACTTAAATGGACTTATTCATTAAAATTAACTAGAGATTGTTTGGATCGAGACAGGCTGTTTCGTTGGCTATTAGTCGCCTTGAGCCTTGCGACTTACGGGAAGCAGTCTATTCGGCCACGTGAAATAAAAAAAAAATGAGGGACTCTCCTACTCGTGAGTCGTGATAGAAATCTATTGGCGAATGATCTGTGGATATGGAGTAACATATGCATGTTTGGTTAAAAAAATAGACTTATATATATATTAAGAATTGTATTGCCGTGTCATGCTTACATGTGATGAACTTTTAACACTTCAACATCCAGCACACGGGGCGCTGAACGCTCTTGGTTATCAATAATGACAATTATGACGTGAACATTTTTTTTGACGGGATTATCACGTAAACTTGAGCCCATTTATGTTGCGATTTGGCTTGAGCAAAATAATGTCTAAGTGATATCAGACCTCGAACATGATTGGGCCCGTTTATATTGCCACAACACGCAGAGTAAGAACCGAGCAGTCCAGTTTTTGTTTCTTCCATGGCCCAACATGGGCGCGGGCTGACTTGTTAGCCCACATATCCGACCCACAAATCATTGATAAACTGTGTGTCGCCGCGAGCCCTGGCCAGGCCAGTCTGTCAGGCATTTTCTAGCTCGGTGTCATCTCAATGACTCGCAATTAGTAAAACTAGTTATCAATCCAGGGGCGGACCCAAGAAGAAATTATAGGTGGGGTAAATTTAAAGTAGTATTAAAACGTCAAAAAGAATGCAATGTACGTAACAACAATAGTACTATTAAAGAAACATACATAAAGAAACAATTCAGTTCTAAGTTAGATTCAGTTCTAAGCAAAAAGCACAGAACTTCTAACTTCAAATGCTAATCCAAATCCAACAAATGCTTTCATTAGGAGTTAAGGACGATAGGACTTACCGACTTACCGAAGCTGCTCAACTAGTCGAATCTGACATATCGCGCTTCGTGGCCTCGCACAGATGGGCTCGTCTCGTCGGCCTCGGCGTCGGCCATCGGGCGATGGCACCACCGCCCACTCCACCGGAAGGCGGAAGCGCAAGAGATCGGAGCTGTCTTTGTGAAATCAGGGCCAAAGGAGTCTTGGCTGCGGCAAATGGCGGACAAAAGTCAAGTGCCCAACGTTTCTTGCTTAATGCAACGTTCCAACTTCTAAATATGTTGGGTCTATACATATGCAGTATATACAACATACCTTGATCTTGTAAATTGTAGGTGGGGCAGCAGCCCAAGCTGCCCCACCGTTGGGTCCGCCCCTGTATCAATCCGTGGTTATTGACCAATTTATGTAATTTTTATAGCAAAATTTTAGTTGCATATTTTAAAAAGTATACTTTGGTTGCCATATTTTTTTTTGAATTTCACATTAGAAATTTTAACGTATTTTTAAATCATACATGTGTTGGGATTTTTAATGACGGAAATTTTCCTAAATTAATTACTATTTTGTATATACTTGGTTACCTACGTGGGCAAATTGTTTGCGGGGAAGACTTTTACCGACAGGCACTCTACTTATACCATCTACCAGAGACCGGTCATCCGTAATTGCCTTTGTTTTTTCTTCAATGGAGTAATTGCTTTTGTTGATAGACATTTGTTTTCCGTACTAACCGTACCACTTAAAAGACTGGCAGAAGCAATGCATATTTCCATTTGCTGTTCCTTTTTAAAAAAACGAGCAGAACTCTGCTTTCTGTTAAAAGTAAATTTCACAAAACTAAAAAAAATTGTACAAACCATCAAGAAACTACATATTTTAGGTCCTATTTTATAAAATCAAAATTTTAGGAGAATTTATATTACAAAATTACAGATTTTAGAATTTACTATTTTTTGTAACAGGTCTGACAAAGTAGATCCACATGACAGTCTTATGCGTCACCATTTGGGACCGTACCTATCAGATCTATTACAAGAAACATCAATTCTAAAACCTATAGTTTTGTAATATAAATTCTCTTAAAATCTGTAGTTTTGTGAAATAGAAACTAAAGCCTGTATTTTACTAATAGTTTGTAAAAAAATCCTGTAATTTTATGAAATTTACTTTTGCGTTAAAAGAGAATTAAGGGTGTGTTTGGCAGGGATTCAGTTTCTCCAGATTCATGAATCTCGCTAGATTCGTGAAGCTGAAGTTATGAGTACATTAAGAGTGTTTAGATAGATTATTTTGTTTACATTTTAGACCAAAAATATAAACTTAATTCATTTTATTTTAGTCTACAAGTTTCAGATTTCAGATGAAACTAGAATCTGAAGCTCTACCAAACAGGCGCTAAGAAATTTACAAAGGTGCTCCCACGTGATGGGAGTTCAAAATAGACACACTCCTATTATCTGAACATTTCTTGTTCTCCGAAACCCCTACTCAGAGCTATACCTTCCATGATTTTGTGCGAGACCCCCCTGTTGCCCCCATTACAAATATTCCGGGCGGCGCGGTCTCCTCGTGGTGGTTGCCCTTGTCCACCAACCATCGGATACATGTACTGGACGCCGCTACTGTTTGTAGTTTTGGTTCCAAATTAGCCCAGCGATCAACGCCTGTCCAGACTTCCGTTGCGAAGCTACATGAACGCATAGATGTTCCGCTGTCTCTTGTGTGTTGTGCCTGCAAACAGGTGACATTTCGACTGATTTTGCCAATTTCTATGTGGCATTGGGTGACTTGTAACATATATAGCATCACTCTTAAAATAAAGGCATATAATATATATTAGAAGAGAGAAAAAAAATTTACTTAATTTGAGATCTGTATTTATCATGTATCTAGTTTTTGCAAAAGATGCTAGAATGCACCGGTACCATAAATTTTTTTCCCAACAAGCTTGCCTTCTATTAGGATTTTCTGTTGTATAAGTAGCCATGCAAACAACTTTTTGATCTGTATTTAAGCTTCACACCATGCCAGCATTGAAACTGACACATGAGCCATTGGGCAAGGTACTGTCTTCTCCGTATATTGTCCATGCGTCGTCCACCTCCATACTATGTCGTCCGGCGCTTCCGACAAGGTGATTTGCTGCAGTTTCATCCATAATACAACAAGTTCTCTGAACTCGGTTCCATCTGTTATTTTCGGTATTAGTCGCTTCGAGCTGTTGTTTTGCAGTTTATCATGCATGCACCGATCAGTTTTTCGTCCCCGCATGCCTTAACACATTTGTGCTGTTCAGTCGGAGAGCAAAACTCTCCATTGTAATAATGGAGTGAGCAGCCACTACCATGGGCAGAGCTTCTTAGGGGAAATGGTGGCCATAGACCCCCTTGTCCTAATTTCTCATTAAGAAATAGCACACTTGACATGAAGCTTGATTCCATGCATGTAGTCACTCGGAATCAAGTTTCAGGCGTAGATTAGAAAAACCGTGGTCCTGGACTACCCATTGATCGGCAGCATTCTCTCCAAGGGATATACGATGTATCCACAACATTTGCGGCAAGTCTTCACTTTTCAGTGACTAGGCACAGCGCCAAATACAATTGGCCTTTGTCAAGAAAAAAAGGGCATGCGCCTATATACAAAGTGCAAGGCACAGCCTCACATGCAGGGATGCAATCGGTTCTGATTCGATCGGATGTCACTATCTTCGTATCATAAATCATATCTTTTTATCAAGCTCGGCATCTCACATAGATAGTGTCAAATACGAATAATATTAGTTACGAATTCTAAATGAAATCGATATGGTACCGAATATTTTTTGTCGGATATCGCACAAAAACAGATGCCGCATATAACACACATATAGCAATGGTTAATCAATCGTATGAATTCAACATGCAACAATATTATCGCAATTTAACAAGTTATCCCAACAAAGTTGGTAAAGTATCAAATATCCCTTTATGTTTTGTAAAAGAATATTGGGTATATCATAGGCAAGTCGAAGTATATTCTTACATGTCAAGCTCCGATAACGGTCTGGACCGGCCAATAGTATGGCGGATGGGACAGTGGCAAGATGGTGGAGCCATGAAGGGAGAACCTAGCTTGGGCTATTTAGCTAGGCCTAATTAAAACTGTTAGACTATGGGTTGTAAATATCTAGATATCCGATTGAGTTTTCCGGAATTATTTGAGAATATAATCGGAATATCCAATCCAAATCTAATGCCAAATTCGAAATCAACTATCTAAAACCAATATTGAATCCAACAACTATCCGACACAATTAACTAAATTCAAGCCAAATACGTCCGATCGGTCGGTCGGCATCTATTCTAATCCATGTAACATCCCAAAAATTTAAATAAAGTGAAAATGAATAATTTGAGTTTGAATATTATTAATTCTGAGTTTCTTGGCATTATTGAATTTTATTTGGATTTCTTTGGAATTGTTCTTTGTATGAAAAATTCAACAAATGGAAATAAAGAATGAAAAAGAGGAAAAGGTAAAATGTAAAAAGTAAAAATTTAGAAAATTGCCATGAGAACTCTTATCATTCAATTAAATCATTTTAGCCAGCAAATGAAATTTTATGCATAGAGAAATGAAGAGATAAAATGATCAAAAGACAACTTATAAATCAAAATAATGTATTGTCAGAATTTACATAAAATATTGGAACCATATTTTGGCTTGAAAATTTTATAGAAGCATTCTGAGATCAAATCCTTTTGAAAAACAAAATTTGAAAAATAATAGACTTCATTTGATCTCAAATAAAAATCAAAGCCAGAGGCTAGAAATTCAAATGGTCACTATTGAAAGAATATTAGTAATTTCTCAGTAACTCATTTTAATCTAAAAATTTTACCAGACATCAAAACCTGTCCATAGACCTTGGTCGAAAAGTTTCATAATTTTCTACCTCCAGTTGACCACCAACAAAATCAGAGAGAGAGGGAGAAATTGACCCCAATCACCCTGTTCTCCTTGACCAATCACTGCCGTGTGGGCCAACCGTTGCTGTCCCATTCCGTTGGCGCAATGGAGAAGTTCCAGCCACTGACAATGGTCCCTGGACCCATCTGCCAGACCGTTGACTTCAACCTCTGTTCGTTCCACTGGCGAATCCGTTCGTTCCACTGAAGAACTCTCCAGAACTCCAGAGCTCAGCCCAAACATCAAATTCAGCAGAGTCAATCAACCAAACTCAAATTAACCTGGGTGGTAGCATCTAGAGCTTCTAGTGATCAAACTCAAAGAAAAAGATTTGGTCTCCCCATGCAAGAAGCACCATTGCAGGCGCCCTTCTCCCCAAGACCGGCCCGCCTCGTGAAACAATCCGGTGAGTCTCCACCTCGTTCGACCTCAAAAATAGGATCCTTGGCATCCATTAATGCTTAAATTGCTACCGATTCAAGCTCTCACGCCTTTGTTTTCTCTCCCTACCTCCCGCCATTTCCGCCGCCGCTCGGGTCCGGCTGTGCCCCTCATTGCTGCACTTCCAGCCGAATCGGTTACACCACCGTGTGTGCCTCGTCGAGCTCTCCCTCCTGGTGCCGTCGCATTCGCCGGAGGATCGCCGGAAAGCCTTCGCCGGCCAGCCCTAGCTGCTGCTCTGCTTTCCCTCACTGCCGCGCGGGCCCTTCAGTCAGTGGCGTAGAGGACTTCAGCTCACAGGGGTAATAGGCGCTTCCTCTGTTATAAAAGCGCATTTCCAATTTCCAGTTTAATTTTCAAAACCGAATAAGTTTCAATCTTGAATATCTTTTGAAATGTCAACTCAATTTCAATGAAATAAATTTGTATAATCATATAAAATCAGTAACATTCTTAATATACAAAAATATTTAATTTTGGGCTACGGATGAATTTTAGGGATTTAAATCTTCTAATGACCCTATTATGGACTTTAAATAAAAGTTATACACCATGAGCTATAAAATGATAAAATAAATTCATATGTGTGGATCTGACCTTGAGATGTTCAAATGTGCAAAAATATTCAAATTGTGAACCATATGTTTAAATTACATGCTTTATGATCATTAATGAACCATGTTATGGCCATTAACAAAATAATAGCATAATGGCTCAAAAATTGATAATGTAATTTGTAATAAGTTCCTAAAGACAGTAAGAACCCATGTATGCATAAATGTTTAAAGTCAAACTCAATTAGCATTCTCTTAATGAAAATAAATGTTAATTATAACAACAAATAAATAGATGATCTATTGCAATTAAAGCTAAAATGATGCCAAACCAACTTTATAACATTTCTAGGATGGTATTCTGTTAATGCCTGAAAAATGAATTAAAGATCTTGTATAATGTAGTCGCAAACTCAATATGAAGTTGGCCGATTTAAGGTTGCAAATATGATCATTTAGGCTATTTCAGCGATAGATAAAATAGCTCGTCTAAATTCTAAAATCTATCAAACCAGTTTAGTAACACTCTAGAAAGTTGTACTACCATATTCTACAAAAACATCTTAATTACAGTATGCTTTCCATTTAAATCAAGCTAGCTCAAAACCCTTAAGTGTTAAGTTTTCTGAACCTATATGACAGGCATAATCGTCGGGACCTGGATGGATTATTCATTTACTACTGGTGGAACCTTTGGCTAGAACGGAACCAATGAATTTTTCGGGAAGATGAGA